>BRKX01000001.1:37351816-38551816 GCA_026008535.1 Perilla frutescens
TTATTTTAAAAACCAATTTTTTTTTTATATAAATTTATAAATAAAGTAAAACTTGTCGATTGAGTACGTACTTAGTTGTAATTAAATTTAGTCTATGTGGATATGCTTCTTCGATCTCATATTTATTGATTTTTATGATTTATTTAAGATTGATCTTATATACTTATTTATTTGTCAAGTGGCCATGGAAATCGAATCAAAATATTTTTAAATATGCTTATATAACAAAATCCCTTCTCTGTGATGTTAAATTTTCGTTGATTTTCAAATTTCATTTAGCTATATACATATATTTTCTTAATTTTATAATTATTTTTAATGCTCATCAAACAATAATCAAATCTTTTGTATTATTAATTAAATATAGTAAGAAAATAATCAAATCTACTGCAGTATTAATTGGATTAATTAGATTGCCAATTGAATCGGTCGGATTAAACACTATCATAATATAGCAAGACTATTTAATCGCGGTTTAAATAATAAAGTCACGTGAATCCTCCAACGCTTCATAGACAAAAGAACACAAATACACACACTCAGACTCGTATACTAACACATATTTGAATATTTTATTTCTGTATACGTTCGTGTGTGTGTGTGTGTATATATATATATATATATAAAACATTTTCTATAAGCTATGGAGGGCACACGAGCTATTATAACGAGCTCGTATAAGATGTTGATAAATCTGTTCTATTTGAATCAGGTTGAATACGTTGAATTTTTGACTTTTGGAAAATTAGGAGTGATTACTGCAAAAAAGTTGGAATTATTATATTATTGTTTAAAAAATGAGATCAAAATTACATTAATATAGTGATTAAAATTGTAATTAATAAACACTAAAATATTGAAAAGACAAATATAAACCCACAAGACATCTACAAGGACAAACTGCACTATGATACGTACATTTTGGATTCCTTTTAAATTATCACATACTTTTTTCAAAATTAACAAACAGTACTCACTTTTTTAAATATTTTGCAAATCTAGCATTTGATAATCAAATTTACGGTCCATAAATCATATGCTATTGATTGAATCTTAAGATTAATTAATTATATGAATTTTTTTATGAGGCTGTAAAAAAAGTAAAAAACTTAAAATACAGTCAATTATGTAGGATCTTTGAGTTGAAAAATTGATTAAATATTAGATTTGCAAAATCTTTGAAAAAATAGGTAATATTTTATCAATTTTCAAACATGAGTTATTTTTAAAAGAGTTAATTGATTTAAAATCATAAACTTTGAGTTTATAGTTGCAAATTTAACATGAATTTTGAAAGTAGACAATTAAAACACAAACTTTGAATTTGTGTGTTATTCAACATCCCAAAAATTTTATAAAATAAATTGATTTCCAATCCAAAATACAATTTGCTCATTTTTTGAGCCCGTCATGACTCGACTATCAATTTTTAAAAATTACGTCAAAGTGGCCACAAGTGTATGTTGGATTGAAAGTCAATTTATTTTATAAACAATCGGATATGTTAAATAACACACAAATTCAAAATTAATATTTTAATTGCATACTTTTAAAGTTCATATTAAAATTACAACTAATCTTAAAGTTCATGATTGATTTTTAAGACAATTAACTCTTTTTAAAAAACAGTTCAAAATAAAAATATTAAATTAAGTTCAAAATAAAAATATTAAATTACAAATTTTCGTCGTATCTACAAATCCCCAAAGTAGATACTTACTTATTGAGGTGGCCGCACCATGAGTATAATATAACATTCATCCAATATATATATTTATATATGTTGAAACATTTATATTTATTGAGTATTCTATATGTGTGTTTGTCCATGTGATGTCATAAACAAATATGGGATAATATAATTTGATTTGAAAAAGGGGCAACCTAGGAATTCAATGAAATTGCACCTGTATTCCTCTGGGCCAGCAGTGTTGACCAAACCATTAATACATAAATGACCCTCCAATGAGTCCTCACAAACCTCACCAAATCTATTTTCCAATCGCCCTCACATTTTTTAAAAGCTTCAAAGAGTTGGTGATGCACATTTATTGTGATCGATACACGTGGAAGGATAATTTAGTCCTTTCCAACGCACGTGCTAAGATCGATTATCAATGCACGGGCATTTTCAATTTTCACATTAGTCACTATATAAAAAAAAAGTTACTAAATTTGTCCTATAGAGACATGGGACATGGCTTCACTTGGTTACCTTCAAATTTAATATTTTTTCAGTCATTGCTATTAGTTTTACACTATTTGATGTCCAAATCCTATATATGTGTAGTCTAGAACGATCGCAACCTTTTATTTGATAACTAGAAACTCATCATAATTCTTAAAATTGTATTTATGGATGGCAGATATTAAGTAGGAGATATTTATCTAGATAAAAATATATTAAAATTGAGATAGACAAATAAGATTTAAAATATGAGAGTTTTGTGGGTAATTTGTACTTGTTCCACATTCAAACCTTTGTAGAGGGCCCACAAAATCTGCAAAAAAAATCGAAAAGTTATGACAAATGTACTTCCAAGGGAATAAATGCCAACTACCAAATTAGTTTTATTTTATTATTAGGGTTAAATTTTTTTGATAATTTCATGACTTATCCGAAAAGAAATGTCTCTCTCTATATTTCTCTCTCGCTATCTCTGTCTTCCCCCTTCACAACTGGAAAAAATACCACCATTATCTCTCTCTCTCTCGCCATATCTCTCTCTTCTCTCCGCTTATCTCTTTCTCCCTCTTTGGCTCATTTCTGTTTTCCGACCGACAACGAAGAATCTGTCGACGACGGAGTCCCTAACAGACCAATGTCCGACGATTGACCTGCGGAGTGAGGCACAACTGGAATCATCGACATCTGTTCAAGTACGTACTCTTATTTTTTTTCCGAAAATATTGTAGACGTGTATATTTTTTTGTTGAAAAATTGTAGATTCGTAAAAATTTAGTATTTTATTTTGCATTGACAATTGCGTTGGTATTTGTTGATGATATTGAGACGTTGAAATTATTATGGCTTAATCATAGCTCTTGAAAACTTAATTGTAGTATTTGAATAATTAATCATAGGCCGTTATAATTAATCATAGATATGGAATAATTAATTGTAGTGATGGAACTGAGGATCATATGTTGATTGAATAAAATATTTGATCAAAATGATCCCACATCCCATTGCATGTTAAAATAGAATCTAAATCTCATGCGCAGCGGAAAACTGAGATTATCGATTACCTTGCAATTGGAGAGACATTGTGATACCCCGACCCTTTTTGCTAAATTATAATTTATAATTCTAGTAAAATGATTTCGAATTGATATTGTTGAACTATAATCATGCGGTATGTTTGTATATTGTGCCGTTGTTTTAATGCAGGTTGTCTCACTTGAGCCGATACGTCATAGCACGGTGGTATTATACTAAGTGTATAATATATGATAACATTTAATATTAAAATTTGTCGAGTTATATGATGAAGTGGGGGTGATTATATTTGATTATGTGTTTTGCCATACCTTGAACACCCTAACGCTGAGTTGATCGGGGGTCTCGCTGCCCGGTCAGCGAGTCGGGGGTTCAGGGGGCGAAGTGCTCCGATGGGGGCTAGGGGGCAACGCCCCCTGCTTTTTCGGCGTGTATTAGAAGTGTTTTGAAAATCTAAGTCGTTTTTTTAAAAAAAAAGAGTTAAAAATGTCCGGGAGTCGTTTGAGATAAAGGGGATGATTTTGGCACGCCGCGCGCCCGCGGGGTGGTGCGCGCCCACTGGGCCGTGCGCGCCCGTGGGGGCTGCGCGCCCGCGGGGAGCGTTGGTCGAGAGAGGGGTTCCGCGGTCGCGGGGGCTGCGCGGTCGCGCGGGTCCGGGGATTCTCTACCTATAAATACAACACTTGTTCATTTCCTTCTCACTTTCTTTTCATTTGGGCGATTCTCCTCTCCATTTCTCTCTACAAATCCTTCATCTTTTGGAGTAGATTCTTCCATCATCCTCCATCAACAAAGGTAACCTCTACACCTCTCCTTCATGGGGATTAAACACCTTTTTCTTGTTGTTTTGGAAACTAGGGTTTGTATCCAAATTTGAGGATTCTCGATTTTGTTGATTTCCTTGCTTTGATATCTTGAACATATGGTTTATTTATCTCCTTGAAGCTATATGTGAAGTTATATCAAATTTCTATGGTTCTTTGATGCTAGGGTTTAGAGTTTTTGCCCTAATTTCCCCTTATTTTGATGATGTGGTTTGGAGGTGTTGTGATTTTTGTTTGGGGTTGAATTTCAAGTATGTTAGAGCCCTAGGGTGAAGGTGTTTGTATTTGAAATGTTGGGTCTAAAGGATTTAAAATGAGTTATGAGCATGTGGTATAAAATGTGTGCCCGTAACATGTTCGATCAAATGCTTCAAAGAGTTTTAATGCGTATTTTGAGTCCAAAATCGTAGTATGAGCTCGTATATCCATGGTAGTGTATGTGAAAATGTTTGAAGACCTTAAAGTAAAGTATAGCATGAGTTTACTCAAAGTTATGATTTATTTGTATAACTCGACATCTAAATTGAAAAGAGAATAAAAGGTGCTAGGTGACGTGTTGGAGCTCGAGGAGGACAACTTGTGCACGGCCAAGAAGTATTTCAAGGTTGAGAATTTGTGAAAGCGTCTCATAAGGTGGGGTAACTCTAAACTGTGAACACGTGTAATGTTATAGTTATTGTTGTGCTTTGATTGTATAAATATGAAGGGTCTTCGGACCGGTGAATGAAAGAGATCCTTCGGGGTCGACAAAGAGACCCTTCGGGGCAGAGATCCTTTGTGATCGAATATAGACCTGTTAATGTCCTCCCTGGGGGGTAGTATGTCTGCGGGCATCCCTACAGGGCCAAAGATGTTCATTAACGGGGGCATCATGATGTTTGGACCCTACGGGGTTGAGACTAGTCTCCACAAAGTAAAGAAAAGTCCATATATTATATTTTCACTTGTGCAATTAGCTATAACTGTTTTCAGTGTTCCCCACTGAGTATGTTGTTAAATACTCACCCCATTCATTCAATGAATTTCAGGTTGAGGAGTCGGAGCCCGAGTAGGAGCGTTGTGAACACAAGAGAACCCCACAAGCTTGTGTTTATCTTTTGCATGCTCTTCTTTTGAAAAATACTTACATTACTATCATTATTACATTGATCACTCTTTTTGCTTTATGATCAATGATTATTGGGGATGGGAATAGCCTGATCTTTTGTAGGTTATGATGTATATAATTCGATAACTATGCCAAACAACTTAAAGGCGGGTCGTTTGACCTTGGAGCCTTCTATGTGCGAATTATGTTGATGAATCCCTATATTATGTTTGTTAATTTAGGGTGCTAGACGGGCGGGTTGTGTAAGCCTATGAGCCCGATAGGTTAGATGATTGCATGCTTAATAGGACAAAATTTATATTGTAAATTATGATGCCTTACCTCATCATGCTATGTATAGTATCATATTTTGACCTAAGCTTCCGCTCATATTAAAATAAGTACACAAAATATGTAAGTAAATTGTATGTTAAGTGACGTGGCCAAACGGAGTAGTTTGGGGCGTTACAGACACCATTGAGAAGATATATATTGTGATACCCCGATCCTTTTTGCTAAATTATAATTTTGGTAAATGATTTTGAATTAATATTGTTTGAAAATTTATTATGATGGTAAGATGATGGTATGTTTGTATATTATGTCGTTGTTTTAAATGTAGGTTGTCCCACTCGAGCCGATACGTTAGCACACGGTGATATTATATAAGTGTGTGATACAGGTTGATTTTTATACTAAAATGTCAAGTTATATGATAATGAATAAATGTAATTAAAGTGAATTGTGTTTTTGGCATACCTTGAACACCCTAATGCTGAGCCGATCGGGGGTCTCACTACCCGGTCAGCGAGTCGGGGGTTCAGGGGGTGAAACGCCCCGATAGGGGCTAGGCGGCAACGCCCCATGCTTTTTCGGCATATATTAAATGTGATTTTAAAATTTAAGTTATGTTTAAATTAGAAAGTTAAATAGAGTTGGAAAGTTCGGGAGCCGGACCGTATTCGAAAATAACAATAGATCGAGTCTGCAACGCGGGCAACAAACTCGACCGTTTGGGTCGCGTGATGCAGCTTCAGAGACGCATTTTTCTTCATCTCTGAGGTGACCTTCAAGCGCGGGTGGTGTCGAGTCGTGCCCGCACTGAAGCCGAGACGCGACCTCTTCCAAGTCGCGTGCCGAGCAGTCTGCAATGCGACCTTGAGGCGCGACAGGTTGAGTCGCGTGTCTCCACTTCAGAGAACCATTTTTCTTCAGTTTGGATGCAGCCTCTGAACGCGACCCCCTAGGTCACGTTTCGCTTTGGAATTTCTATCTTTAAATACTTCACTTCACTCATTCATCTTCACTTCTTCATTTATTTTGGGTGATTTTTCTTCCAAATCCTCTCAAGAAAATCTTCAAGTTTTTGGAGTGGATTCTCTCATCATCACCCATCAACCAAGGTAACTTCATACTATCTTCCTCTTGGTGATTAAACACCATTTCTTGTTCATTTGAATTAAGGGTTTGTATCCAAAAACTTAGGATTTTCGATTGTATTGATCCTCTTGCTTTGATATCTCGAACATATGGTTTATTTACTCTATTGAAGCTATATGTGTGTAGTTGTATTGAAAATCCTATGGTTCATTATTTCTAGGGTTTGGATATTGTTGGTCCCGGGGTGAGTTAGAATCAATTTATAGGGGGGGTGAATAAACTGATTACAAAACTGAACTAGATGCGGAATATTAAGGGACTGTTTTGACTCGCAAATATCATCCGTGCTATGTAGAGATCATTTGAGAAGATCTGCTAGCTTGGAATGCTGTGTATGCTTATGGTGTGCAGTTAAAAACATGCAACTGAACTGAAAAGTAAAGCAGAGCACACAAACAGTTTATAGAGGTTCGAAGCTCAACTTCTACGTCCTCTCTTCCTTCTGCAGAAAGGCAATTCACTATGCAAGTGTAAAGTTCCTTTATTACAGTTACACAATGAAGACAGTTGCTGTCCCGGAAGCTGCACTCTCAACTTCCTCAGCCGGTAGGTCAACAACTCACACTTGCGATCTCCAACTGCTCGCTGGAGAGATAAGGTGCTATTGCCCGTCTTTTCATGATTTTAGATCTCACTTGATCTTCAAGAGTACAGTCTTGAAACTGGTATCAACTGGGTTGCTCCTTTGCGCATCTGCGTCTGAGCTGGGGTAGTTGATCATTTAAGCACGGTGACTGAGAGAACAACTCTGGCTGGAAATCTTCAACAGCTAGCTCGAAGAGTGTTTTGGCTCATTCTCATTAGTTGGAACTTTTGATTTTCTGAGTTCTTTGAGCACGGCTTTAGTGCTTCGGCGAACGTCTTCGCGGAAAGACTTAACTAAAGTGCTCTCCAAATTCTCAAAAGTCCCGCGGTCTTCTCCTGGGTAGCTCACGTTTTAAAGACAGGTAAGTTGGTGACTAGTGGTGATCACTGTTGGATTATAAATGAAAAAGCCAGTTGTAAGGCTTTTCATTTAATGGGGCCGGTGGATTGCCATTGCTCTTCTGACGAGCTTTTGCTTCTAGATCTCAGTTGCATTAACTTCAAGATTTTCTTTGGCTTATCTGAATTTCAGTTGCGGCACCCTTCATGATCTTCAGTTCTGAGCTTTGTCTGGCAGCTGGAATCTTCAATTCCTTTATCTGTCAGTTCTGCGTGTCCTTTGGCAGTTTGGAAAGCTTCAATTGAGATCATCTTCAGCTAGCAATTCTGGGCTTGGGCTTGATGCCTTCTAAGCTCCAGTTTGCTTCTGCTTCAGCTGGTAGTTTGAACCAGTGTTCTTTAGCTGGCATTTTGCACTTGTGTCCCTTCAGCTAGAACTTTCATTGACCGGTCTTCAGTTCAGTTACTGGCGCTTCATCAGTTGGACTTCAGAACTGATGCGTCTTCAGCTGTTGTTCTTCAAACTGGTGCTTCATCAGCTGGAACTTCATTTTTGAGCTGGTATTTTTGAGCTGGTATGTTTCATCAGCTTGTACCTTGGTCTTCTCTTTAGTTGGTATGGTCCTTCAACTGGAATGTCCTAATCTGGTATTTCCTTTAACATGGATCTTTTAGACATGGTACATATCTTCAGCTGGTACATTTCTTTAGCTGGAATATCTTGAGTTGGTATTTTCTTTAGCTCGTGATTGTCCTCTCTTCGGCTGGCAGTCTTCATCAGTTGATATCATTATGGACTGGCATGTTCATCAGTTCAAACTGATGTGCTCTTCAACTGGTATTTCTTCAGTCGGAAATGATCTAGAACTGGCATGTCCCTCAGTTCTTCTCTTTTAGCTGGTATTCTCTTCAGCTGGGATCTTCCTTTGACTGGAACAATTCTTCAGCCGGTATTAGACTAGAACTGGTATGTGCTTCAGTTCTCTTCAGCTGGGACTTTTTTTTAGCTGATGTCGGCCTAGAACTGGTATGTGCTTCAGTTCTCTTCAGCTGGAACATCTCTTTAGCTGGTGGTGGCCTAGAACTAGTATGTGCTTCAGTTCTCTTCAGCTGGAACATCTCTGCAGTTGGTGTCGGCCTAGAACTGGTATGTGCTTCAGTTCTCTTCAGCTGGTAGCGGCCTTGAACTAGTATTGGTCATCAATTCATTACTGTAGACTGGTGGCAGTTGATACCTTCTCTAGCTGGTACCTGCAACTTCCAGTTTGCCTTGCTGATTATTCTAGCAAGCTACAGTCTTCTTTTTCTCTAATCTTCTCTCCTCTTTCACATGAATTGATCATATCTGTTGGCTTGATAGCTTTGACTCTGTATGATCATCTTTAGTTTTTTTCTTGATTTCTTTTCAGTTCTTTCAAGGCTCTTTTCATATTTTGACATCTCATCGAAACCTCTTGTAAGAAAAACCTTGATAGTTTTTCCTAACATATATTTTGCCCTAATTTTTCCTTGATATGTTGGTAGTTGGTTGGAGGTGTTGTGATGGTTGTATGGGTCTGATTTTCATGTATGTTATAGCCATAGGATGGAGGCTCATGTATTGGGAATTATGAGTTTAAAGGATTTAAATTGAGTCATGTTCATGTGGTTTAAATGGGTATACATAACGTGCTCGGTTAAATGCATCAAAGAGTTTTAATGTGTATTTTAAGTCTAAAAATCTTAGTATGAGCTTGTATATCCATGTTTGTGTATGTGGATATGTATAAAAACCTTAAAGTGGCGTATAGAATGTGTTTGGTTAAAATTATAGAATAAATGTATAACTCGACATCTAAAATGAAAAAGAGATTTAAAGGTGATAGGTGAGGTATTGTGGTTCGAGGTGGACGACTTGTGCACGAAAAAAAGGTATTTCAAAGGTAGGGAGGCTTTCGAAAGCATCTCATAAGGTGGGGTTACTCTAAACTGTAAACACGTGTAAAGTTATAGTTATTATTGTGCTTTGATTGTATAAGTATGCAGGGTCTTCAGACCGGTTACATAAATGAGACCCTTCGGGGCAATACAGAGATCCTTCGGGATTGATAAAGAGGTCCTACCAGATCGATATAGACTTGTTAATGTCCTCCCTAGGGGATAATAAGCATGCGAGCATCCCTACAGGGTAGGGTTGTAAACGAATCAAATAATTTTGGTTCGGTTCGATATTTGATTTGATTTTTTGATATTCGAATTCGGAAATTTGTGATTCGAATACAAATACAAATACTTTTTCCGATTCAATTAGTTATCAAATTCGAACTCAAAATCATAATATTCGATTCGATATTCGAAAATATTCGATTCGATTTATGTTTATATATATATATAAACACACACATATATATAATGGATTCTGATATATAAATATTTGTTAGTATGTGATTTATTATGATTTGTGAACAGTGAGTTGGAACACATAAATATGTTTTTAGCATCTATTATTGAGTGTTTATTAGGTAAATGTATCAGAAATATAATTTATTATTGAGTTTTGTGTTTAATTGTTTATTAGGTAAAATATTGATTTAAAATATTGTTTTAGGAAATTTTCTTCAAAATTGCGAATCAAATATATTCGAATCGAATCGAATAGTGTAAAATTAAGGAAATTTCGAATCGAATCAAATCAAATCGAATCGTATTGTATGTTTATAATACACTTAAAAAAATCGAATCGAATATTCAATTCGAATCGAATATTTACAAATATCTTATCGAATCAAATATGAATAAAAAAAATATTCGAAGTTGAATCGAATACCAAATCGAATATACAATAATTTTTTCGAATCAAATCGAATACATTGATATTCGCTCTGATTCGATTCGTTTACAACCCTACTACAGGGTTAAGATGTTCATTAACAGGAACATCATGATGTTTGGGCCCTACGGGGTTGAGGTTAGTCTCCACAATGTAAAGAAATTTCGATATGTTATATTTTCACTTGTGCAATTATCTATAACTGTTTACAGTGTTTTCCCCACTGAGTATGTTGTTAAATAACCCCATTCATTTAATGAATTTCAGGTTGAGGAGTTGGGGCCTGAGTAGGAGCGTTGTGAACACAAGAGAACCCCCACAAGCTTGTGTTTACTTTTGCATGCTCTTCTTTTGAAATACTCATATTATCATTATTCCATTGATCACTCTTCTTTTGTTTTTATGATCAATGATCATTAGGGATGGGACTAGCCCTATTTTGTAGTTAGGTTGTATTTAACTTGATATGATGTGTAAACGTTTTAAAGGAGGGTCGTTCGATCTTGGAGCCTTCTACGTGCAAATATATGTCATTGAACCCCTAAATTATGACGGTTAAACTAGGGTGCTAGATGGACGGGTTGTGTAAAACTTAAGAGCTCGATAGGTTAGATGATTGTATGATTTGTGTGGATGGGCTTATACGATACTTCTACTTAATACTATGGTGTGTGACAAGATAGATCTGATAGGTTGCATGTATTATAATTGCAAAAAAAATTTATAATGAAAATTATGATGTCATACCTTATCATGCTATTTGACTTTAGCTTCTGCTCAATTTAGTATAAGCACTCAAGTGTAAGTAAGTAAATTGTATGCTAAGTGACGTGGCCAAACGGAGTAGTTTGGGGCGTTACACACACACACACATATAATCTACAACTCCACCATTCTTTATCCACTCCATGATCTTCTGTTGTATGACCCAACCTCAATCCAGACGTCGTGTGGGCGACGATCCTCTAGACCTTGTAGAAGCTTGGAGATGAAAAATCCTCACAATAAAATTTTTGACAATTTCTTTCTTTCGGGGAGAGGAATTTTGAAATTTTTATGACTTGGTGGCTAGTGTTTTTCTTCTCCCTTCATAAGGTATATATAAGGCTACAACAGAGATCTAGAAGAAAATTAGGATTGGGCTTCCAACGGGCCTTAAGTTCCCATGTCTAGCCCAGACATAACTTAAGTCCATTAATATTAATTCAATCCACTAAAGAATTCATATTGCACTACCATCCTAATTCCATATTTATGAATATGACTTCTTCAACTCAATTAATTCCCCATGTTTAAGGTATTAAATGTCCGTTAATTAAATCGAGTATACTGACAACTCAATTTAATTAATTGCTTATCCTTGAGTGATACCACTCAACCTTTATTATCATGTTGGATTAAAAATAATACACTCAGAAGATTTAACATGATAATCCTTTTTGAGCTCCTCAGGGGACATCATCAACCCGGCGCACCGAGACACGGTTTCTTTCTATAATTAGTAACCCATCATATATAGAAATATTACTACCCAATCTATCGGGTTTTTTTGATTCTTTAATTAGAATCTCAGCCATTGATAGGTCAAAGTAATTTACATTAAAATATACATGTCTACTATTATATAAGGGTTTAGAATTATGAGTATCTGAGATTTATATTCTTAAGTGCTGTCAATCCATAAGAATTATATCACTGTGATCCATTTCAATACACTATAAATGTGCACTAGTATGATTTCATAGCCAAGAGAGACTAATCCTAAATCATACTACAACTATACAAATGGTTCGTCTAACTCCATCTAGGTTGTGAACACTTCTCATACTTTATAAGAAACCGATAATATGATCTTTTGTGTGTATTCCACATACCATATTATCTTCAATATTAAGTATAGGACGATTTGCATTATTTATTATATAAAATAAATGCAAAATATGTGAACATTATTCTCATTCATAATTCAAGAGAAATAATTATATACATAAAAGACATGCTTTTAGTATACAATCCCAACATGTAGCTCTGAATAATTAATTGTATCCCTTAGAAAATAACCGTATCCTTAAGAATAAGTTTAGAATTTAATCTTAGCAACTTAATTATTAATCATAGACCTTAGATAAATAATCGTAGCCTTAAAAATAATTATAAAAATTAATCGTAGCCACTTAGAAATTAATCATAGCAACTTAAGAAATTAATCGTAGCCACATAAATATTAATCGTACCCCTTTGGAAAATAATCGTAGCCTTAAAAATAATTTTAGAAATTAATCGTAGCCACTTAAGAAATTAATCTTAAATGAAACTAATCGTGCCGCTACAATAGCTATCTGCTGGAGACTGTAAGTATGAGCCGTCGACCCAGCTGAGGTAACCTTGTAAAGGAACTCATCATTACTAGGTTCAACTAATCTTCTTTCATTGTATAATTTGTAAAGTGAACTCAAGTTATATAGTGAATTTTCCCTTCAAGCAAGAAGGAAGAGAGGACGTAGAAGTTTTAAGACTTCGAACCTCTATAAACTTATCGTGTGCTGTATCTTTACTTGCTTTGTTTATCTTTAAATTTGCAAACTCATTTACATGGCACACAACTGAATCTACCAACTAAAAATAGATTTAATCAACTAAACTAAATGAGTCAGGGCCCTAAGAACTCCAAACTTAATCTTCAGTTTGAAAAACAATTTATTCACCCCTCTAAATTATATTAGACTCATTCGGGACCATCAAGTGGCATCATAGCAATTGATTATAATGATCAGCCGTATCTGCAGATCAATTGAATCGGATCTATCTGTTCGTACTAACGTCTCAAGCTATGGGAAACCATAAGCTCTCTCTATTTTTAGTTGAGAACTATGATAATTGGAGCAGAAGAATGAAGGCTCATCTGTAAATATGTGAGAAGTGATTGAAGAAGGGCCAATCAAGATAATGATGGCAAATGATGCTCACATCATTGACATCAATCAACCAACATAGATCATAAAGTCAACTCATCTTCTTACCAGTGAAGAAAAGAAGATGAAAAATCTAAAGTTCGTGGCACAAGCTATTAGTTTTGTATACTACAGGACTTGTCTTTGTATACAACTTTGATGATATTCTATGATGATATAGATTGAATACTATTACAGTCACTATTTGCATTTAAATTGTTACATTTTGATGCATATTTATTATACTTACATTGTAGATGATATTGTTAGGAAAAACTATCAAGGAACCCCTAGATTAGGTTTTGATGAGATGTCAAAATTATTTATGAAAAACTGACTAAAATTCAAGTTGCAGATCGGAGCTGACCAATCCAGGGCATCAAAATGGAATTCAAGTAAAGTCAAAGTCAACAAATCAGAAGAATGGTCTACAAGCTGAAGGACACGTCATCCAGTCAAAACTCAACTCAACTAAGGAGTTGAACCAGTCGAAACAAAATGACAGCTAAGTCAGTTGAGCTGAGGGAGAAAAGAATTGACTAAAGACTGAAGTAACTGATAAAACATCAGTTTAAGCTAGGGACTGGAAGTATCCAACTGATGACCAAACTAAAGAAATCAATAGCCAAACTCAGCTGACGAGTCCAGAACTGCCAACTGGAGCAGTAGCCAAACTCAGCTGACAAGTCTAGAACTGCCAACTGGAGCAATAGACAAACTCAGCTGACAAGCTCAAAACTGCCAACTGGAGCAATAGCCAAACTCAGCTGACGAGTCCAGAACTACCAACTGGAGCAATAGCCAAACTCAGCTGACAAGTCTAGAACTGCCAACTGGAGCAATAGGCAAACTCAACTGACAAGCTCAAAACTGCCAACTAGAGCAATATCCAAACTCAGCTGATGAGTCCAGAACTGCCAACTGGAGCAATAGCCAAAATCAGCTGATAAGCTCGGAACTGCCAACTGGAGTAATAGCCAAACTTAGCTGACAAGCTTGGAACTGCTAGCTGGAGCAATAATCAAACTGAGCTGACAAATCCAGAACTGCCAACTGGAACTCAAAACTGCCAAGAAAGCTGAAGCCAGAAGAACCCTGGAGTTTATTGTCTAAACCGGCGAATCTTGGAATAAATGCTCCTACAAAGATCCTGGAATTAAATATCTAATAAAGATCGATTGACAGAGTAACGGCTACTTCAACCAAAAGCTGCAAACGATCAATAAAGACCATCTTCCATTGATGAGCCAACAGAGCCACCGATCAATGGACAATGGAACTCAACGGTCATAAAATCACTCCTCTATAAAAGATGAGTGAATTAGAGTTTAAAATACTCTTCGCCTACTCCCAACTCTGCTGAAAAGATTCCTGCGTCTACTTAACTTTCGCGTAAACAAGCAAGAGCTTTTCTTTCTCCCTCCCACTCAAGCTCAAGTTCAGCTTTTGATAGAAACTGCGAGAGTCCAACTGAGAAGAAGAATTCATAGAATCAAGATATTCAGCCAGCTATTAACGATCCAGCCAGGGCAGCCTTCTCAGTTCCAGCTATACAACGATCAACTACTCAGCTCAATTGAAGGAGCACGTCAGTTGATAATCCCTGTTCAAGACTCACCTCTTGAAGATCGAAAGAGATCTAAAACCTTGTAAAGATGACAATAGCACCTACCTTCCTAGCGAGCAGTTAGGGACTTCAAGTGTGAGCCGTCGACCCACTGAGATAGCGAGCAGTTACCAAGTTCAACCAACTGTCCTTCATTGTGTAATTTGTAAAGAAAATCAAGTTATATAGTGAAGTTGCCCTTCTACGGAAGGAAGAGAGGACGTAGAAGTTTGAGACTTCGAACCTCTATAAATCACTTGTGTGCTGCACTATTTTGATTATTGCATATCTTTGAACTGTACACAATATCACACAAGCTGCACTCAAACTATCTTAACTGATCAACAAGTTTGTGCATAGATAAGTTTCACTAAGCGAGTCAAAGGGCCCTGTTATTCCGCATCTAAAGCAAAAAGTTTTTGAAACTCTTAATCAGTTTATTCACCCCCCTCTAAACTGATATCGACTCGCCCGGGACCAACAAGTGGTATCAGAGCGGTTGATTCTAAGGATCAGCCGTTTCTGTAGATCAACTGAATCAGATCTACTTATGTGTGCTAACCTTCCAGCTATGGGAAACCATAAGCTACCTTTATTTTCAGTTGAGAACTATGATAACTGGATTAAGAGAATGAAGGCGCATCTCTGCTCAATTCATGAGAATATGTGGGAAGTCATCGAAGACGGTCCAATTATCATCATGATGGACAGTGACGCTCACATAGTTGATATCAATCAACCGGCAAGGATCCCAAAGCCAACTAATCTTCTCACCAGTGAAGAGAAGAAGTTAAAGAATCTAGAGTTCGTTGGTCAAGCCGCATTATTTCAAACTCTAGATGAAGATCGAATGAAGGATACAAAGAACTGCACAACTGCCAAGGAGATATGGGACCTACTAGCAGATCTTTGCAGAGAGTCCGAAGCCATCAAAGGAAACAAGCTCCAACTGGCAGTCGACAGATATGAATCCTTCAGAATGCAGCTAGAAGAGTCCATCTCAAGCCTTGAAACTAGATTTCTAGGCATCATAAGTCAGATGAACAACCTCGGGAGGAGTTATCCCAATTCTGAGATGAATTCCAAGATATTGGATAATCTCACTGAAGAATGGGATATGAAAGTGATAGCTACAAAGGAATCAAGAAATTTAAATAGCATTACTCTAAGGGAACTATTTGGTTCTCTCAAAGCTCATGAGTATAGTCTAAACCGAAAGAAGGAAGCATCAACTTCGTCAGCTCAAGATGCAGCTTTCTATGGTGAGAGGAACAGGTTTAGAGATACTCGAGGAAGAAACAACTTCCGACCTAGGAGCTCACCAGCCAAAGATAATCAAGACGGATCTTCAACTGAACGAAAAAGAGAAGTAACTGAAAAGAAGGAGAATCTAACTGATGACATCAATGATCAAATCCAATCAGTTACCAAGTTGCTAGAAAAGTTGAAGAGAGTTCGGGATAAACACTCAGTTCCACCTCAAACTGATGAAATCCCAAAAGTTGAGAAAACTTACCAACCAGCTGAACGGTCAGCTGAGCCATTCAGGGGTGGCAACCGAAATCTTGGAGAATGTTTCCACTGCCACAAACAAGGACACTACAGGTTTGAATGTCCAGAACTCCCTGAAGACAAGAAAGCCAAGGTGAGGAGAAGCTTCTTCAAAAGGAAAGCAATGGTTGCAAATCTCGAGAATGCCGTGCTAGATGATTCAGACTATCCGTCTGGAATCGATTCTGATGGCTACAACTCAGATGATGAAGCACTATTCTGCCTCATGTCTGACAATGATGAAGAGGTTAGTACATTTGATTCTCAAACATCTTTTTATCATATAAATGAAGCAACTGTCTCTAGTAATGAACTTGATATGAAACTTATGATGCTAGAAGACCAATTAGCTTCAATTTCCTGCTTACATGTTGAACTGAAAGATGAAAATGATGAACTGAAAAATAAAGTTAGAAAGCTGAGCATAGATCATGAAAGATTGAATTATCTTAAGTCTCAATTTATAGAATTTGAGAAATTAAAATTGAGAACTACTGATCTAGAGGCTGAAAATCAAAAACTCAAACAAGAGATTCATGAGAGAGAAAAAGTATCTCTAAAGTTTAAAAAGGGATCTCAAACTTTAGATGAGATACTAAATCATCAAAGCACTGGAACTAGCAGCTCAGGGCTAGGATATAACAAGTTCACTGCTCTAGAGAAGGGAAAAGAAGTTGCTCAATCCAGTGATAAGGGAATCCTAAAAGGGTTCACTAGATCTCATGATCAGCTAGCTGAGCCAACCAAAAGAAAAGGATTATTGAAAAATCCCCAAACTCAGCCCAGACAATTTGGTCAGTTTCACCAACTAAAAACATCAGGTCAGCTGAAGCCCAATTTTCAGCCAAGACCATCAGTTCACTCAAGTCAATCCACTCGTCCAAAGCCCCCATTTCAACAAAGGCAACTAGCTCAATATAGAATGCCGACAAGACAAACTGATAGATCAGTTCATTTTAAGAATGACCAGTTTAGATCTCAAGCCTACCCTGCCAAACAATTCAATCAAGGCACTTCTAGGAGAGATCAAAGAAAATCATTTCAACCTTATCATCATTACAATGAGTATCTGGATTCAAGAAATGAACCAAGAGCTGATCCTAAAGGGTTTAATCCAGTAAATTGGAAACACAAGGCATTGGCCTGATAGAAGAACTCAAAAATCTCGAGATAACTGCGTATTAGTTGAATTGTTTTATCCCACTAACTTGCAACGCATATATCATTCAACCGACTCTAGAAGAGTTGAAAGAGAGTCAAAACTGATCAAACGATCCAAATAAGTTGACTCTCTGAGTGATAAAAAGCCAAAAGTTTGGCAAGTTTGGATTCCAAAAAGCTTAATGTATCAATAAGGACCCGATATAAAACAGGTCCCTAAATGCTAATCCTTTTTCTTTGCAGGAAAAGAGCATCCTATCTATAAAGAAAACCAAAGACATTTGGTATCTAGATAGCGGGTGCTCCAAGCACATGACCGGAGACAGAGAAGATCTCGACGGTTATGAAGAAATCAAAGGCCCACTTGTCATATTTAGAGACAATTCCAAAAGCCGAACAATTGGAGAAGGGTTTGTAGTCAAAGGAAAAGTAGTAGCAAACATAGTCTCCCACGTGGATGGATTGAAGCACAAACTACTCAGCATCAGCCAGCTGTGCGATAATGGCTACTCAGTTGACTTCACTAAAAACTCCTGCAACATAAGAGACAAGTCAACTGGAGTAATTCTGCTCACTGGCATAAGGAGAGGCAACATGTATATTGTTGACTGGTCAACCGGCTACTCAGAAGCTTGCTTTCTTTCTAAAGGATCAACTGAAGCAAACTAGCTATGACATCGACGACTGAATCACCTCAACTTCAAAACAATCAACTACCTAGCCAAGAAAGAATTAGTTGAGGGGCTTCCTAAGGAAATATACAAGAAAACTGGTGTATGTGGACCATGTCAAAAATGGAAGTAGGTGAAATTATCCTTCAAGAATAGAAGTCATCCACCAGGAACAACTGATTGTCTTCAACTGCTACACATGGATTTGTTTGGTCCAGTTAGACCACAAACTCCAAAAGGCAAAAGATTCACTCTTGTAGTAGTTGATGATTACTCAAGATATACATGGATGGAATTCTTGAGGAGCAAAGATGAAACTTATGACAAGCTAACGGCGCTGATCAGAAGGCTACAAACTGAAAAAGAAAGATCAGTTCAAAAGATTCGCTCCGACAATGGAACTGAATTTGTAAATCAGCAAATGATCAGTTTCCTCAACCAGCTTGGAATCACTCATGAACACTCAGCTGCAAGAACTCCACAACAAAATAGTGTAGCCGAACGGCGTAACCGTACACTCAAAGAAGCAGCTCGAGCAAAGATAGCTGATGCCAACATAGCTGAAGGGTACTGGGCTGAAGCAGTCAACACAACTTGCTATACTCAAAATCGAAGTGCCATTGTAGCAGCCCATGAAAAAACACCTTATGAACTATATAAGGGTCGTAAACCTTCTATCTCATATTTTAAAATATTTGGCTGTAAATGTTATATTCACAACAATGGCAAGACTCAATTGAAATCTTTTAGTGCTAAAGCTGATGAGGGAATATTTCTTGGGTATAACTCTCCTCATGCACAAGCTTACAGAGTGTTCAATAAACGAACTCTTGTTGTGGGAATAACATGTCATGTGGTATTTGATGAATTTGCTAATGAGTACAGAAACAAAGAAAGAATAGACACATCAGTTCAAGCACTACCTAGTGAAACTGAGAACTCGCAGGACTATGTGGATCACATTGTTCCAGAGCGGCTTGAAGTTTCACTAGAAGAAGGAAATGAAACTGGTACCAAACCAGTTGAGAACAACTTGGTCAATGAAGATACAAATCGTGCTGAGACCATAAACCCCACAACTGAAACAGGGGGAAGAACTGATGAAAATGCCGAACCAACTAATGAAAGGGCGACTGATGACGTCACCACAGAAGAGCCAGCTGAAGACCCAGCTGAAGCTATCTTGCCCAAATGGCTCCGAAGCCACCCAACTGACAAGATAGTTGGTGATCCAAGAAGTCGAGTCCATACCAGAAGTTCAACTGAGCATTCATTATTCACATGCTTCATATCTTAAACTGAACCAGCAAACGTCAAAGAAGCCTTAGAAGACTCAGACTGGATCATGACAATGCAAGAAGAACTGAACCAGTTTACAAGAAATGACGTATGGTTTCTTATTGATAGGCCAAAAACCTAGAAGGTCATTGGCACAAAATGGGTCTTTCGCAACAAACTGGATGAACAAGAAGTAATCACAAGGAACAAGGCTAGACTGGTAGCCAAGGGCTACTCACAAAGTGAAGGGATCGACTTTGATGAAACATTCGCACCAGTTGCAAGGTTGGAAGCCATCAGATTGTTCCTAGCCTATGCAACTCACTTCAATTTCACAGTCTACCAAATAGATGTCAAGAGTGCTTTTCTTCAAGGAATGCTCAAGGAGGACGTGTATGTCGAGCAACCGCCAGACTTTGAAATTGGTGATCTGATGAAGCCACGAAAAGCCTTGAAGAACTTAATCCGAAGCTGCAAATACGTGGTCCAATTACATGATTTCGAGCAATACAACTGCAAGGATTTTTCCAAGCATTTGTATGTAAGAAATTCGAAGATGACAAAGATGTTGAGAGCAACTCTAAAATTGTTACTTTGCTAGTAATTAAAGACTGGAGATCAAGGTTTGAAGAAGAGAACATGAAGAACTCGTCGAGTTGTGCATGCGTGCACGAGATCAGATTTTTGGCCCTTTAATTAATTTAATTATGGGGTTGATTTTATTTAGACTATAGTATTTATTTTATTTAATTAAGACTATAGTCAAATCAGATTTATTTTATTATTTGGGAGTAATTTTCGTCCATAATAAGCATAGGTTTGACTAGAATTGTATTTAAGGCAATTTCCTACCTTGAATAGAATTCTAGCTTAGGGAACTTCCTAGTATAGTTAGAGATCCCTTTTGGATCAATTTTTAAGCCTTTTTGATGCTAAATTTCGTCCCCCATAGTATTATAAATAGGGGATCATTGTTACATTGATACTTTAGACTTTATTTGAATTATTAAGCTTTGCTTTCAATATTGTCTCAACCCCTTTTAATCTTTGTGAGTTTTGATTAACAAATTCATATTCTTGGAGCTAGCAACTTTAAGTCTTACTCAAGGGTATTGCTTAATCTACTTGAGGGATTAACCGGTATTCGCTATCCGAAGATCAACTTAGAGATTTCATCCTTGGGTACGTTCGAGATTCAAGGAGGCTATCGGGTTGTGATTCACATCAACGAATCATCATCCATCAACCATAATCGACGCCATCCATACTCCATCAACGCACGCCTCAATTCAGCCCCGTGTTCGAGTTCAAGCTCTACGCCGTTTCGCTCATACCGTAAGTTCGTTTCATCTCTATCATATCCTATCTACACCAAGCCATTCTTCACCCTAAACACACGATTCCAACACCCTCATTACAGCCATAAAACCGTCCTTATATAACCCTCATTCCTTGGATTTGTGTTATATAGTTCGTGTCATTTTTCTAGGTATTTTAATTGTCTAGATTAGTTAGTTTTAGTCGTCTATTTGAGTTGGATTGATTCCCTTCTTTAGCTGACGTGTTCGTATCCTAAGTCTTCCGCAACGTTTTCTCTAGATTCATCCTATTCATGTCCGGGTCGTATCATGATCAAGTCTTCAAACTGAAAAAGGCCCTCTACGGACTGAAGCAAGCGCCTAGAGCATGGTATGAAACACTCACAACATTTTTGCTGAAAAATGGGTTTCAAAAGGGAGTCATTGATCGAACTCTATTCCGAATAGAACGATCAACTGAGATCTTAATGGTTCAAATTTATGTGGATGACATAATTTTTGGATCAAAAAACAAAGATCTATGCACACGATTCGCTCAACTGATGCAAAGCGAATTTGAGATGAGCATGATGGGAAAAATGACATTCTTCCTAGGACTCCAAGTGAAGCAGTTGAAAGATGGGATCCATATCAGCCTAGCGAAGTATACCAAGGAGCTATTCAAGAAGTTTGGAGTAAGTAAAGGAAAAACTCTCAAGATTCCAATGAACACATCAGTTCAGCTAACTCTTGATGAAGAAGGAGAATTAGTTAGCCAAGCGTACTACTACAGAGGAATCATTGGGTCGCTACTTTACTTAACAGCTAGCCGACCAGACATCTCATATTCAGTCGGTCTATGCGCACGGTTTCAAGCCAACCCTAAGAAAAGTCACCTTGAAGCAGCAAAGAGAATTATCAAATATCTCAAGGAAACCATAAATCTTGGACTATGGTATCCCAAAGATGACAGTTTGAGTCTAATTGGCTATTCAGACTCAGACTTTGGTGGATGCAAGATCGATAGAAAAAGCACCAGTGGAACATGTCAGTTTCTTGGAAGCAAACTGATATCCTGGTTTAGCAAGAAACAGCACTCAGTTGCCACGTCAACAACTGAAGCAGAATATGTAGCTGCTGGAAGCTGCTATGCTCAGATACTCTGGATGAAGCAATAGTTGAAGGACTACAAAGTCGAAACTGAAGAAATACCTATCTACTGTGATAACAATAGTGCAATTGCGATATCTTAGAATCCAGTTCTGCATTCAAGAACCAAGCACATTGACAGAAGACATCATTTCATCAGAGATCACATCGAGAAGAAAGACATATGCATCAAATATGTCAACACTGAGAGGCAGATAGCTGACATCTTCACCAAACCACTGCCTGAAGCAAGGTTCATGGAGCTATGCATACAGTTGGGACTACTGGAGCTAGCCTCACAGGATGAAGATGATCAACTGGAAGAAAATGGTCATGAATCCATTCTAGCTGAAGAGAGGAACTAAACCAAAAAGGTGAGAAACTGATCAGTTGGACACATAAACCATCAGTTTGAAGTAAAGACAAGAAGCTGCTGAGAGAAAAGTAAACTGAAGATGATCAGTTTACCCCATCAGTTCAACTAAATCATCAGTTCAGTTGCTCAAACTGATGATCCAGTCAGTTATGCATAACATACAAGCTGCAAATTGATTAAACTGATGAAGGAGTCATAGGAACTGAAGTCAACTCAAAAGGAGATATCAGTTCAAAGACCAGCTGAGGGAGAACAACTTAACTGGGAAGCAGCTGAATAAAGGTCCAAGCAGTCAAGACCAGTTCGGAACTGATGAGAAGACATCTCAGTTGGAACTGATCAACAGAAAGATCATCAGTTATACTCGAAGCCAACTGATGATGTTTCAAGCCAAGGAGAAACTGCTAGAAAGAAAAGATAAGTTCAAAAGTTTGAATAGTGGAAATGGTAAAAACACGTGTCACTTGAATGTTACGGTTGAACCTTCTCTCTCTCTCCTCATTTATCGCCAACGGATAGAAATGAAAAGCCAATCGACGGGTCGATTGAATGTATCCGACCGTTGAAATCAAGGCTTATGAAGCGTCACAACCGTTGGATGAACCCCATCAAATTCAATAAAAGGGATGGCTGAATTTTCATTTTTACTTTTACCGATCTCAAGCACAGTAAAGAATTAAAGCATTTCTCCTCCTTCAATTCTTGGAATTGTTCTACAAAACTTACGAAAGTAAAAATATCCAGTTCTGAAATCCAGTCAAAGCCAATTTACCCTTTCTAAATCATTCATCTCAAAAACTCCATGGCTGACAGACGCACAACAGCTGTTCGACAAAAGTTCGACTTTAAGAGAACTGGCGAATCTTCACGACAATTCCAAACGAATCTCTACAGAGATAAGTTCCTGGATATAGGCGCTTATAGAGAAAAGTGCTCAGATTCCCTTCTTTGCAACTCACTGATCACAAAGATAGAGCAAAGCGGTTTGAAAAGCTTCACTGAAGAATACCCATCAAAGATCTACCCAGAGGACGTGGTTGAGTTTTACTTAAACTCAAAAGGCTGCGATGACAGAGTAGTGACTGAAGTTCGTGGAGTCGAACTGATCATAACTCCAGAATTACTCGGAAGATGGTTTAAACTTCCAACTACTGGGACACGACTGCAAGATGTTGAAGTGGATCAAGAGGAAGCATACCGTCAGTGGAAGAGGGAGGAATGTGCAAATCCTTACAAGAGCAGTACACTCATGTCTCTCTTCTAAGAAGAATACATAGTTCTAGCATCAGTTTGTGCTAGAATGATTACTGGAACAACTGGAAGCCATTCGGAGATGTCAGAGCACAAGTACAAAATTTGTGCAGCGGTCATCAGAGGCATCAAAGTAAACTGGGCTCAATACTTCTTCGAGCAAATAAAGAAGTATGTCGATATTGTGGAAAAGCACTGGTCAGTAACTGAATTCCGTCAGAAAATGTGCTATCCAAGCATAATAAGTATTATATTGGAAAATATTATTGACTTCATGTCAGAGGAAACTGACACGTTGATGATCGGCAAACTGGATTTTATACCAGTAACTGGCAAGAGACAGCCAACTGCAAAATCTATATCCATCAAAAGCAGTCAGCCAACTGCTGCTTTCTCAAAGAGAGCTGAGGATTCAACAAAAAGAAAAGACAAGAAAATTGCTGTTGAGATGCCGCAAGAAGACTCCGATTTAGAAGACAACCTCCCAATAAGCCAAATGTTGGGAAGCACAATAAAAGCGAAGCCTCTGCGCCAAGTTTGCTGTGGATCAACCATTGATTCACCTGAAGAAATAATCTCTACCAAGCCAGTTCAGTTCAAGGAAAGAACTGGCAAGTCAAAGAAAAAGCTCGCAGCAGTTCAATCTAGAGGGAAGAAGAAGAAATCAGGGCCTCTACCCCCTCCACAACTGCCTCCTCATAACATTAAGGTGTTTGATATTGCACCAATTGAAGGAGATGACATAGTGCCCGATAGAGAAATTTCCTCTAAGGACTCAGGAGCCAAATTTTTCAGAACTGCATGCCCTCCAATGGGAGAGACAGAAGAAAACATAAGAGCTCTATTGCAAGCTGAAATTGTCAAGTTCTGGGCTGATGAACAAGTGGAGAAGTTCATAGCCGAAAACTTCATTGAAGACGTGATCGGAATGACCACTCTGTATGCAGCCCTCTCAAGGTACGTCTACTGGTACCTCTGGAGACACTGCTTTAACTCCGAAGCCCATTTCCTCCTAACCGCCTTCCACAGGATGAGCTTCTGGAGAAGGGAAGAAAGGTGGAGCATGCAGTGGGCTGGACAGGAGACCCCTGAGCAAAATCCAGTCATCACGTTGAAGCGAATGCTTGCCATTCGAAGAAATCACCCTCACCCAGAACAGCAGACCTTGTTGGATGTAATGAATGACTTACTCAACTGGGCCAATATCAGACTGCCACCTCGGCAAACTCAAGCTGAACAACAACAATGGAGAAATCCTCAAGTTCAGCAGCACTAGCTGCTCACGGAACTGCTGAACCTCAGGCAACAACAACATCAAAGGGTGCAAGATCAGTTTAATAGAGAAGCTTAGAGCAGGTAGCAAGGGTCTAAAACTGCTGAAGTTTGGAGGACAAGGCAAACTGCCATAACAGGCCAGGCAGTTAACGTTCGAAGCATCTCCTCAGCCAGATGACGTTATCATCGATCTCCTTGATGATTCCCCTGAGATGCAAGCTGTTGATGAGCGAACAGCTAGCGATCTGGAATTTGAAGAAATGCTCAAGTCTCCCATTCTGCCAGATCTCCCGAGTAATGAAGAGTCACAAGAGCCAACTGAAGAAACTCGATTGCCCGAGGAGCCAACTGAGACTCAAACTGCTCCTTCCCAAGAGTCAACTCCATAGCCGGCTCAGTCTGACCAGCCAGCTGGACAGGGTGCTATAGTAAATGACCAGTCTGCATATCAAGGTACACTAGCTTTAACTGTGTACATTGATCCAATCCAAAGAGCACTTCAAGCTGCCGCTCAAACTGCTGCACCAGAGATCTCATCAGAGTCAATTTATGATGAGACCATCATTATGGAGACGGACGAAATATCACATACAGTTCCTTACGAGAAACTAGTTGGAACTGAAGAAGGAGAAGAAGCGGACTCAAGAGCAGTCCAGTTCGTTGCTCAGCCGAGCAGTTCCACAATCCAGCTCCCTCCCTATTACGTGGAACTGATCGATACCCTGCAGCAACAGGTTAAACTGCATACTGAGCAGATCAAGCAGCTGCAAGCCCATCAAAGACTCCAGTTAGCTGAAACTGAGTCAGCAAGCAGCGATGAGGGTGAAGAAGATGACAGCTCGGAACCGCTGGCCAAAAGGAGGAAAACTGATCACAAGAATGACTGAGTGGCTGATCAAATTAAACATGATTAGAAAAGCCCTAAGTGCATTTCTTGTTAATCAGTTTGTAATTATCTTTTGATATATTTATAAAAGTTTATCTTTTTGATTTCAAATAAATGTCAAGCTTTACATTTATTTTGAAATTTTGACTGTTGCAAAACAATGACATGTGTCAAAGTCATTAATTGCCAACGACCAAAAGAGGCCAAAGGCTAGTACCATTCCAACCATCATATATATGAGCCTGTCCAAACACTCATAAAAAGCCTCTCTCTTTCAAGTCTCTCAAAAAGCCTCCTTCTCCTAAAATCTCAAAAACTCTCTCTCTTAAAAGATCTTGAATTTCCCAAATTTCAGTCAACCTCAAAGATGGCCGAATTATCCAGATCTTCAAATTCCTTCAAGGAACAATTTATGAGAGATAAATTCCTTGATAGGAAGAAATTTCAATTTATTCTAGATGAATCAAACAATCCAACCCTTCTGTCAAATCTTCACAAAACAGGAGTTCTTCACTACCTGGAAACACCACCAAAATTCTTTAGACAGTTTGGTGAGTGAATTTTTGCTTCAAGCAAAATTATCTGCAGATGGAAAGATGATATCATCAGTGATTCAAGGAAGAATGCTACACATCAATGAGAAAACAATTGCTGAAGTGTTTCAACTTCCAATAGAAGGATCATCCGCTCAAGATCTAGAGGAATCTGCAGAATCATACTGGAGAGAATGGAAAGCTTCAACCTGCAACAAGCAATTCAGTTTTACCACAGCTAAAACTGACCTCAGGCCCGAGTATGGAGTTCTACTTGACATAACAAATAAAATGTTGTTCGGGGCCATTGGAAGCATGAGCCAACTCACCTAAGAGAGATACAAGGTCATGATTCATCTTGCTGAAGGGAGACAAACAAACTGGGCAGAATTTGTCTTTCAACAATTCAAGTATCAAGTCATCAATGCTGCAGACTCAAAGAAATCTGGCAAATTTGAGTCTAAGGTAGGACTTGTTCTAAGAATGAGCAAGATGCTTGAAGATCTGCTGAAACTTCCAAGTGATGAATCACTACCAGTTCTTATTTCCGACTGGATCCCCAAGAAAGGAACTGCCCATCTTCAGTCACTGAAGAAAAAGAGAAGAGGCAAGGCCAAGATGAGCAACCAAAGTTCGAGCAACTCAACTGCCAATGCCGTTCATTCTCCAAAAGCAAAGAACAGATCATTAGTTGATTTCCAGGTCTGCTCTGACCCAGATGAGCTTATTCCATTCGTTGGAATCCCTCATCCAAACTATGGAGCAGACTACTTCAGAGGCACATGCCCTCCGTTCCAGCTGACTGAAGAGAATATTCGCACTTTCTATAGTGGTGAATATGCAGTCAAAGGCGCACAAAAGGAAGTGACCAATCTCCTTCTCACTCACTTTGCTTTTGTTGCTCAACATGACCAAGAGTTGTTCAAACAACTTCACCGGTACTTCTACTGGTACAACTGGAGACACTCTATGTCCATCCATTCTCATTTTCTTCTAACTGCCTTTCATGGCATGAGCTACTGGCAACGAGAAGAAACTTGGAGCATCAAATGGATAGGTTCATCAAATCTATTTCCTCCAACCATTGTGCAAGTCCAGCACATTATGAATCACCGGCTTGTTAACAAGATTCCAGCAACCGCCTTACTAGCAGAGTTCAAAACCAGCATCATGCCTCAAGCAGTTGAGACTGCAGATCAACCAGTCAACTGTCGAACTGGCTCGCTCTGTCGATAACTGAACTTTGATAATTTATCAAGTCAGTCAGCTGAGCCATCACGAAAAACTTCCCCTGTCATCAAAAGAAGAGAACCTCATCTCTCATATGCTAAAGTCATGGCTTCTCAGAAGAATCCAAGGCGTGCTGATGAAAGCGATAGTGATGATGAAGACACTGCCACATCACCAAGTCTCCTATCCAAGAGCTATGTGACTCCACTGCTCACATCCAGCTCAAAAGGCATGCAACTGTCTATGAAAAGTGATCAGCTTGGGTCATCGCCAAAGGGAACTTCACACTCCCTTAGTCAAAGGATGAAAAACTCGTTAGTTGCTATCCAGCTTCACCTTTGCCAAGCCAAGAGGACACCAGGGCCTGAACTGTCAATGCACAAAGCTACATCCAAAGGAAGCAGTGCTGCTAATCCAGCTAGGCCCTTCAAGAAGCGGAAACTGTCTATAGAAAAGTCAAGCAACTGATCAAGCCAACTGATCAATTCAGTTCAGTTGCAGCTTCAAACTGCAGCCAGCTCATCAGCAACAACTGAGAATCAAGACTCAACTGATCTTCCACCGCCGAGCTATCAATCAGTTGGACTGTATTCCAACTGAATACGGATAAATTTTTTTAATTTTTCAAAGCTTATCATAATTACATTGTTACCGTTGCGATTATGAAATTTCTTATATTATATTTCAACGGTTACAATTTGAAAATAGGGTTCCATCTCACAAAGTTGTCATTAATATCTCTGCATTGATATTAAAACAACTCTTCAAAGAGGAGAAAGAAAATATAATTTTTTTAATGAGATATAAATAGAAAGATCTGCAGAAAATATTTCGCTATTTATGGCAACTATCCCATTTTCAAAATCGCTACATCTCAGCCACAAGATCATAAAGTTACTTAACCATTTAGCGGTTGAGATGCATGCATCATTAATTCAGCTAATCAACCATCAAATTGGATGGCTGATCAGCTAAGAAAAGCAATCGAGTGCCCTCGATTCCTGCATGCAAAGATGAATAAATATGTGCAAAGAGATGAAGGCTCTGATCATCTGCAAACTCTTTCTCTTTCTTACTTCGATCATTTGTTAGCCTTTTCTCTCTCATAAAAAACTCTTGCATATCTAAACTAAAACAACATCTTTCTGCAGAAATGAAGCCCCCATTTCACATGGTGGATGTAAAATCTCTTGAGCGCAAGATGAAAAAGAACAAGTTTCTAAATCTGGAGATGCTTAATGCACGTCTCGGCCCAGATGCTTTTCAAAAGATTTATCGACCATTGGAGGCGACTGGTTTGCTACCTTTCTTGACACTCCTGCCAGTTAAGAACATACCTACTTATGTTGCTGAATTCTACTACAACGCAACCATCTCCGGTGACAACATCATCTCCACCGTCTAGAATTAAGTGATCACGGTGACAAAAGATACGATGATGTCCACCTTTCACCTCCCCGACAAAGGACCAGACATAATGGAGCTGACACTTCCATGCAAATATGCACTGTGGGATGCTTGAAAGCTTCCTCACGTGCACCACAATGACTGTTCACATAGGTTGAAGGAGAGTATGCCCAGTGATATTATCCAACTCTTGGATATCACCGGCTATATCCTACATGGCAACTTTGAGACGGTCCAGCTCTCCGATATCAAAGCCCATCTCACAGTCGCTCTATACTTCGGATGTCAAGCCGACTGGGCCTCTTTCATCCTTGCTCAACTGAGAGCTAATGTAGAGCGAGCGGCATATAATCCATCAACTGGCTCATTTCGAGAAAAGGTCGGGTTTATGAATCGCATAAGCCATATCATTCAAAGCCAGTTTGATGAGGACATCCCAACTGACGAACAACTTGGAAGACGGGACATGCTCCCAACTATCTACTGCCATCAGATCCCGAAGCGTTCACGTCCACAAGGGCCTTCCAATTCAGACCGTGGAAAGGCACCTTTGGAGGCACCCGTCAGCTCATCTGATGAAGGAGAGCTGATGCTGGAGACCGAACCTCTTTCAAAGCTGAGTGATCAGCCTACAAAATCAGCCAGCTCCCAACCTCTACAGTTAGTCCACGTGACTCCATTGAGGTTGATTTTTGAAGCAGTCTCATTGAGGACACAGACTCCTCTCTATTCGCACTACGGCGGTACCTGCAGTACCACATATGGCGCTTCTAACTGGATGAGTCAACAATGTTCCACCTCATCCACACCCGTGGCTCCACCTTCTATATCAACGAAGGAACATGGAGTAGAAATTGGATGAAACATCCACTCTCCTTGCCACCAACGCTCTCAGAGATAATGGATTCGATGATCAAGCGAATCCAGCTCAGAATACCAGCCGATGCCCCTCTCCCCGACAATGAACTGGCCAACTCCTCATGCACACCTTTCGTTGATGATCCACCCATCCCTTCAACCGATGAGATCTTCAACAACTTGGCCTCGATGAGCTTCAGAGAGCAAGACGTCTCTCTCACCTCTGATCAAGGTCAGTTCATGACAATTGAAGACGCCTATGCATGACTCTCTTCACCTATGCAAATTCCTTCAGTGCCCTCAGTTCATAATGACAATTTGGCAACTGCCTTCACTTTCTTGCCAAACTTGTCACTACCATCATGCAATCCATTCCACCTTTTGGATGATGCCAAAACGGTGGAAGATGGACAGTATGATGATGGATGCTTAACTCTTTGGGACCAGATTCAAAGAGAAATTCATCATGAGGGGGAAGATCAACTTCAGGGAGAAGCATGGAGAATACAAGGAGTCCAAGAAAGAGGAGAATCGAGCAGAAAGAAAAGGAGCAATTGGAGCAATTTTCAGGAAGTAGATTAGTAGTTTTAACTACTCTTGAAAACATAATATGCCTTAGAGTGAATATATACAAGTTTCGATCATGTTTATAATGCTCATGCTCTGATACTTTGCTCTGATACTTCAAGTTTGAATACTTTGATACTTGAGTGATAGCATGAATGACAAATGCTCTGATATTTGAATGAAAATCATGAATCAAATTTTCTCTCAAACTTACTCTGAATTTGCTCTCTGATTTTAAGTATTAGATTAAGCCTTTGCTACTCTTGCAGTTTTTCCATCATCATCAACAAAGTTTTGACATCATCAAAAAGGGGGAAATTGTTAGAAAAACTATCAAGGAACCCCTAGATTAGGTTTTGATGAGATGTCAAAATTATTTATGAAAAACTGACTAAAATTCAAGTTGCAGATCGGAGCTGACCAATCCAGGGCATCAAAATGGAATTCAAGTAAAGTAAAAGTCAACCAATCACAGAAGAATGATCTACAAGCTGAAGGACACATCATCCAGTCAAAACTCAACTCAACTAAGGAGATGAAGCAGTCAAAATAAAATGACAGCTAAGTCAGTTGAGCTGAGGGAGAAAAGAATTGACTAAAGACTGAAGAAAATGATAAAACATCAGTTTAAGCTAGGGACTGGAAGTATCCAACTGATGACCAAACTGAAGAAATCAATAGCCAAACTCAACTGACGAGTCTAGAACTGCCAACTGGAGTAATAGCCAAACTCAGCTGACAAGTCCAGAACTGCCAACTGGAGCAATAGACAAACTCAGCTGACAAGCTCAAAACTGCCAGCTGAAGCAATAGCCAAACTCAGCTGACGAGTCCATAATTGCCAACTGGAGCAATAGCCAAAATCAGCTGACAAGCTTGGAACTGTCAGCTAGAGCAATAATCAAATTGAGCTGATAAATCCAGAACTGCCAACGGGAACTCAAAACTACCAAGAAAGTTGTAGCCAGAAGAACCCTGGAGTTTATTGCTTAAACCAGCGAATCTTGGAATAAATGCTCCTACAAAGATCCTGGAATTAAATATCTAATGAAGATCGATTGGCAGAGTAACGGCTACTTCAACCAAAAGCTCCAAACGATCATTAAAGACCATCTTCCATTGATGAGCCAATAGAGCCACCGATCAATGGACAATGGAACTCAACGGTCATAAAATCACTCCTCTATAAAAGACGAGTGAATCAGAGTTTAAAATACTTTTCACCTACTCCCAACTCTGCTGAAAAAAATCTTGCGTCTACTCAACTTTCACGTAAACAAGCAAGAGCTTTTCTTTCTCCCTCCCACTCAAGCTCAAGTTCAGCTTTTGATAGAAACTGCGAGAGTCCAACTGAGAAGAAGAATTCACAGAATCAAGATATTCAGCCAGCTGTTGACGATCCAGCCAGGGTAGCCTTCTCAGTTCCAGCTATACAACGATCAACTACTCAGCTCAATTGAAGGAGCACATCAGTTGATAATCCCTGTTCAAGACTCACCTCTTGAAGATCGAAAGAGATCTAAAACCTTGTAAAGACGACAATAGCACCTACCTTCCTAGCGAGCAGTTAGGGACTTCAAGTGTGAGCCGTCGACCCGCTGAGGTAGCGAGCAGTTACCAAGTTCAACCAACTGTCCTTCATTATGTAATTTGTAAAGAAAATCAAGTTATATAGTGAAGTTGCCCTTCTACGGAAGGAAGAGAGGACGTAGAAGTTTGAGACTTCGAACCTCTATGAATCGCTTGTGTCCTACACTATTTTGATTATTGCATATCTTTGAACTGCACACAATATCACACAAGCTGCACTCAAACTATCTTAACTGATCAACAAGTTTGTGCATAGATAAGTTTCACTAAGCGAGTCAAAGGGCCCTGTTATTCCGCATCTAAAGTAAAAAGTTTTTGAAACTCTTAATCAGTTTATTCACCCCCCCTAAACTGATATCGACTCGCCCGGGACCAATAGATATGGTGTGGGAAAACACTCGGAAAAATCATATCATTGGTTCCTTGTATTGTATTAAAAGGGTCATGACTTAGATGGTCCTTAACTCACTATCGGTACACGTAGAATAATCTGATAGTTAGTTTGTCTTGACTAGCTGAATATTCTAGTACACCAGCTCGTGTATGGAGGAGGATCATGATAGGATACTGTAACGCCCTGATCCCGAGAGAAGGGCAGAGGACCGGTGCGCTACTTGGGGGAAGGGGGAAGTGGTTGTTGAACAGAAGCAATCAAAGAAATAGGGTTAGTGCCCTAAAAATTTGGGCAGCATAACCTCTATAAATGGATCAATCCAAGCTTTTAAAGCGTATGAAATGACTCAAACCAGATACCATGACTCTTAGGATGAACCCAAGAAAGAATAACAAAGGCAAACTTCAATGTAAATAATAACAGTTTAAAGGTTAACTGTTAATAGGTTAGGCATGAAAAAGGCCAGACTGATGTCTGTCCAAATACTTGAAGTAAAGAGATGACAGGCTCCCGCCTATCGTGAAAGCAATATAAAGCTAGGCTTTTGCCTTGACATGGAAAACAATGTAAAGCTAGGCTTGCGCTTGTCTGAATAAGGAAAGTAAATAAATGCCAGGCTTTTACCTGTCAGGAACGGAAAGTAAACGGGATTCGGAGAACCGAACACTCCGTAACAATAAAGAAAATGGGATTCGAAGAACCGAACACTCCATAATAGTAAAGAAAACGGGATTCGGAGAACCGAATACTCCGTAGCAGTAAAGAAAACGGGATTCGGAGAACCGAACACTCCGTAGCAATAATCAGAGTAAGCGGAAAAGAACGTAGTGCATTTATTCAGACTCAAAAGGAAGCATGTTCTCAGTTAGACTCCATACATAAAAGAAACATATACATCAAAAGATAGCCCTTCAGCCTTAGCACAGCCGTCCACCATCCCGCAGCTCATCCTGAAAATATTTAAAAAGATTTGGGCGTGAGTTCTAATGCACTCAGTGGGTACTTTTGAGAAAAAACCTTCACAATCATTTTATAAAACAGAATATCCAATCATATTTTAAGCATATCATGGAAAGCTTTCAAAACAGAAAATTTGGGAATTCCATGTATACTAAATCATTTTAGTTCCATTATTGCGCGCCACTCTCCCCTAGAACGCTTACGGTGAGTCGGTTCGTGTACACAACCCGGCTACTTAAGGTTGGACACTGCCCTGTTTGCTTGGGGCTCGATATCGTGAACCATTGTAGTTTCGTCACCAAAAACAGTAGTAAGACTTACATGAGTCAGGAGAGCACATTAAACACAGTCATGAGTTGGATATTCAATCACATTCATTTTATAAATATCAGGGCTTAATAACCCGAAATATATTTTTATATAATAAAAACCCACCTGGAAATCAGATCTGAAAAGCAAGATCTAGATTATGATTCTGGTCTCAACTAGAAGTCTCCTTCTTCTGAGCCTACAAGATTATTCGGCAACTTAGTTTCGATGAACGACTACCATTAAGTCAAAATCTAAAGACTATAACATCTACTATCTTAATACACAGCACCCGGGTCATCAAAATATTTTGACTCTTAAGGGAACTTTACTCAGGGCATTTTTATAAAGAAAAACCCTTTAGGGAGTTGTGGCATACGGGGTGGTCAAACCCGTATCCTAAAATTAATTCGGTACAAATAAATTCATACCGCAAGATCGGCCCATTGGAAAAATATGAAACTTCAAATAAAAATACTATATTTTAACACGGAACAACTTTTGAGCTTAAAAATACGATAGGGCTATCCACGAAGGATAGATCTGAAAAAGACTACCATTTAATATTCGGATACCTAAAATATACCCAAAATTAAAAAGTGACAACACGGAAAATGTATATAAATATACATAGAACATAAAATCCTAAAGATACTTTTTGATCCGGCGACCCGAAAGAGTCACCGATTTGAGAGGGTGGTTGCGACTTTTGGCGGCAGTCACGACGATTTTTCATCGTGATCGTCCGTCGTGTCATAATTTCAATCACGTATTCGTGATCTACGCGTTGACACCTTCAAAATGACTATTTCGGAAATGAAATAGGAAACTAGAGTCGTACCTCCTCTAGAAGCTGCTCGGCGTTTCGATTTTGAAAATGAATGAAAAATGAAACCTTAACCTCCTATTTATAGAAGAAAAATAAATAGGATAATAACAAATAAAAGAAAGAGGATAATGATGGAATAGGATAATGATGGAAAAAGAATAGGATAATTACGAATAGGATAATATTTCGAAAAAGAAATTGGATAATGACGGATGTGCCTTAGTTATCCAAATCTATTACCTTTCACCCTAAAATTGTGCCAAATGTTCATTTGAACTCGAAATTGGAAAATTCAAAGTTTGGCACGATGCTTGAAAATTTTTCTATAAGCTCGAGAAAAATATCAGAACATATTTTTAAAGGAATTTTTGACCAAATTAAATTTTAATAGATGTCCCTGGCTGCGATTTTCTTTTATTTGAATCCGTTAAGGACCCAACTTATTTCTTAGATTACCCTTAGGTAACATATGTCGAATAAAACCTTCTAAAATATTTCGGGGTATTACATTCTACCCTCCTTAATAAAAATTTCGTCCCGAAATTTGCGTACGTCTATAGGGTAAATCAGGGCACAACTCCTTGATTCTACTTTCAAGCTCCCATGTAGCTTCATCTCTTCCATGGTTATTCCATAGGACTTTGACCAGTGATATCTGTTTGATCCCTAATTCTTGAACCCTTTGGTTAAGAATAGCCTCTGGTCTTTCTTCATAAGAAAAATCCTGGTTCAGGACTATCTCCTAATTCTTTATAATGTGCTTAGGATCCAACTTATACTTCCTCAACCTTAAGTCTTCAATCACGTTATGAACCTTAGCTAGAATCGGCAATATGACTAGTTTATAAACTATCTCATCATTCCTAGCCAAAACACTATTTATCTCGAGTTGTAAATCTTACTAAGATGTATAGTCTGCCTTCGTCCACTTTAACTTGATGCGCATGACTCTTCATACGTTCTTCTCTGCATCTTTCTTCAAATATTCTTTAGCATCATCCTTTGAGTCGAGAAAAGAGAGAGAGAGAGAGAGAGAGAGAGGGAGAGAGAGAGAGAGAGAGAGAGAGAGAGAGAGAGAGAGAAAGAGAGAGAGAATAGATATCGATCCACTTGAATCAAAGCATATTATCTCGATCATCGTATACGTCACCCTAAACTTGAGATATCCAGTCTTGCACTTGTCTTTGCTCCTCGATCAAAAACGTATAGAGACAGGTGCAGCGAGAACGGATCTATCTATCGCGATTCTTTATCGACATTCAAAATTCTCCCAACATGCTTCTCAAATGTGCATATGCACGCGAACAACATTTCCTAGAAATATATATAACTCAAGCCATCTAAAAGAAATATACTTATCCATTCTAAGTTCTTTCTACGTTCAAGTCTACAAGCCACTACATAATTATTCCCACCTTCTTAGTCAATCTGTTCTTTATAATCATTCATTAGTTTCTCGGTTAAACCGAAATCTAGATGTCCCAGACATCCCATTAAAACCATAGGCGAACCACGGCCTTGCCGTGAATCCTTTTTCATGTAGGATTCAATCCAAACATGACATAACACATTCTTTTAAAACTTCACATCATAACAAATTGACACATTTCAGTGGAACCAATCCATGTGGGCTCATAATCTTGAACATGGAAAAACACTTAATCAACCTATGTTCCACAAGAATCTTAACAATCATCAACTTAAAATCCAATCTATGTGAATAAGCCACTGCTAGCTATGTTCATCTACATTCTCAATCAAATCATTCTATGTTCACATTCCATCTGCATAAGCATTCTAGGTTTCCTAACACTTTAACATTCTCACATTTCCAATCACTTACACATTGTAACATTTCTAATCATAAGGCATTGATTACTATCATCACACTTTCTTTCGGAACATATCATGGACATATATTCCCATTCAAAACAATCATTCAATACCATCTGGGCACAAAGTCCCACAATTTTACCATCATGGACAAGAGTCCCTTTCATTCATAACCATCATCACATGGACATATTGTCACAAAATGATACCATTATCCTTACAAAACCGTCATTGGCGCGACCTTTCACAAATACCACCAATGTGGAGAATGGTCCTTATCCACATTTTCTTTTTTGAAATCAGTAAACATCATTGAATCTCAAAAATATTTTAACTCACGTACCTTTATTTTTGAAGCAGATGAGTGCGGTGCAGGCGACGTGCTAGGCTATCAGACAATCAATTAAGAGACTACACTGAGAACTAGACTCAATCAACAATATGACAGGCCTGCAGAGTTGCAGCCTGCTCTGATACCACTCTGTAACGCCCCGGTCTCGGGAGAAGGGCAGGGGACCGTTGCGCCACTTGGGGGAAGGGGGAAGGGGTTGTTGAACAGAAGCAATCAAAGAAATAGGGTTAGTGCCCTAAAAATTTGGGCAGCATAACCTCTATAAATGGATCAATCCAAGCTTTTAAAGCGTATGAAATGACTCAAACCAGATACCATGACTCTTAGGATGAACCCAAGAAAGAATAACAAAGGCAAACTTCAATGTAAATAATAACAGTTTAAAGGTTAACTGTTAATAGGTTAGGCATGAAAAAGGCCAGACTGATGTCTGTCCAAATACTTGAAGTAAAGAGATGACAGGCTCCCGCCTATCATGAAAGCAATATAAAGTTAGGCTTTTGCCTTGACATGGAAAACAATGTAAAGCCAGGCTTGCGCCTGTCTGAATAAGGAAAGTAAATAAATGCCAGGCTTTTGCCTGTCAGGAACGGAAAGTAAACGGGATTCAGAGAACCGAACACTCCGTAACAATAAAGAAAATGGGATTCGAAGAACCGAACACTCCATAACAGTAAAGAAAACGGGATTCGGAGAACCGAACACTCCGTAGCAGTAAAGAAAACGGGATTCGAAGAACCGAACACTCCGTAGCAATAATCAGAGTAAGCGGAAAAGAACGTGTCCGTTATTTTTAAGAAATTTCGGGTTAAATGTTCTTCGTGTTCTTCATGTTCGTCGAAAGAATCAACGAACACGAAGAACCCAGTTGAAGATCGCCCAGAACTGGGCTAGAGAGAGAGGAAAGAAAGCCCCGCGGGCGGAGGGGGGAGTGCGCCACCGCGCCACGCCCCGAGCCCACTGGAGCAAGGGCAGCCCGCCGACGCACCTTGCCCTGCGGTGGGGGGGAGCCCGCCGGTACCCATGTGCGCCGCGGCGGCCCCCCCTTCTCCGTGTTGTTTTTTTCGCCCTTTTTTTCGACTATATTCGTACCCCTTTTCCCGAACTTTTCGAGTCTTCCAAATTATGTTATTCTCAAGCCATATTCAAGTTTAAATTATAGTAAGGTATTCGAGTTGATTTCGATTTATTTTGAATAAGCTATTCAAATTATTTTCTGTCTAAAAATTTAGAGATCAAGACGAGAAGTTCCTTAAATAAAATAAATCCTTCTCGAACCCTTATTAAAGTCAAAATTCGTGCTATCCATGTTAAGTCCTAGCTAAGGGAATATTAGTTGGGTATTATTTAATCTCATGTTATTAGAAATCTTTGAAGGAGGCCGCTAAGTCGATGATTCGACTTTTATAGGAGGAATCGAGCCTCGGATGAATACTAAGGAGGACCACCAGCTCGTTGCCTCATTATCCGTCCCGTAATCAAGGTGGGTAAATCTATACTCATCTAAAGTTTGAGCTAATAAGCTCTAGAAGCATGTTAGGGCAAATGAGATATCCAATAAAGTATTTTTGCTCTGCCTGATTGATCTCTGTACAAGGAAGGAAAATAGGAAGATATTATGTTTTACTTGAGCTCTCAAACATGTTTAGAAATGATAGAACTACTAAAGTATTGTCTATGCTTAGCATGAGATGTTTAGAATTATCTTTAGCTTCGATTCGTATTTATTTACGCTCTTTTCCTGGAATCGGATGTTTATGCTTGTTAAGCTCGTAGAATTAAGAACTAAGATTTGCCTTGTTAGGGTAGATTTAAAACCCTTGTAGGCCGAGATCATGCAGTAATAAAGGATTAGCCCTTAGACGTTGTTCTAAGTTTGGTGTTGCTAGCAAGGTTAAGAAAGGAAGAAACTTAGCTTTTCACTTAAGCAGGATAAAGATCCACAGAGTTCGGGTTCTGAACTCATGTGATATTGGCATGCTTATGTGTGCGTTGTTTATTACTTTGATTTATCAATGAGTGAGATCTTTTCGTAGATCAAACTCGATATCTTGGGTAATAACAATGTATACATAGTGTCTCGAGCAGTATGCATGAGCACCGTGTCCTGGTACACCAGGTTGATGATGTTCTCTTGAGGAAACACAAGTTCATGTTGAAACCCTGCAGGTGGAATTTATTCCTTACATGATAAAGCTTGTGTCGTATTACTCAAGGTTTTAGATGTTAATTAATTATAGCTGTCAGACGTTGACATAATTAATTAATGAACATTATATCTTAAATACGGGGAATTGTTGAACCAAAGAAAAACGCATATTCGCAAATATGTATTAAATTGGTAGGTCAGTTTTACTTCTTTAGTGGAATAAAAGTAAAACTTAATTTATTTAATTATATCCTAGGTTTATTGGATATTGGATATTAAATAAATTAGTGGGCCAATTTAATATTCTTCTAGATCCATGTTGTAGCCCAAATTGACTGATAGTAGACTGGATATGGAACTTGAGGAGATAGAGGCCCAAACCCAGTAGGGTTGGGAGACCTATTTTCAGCCACCCCCTATATAAATATAGTAGGGGTGGATGAAAATAAGGTGAAAAAACTAATCAGCCCCTCTTTGTCTCTCAAGATATCCACAAAATTCATAACAATATCTAGTAGATTTTAGCCCACTCTAAATCTAGATACAGTCCGAGAATATAACAGAAGATCTTGGAGTAGAATTTCCGTGTATTCGATTTTGAGGTGTTAGTGGCGCCATTACTGTGTTCATTCAACAGCACGATTAGACCTTTAATCTTGTCCATAGACCATCTATCGATTTGTAAGTAGATTCATTTTCTATGTCTTCCACTTTATTAGATTCGAATCTGCTTTGCATGCTTTTTAATTAGACAGTGATAAACATGCATGTGACATAAAATTATAATTTTGCATGAACATGGATTAATGAACAACCAAATAGATCATGCGGTGGTTTAATTCGGAAAAACCCCAACAATAAGCTGGTCGGTTTGGAAATACAGCTCCCGGGGCAAAGTCAATTTGATGTTCAATACATCTTAGAGGAGGTAATCCACTTGGATCTTCATCCAGAAAGATGTCCTCATATTCCTGCAAAAGTGACACAAATGTACTAGGCAAAGATAGAGTTAGTTCTTTAGTGATAAAATAAGACTCTTTATACACTAAGATGAACACACTCTTTTCTTCAACTATCGCCCTCTTCATCTCTCTTGTTCTTATATAGTAATTTTTTTTTTCTTTTTTGCCTCACTCTTATTTTTCTCTCGACTCTTTTTTTCACTTTCCTAACTATCTCTAGCTCTTCTTGCTTGTGACATTTTGAGCTGATCCTCTTATTCTTGTTGCGGACTCAATGAAACAAGCATGACTGATTTGTTGTTGTGCTTGAAAGTTTATCTATTGAGGAATCCTTCATGAGTCACTCTTCGATCAAATTGCCAAGGTCTGCCCAAAATAATGTGACTAGCATGCATTGGAACCACATCACAAAGAACTTCATCTTTGTAGTTGCCAATTGACAATGAAATCTGCACTTGTTTAGTCACTCGAATTTCTCCACATTCATTAAGCCATTGTAGTTTATATGGATGATGATGCTTCATAGTGGCTAAGCTCAATTTCTCTACGATTTTAGAACTAGCAACGCTAGTACAACTTCCACCATCAATAATCAACATGCAAACTTTACCTTGAACTAAACATCGTGTGTGGAAGATGTTTTCTCTTTGTTGTTCCTCAGTTTTGATTTGCACATTTAAAACTCTTCGAACCACCAAGAGTTCTCCATGTTCCGGTACAATTTCTTCCAGCTTCTCCTCTTCGCCATCATCTTCTTCATGTTCACTTTTAGATTCTATCTCTCCATTTGGCTTCAAAATCATTGTCCTTTTGTTTGGACATTGAGATGCAATGTTGCCAAATCCATAACAATGAAAGCATTTGATATCTCTATTTCTCGTAGAAGTAGAAGTAGAGATGGTACCTTTTCTCTTGTCAACTTCACTTGCTTTAGTTTTGGACAACTCACTTTGAGATTTTGAATTTGCCCCAAGAGGTGGTTTGGATGCCCCATGATGAAGCCACGAAAAGCCTTGAAGAACTTAATCCAGAGCTGCAAATATGTGGTCCATTTACACGACTTCGAGCAATACAATTGCAAGGATTTTTCCAAGCATTTGTATGTAAGAAGTTTGAAGATGACAAAGGAATTGAGAGCATCCCAAAGATTGCTACTTTGTTAATAATTAAGGATTGGAGATCAAGATTTGAAGAGCAATGCATGAAGAGTTGAAGTGTGTGAACCCGTCGGTATGCCCAAACCGACTAGTTTCGGTTGGTATGCCCATACCGAGTAGTTCCGACACTTGATATTTTTTATCTAGACTATAGTACTATTTTTATTTAATTTAGACTATAGAAGATCAGATTTTTAATTCATTATTTGTTAATTTTCGTCCATTAGTTGATAGGGTTTGACTAGAATTGTATTTAAGGTAATTTCCTACCTTGAATAGAATTCTAGTTTAGGTATCTTCCTAGTATAGTTAGAGATCCCTTTTGGATCAGTTTTTTATGACTTTTTACACTTAAATTTCGTCCTCCCTTACCTATAAATAAGGGATCCATGTTACATTATTATTTTAGACTATATTTGATTAATTAAGCTTTGCTTTCAATATCGTCTCAACCCCTTTTAAATCTTTGTGAGTTTTGATTTAAAATTCATATTCTTAGAGCTAGCATCTTTAAGTCTTATTCAAGGGTATTGCTTAATCCACTTGAGAGATTAACCGATATTCGCTATCCGAAGATCAACTTGGAGATTTCATCCTTGGGTACGTTCGAGATTCAAGGAGGCTATCGGGTTGTGATTCACATCAACGAATCATCATCCATCAACACCATTCGACGCCATCCATACTCCATCGACGCAAGCCTCAAGGTGGCTATCGGCTTGCATCGATGGAGTATGGATGGCGTCGAATGGTGTTGATGGATGATGATTCGTTGATGTGAATCACAACCCGATAGCCTCCTTGAATCTCGAACGTACCCAATGATGAAATCTCCAAGTTGATCTTCGGATAGCAAATACCGGTTAATCCCTCAAGTGGAATAAGAAATACCCTTGAATAAGACTTAAAGATGCTAGCTCTAAGAATATGAATTTTAAATCAAAACTCACAAAGATTTAAAAGGGGTTGAGACGATATTGAAAGCAAAGCTTAATTAATCAAATATAGTCTAAAATAATAATGTAACATGGATCCCTTATTTATAGGTAAGGGAGGAAGAAATTTAAGTGTAAAAATTCATAAAAAAACTGATCCAAAAGGGATCTCTAACTATACTAGGAAGATACCTAAACTAGAATTCTATTCAAGGTAGGAAATTGCCTTAAATACAATTCTAGTCAAACCCTATCAACTAATGGACTAAAATTAACAAATAATGAATTAAAAATCTGATCTTCTATAGTCTAAATTAAATAAAAATAGTACTATAGTCTAGATAAAAAATATCAAGTGTCGGAACTACTCGGTATGGGCATACTGACCGAAACTAGTCGGTTTGGGCATACCGACGGGTTCACGCACTTCAACTCTTCATGCATTGCTCTTCAAATCTTGATCTCCAATCCTTAATTATTAACAAAGTAGAAATCTTTGGGATGCTCTCAATTCTTTTGTCATCTTCAAACTTCTTACATACAAATGCTTGGAAAAATCCTTGCAATTGTATTGCTCGAAGTCGTGTAAATGGACCACATATTTGCAGCTCTGGATTAAGTTCTTCAAGGCTTTTCGTGGCTTCATCACCCCATCTTTTGGCTTGTATGAAGATTGAGAATTTGTTGGATAACTCCTTTGAAAATTCCCCTTCTTCTTCAATTGCCTCTCCACCTTTATGGCTGTATGAACCATTTCTTCAAGCTCCATATAGTGTTGAAGCTCCACGATGTTGGCAATCTCCCTATTCAGTCCACATAAGAAAGGAGCCATGGTTGTTTCTCTATCTTCTTCAACATTTGCCCTAATCATGGCAATCTCCATCTCTTTGAAGTACTCATCAACAGATTTTGTACCTTGATGCATAGATTGGAGTTTTTGATATAATTCATGAAAATAATGAGAAAGAACAAATCTCTTACGCATGATGATCTTCATTTCCTCCCATGAAGAAACTGGTTGTTCTCCATAGCGTCTTTCATTTTTGATCAATTGATCCCACCAAACTATAACATAGTCCGTAAATTCAATTGCAGCAAGTCTCACCTTCTTCTCCTCCGAATAGTTGTGACACTAAAAAATGAGTTCCACCTTCCTTTCCCACTCCAAATAAACTTCGGGATCACTCCTTTCTTGGAAAATTGGAATGTTCATTTTAGTACTTCCCAAATCACGATCCACTTCATTTGGTTGTCTTCCTCTTCCTCTCCATTGATTTTGATTCATATGACCAAAATCATCCTCCCCTTCAGTTTCTCCTTCATCTTGATGCCTCCATTGGTTTCCTTGAGGGTTTGCATTCTTTCGAGGTGTTTGTTGCTCTAACCTCTCCAAACGATCATTTACATCTTCAAGAATTGCTCCAAGCCTTGCAAATTGATGTTGCATAGCCTTTAAGGTATAGTCTCCACCTTGATTTTTATTTTCAGATATCTCTTTCATGATCCTCACAACACTCGTGTTTCACACAAAAAAATAATCCTTATAGTTCACTCGTGTATCACTCTTTGGCTTTTACCACCCCTTAAATATTCTCACCACTCAATGCCTTTTACCACTCAATTCTCAATTGTAGAACTCAAACGAATAAGAACAAATCAATAATCAAGACAAGTGTAGAATGACAATCAACAAACTATAGGTCTAAGGGTCAAATATATGGAATTTGTAGAGATAAATATAAGAATTGGTTTTGTTTTTTTTTCAACTCTCTTTTGCACTATTGTAGAGAAGAACAAAAGATGAATATGATAAAATGAAGAACAATTTTCATTTTTTTTTTGCTAACAAGATGATACCTTGTTTTTAGAAGATAGATGGATAGGATGGTGAGATCAATACCAGATTTCTCTAATACAAACTGATATGGACGAAGGACCCATTGAATATATTGATTCAAGAACCCATCGTTTGATGATAGGCAGCGGTCACCCCAAATTGAGAATCCGGTTTGATCTTTCCTAGAGCTTGAAAACCTTGACCCATTGGCTATATAATCAGCCAAGAATCTTGGTATGATTGAACGCCACAAGACCTTGATCAAAATCTTGATAAGTTCTTAAACAATTGAAAGACTCCACAAAGAGAATTCAACTCACAAAGCAATAAAGCTAATTTTCGTTTATAATTCAAGTTGTCCTTGTAAACACAAGTACAACCCTATTTATAGGACAAAACAAGACTCTTTGATGCATGCCATGGATGCACACCACTAAGGACTGATTATTAAAGCTCCTTTATATAATTTAGAAGCTATAATAAAGACCCCATGAACCATCCACTAAAGACTCCATGATCACCACTAAAGTCTAGCTATTAAGGTTCATTTAAACCACTTAAGAGTTAAAAAAGACCCCACTAACCTAGACAATGACTCTTGAACTCAAAAGACACAAAAATAACACTTATCTAATAAAATAAAATATAACTTATTTTAGGGCATGAAGAGGCCACGAAAATAATCTTCACACCTCTCCAATTTAGGCCTTCAAGATGGATATGAAACAAGCCCAATTCATCATGTAGAATGCAGCCCATCAACTCGAATAAAATTCACCATTCGGCCCAATGTAGAATCCTCATGGCTTCGTGCGCCTTGTCCTCTGTGGGAATTTTTTCCACTTCTTCCTCCAAGGGCACACTGTCATTCTCTTCTACTGGCCTGACCATCTTCAGAAGTTCTTTTCCACTCTTTAGAGCCACTGCATCCACCTGCTCTCTCGAATTCTCAACCTGGGAGGGCAGCTTCCCATTTTTTTCCTTCATCTTGTGCATGGCTTGAGCCAACTGATTGATTTGCTTGCTCATATGCGAGAGACCAGCTCGAGTCTCTTTCTTAAATTTCTCATTCTCCCCAACCATGGTAAACACAAGACGGCAATGGGCGTGCAGGATGCCCATCCTCTGGCCTTCTCCATCTGAAATTTTCATGGTCTCTCCAGCCAGGATTATAGTCTGGGAATGGGGATCATATCTTTTGGAATGCCCATTCTGGCCACCTACAATGTTCACTTCTTCCACTTCGTCTTGTAGGGTAGGGCATTCATCAGTGAAATGAGATATGCTTTTGCATACTCCACAAGGTCTGGGCTTCTTCACCATGCTTACACCGGATAAGATTTTTTGATCTTGTCGTACAATCTATCAATCTTGTTGTCCTGGTCCGGTGCCCTTTCTGATTCGCTTACAACCCGAATGTCCTCTCCACTGAAGTCTCGGTTTTCTTCAGCCATTTCTGTGAGAATTCTGAATACTTCAATAAGCTGTTTGTTCAAAATAGATCCTCCACATGGGGTATTCATGATCCTCCACATGAGGCATTCATGATCATCCTCTCATGTGGTCTCAATCCTCCGACAAAGTACTAAATCAAATCATGTTTAGTAATCTGGCGCTATGGGTATTTTGCCAGCATCGCCTGGAATCTTCCTCAGTAGTCATAGAAACTTTCATTAGTTCCCATCTTCAGGATCCATATCATTCTTCTCATTTCTTACACTCTGGATGCTGTGAAATATTTCTCCAAAAACTTCTATTGAAGTTGTCTCCATGTGGTCACAGCGCCAGTGGGTAGTGTGCACAACCAGTCCCGTGCCCCATCCTGAAGGGTGAAAAGGAACGAGACCAACCGCACATATTCCTCTCGTCCATGGTCGGATGGTTGAGTTTGATAAACCATCTCAAAATCTTGCAAATGTCTTTGTCGATTCTCTACGGGCATTCCGTTGAACTTCAGCAAGATCTGGATGAAGTTTGCATGAATATCCTAGTTCTGAGTCACAGCTCGGAGTGTAATACCTATTGAGCGCAGATTCATGTTGGTCGGGAAAACCAACTACCTTTAATTCCTGTTATCATCCGCATTACCATTTGCGGCCATGTTGATGTTGTTGCCGTTCTCAAACTGTCCTTCCTCCTCATGCCCTTCGTCTCCTTGATCTTCTTGATCTTCCAGTGGTGGTATGGGCTCACGAGGTCTATTTGCATATTGGCGTGCCCTCTTCGCTGCTGCTCTATTTTTCCTCGAAGTCTTCTCTATCTATGGATCGTACAATAGAGTCTCCTCTGAAGAGCCCCTGGGCATCAACTTCCAAGCTCACAAATTGTGGAAGATAAAATCAGTAGAAACCAGCTCCCCGGCAACGGTGCTAATTTTGACGCGCAGTTGTTTCGCGCTAAAAAATAAGTTATAACTCCTATGCCCACAACGAGCATAGCCAGCTAATGAGTACAAGTCGATTCCACAGAGAGCTGTTGTGATTCCACCTTCAGACAACCAATCATAAAAGGGGGTTTGGTTTGTTATCACTACTGGAAATTAAATCTGCAAAAGAAAATAAAGAGAATATCAAATAACAAAGGTTCTGGCATTTGAACTTGAATTTGGTTTAAATATATATCAACTCGATCATGGGCACACTAATTTTCATACACGATTGTAATACCCCGAAATATTTTAGAAGGTTTTATTCGATATATGTTTTGATATATGTTACCTGAGGGTAATCTAAGAAATAAGTTGGGTCCTTAACGGATTCAAATAAAGGAAAATCTCAGCCAGGGACATCTATTAAAATTTATTTTGGTCAAAAATTGCTTTAAAAATATGTTCTGATATTTTTCTCGAGTTGATAGAAAAAATTTTCAAGCATCGTGCCAAACTTTGAATTTTCCAATTTCGAGTTCAAATGAACACTTGGCACAATTTTAGGGTGAAAGGTAATAGATTTGGATAACTAAGGCACATCCGTCATTATCCAATTTCTTTTTCGAAATATTATCCTATTCGTAATTATCCTATTCTTTTTCCATCATTATCCTCTTTCTTTTATTCGTTATTATCCTATTTATTTTTCTTCTATAAATAGGAGGTTAAGGTTTCATTTTTCATTCATTTTCAAAATCGAAACGCCGAGCAGCTTCTAGAGAAGGTACGACTCTAGTTTCCTATTTCATTTCCGAAATAGTCATTTTGAAGGTGTCAACGCGTAGATCACGAATACGTGATTGAAATGATGACACGACGGACGATCACGATGGAAAATCATCGTGATTGCCGCCAAAAGTCGCAACCACCCTCTCAAATCGGTGACTCTTTCGGGTCATCGAATCAAAAAGTGTCTTTAGGGTTTCAAGTTCTATGTGTATTTATATACATTTTCCATGTTGTCACTTTTTAATTTCGGGTATATTTTGGATATCCGAATATTAAATTGTAGTCTTTTTCAGATCTATCCGTCATGGATACCCCTATCGTGTTTTTAAGCTCAAAAGTTGTTCCGTGTCAAAATATAGTATTTTTATTTGAAGTTTCATATTTTTCCAATGGGCGGATCTTGCGGTATGAATTTATTTGTACCAAATTAATTTTAGGATACGGGTTTGACCACCCCATATGTCAAAACTTCCAAAAGGGTTTTTCTTTATAAAAATGCCATGAGTAAAGTTCCCTTAAGAGTCAAAATATTTTGATGACCCGGGTGCTATGTATTAAGATAGTAGATTTTATAATATTTACTTCATGGCTAAGAAAGCTTAGATTTTGACCTAATGGTAGTCTTTCATCGAAACTAAGTTGCCGGATAATCTTGTAGGCACAGAAGAAGGAGACTTCTAGTTGAGACCAGAATCAGAATCTAGATCTAGCTATCCAGATCTGATTACCAGGTGGGTTTTTATTATATAAAAATGTATTTTCGGGTTATTAAGCCCTGATATTTATAAAATAAATGTGATTGAATATCCAACTCATGACTGTATTTGATGTGCTCTCCTGACTCATGTAAGTCTTACTACTGTTTTTGGTGACGAAACTACAATGGTTCACGATATCGAGCCCCAAGCAAACAGGGCAGTGTCCAACCTTAAGCAGCCGGGTTGTGTACACGAACCGACTCACCGTAAGCGTTCTAGGGGAGAGTGGCGCGCAATGATGGAAATAAAATGGTTTAGTATACATGGAATTCACAAATTTTCTGTTTTAAAAGCTTTCCATGATATGCTTAAAATATGATTGGATATTCTGTTTTATAAAATGATTGTGAAGGTTTTTCTCAAAAGTACCCACTGAGTGCATTAGTACTCACGCCCAAATCATTTCAAATATTTTTCAGGATGAGCTGCGGGATGGTGGACGGCTGTGCTAAGGCTGAAGGGCTATCATTTGATGTATATGTTTCCTTTTCCGCTATGGAGTCTAACTGAGAACATGCTTCCTTTTGAGTCTGAATAAATGCACTACGTTCTTTTCCGCTTACTCTGATTATTGCTACGGAGTGTTCGGTTCTCCGAATCCCGTTTTCTTTACTGTTATGGAGTGTTCGGTTCTCCGAATCCCATTTTCTTTACTGCTACGGAGTGTTCGGTTCTCCGAATCCCGTTTTCTTTACTGTTATGGAGTGTTCGGTTCTCCGAATCCCGTTTACTTTCCGTTCCTGACAGGCGAAAGCCTGGCATTTATTTACCTTCCTTATTCAGACAGGCGCAAGCCTGGCTTTACATTGTTTTCCATGTCAAGGCAAAAGCCTGGCTTTATATTGCTTTCACGACAGGCGGGAGCCTGGCATCTCTTTACTTCAAGTATTTGGACAGACATCAGTCTGGCCTTTTTCATGCCTAACCTATTAACAGTTAACCTTTGAACTGTTATTATTTACATTGAAGTTTGCCTTTGTTATTCTTTCTTGGGTTCATCCTAAGAGTCATGGTATCTGGTTTGAGTCATTTCATACGCTTTAAAAGCGTGGATTGATCAATTTTATAGAGGTTATGTTGCCCAAATTTTTGGGGCACTAACCCTATTTCTTTGATTGCTTCTGTTCAACAACCCCTTCCCCCTTCCCCCAAGTAGCGCACCGGTCCCCTGCCCTTCTCCCGGGACCGGGGCGTTACAGAGTGGTATCAGAGCAGGCTGCAACTCTGCAGGCCTGTCATATTATTGATTGAGTCAAGTTCTCAATGTATTCTCTTAATTGATTGTCTGATAGTCCTAGCACGTCGCCTGCACCGCACTCATCTGCTTCAAAAAGAAAGGTACGTGAGTTAAAATGTTTTTGAGATTCAATTATGTTTACTGATTTTTAAAAAAAAAATGTGGATAAGGACCATTCTCCACATTGATGGTATTTATGAAAAGTCGCGCCAATGATGGTTTCAAAAGGATAATGGTATCATTTTGGACTATGTGTCCATATAATGATGGTTATGAATGGATCGGACTCTTGTCCATGATGGTAAAATTGTGGGACTTTATGCCTAGATGGTATTGAATGATTATTTTGAATGTGACTATATGTCCATTATGTTTGAAATGAAAAGTGATGTTTTGAACGGGATTATATGTCCATGATATGTTTTGAAAGAAAGTTTGATGATAGTAATCAATGCCCATGATTAGAAATGTTACAATGTGTAAGTGATTGGAATGTGAGAATGTAAAAGTGTTAGGGAACCTAGAATGCTTATGCAGATGGAATGTGAACATAGAATGATTTGATTGAGAATGTAGATGAGCATAGCTAGCTGTGGCTTATGCACATAGATTGGATTTTAAGTTGATGGTTGCTAAGATTCTTGTGGAACATAGATTGATTAAGTGTTTTTTTCACGTTCAAGATTATTTGCCCACATGGATTGGTTCCACTGAAATGTGTCAATTTGTTATGATGTGAAATTTCAAAAGAATGTATTATGTCATGTTTGGATTTAATCCTACATGAAAGAGGGTTCACGGCAAGGCCGTGGTTCGCCTATGGTTTTAATGGGATGTCTGGGACATCTGGATTCCGGTTCAACCGAGAATCTAATGAATGATTATAAAGAACAAATTGACTAAAAAGGTGGGAACGATTATGTAGTGCCTTGTAGTCTTGAACGTAGAAAGAACTTAGAGTGGATAAGTATATTCTTTTAGATGACTTGAGTTATATGGATTTCTAGGAAATGTCGTTCGCGTTCATATGCGCATTTGAGGAGCATGTTGGGAGAATTTCGAATGTTGATGAAGACTCGCGAATGATAGATCCGTTCTCGCTACACCTGCCTCTATACATTTTTGATCGAGGAGCAAGGACAAGTGCAAGAATGAATGTCTCAAGTTCAGCGTGACGCATACGATGATCGAGATAATATGCTTTGATTCAGGTGGATCGATATCTATTCTCTCTCTCTCTCTCTCTCTCTCTCTCTTTTCTCGACTCAAAGGATGATGCTAAAGGAAATTTGAAGAAAGATGCAGAGAAGAACGTATGAAGAGTTATGTGCATCAATTTAAAGTGAACCAATGCAGAGTATACGTCTCAATAAGATTTGCGACACGAGATAAATAGTGTTTTGGCTAGGAATGATGAGGTGGTTTATAAACTAGTCATGTTGCTGATTCTAGCTAAGGTTCATAATGTGATTGATGTCTCAATGTTGAGAAAGTATGTGTTTGATCCTAAACACGTTATAAAGAATGAGGAGATAATCCTGAACCAGGATTTTTCTTATGAAGAAAGACTAGAGGTTATTCTTGACTGACGGGTTCAAGAATTACGGAACAAACAGATATCACTCGTGAAAGTCCTATGGAATAACCATGGAAGAGATGAAGCTACATGGGAGCTTGAAAGCAGAATCAAGGAGTTGTATCCTGATTTACCCTATAGAGGTACGCAAATTTCGGGACGAAATTTTTATTAAGGAGGGTAGAATGTAATACCCCGAAATATTTTAGAAGGTTTTATTCGATATATGTTTTGATATATGTTACCTGAGGGTAATCTAAGAAATAAGTTGGGTCCTTAACGGATTCAAATAAAGGAAAATCTCAGCCAGGGACATCTATTAAAATTTATTTTGGTCAAAAATTGCTTTAAAAATATGTTCTGATATTTTTCTCGAGTTGATAGAAAAAATTTTCAAGCATCGTGCCAAACTTTGAATTTTCCAATTTCGAGTTCAAATGAACACTTGGCACAATTTTAGGGTGAAAGGTAATAGATTTGGATAACTAAGGCACATCCGTCATTATCCAATTTCTTTTTCGAAATATTATCCTATTCGTAATTATCCTATTCTTTTTCCATCATTATCCTCTTTCTTTTATTCGTTATTATCCTATTTATTTTTCTTCTATAAATAGGAGGTTAAGGTTTCATTTTTCATTCATTTTCAAAATCGAAACGCCGAGCAGCTTCTAGAGAAGGTACGACTCTAGTTTCCTATTTCATTTCCGAAATAGTCATTTTGAAGGTGTCAACGCGTAGATCACGAATACGTGATTGAAATGATGACACGACGGACGATCACGATGGAAAATCATCGTGATTGCCGCCAAAAGTCGCAACCACCCTCTCAAATCGGTGACTCTTTCGGGTCATCGAATCAAAAAGTGTCTTTAGGGTTTCAAGTTCTATGTGTATTTATATACATTTTCCATGTTGTCACTTTTTAATTTCGGGTATATTTTGGATATCCGAATATTAAATTGTAGTCTTTTTCAGATCTATCCGTCATGGATACCCCTATCGTGTTTTTAAGCTCAAAAGTTGTTCCGTGTCAAAATATAGTATTTTTATTTGAAGTTTCATATTTTTCCAATGGGCGGATCTTGCGGTATGAATTTATTTGTACCAAATTAATTTTAGGATACGGGTTTGACCACCCCATATGTCAAAACTTCCAAAAGGGTTTTTCTTTATAAAAATGCCATGAGTAAAGTTCCCTTAAGAGTCAAAATATTTTGATGACCCGGGTGCTATGTATTAAGATAGTAGATTTTATAATATTTACTTCATGGCTAAGAAAGCTTAGATTTTGACCTAATGGTAGTCTTTCATCGAAACTAAGTTGCCGGATAATCTTGTAGGCACAGAAGAAGGAGACTTCTAGTTGAGACCAGAATCAGAATCTAGATCTAGCTATCCAGATCTGATTACCAGGTGGGTTTTTATTATATAAAAATGTATTTTCGGGTTATTAAGCCCTGATATTTATAAAATAAATGTGATTGAATATCCAACTCATGACTGTATTTGATGTGCTCTCCTGACTCATGTAAGTCTTACTACTGTTTTTGGTGACGAAACTACAATGGTTCACGATATCGAGCCCCAAGCAAACAGGGCAGTGTCCAACCTTAAGCAGCCGGGTTGTGTACACGAACCGACTCACCGTAAGCGTTCTAGGGGAGAGTGGCGCGCAATGATGGAAATAAAATGGTTTAGTATACATGGAATTCACAAATTTTCTGTTTTAAAAGCTTTCCATGATATGCTTAAAATATGATTGGATATTCTGTTTTATAAAATGATTGTGAAGGTTTTTCTCAAAAGTACCCACTGAGTGCATTAGTACTCACGCCCAAATCATTTCAAATATTTTTCAGGATGAGCTGCGGGATGGTGGACGGCTGTGCTAAGGCTGAAGGGCTATCATTTGATGTATATGTTTCCTTTTCCGCTATGGAGTCTAACTGAGAACATGCTTCCTTTTGAGTCTGAATAAATGCACTACGTTCTTTTCCGCTTACTCTGATTATTGCTACGGAGTGTTCGGTTCTCCGAATCCCGTTTTCTTTACTGTTATGGAGTGTTCGGTTCTCCGAATCCCATTTTCTTTACTGCTACGGAGTGTTCGGTTCTCCGAATCCCGTTTTCTTTACTGTTATGGAGTGTTCGGTTCTCCGAATCCCGTTTACTTTCCGTTCCTGACAGGCGAAAGCCTGGCATTTATTTACCTTCCTTATTCAGACAGGCGCAAGCCTGGCTTTACATTGTTTTCCATGTCAAGGCAAAAGCCTGGCTTTATATTGCTTTCACGACAGGCGGGAGCCTGGCATCTCTTTACTTCAAGTATTTGGACAGACATCAGTCTGGCCTTTTTCATGCCTAACCTATTAACAGTTAACCTTTGAACTGTTATTATTTACATTGAAGTTTGCCTTTGTTATTCTTTCTTGGGTTCATCCTAAGAGTCATGGTATCTGGTTTGAGTCATTTCATACGCTTTAAAAGCGTGGATTGATCAATTTTATAGAGGTTATGTTGCCCAAATTTTTGGGGCACTAACCCTATTTCTTTGATTGCTTCTGTTCAACAACCCCTTCCCCCTTCCCCCAAGTAGCGCACCGGTCCCCTGCCCTTCTCCCGGGACTGGGGCGTTACAACGATAAATCACCTAGTTATGGAGATCGAATTCCTCTCTGCGTCTCCTCATTCATCCTTTCATTATAGACTTAAAAGCAATTCCTCGTCAATTAAATCCCTAATCAGTCACCCACCTCCCGGTTCCCTAAACAGATGTAAGTGAACAAACAACAGTGTGCCCTAGACGAACCCAGATCTGTTGTGTTTACCGATTCCTCATGTGCCCACAACAACCTATTGATTCCCTTATTACTATATGAACTAACACACAGTCACGATTCAACAATTCAATTAATAGTGGTGTGCCCTCTTTACCTAACGAGTGATCAACCACATTGGACATTTCAGACACACACTCACGTGGAACAAGGCACAAGAATCAACAGAAATATATCATGCATTACTATGCCCATTTTGGCCTCACGAGTCCAGATTTATATTTAAACTATTTTTGTTGTTCAAACACCAGAATTAAGAGTCTAGTCAAGCATGCTAGACATAATTAAAATTATAGAAATAAAAGACATAATTATAGAGAGAAGTTACTGAATTTAATAAGTAAAAATACTCAACATAAACATTGAGTTTGGAAACATAATCCTAAGTTCCAAAGGCTTAAGGCCGATGGATTGGTTCTTGCTGCAAAGCAGCGTACGAAAATAAAAATGCAAGTAAGTAAAATTGTAGCAATGTTTCTGACTGCAAAAGCTTGTGTTTCCAGAAATTAAAATAGCTTAAATAGTTACATTTCCGAATTAGAGATCCCCCAACAAGCTGGGGTCTTCATTGGATTTCCAGAACTAGCATGCCCTCCCTGATCTGACTGGATAAGCATAAATTCTTATTTTTTAGGGATTGGGCTTATCTCTTCTTTGCAGCGCCTCTAGGAGTCCAGTTCATCATCAACTCTTCTTCGGATAATGCAGCTATCCTTCTCATCTCTCTCCTTCAACTGAATTTGGATTTTTCACAGTCGTCCTAGCCCAGCCCATTATCGAATCTGCACAAGCAAAGTGGGCATGGCATCATGCAGTTGGCCTCATCCATCTCTGATATGCCCATTCCGCCACCCGAATATAGGATGAGTGCTGAAAGAAGTCCTCTGTGCCTCTGACTAATATTTAGCTTGAATTTTACTTGAATAATTGGGCATAAAATGCCCCTTTCGCCAGACTCGGCCTTCGCAATGCCCTATGACCTCATCCTGGTTCTTTTTGACTCAAAACACACTAAAAAGAACATTTATAATGAACAAAATACCCATAAAGACACGAAATAAATGGACTTATCACTGATTGATGAATTTAGTTCCATTATCGGATCTTATCCCTTGAACTGATTTTCCATTATTAGTTTGGAACCTTCTTATCAGTGTTGATAGCTTGGCAAAAGGTTTCATCTTTGCTTCTCAGGAACTCCACTCAGGTATATCTTGAGTAGTCATCCACTACTACAAGACTGAACTTCTTGCCTCTGAGGTTTGGTGGCTTCATTGGTCCAAACAGGTCCATGTGTAGCAGTTGTAGAACTTTGGTTGTTCCTGGAGGGTGGCTCTTGTTTTTGAATGATGACCTTACTTGCTTCCCTTTTTCGCATGGTTAACAGATTCCATCTTTCTTATATATCTCCTTGGGAAGCCCCTCAACCAGCTCTTTCTTAGCCAGGTAGTTGAAGTTGAGATGATTTAGTCATCGATGCTATAACCAGCTTCCTTTAGTTGATCCTTTTGAAAGGAAGCAAGCTTCTGAGTAGCTGGTTGACCAGTCAACAACGTACATGTTGCCTTTGTATACTCCAGTCAGGAGTATGGCTCCAGTTGACTTGTCTCTTATGTCACATGTGCTGTTGGTGAAGTCGACTAAATAGCCGTTGTCACAAAACTGGCTTATGCTTAGTAGCTTGTGCTTCAATCCTTCAGCATGTGATACTCCATTTATGTCAATTTTTCCTTTGACTACGAACCCTTCTCCAATGGTTCAACTCTTTGAGTTGTCTCTAAATGTAACTAGAGGTCCTTTAACCTCCTTATAACTGTCGAGATCATTCTTATCTCCGATCATATGCTTAGAGCACCCGCTATCCAGATACCATGTGTCTTTGGCCTTTTTGTTGGATAGGATGCTCTTTCCCTACAAAACAAAAATCAATTTTTAGGTACCCACATAACATCGGATCCTGGGAGGTTAATCATGTTTTTGGGGATCCACATTCGCTAAACTTTTGGCTTTCCATGATTAAGGGATCCTTCTGAGTTTGATCTTTTGATCAACTTTGGAATTCTTATAACTCTTTGGCTGTGAGTTGAGTTCATTGATCGATACCTGTGATGAGTGTTAGGATAAAATACTTCAACTAATATCCTCTCATCTTGTGACCTTCATGCTCTTTGTTTTAGCCAGTTTCTTTTGAGCCTCTGATTAAGCCTTCTAGCCTTTATGATATGGCTAGTTTGCAAGCCAGTCATAGTTGGTGTTGATCCTTGATTCATCCCTTGAGTTTAGATACTCACTATACTTGGCTGCAAGGTCACTTGGAGTGAAATCCTTCAAGGAGATTGGATTATGCTGGCGTGCATAATAAAATCTAGTATGCATATTTCTTTTAGGATCAACAGATCTCTCCGGTTGAGGTGCGGTTGGCTTTTGATGATAGGCTTGATTTGAGGAGGTTGTTGGTCTCTACTGAGCTGATGGCCTTTTTTGAGCTGATGGCTTTTTCTGGAAGGCTGGCCTTGGGTGCGCTACAGGTCTCTGTTGAGCTGATGACCTAGGTTGGAATGATGGCCTTTGTTGAAAGATTGGCCTTGAATGAGCTGAGGGTTATGACTGAGCTGAAGGTCTGGGCTGATAGGCTGGCCTATGTTGGACTAGTTGTTTTGGCTGAGCTGAGTGCCTTTGATAGGTTGTCTGTCTGCGAGCTGATGGTCTCTACTGAACATAATGGCTTCTGGGCTGAGCTTGAGGAGTTTTCAAGATACCTTTATCTTTTGATTCCTCAGCTGGGGGTGACTGAGCTGGCCTTGTGAATCCTTTTAGGATTCCTGTGTCACAGCTCTGAGCAACTGTCTTTCCCTTCTCTGCGGCAGTGAACTTGCTGTACCCTAGCCCTGGACTCCCAGCTTCAACTCTTTGATAAATCAGAATTTCATCTAGAGACTGGGATCCCTTCTTGAATTTGAGGGTTAATTCCTCTTTTTCAAGGATCTCAAGCTTGAGCTGTTCATTCTCAGCTTCCAGTTCAGTATTCCTCAGCCTTAGCTGATCAATTTCAGTTGACTGAGCTTTAAAAAATTTCAGTCTTTCATGATCAATGCTTTGCTCTTTAACCCTACTTCTAAGCTCATCATTTTCACCCTTTAGTTCAATATGCATGCTTGAGACAGAAGCTAATTGATCTTCTAGGATTCTTAACTGTTCATCCAGTTTATTCCTAGAAATTAAAGCTTCATGTATGTGATAGACAGAGGTTATGGAGTTAGTTGTACTAACCTCTTGTTCATTATCGGCCATGAGGCAGAGCAAGGTTTCATCATCTAAGTTGTAGCCGTCTGAATCGATTTCAGATGAGTAGTCTGAATCATTTAGCACGGCGTTTTCAGAATTTGCGATCATTGCTTTTCTCTTGAAGAAGTTTCTCCCCACTTTGGCCTTCTTGTCCTCAGGGAGCTCTGGACATTCATATCTGTAGTGTATTTGTTTATGGTCACTCTGAATTGTTCAGGTGGGTGCTAGCTTCTTTCTCCTTTAGCAGCTTCATCAGCTTGAGGCAAAGCTGTTTGTTGATCTCTGACTTTCCTCAGCTTTTCCAGCAATCTTATAATTAACTAGATTTACTCATTTATATCCTCAGTCATGATCTCGTTATTTTCAGTCGTTTCTCTTCTTCGATCAGTCAATGATCCTCCTGGATTCTCTCTGGTAGGTGAGCCTCCTGGTCGGAAGTTGTTTCTTCCACGGGCTTCTCTAAACCGATTCATTTCTATGTAGAAGGAGGCATCTTGAGCTGATGATATAGATGCTTCTTTCTTTCGGTTCAGGCTATATTCGTGAGCCTTGAGAGATCCGAACATTTCTTTGGGTGTAATGCTATTCAAGTCCCTTGACTCTTTGATAGCAATTGCCTTTATATCCCATTCCTCTTTGAGATTGTCAAGAATTTTTAAGTTCATCTCACAGCTGGGATAACTTCTTTCTAGATTATTCATCTCACTGATTATGCCTAGAAACCTTGTTTCAAGGCTTGAGATGGTCTCTTCCGGTTGCATTTTGAAGGATTCATATATGTTAACCTCTAGCTGGAGCTTGTTTCCTTTGATAGCCTCAGACTGTTTGCATAGATCTGCATGCAAGTCCCATATCTCCTTGGTGGTTCTGCAGTTCTTTGTATCCTTCATGCGATCCTCATCTAGAGTTTGGAATAATGTTGTTTGAGCCACAAACTCTAGATTCTTTAGCTTCTTCTCTTCACTTATGAGAAGATGTGTCAACTTCGGGATCCTTACTGGTTGATTAACATCAGCGATGTGGGCTTCATTGTCCATCATTATGTTGATTGGACCGTCTTCGATGACTTCCTACATGTTCTCATGAATTGAGTATAGATGAGCTTTCATCCTCCTGCTCCAATTATAATAATTCTCAACTGAAAAAAGAAGTAGCATATGGTTTCCCATAGCTTGAAACGTTAGCACAAATATATAGATCTGATTTAGTTGATCTACAGATACGGCTGATCCTTAGAATCAATCGCTTTGATACCATCTGTTGGTTTCGGTGCGAGTCGTTGTCAGTTTAGAGGGAGGGGTGAATAAACTGACTCAAAAACTTGAACTTTTGTGCGGAATATATAGGGCCCTTTACTCACTTGGAAAGTTTATCTTTGTACTGCTCAGTTGAGATAGAAAGCTTTACTTGTGAGTGCAGATTGTGCGTGATAGTGTGCAGTTCAGTATATGCAAAAGCTTAAGTAGAAAGTACAACACACACAAGACTTATAGAGGTTTGAAGCTTCCTGCTTCTACATCCTCTCTTCCTTCCGTAGAAGGACAATCCACTATGCAAGTGTAAAGTTTCTTTATTACAGTTACACAGTAAAGAAATCTGTTGAACCTGAAAATAGCATCCTTCAAACCGAGTACAGCTCCCTTTTCAACTGTTGTTGTCTTAGAAAAACTGACCCGTCAGTAGACCTTCCTCACCCGGTTCTAGTCGACAACTAACACTTACCAGGCCTAACTGCTCACTGAGACTTTAGGTGCTATTGCTCGTCTTTATAAGATTTTAGATCTCTCTCGATCTTCAAGATTACAGTCTTGAATCTGTTATCAACCTTGAATGCTCCTTGAACTGAGATGAGTGGCTGATCTTTGAAGAGCTTAAACTGAGAAGCTTTGCTCTGGCTGGATTTCTTTGACAGCTAGCTGCTTGCTTGGAACTTGAAGCACGCACATCTTCTCAGTTAGGACTTTTCGCACTTTTGAAAGTTAAGCTTTGAGTTATGGGGAGAGAGAAAGAAAGCCCGTTTTACAAAATACAACAAAAGTTAGATTGGCGAAAGTCTTCATCAAAATGAGATTTACTCTCCTTATATAGATGAGTGATCTTTGTGACCGTTATCTTCTACCGATCGTTGGTTCGATTGATTCCACTGATGGTAGTTTAATCCTTATAGCTGTTGAAGCTTTGATTGAACTAGCCGTTAAATTTAATGACTTCTGCTCCAAGATCGTCAGGATCTCTCCAAGATCTCCTGTCAAGATCTTCAATAACTGCTTGTCAGGTAGTAGTTCCTTCGGCAATTAGTTCTGGACTTCAGCTGGTAGGTCCTCAGCTGTCTCGGCTTTCAGCTCTGAGATTGTCCAGTTGGCAATTCCTCAGCTGCTTCAAGCTTCAGTTCTGGAATGGTCTAGTTCTGCTGCATTGGTCTTCAGCTCTGGATCTCGCAGTTTAGCTTCAAAGCTTTCAGCTTCTGGATTCCAGTTGGCCTTTTCTTTTGAGCTTTTCTCCCAGCTGACTGATCTTTGAGCAGTTCAGTTTGGTTTTGAGCTTTCAAGCTGGTTTTTCTCTCATCAGCTTTTCTTGGGTTTCAGCTAAGCTGATGGTTACTCATCTGTTGGATGCTTTTTGCAGTCTTCAGTTTTGACCGGTCTTCTTGAAGCATCATCTTCCGCTGGTTGACCATCTTCAAGGTGATTAACTTTTCACTTCAGCTGAGCTAAATTTTGAAGTCTTACTTGGTCATCAATCTGACTTCCAGCCAGAATAACCTGTAGTTTTTCATAGAAGTTTTCCATATGTTTTGACATTTCATCAAAACCATCAGTTGGGCTACCTTGATAGTTTTTCCCAACACTAACCATTGAAGGAGATCGTGGGTCACTGGAGTAACTACCACCATTAAACGATATTGAAGAACGTGTGAGTCGCAATGCAGAAGACAGTTATCTTAAGTCCACTACAATAATGAGAAGTGGAAAATTGTTAATTCAAGGCCACATCTTTTGTGATCATAGAGCAAATATTTAAGCAATATGGAAGAAGTATTTAAGGTCTCCTTAGACCTTGAAATCATTTGTGCAAGCAGTTTATCATCGTGGTTTGTGAGAAGCTCTGAATCTTACATCTAGTATCGTCTCGAAGATCCAAGACATCCTCCTCGATATCTGCCTAGCATCCCAATCAATGAAAGATTAGTTTCAGTTATGTGTATAAGTTAGATAGTCAAATTTGAGAGTCCTAGGATTTAGATTGACGTGGTATTTCTATCTATATGTGTAGATTGAGTTTGTTCGAGAGATTATTCAAGTGAATGAAGCTAGGATAGATCTCTTGTATGCTGTATGCAATGTTGTCAAGGGAGTGAACCGAGACAACACTTGTATTATTTTGCATTTCACTTATGTTATTAAATTTTGCCCTAAGGCAATCACATACCGTAAGGAGTGTGATTTAAAATATATTTTGTGCAAAGTGTTATTTATTCTTTCGTTGCATGTTGAAGGCGTAGTGGAAACACTAGCTTTGACATTACTTACAACTTTGGTGTTTACATCCGAAATTCATGACTTTTTAGGCAACAAATTCTAACAAGTGGCGTCAAGAGTCGGTACTTAACACACTAAGTACTCGATCTGGTGTTGCTTGAAGTTCGTGATGGATATTCAAATTAGTCAATGTCGTTCTCCTGTCCTTGATAGTAATGGCAAAAATTATGCCATGTGGAAACCTCGAATGAAGATTTACATAAAGTCTATCGATGAAAGAGCATTGATGGAAATTATTGAACCATGGATACCACAAAGGGTGGAAGGTCCTGCTAGTAATTTTGTGTTAACCCCAGAAACACAATTGACGACTGATGAGAGAATTATTTCTAATTTTAACTCTCGAGCCTTGAACGCTTTTTTTATTTTAGTTGATGTTCCATGTTTTAAGATGGTATGTAACTGTGTTACTACACATCAAGCATGGACCATTCTTCAAGAGCATTGTGAAGGATCTGCTAGTGTTCGGCAGACTAAATTAAGACTTCTAATATCGAAGTTTGAGACTCTACGCATGCTTGAAGAAGAAACAATTTCTTCTTATACTGAAAGGTTGTGTGAGATCTCTAATGAATCCACCGCATTAGGATCTTCTATTATCAATGGGAATATGGTTAGCAAACTACTTCGCACATTTTTGGAGAGATTTAACATGAAATCTCGGTAATAGAGGAAACACATGATGTGGGAAACATGAGCCTGAGTGAAGCTATTAGCATCCTACTAACATTCGAGTTAAATCTACAATACCAAAAGTTATACTCAAGCTCAAACGGAATTGCTCTTCAGACGACGACTGTATTAACCAATGTCCAAGATGATGTTGATAGTCTTCAGGAAATAAATAAAGATGAACACTTAAGTGTTGCACTGTTGACTAAGAAGTTCAATTCTCTTGTTCGATCCATGAAGAAAAACACATCAAACATCAAACCTCGAAGGTTATTTACTTCTTCGTCTCCCTTCCCATCGTGTTCGAGAAGATCAACTTCAAAAAGAAAAGTTCTTGACTCTGAAAATGACATCGACTCAGTTCAGTGTAGAGCATTTCTGGATATGGACATTATTGCAATGAGTGTCCAACTACATGAAGAAGACAAAGGAACAACTTCAATATTGTCCTGAGTGATGACTCCGATGAAGAAAAATGTGCAGATCAAAAGGTTTTGTTTGTTAATATCGATGAAAAAGATGATCAGATTATTGATGCTTTGGTCTTGATGAGCTTGATGAGTTCGATGTTGAAGATGAAGTTGTACCTGATGTTGAAGAAATTCAGTCATGTTTTGGTCTTGAAGTTGCTGAAATCTATCCCAAAATAATAAATTGGTATGATACGACTTTGTTAGAGAAATTCAGTCATGTTTTGGAAATGAAATATGATGATGGGGATCCTCTCGAGGAAAATCAAGTTGTATCTGTTCAAGAACTGCACAATGTTGTGAATGAAGTCTGCATTCAGTGGACTGCTCAAACAAAAGAACTGAGACTTCTCATGGAAGAGGATCAGTTCCTAAGAGAGAAGGTCTTGAGTCTTGAAGTTTGTGTCACCAAAAGTGATGCTGAGATCAACAAACAAAAGAAAAACATGGATGACACCTCGAGAACCTTTCAATAATGGAATCAAGGAACCTCTACTCTGAACAAAGTCCTAACATTAGGACAAATGGACAAAGCAGGTTTAGGTTACTCAAATGAATCATCCTTGTCGTTTTCTAACAACAATGTTGTTCAGTTTCTTAAAGGTGACAACTCAAGAGCAAAGACGAAAAATATTAAAGAAGAAGTTGATCAGAAGCAATATGATAGTTCTAAACATTTGATGTGACCCGAGACCTATGGGACATGACAAAGATAAACGATGCGCGGAAGCTAAGGAACGAAACTACATTGGATGCGTAAGGGATCAATACCACTCAAACAATGAGTTAAATTACAACTCAACTATACGAACAATTAAACTCGATAATATGAAATAACGAACTGAATTAACACGAAACCTAGGACTCTAGACTATGACCAAATATCAAGCAAAACACAATACCAAAGACAAAAGGAAGAGGATCGAATTTCGACTAGAAAGAAAATGACTCGATAAGATGTAGAACTTACTAGATTACATACAATGAACAAGGACTCGATGACGAACACGAATAGAACACGGTGGTGGTGGCTGGATTCACTGCGGATGTACGGCGGTGGAGGTGATATCGGCGGTGATGTAAGTGTTGTGGATTGGATAGATTCGGCGAACCCGTGTTGTAACAACTCGAACGCGCACATCTAACTTCTCCGGATAGCAATTCTCCCAAGTCATGATTGAACCCTGAAGAGCTTGATTAAGACTATTGATTTGCTAGAACAATAGAATTGTAGGTAAATGTTTGATCAACCAAATGATCGTGAGATAGATTGAGAATAACTCTTTAATTCATGCAATTGTCTAACTTTTAAAGTGTCACATGGTACTCCTATTTATAGGAGTGATAAGGGACGAAATTCTAACCCTAAACAACTAGAAAAATCGATCAAAATAAGAGTTCTAGTCAAACTAGAATAAAATCAAAAGTTACCAAAAATAAGATAAGAAAAATCTATCTAAATCTAACTAGATAAGGATAAATCCCAACTAAACTTGGGCTTCAATAGATGCTCAACAGGTAAAGGCAAAAGATCAGTAGACGTTAGCGGATTAAAACCATAAACAACCTCGAATGGGGACATATTAGTAGATGAATGCACAACTCGATTGTAAGCAAATTTATCATATGGCAAACAATCTTCCCACGATTTCAAGTTGTTTTTAACTAAAGAACGCAGCAAAGTACCTAAAGTGCGATTAACTACTTCAGTTTGTGGATGACATGCAGTAGAAAATAACAATTTGGTACCTAATTTTCCCTAAAGCACACACCAAAAATGGGCAAGAAACTTAGAATCCCTATCACTAACAATAGTTCTAGGTATTCCATGTAAATGCACAACATGTATAAAGAACAAATCGGCAATGTGTACGGCATCATAAGTTTTCCTACATGCAATGAAGTGAGACATCTTGGAAAACCTATCAACCACAACAAATATGAAGTCTTGACCAGATCTAGACCGTGGCAAACCAAGTATGAAATCCATAGATAAATCAATCCACGGTGAAGACGAGGGCTGGTACAGACGTGTATAAACCAAACGGGTGTGAGGTAGATTTCGATTTCCTACATGTAACACATCTACTACACACATTCTCAACATCATGCTTCATACGTGGCCAAAAGAAATGCTCATGCAGCAAGTTTAACATTTTAGATACACCAAAGTGACCCATTAAACCTCCCGCATGCGACTCCAAAATTAACAACTCACGCATAGAAGACTTAGGAATGCATAATTGTGAACCCTTGAACAAAAATCCCTCATGCACGAAATACCCATCAAAAGAACGAGACTTGGAGTAACAAGACGTATAAATCGGCGCAAAGAAATCATCACACGAATACAAGTCCTTAATTACATCAAATCCTAACATCTTGGCATGCATAAGGTTCAAGAGAACGTACCTTCATGACAAGGCATTAGCAATGACATTTTCAGCTCCTTTCTTGTATTTGATGACGTACGGAAAGGACTCGATAAACTCTACCCATCGTACATGACGCTTGTTCAGATTTTGTTGGCCTTTCAAGTGCTTTAAACTCTCGTGATCCGTGTAAATCACAAACTCCTTAGGCTACAAATAGTGCTGCCATGTGTCTAAAGCTCTCTTGAGTGCGTACAGCTCCTTATCATAAGTCGAATGACGAAGGGCTGCATCTTGGAGCTTTTCACTGAAATAGGCGACTGGACGCCGTTTCTGCATCAAAACAACACCAATCCCTTTGCCCGAGACATCACACTCAATTTCAAAAGTTTTATTAATGTCCGGAAGAGCAAGAACAGGTGCTTTACAGAAACAGGATTTTAAAGTGTTAAACGCATGCTCTTGAATAGGACCCCATTCAAACTTTCGATCTTTCTTGCTTAACTCGGTAAGCGGCGCGGCTATGCTGGAAAAATTGCACACAAAGTGATGATAAAAGCCAGCAAGGCCATGGAAAGACCTCACGTCACTCGCGGATTTAGGAGTGGGCCATTCCTCAATCGCTTTGATTTTGGAATGGTCTACTTCTATACCACATTCACTCACAACAAAGCCGAGATATACGACTTCATTTATACAAAATGAGCACTTAGAAAAATTACCATAAAGTTTCGAACTTCTAAGAAGCTCAAACACGTGTCTAAGGTGCTGCATATGTGTGTGCATCGTGTCACTATAGATCAGAATGTCATCAAAATACACAACAACATATTTACCAATCACTTCACGCAAAACATGATTCATCAAACACATAAATGTGCTTGGTGCATTAGTGAGACCAAAAGGCATTACAAGCCACTCATATAACCCATGTTTTGTCTTAAATGCAGTTTTCCACTCATCACCTTCATGCATACGTACTTGAAAATAACCAGAACGCAAATCAATTTTAGAAAAGATACGCGATCCAGACAACTCATCAAGCATGCCATCTAATCTAGGGATGGGAAAATGATACTTTACCGTGATTTTATTGATTGCTCTACAATCCATGCACATACGCCATTCGTTGTTTTTCTTTGGCACTAGGATCACGGGAACGGCGCACGGACTCAAACTCTCACGGATTTGCTTCTTCTCCAACAGCTCCTTGACTTGCCTATCGATCTCTTTAGTCTCATCGGGGGTCATCCTATAGGCTTGTCGGTTGCGTAGCACGGCTCCGGGGATGAAATCGATCTGGTGCTCGATCCCTCGAACTGGAGGAAGCCCGTCGGGTATTTCATCGGGAAATACGTCCTTGAACTCATCAAGTAAGGGGCTGCACATCACTAGACAAATAATCATTAGTAGCACTGCTCTTAAATGTAAGTAGGACAAGAGGCATACCTGCTTTCACGGCTTTTTGAACTCCTTTAACCGAAATAAACAAGCTCTTTGCAAGAGGCTTGCTAGAACTCAATTCATTCATCTTTTCCACAGCTAAGGAGTCCGAATGAGTAGGAATGGAGGAGGGAGAAGGGACGGCAAGAGGCTGTCCGATCTGACGGGTCACGGCCGAGGGTTTGCCAGCCATGGGGGCGGCGGCCGAGGCCTTCGGGGCTCGTTTCGTGGCTACCTGCCTCGTCTTTTCCTCTTTGAACTTCTCTTGCATGCGTTGCTGATCCATAGAAACGGATTTAGGTTGTAATGGCCTCAATGTACAAGTCCGGCCATCAGTGTCGACGGTGTAGGTGTTTAATCGCCCATCGTGTACAACACGTCGATCAAACTACCAAGGTCTGCCCAACAACAAGTGTGCTGCATCCATAGAGATGACATCGCACAAGACAGTGTCAAAAAACTTATTGATTGAGAACGAGACACTTACCTGATGTACCACGCAAATCTCGCCTCTATTGGTGAGCCACTGCAATCTGTAGGGACTCGTGTGTTGTTGAACTGGTAGACCAAGCTTTTCCACTGCGTATTGACTAATGGCATTAATCACGCTGCCACTGTCAATAATCATCGAACAAGTGTGACCTTTAATCACTGCACGGATGTAGAAGATGTTCTCCCATTGGTGTTCTTGTTCTTCTTCTCGAATGATGCTCAAACTCCAGATTGTGACCAAACTGACTTGTTGAACTTCCGGGTCGATGTCTTCATGGGCTGCATCATTCTCGACTTCTTCTTCAACTGTGGCATCGCCCACTGGTTCTTGCTCATCCTCACTGACTGATTCGACTTCATTCGATTCTGTTAAGTATAGAACTCGCCGGTTTGGATATTGAGCTTGAAAGTGGCCCCAATCTTGACATTTGTGACATTGAATGTCACAAGCTCGATTAGGGGCTGCATTAGGGGGCCTCGCACTTGGTGGAGGCTGTGTAGGGTTTGGCCTTAGCTGAACAGGCGGTGTAGACTCGGGTCTACAGCTGGACTGCGGTGTAGTGCAATCAAAATGTCGAACGGGCTGTTCTGGAGGACCTCGTGGTCGTGAGGTGTTAGATGACGTCGAACAAGGGGCTGCCCGACTCCAAGGTTGGTGTGTAGGGGCTGCACTGTGGTGTGATCGATGTCGACCTTCTCTCAGCTACTTTTCTACAATCGACGCATACTGCACCATTCTTTCAACACTGTGGAAGTCTCTTAACTCGACTTCACATGCAATATCAGGATTCATACCTTTAATGTACCGAATGATGGTAGCATTTAAGGTCTCCTGCTTTCCGACTCGGTTCAAGGCAGTCCCTAACTTCTTGTGATATTCTTCTATGGATCGTGTGCCTTGTTTGATCCGGTTGAGCTTCTTCTCAAGCTCTCTCTCATAATGGACTGGAATGAAACGTCCACGCATCAATACCTTCATTTCTTCCCAAGTGTTGATGGGAGGAATCCTATTTCTGCGGCGTTGATCTTGCTGCATTTCCCACCATGAGGCTGCGTAGCCTCTAATCTCTAAGCATGCGAGCTGCACTTTCTTGACTTCTGAAAAGTCATAGCATGCAAAGATCTTTTCTACCTTACGCTCCCAATCTAAGTAGATATCGGGGTCGTGAAGGTATTCAAACTCAGGGATGCTCGTCTTGATATTGTTGAGCATTCCCTCTTCTCGATTTGCACGCCAATGAGGTGCACGGGGTCAGTTATTGTAGTCTTCCCGTCCCTGTGGTATGAAATCGGCTTCATAACCACTGGCTACGTCATCATACTGGAACCCATAGTCATGGTATTGTTCGAATTCTTGCCTTGGAGGCGGCCTGGCTGCGGCTCGAGGCTGCTGTGGCGGCTGGCGTCGGTTCTCAGGTTCAGCCTGAGGCTCGGGTTGCCTCTCTGCGTTACCTTAGACTGTTTGGTGCTCAGTTGGCTGAGCTTTAAGTCTTTAGATCTCCTCAGTCAGCTCGGCAATCTGGTTGTTGAAGTTATCCTTCATCATCTGATTTTCCCGTTTGAAGTACTGTGCCATAGCATCAAAGTTGTACTTCGCGTCCCAAGCTGCATTGGACGTGTATGATGGATCGTCCGGGGTGTTAGGTGATCTAAGCTCGCCTGTGGGCAGCTCAGATGACTCTCATGTGGTACCTTTCTTCATAGTACCTGCAAAACGAACAAACGTGAAGAGAAAACAAAGTAGAACCTCACAATTCCTCACAAACGCTCGTGTATGTCTCTCTTGATTTTTCCACTCGTGTATCTCTCAAGTTTGTAGTGCATGTGTGAAAGAAGTGAAATATAGGGGGTGGGTTGATCGAAAATAGCTGCTCATCTTGACTAGCTCCTCTGGGTCTTTTCCAAGTTCCAACGGATTAAATCAAGTCAGAAGGTTACTAAGAGTAGAAGTAGGCATGTGGAATGAGTATTTCAAGTAGATGGTGTATATGGACCACGGGTGTACGGGTGTACGGGTGTATGGGTGTACATGTGTACGGGTGTACGGGTGTATGGACTATGTGGTGTATAAGGTGAACCGAGTGTATATATAAGTGGGCTGGAAATTTTCAAACCTATAAGTGTGTATGGATCGAAAATATGGTAGATAGGGATAAAAGATCTTGATTAGATATGGATGCGTATGGAAAGAAATCTAAACAAGGAAACAAATCTAGTAGATAAGGTAAGAGACTTTTGGATGTGTTTGACCAATGTGAACACAATCTAGAATTCCTAAATATATGGAAACAAATCTATCTAGACTAGGAAAGACACAAAATCAAAATAAACATGGAAATAAATCTGAATTTTCATTTTTTTTTTGACGATTTTTTTTTGTGCTGTAGGGATTCGATCCCTCTGCTCTTTTCTTCTTCTTTTTTTTCAATGAACAATTCAAGTATTACAACTCTAAAGACTTAAAAACAATAAAATGAACAAAATTGACATATTGAACCACGAACGATAGAAATCCACGTAAGTTTAACATTTTAGATACACCAAAGTGACCCATTAAACCTTCCCGCATGCGACTCCAAAATTAACAACTCACGCATAGAAGACTTAGGAATGCATAATTGTGAACCCTTGAACAAAAATCCCTCATGCACGAAATACCCATCAAAAGAACGAGACTTGGAGTAACAAGACGTATAAATCGGCGCAAAGAAATCATCACACGAATACAAGTCCTTAATTACATCAAATCCTAACATCTTGGCATGCATAAGGTTCAAGAGAACGTACCTTCGTGACAAGGCATTAGCAATGACATTTTCAGCTCCTTTCTTGTACTTGATGACGTACGGAAAGGACTCGATAAACTCTACCCATCGTACATGACGCTTGTTCAGATTTTGTTGGCCTTTCAAGTGCTTTAAACTCTCGTGATCCGTGTAAATCACAAACTCCTTAGGCTACAAATAGTGCTGCCATGTGTCTAAAGCTCTCTTGAGTGCGTACAGCTCCTTATCATAAGTCGAATAACGAAGGGCTGCATCTTGGAGCTTTTCACTGAAATAGGCGACTGGACGCCGTTTCTGCATCAAAACAGCACCAATCCCTTTGCCCGAGACATCACACTCAATTTCAAAAGTTTTATTAATGTCCGGAAGAGCAAGAACAGGTGCTTTACAGAAACAGGATTTTAAAGTGTTAAACACATGCTCTTGAATAGGACCCCATTCAAAATTTCGATCTTTCTTGCTTAACTCGGTAAGCGGCGCAGCTATGCTGGAAAAATTGCACACAAAGTGATGATAAAAGCCAGCAAGGCCATGGAAAGACCTCACGTCACTCGCGGATTTAGGAGTGGGCCATTCCTCAATCACTTTGATTTTGGAATGGTCTACTTCTATACCACGTTCACTCACAACAAAGCCGAGATATACGACTTCATTTATACAAAATGAGCACTTAGAAAAATTACCATAAAGTTTCGAACTTCTAATAAGCTCAAACACGTGTCTAAGGTGCTGCATATGTGTGTGCATCGTGTCACTATAGATCAGAATGTCATCAAAATACACAACAACATATTTACCAATCACTTCACGCAAAACATGATTCATCAAACACATAAATGTGCTTGGTGCATTAGTGAGACCAAAAGGCATTACAAGCCACTCATATAACCCATGTTTTATCTTAAATGCAGTTTTCCACTCATCACCTTCATGCATACGTACTTGAAAATAACCAGAACGCAAATCAATTTTAGAAAAGATACGCGATCCAGACAACTCATCAAGCATGCCATCTAATCTAGGGATGGGAAAATGATACTTTACCGTGATTTTATTGATTGCTCTACAATCCATGCACATACGCCATTCGTTGTTTTTCTTTGGCACTAGGATCACGGGAACGGCGCACGGACTCAAACTCTCACGGATTTGCTTCTTCTCCAACAGCTCCTTGACTTGCCTATCGATCTCTTTAGTCTCATCGGGGGTCATCCTATAGGCTTGTCGGTTGGGTAGCATGGCTCCGGGGATGAAATCGATCTGGTGCTCGATCCCTCGAACTGGAGGAAGCCCGTCGGGTATTTCATCGGGAAATACGTCCTTGAACTCATCAAGTAAGGGGCTGCACATCACTAGACAAATAATCATTAGTAGCACTGCTCTTAAATGTAAGTAGGACAAGAGGCATACCTGCTTTCACGGCTTTTTGAACTCCTTTAACCGAAATAAACAAGCTCTTTGCAAGAGGCTTGCTAGAACTCAATTCATTCATCTTTTCCACAGCTAAGGAGTCCGAATGAGTAGGAATGGAGGAGGGAGAAGGGACGGCAAGAGGCTGTCCGATCTGAGGGTTCACGGCCGAGGGTTTGCCGGCCATGGGGGCGGCGGCCGAGGCCTTCGGGGCTCGTTTCGTGGCTACCTGCCTCGTCTTTTCCTCTTTGAACTTCTCTTGCATGCGTTGCTGATCCATAGAAATGGATTTAGGTTGTAATGGCCTCAATGTACAAGTCCGGCCATCAGTGTCGACGGTGTAGGTGTTTAATCGCCCATCGTGTACAACACGTCGATCAGACTACCAAGGTCTGCCCAACAACAAGTGTGCTGCATCCATAGAGATGACATCGCACAAGACAGTGTCAAAAAACTTATTGATTGAGAACGAGACACTTACCTGATGTACCACGCAAATCTCGCCTCTATTGGTGAGCCACTGCAATCTGTAGGGACTCGTGTGTTGTTGAACTGGTAGACCAAGCTTTTCCACTGCGTATTGACTAATGGCATTAATCACGCTGCCACTGTCAATAATCATCGAACAAGTGTGATCTTTAATCACTGCACGGATGTAGAAGATGTTCTCCCATTGGTGTTCTTGTTCTTCTTCTCGAATGATGCTCAAACTCCAGATTGTGACCAAACTGACTTGTTGAACTTCCGGGTCGATGTCTTCATGGGCTGCATCATTCTCGACTTCTTCTTCAACTGTGGCATCGCCCACTGGTTCTTGCTCATCCTCACTGGCTGATTCGACTTCATTCGATTCTGTTAAGTATAGAACTCGCCGGTTTGGATATTGAGCTTGAAAGTGGCCCCAATCTTGACATTTGTGACATTGAATGTCACAAGCTCGATTAGGGGCTGCATTAGGGGGCGTCGCACTTGGTGGAGGCCATGTAGGGTTTGGCCTTAGCTGCACTGTGGTGTGATCGATGTCGACCTTCTCTCAGCTACTTTTCTACAATCGACGCATACTGCACCATTCTTTCAACACTGTGGAAGTCTCTTAACTCGACTTCACATGCAATATCAGGATTCATACCTTTAATGTACCGAATGATGGTAGCATTTAAGGTCTCCTGCTTCCCGACTCGGTTCAAGGCAGTCCCTAACTTCTTGTGATATTCTTCTATGGATCGTGTGCCTTGTTTGATCCGGTTGAGCTTCTTCTCAAGCTCTCTCTCATAATGGACTGGAATGAAACGTCCACGCATCAATACCTTCATTTCTTCCCAAGTGTCGATGGGAGGAATCCTATTTCTGCGGCGTTGATCTTGCTGCATTTCCCACCATGAGGCTGCGTAGCCTCTAATCTCTAAGCATGCGAGCTGCACTTTCTTGACTTCTGAAAAGTCATAGCATGCAAAGATCTTTTCTACCTTACGCTCCCAATCTAAGTAGATATCGGGGTCGTGAAGGTATTCAAACTCAGGGATGCTCGTCTTGATATTGTTGAGCATTCCCTCTTCTCGATTTGCACGCCAATGAGGTGCACGGGGTCAGTTATTGTAGTCTCCCCGTCCCTGTGGTATGAAATCGGCTTCATAACCACTGGCTGCATCATCATACTGGAACCCATAGTCATGGTATTGTTCGAATTCTTGCCTTGGAGGCGGCCTGGCTGCGGCTCGAGGCTGCTGTGGCGGCTGGCGTCGGTTCTCAGGTTCAGCCTGAGGCTCGGGTTGCCTCTCTGCGTTACCTTAGACTGTTTGGTGCTCAGTTGGCTGAGCTTTAAGTCTTTAGATCTCCTCAGTCAGCTCGGCAATCTGGTTGTTGAAGTTATTCTTCATCATCTGATTTTCCCGTTTGAAGTACTGTGCCATAGCATCAAAGTTGTACTTCGCGTCCCAAGCTGCATTGGACGTGTATGATGGATCGTCCGGGGTGTTAGGTGATCTAAGCTCGCCTGTGGGCAGCTCAGATGACTCTCATGTGGTACCTTTCTTCATAGTACCTGCAAAACGAACAAACGTGAAGAGAAAACAAAGTAGAACCTCACAATTCCTCACAAACGCTCGTGTATGTCTCTCTTGATTTTTCCACTCGTGTATCTCTCAAGTTTGTAGTGCATGTGTGAAAGAAGTGAAATATAGGGGGTGGGTTGATCGAAAATAGCTGCTTATCTTGACTAGTTCCTCTGGGTCTTTTCCAAGCTCCAACGGATTAAATCAAGTCAGAAGGTTACTAAGAGTAGAAGTAGGCATGTGGAATGAGTATTTCAAGTAGATGGTGTATATGGACCACGGGTGTACGGGTGTACGGGTGTATGGGTGTACATGTGTACGGGTGTACGGGTGTATGGACTATGTGGTGTATAAGGTGAACCGAGTGTATATATAAGTGGGCTGGAAATTTTCAAACCTATAAGTGTGTATGGATCGAAAATATGGTAGATAGGGATAAAAGATCTTGATTAGATATGGATGCGTATGGAAAGAAATCTAAACAAGGAAACAAATCTAGTAGATAAGGTAAGAGACTTTTGGATGTGTTTGACCAATGTGAACACAATCTAGAATTCCTAAATATATGGAAACAAATCTATCTAGACTAGGAAAGACACAAAATCAAAATAAACATGGAAATAAATCTGAATTTTCATTTTTTTTTTTACGATTTTTTTTTGTGCTGTAGGGATTCGATCCCTCTGCTCTTTTCTTCTTCTTTTTTTTCAATGAACAATTCAAGTATTACAACTCTAAAGACTTAAAAACAATAAAATGAACAAAATTGACGTATTGAATCACGAACGATAGAAATCCACGTGGCTCTTGATACCAATTTATGATGTGACCCGGGACCTATGGGACACGACAAAGATAAACGATGCACGGAAGCTAAGGAACGAAACTATGTCGGATGCGTAAGGGATCAATACGACTCAAACAATGAGTTAAATTACAACTCAACTATACGAACAATTAAACTAGATAATATGCAATAACGACCTGAATTAACACGAAACCTAGGACTCTAGACTATGACCAAATATCAAGCAAAACACAATATCAAAGACAAAAGGAAGAGGATCGAATTTCGGCTAGAAAGAAAAGGACTCGATAAGATGTAGAACTTACTAGATTTCGTACGACGAACAAGGACTTGATGACGAACATGAATAGAACATAGTGGTGGTGGCTGGATTCACGGCGGTCGTACGGCGGTGGAGGTGATATCGGCGGCGATGTAAGTGTTGTGGATTGGATAGATTCGGCTAACCCGTGTTGTAACAACTCGAACACACACGTCTAACTTCTCCGGATAGCAATTCTCCCAAATCACGATTGAACCTTTAAGAACTTGATTAAGACTATTGATTTGCTAGAACAATAGAATTGTAGGTAAATGTTTGATCAACCAAAGGATTGTGAGACAGATTGAGAATAATTCTTTAATTCATGCAATTGTCTAACTTTTAAAGTGTCACACGGTACTCCTATTTATAGGAGTGATAAGGGATGAAATTCTAACCCTAAACAACTAGAAAAATCGATCAAAATAAGAGTTCTAGTCAAACTAGAATAAAATCAAAAGTTACCAAAAATAAGATAAGAAAAATCTATTTAAATCTAACTAGATAAGGATAAATCCCAACTAAACTTGGGCTTCAATCATATCGCCTATTTGGACTTAATTAATCACGACAATGGGCTGAATTAAGTGATTAAATTCATGGCCCATGTTATAATCAATCTTGCCACCTTTGCATGAAAAACAACATCTCCCGATTTCCCATGCAAACGCGTATAACTTTTCATGAACACGTCTAAATGGCGTGATTCTTCTTCTCACGTCTTCATGCTTCCTTCTTCATCATCAATGGATAGCATGGTACACAATCTCGAGCTGCCCTTCACTTCATCTTCATGCATTTTGAATTTGCGACATATGGAAGCTTGTAAATAAGCTTGTAACTTCTTCGCTCGCAAACGCGTCATAAGACCTCTAAGCTGCAGCTCCGGATCATCTTCTTTATTGCTTTGCACGATCTCATCAACATTGGAGATATGTGTGCCATTATTCCCAAGAGTCTGGTCACATCAAATCGTATTACTTCGGATATCATGATGATGTTGCATCCGGAAGAACAACATCAGTCACCACACTAATAAGCAAAAAACAAAAGCGACTAAAGAAAGAGAAGCACACTTTCAATGTTGTTTATGCCTCCTTGAAGGCTAACATTACAGGTACATGGTACTTTGACAGTGGGTGTTCTTGACACATGACAGGTAATAGGGAGTTTCTTGAAGACTTACAATAACTAACAAAGGCAAAGTCAGCTATGGTGGAGGTGCTCAAGGAAGTATTGTTGGTAAAGGTACTCTAAGTGTTAAGAATTTTCCCAAACTTCAAAATGTCCTGCATGTTGATGGTCTAACAACTAACTTGATCAGCATTAGCCAGCTATGTGATGATGGAATGCATGTTAAGTTTGATAAAATTACTTGTGAAGTTTTTGACAAACATGACAAATGCATTATGTTTGGAAGTCATGTTTCTGATAATTGTGACCATGTTGATAAAGATGAAAAATACAACATGACTGTGAAAAATGAAACACAATTGATGTATCAAAAACTTGGTCATGTAAGCACAGTTACACTGAAAAAACTTGTTAATTCAGATGCTGTTAGAGGCTTACCTAAGCTGAAATTTGATCATGATGTTGTGTGCGGTGCATGTCAAAAGGAAAAACAAACTAGAATATCTTATAAAAGTTTAGGTGAATGTCGCACCACTAGCTGTTTTAAACTCTTACACATGGACTTAATTGGGCCAGTTGACACAAAAACCACGAGTGATAAAAGCTTTATGCTTGTCATTATTGATGATTTTTCACGCTACACTTAGGTAGAATTTTACAGGATAAATCTGAAATATTTAAGATGTTCAGAAAGTTTCACCGCACAATGTGCCTCCAATATGACAATAACATTGTCTGTGTAAGAACTGACCATGGAAGAGAGTTCGAGAATGCTATCTTTGATGATTTCTATGAAAAGAAAGAGATCTTTCATGAATACTCCGCCCCTAAGACTCCAGAGCAAATTGGAGTTGTGGAAAGAAAGAACCGAATGCTGTGAGAAATGTCATCTGCAATATTGCAGTCAAAAGGCCTTTCTAAAAAACTATGGGCTGAGGTAGTGAACATTGCGTGCCACATCAGGATCAGAGTCTACCTTCGTCCTGGAAGAAAAAACTCTATATGAGATCTTGAAGCAAAGAAAGCTAAATTTCAAATACATTCATGTGTTTGGATGCGTGTGCTACATCCTGTATAATAGAGAACATTTGGGAAAGGTTGATTCCAAAAGTGACAAAGGACTCTTCTTGGGATATGCTCAAAATACCCGAGCATATCAAGTGTTAAACTTGAGAACCAAAGCTGTCCAAGAATTGATTAATATTGTCTTTGATGATCGTGCAGGGCTAATCTCTAGAACTTAATAGAATGATGTCTCATACCTTCTTGAGAGACCTGAAGTCGCCGGAAAGGACCTAAGTGAAGCTGAGAAAAGCAACTCTGGTAGTCCAGATGTCAGGAGTTATGTCTCTCCATCATCAGGAAAGAAGACAACATCACCTCAGACAATCAGTTCTGGTTCAACTTCAGAAAACAATGATGATCTCTACACTTTTTCCCAAAATGAACCAAGACATGATCCACCAAGGAGAATCAAGAAGGATCGTCCAAATTCTCAAATCATTAGAGATGAGTCTCAAGGGGTTCAAACTAGAACAAAGAGCTCTACCAATGTTGTAGAAATGGTAAAACTTGTTTGCATGTCATCAATGTGTAACCTTGTGTCTGTTGCATGTTTCCTATCTAATATTGAACCTAAAAATGTCAAAGAAGCCTTAAAGGATGAATTTTGGATAGATGCCATGCATGATGAACTCATTCAGTTTGTTAGAAATGATGTTTGGGAATTGGTTCTTAGACCTAAAAATAAAAATGTGATAGGAACTAAATGGGTCTTTAAAAACAAAATTGATGAATAAGAGAATCTTGTCAGGAACAAAGCCATACTTGTGGCACAAGGATACACCAAAGTAGAAAGGATTGACTATGATAAAACATTTGCTCCCATTGCTAGAATTGAGTCTATTTGTCTTCTACTTCTGATTGCATGTCATGTTAGCTTTACCTTGCATCAAATGGATGTAAAAAGTGCATTTTTAATAGTGTTTTAAATGAGTAAGCTTATGTGGAACAACTGAAATGATTTGAATGTCAAGAAAAACCAAAGCATGTTTTAAAATTGAAAAAGGCTTTGTATAGTCTTAAACAAGCTCCTAGAGCATGGTATGAAAGACTTACTGAGTTTTTGATTGAGTTTGATTTTTCTAGAGGACAAGTTGATAAAATATTATCCATTAAAAAGATACATGAGCACATCACAGTTGTACAGATCTATGTTGATGACATTGTGTTTGGCTCTACCTCTTCTAACCTTCTTAAAGAGTTTGTTAATGCAATGAGCAACACTTTTGAAATAAGCATGGTAGGAAATTAGCTTACTTTCTTGGACTTCAAATCAAGTAGGATAAAGATGAGATCTTTATCTCACAAAGCAAGTACGCCAAGAATCTGATCAAACACTTTGGTCTTTAAGCTGCTAATCCAATGAGGACCCAAATGGGATTGTCCGAAAAGTTGTGCTGTGATGATTTTGGAGATAACGTTGACCCAACAATGTACAGAGGAATGATAGAAAGCCTGCTCTATTTAACTGCTAGTTGTCCTGATATGATGTTCAGTGTCAGAGTGTATGCGAGATACCAGTCTCAACCTAAAGAATCGCACTTGAAAGTAGTTCAACGAATAATTTGCTATGTTGTTGGGATAATCAACTTCAGAATCAGGTATAGTAAGGACACTAACACAAGTCTTGTAGGGTACAGTGACCCAGACTGGGCTGGAAATGTTGGTAATAGAAAAAGTACGAGTGGAGGTTGTTTCTACTTTGGAAGCAACATTTTTTTTGTTAAAATGTATAAAATAAAAGAAAAAAGAGAATGACCCAGACCTAAAAGTCCCGGATATCACAGGATGATAACTCAGGGGACCGGGGCTTCATTAAAAACCATATGGAAAGCCCAGAGTGTAAAAATAATATGGGAAAAAGAGTACCCCTCTAGTGAAAGAGGAAATAACCAGGACCACAAAAATCCTGTCTAACAACATCAACAATACAAGGAATTTCAGAAAACTAAAAACCGGATTAAACACTATGAGAAGCTAACAAATTAGCAACACTATTTCCCTCTCTATAAACATGAGAGACATAAAAATGAACACGGAAAATAAAATCTAGAACACGTAGCCATCGAGCTTTCAAAATCCAAGGCACCTGAAGACTTCGGGAAGAAAGTAACGCCACCACATACATCAAATCTGCCTGCAGCCAAAGAAAGTCTAGAGACAGACGCACAGCCCATTCCAGTGCCAGAATTACCGCCAAGAGCTCAACTAAGAAAGCAAAACCCACCCCTTCATCCGAGTGAAAGAAAAAAGAAACTGACCCATCCGAGTTGCGAAAAATACCACCTATGCACATATGACCAGGAGCACCCTGTGAAGAACCTCTTATGTTAATGTTAGTCCAACCAGTAGGCGGAGGCCTCCAATATGCCGAAGTCATTTGCCGAAGAGGAGTAGGTCAAGGATCTATCTTTAATTTCTTAAGATTACGTGATCAGCAACATAATTCCACATAAAACCACTCGATCCATGCATATAAGAAACCTCACGGATCGCAACTTTCCCCAAGGAAATAATCTACTGAGGAGTTGGAGTAACATTATCATATATAGCTCGATTACGGGCTATCCAATTACCCCAAATAGTATGCACGACCGCCGTCTTCCAATGTAAAAGAACCTAAGTGCTAATATCACAATCCATAAACCGAACAAAAGCCTCATGGATCGAAGTGCGTGAATCACCTCAATCTGAAAAGAGTCAAAAAGCCATCTCCAAACTAAAATAGCAAGAGGACAGCTCCAAAACAAATGATCCAAGGTCTGCGTCACACCTCGACACATAAAACAAATTTGAGGACCAATAAAGCCATGCAAAAAATTCACCATTGGGATTCTAGCAAGAAGAGGTCTCCAAGAAACAAAACTGTGTGCCCAATTCGTTTGACTAAATCAAATGGTAAGTGACTACGGTATGTCAAGCTGATGTGATTCGGGACCTATGGGACACAACAAAGACAAAGGACGCGGAAGCTAGGAACGAAACTACATCGGTGAAGTAAGGGTACAATACTCGATTATCTAGACGACTAAGACTCAACTAAAATACCTAGAAAATGACGCACAAATTAAACACAAATCCAAGCAAAAGTGGGCTGTTTTGGGATGGATAAGGGAACGATATAGATGGAGATGATCGATGGTGTATACTAGGTGAAGAAGGGCTAGGGTAGATAGGATATGTTAGAGTTGTAACGGACTTACGGATTAAATGGAACGAAGACGAACTTGATCTCAAACGGTGGCTGGACTTGAGACTTATGGTGGTGGCGGTGGTTGACGTCGAACGGCGGTGGTGGATGATGTGTTGTCGATGTGAATCACAACCCGAAAGTTACCTTGAATCTCAAACGTACACAAGGCCAAATTCTTTAAGTTGCTCCTCAATTAGCGAGTTTCCGACGATCCCTCAAACGTGGAGGGCGAATTCCCTTTATAAAACTTAGAGATGCTAATTCTAAGAGTATGAATTTAATATCTAAACTCACAAAGATTAAATGGGTTTGAGACGATATTGAAAGCAAAGCTTAATAAATCAAATATAGTCTAAAGTATCAATGTCACATGGAACCTCTATTTATAATAGGGAGGGCCGAAAATATTAGGATATGGCCGAAAACTGGGAGTCCAAATTGAACTAGAATTGGACTAGGAAACTTCCTAAACTAGGATTCTATTTTAGGTAGAACTTGTAGATCTTACCTTATCTAATATCCTAGTCAAACCTATGACTTATCATGACCGAAAATTACACAATTAAATAAATAAAAATCTGACTTGGACTATAGTCTAATTAAATAAAATAAATACTATAGTCTAAAATAAAATAACCCCTTAACTAAAATAACTAAGGGCCGAAACTTCTGGCTTCTTCACTTCATGGTCGTGAGTTCTTCAACACGCAGACATGCACACGTGCACATCTTCATGTCTCGTACTCCATGTCTTGATCTCCATCTTCCATCTTCAAAAAGGTCATCATCTCCAAGCTACCTTGCACGCCGTCTTCATCTTCGAGCTTCTTGCGAATTGTGGCTTGCAAATAATCTTGCAACTTCTTAGCTCGTAGTCTTGTGACGGCGCCTTTGAATTGCAGCTCCGGATTGAGTTTCTCATTGCTATGGATGTACTCATCATTCCCCCCCTGCTGAAGAGAATTCGTCCTCGAATTTGGATCCTCATCATGGTCGAACTCATCTGCAGAAAAAGGAGACAAATCAGCAACATTAAACGTAGAAGAACACGATCTTCGGGTTGGAAGAAGACTTGCTTGCACCTCGTGTTGCGTGTGGCGGCGGTTTTAGCGCCTTTGTGCTCGATCCGGGCACGAACCTTCTCATGCATCTCTCGAATAAAATCAGCTCTCTTCATACCTTTAACACTCGTTAGATGCTCAACGGGTAAAGGAATCAAATCAGTAGGAGTTAGTGGATTAAATCCATAAACTACCTCAAATGGAGACATGTTAGTAGAAGAATGAATAACACGATTATAAGCAAATTCAGCATATGGTAAACACTCTTCCCATGACTTCAAATTGTTTTTAATTAGAGATCTAAGTAAAGCTCCTAATGTACGATTCACAACCTTAGTTTGACCATCGGTTTGTGGATGACATGCAATAGAAAACAATAACTTAGTACCTAATTTTCCCCGCAAAACACGCCAAAAATGTCCTAAAAACTTAGAATCCCTATCACTAACAATAGTACGAGGAATTCTATGCAAACGAGCAACATGAACAAAGAACAAGTTAGCAATGTAAACAGCATCATCGGTTTTCCTACATGCAATGAAATGAGCCATTTTGGAGGATCGGTCAACTACAACAAATACCGAATCTTTACCCGACCTAGACCTAGGCAATCCCAAGATAAAATCCATAGAAATATCGATCCAATGGGCTATAAGAGCGGGTAGTGGCGTGTACAGTCCAAACGGGTGTGAAGTGGACTTGGCTTGACGACAAGTAATGCAACTACTACACACATTCTCTACATCCCTATGCATATGCGGCCAAAAGAAGTGTTCATGCAGCAAGTTCAATGTTTTATGCACACCAAAGTGACCCATCAAACCTCCCGCATGTGATTGTAACACAAGTAGCTCACGCATTGAACAAACAGGAATGCATAACTTAGACTCCTTGAACAAGAACGCATCATGCACATAATAACCATCAATAGCACGAGATTTTGAGCAACATGAAGCATAAATGGGGCTGAAATAGGCGTCCTCAACATATAACGACTTAATGGACTCAAAACCAAGCATTTTAGCATGTATTAAGTTCAAGAGTGTGTACCTTCGAGACAACGCGTCCGCGACAACATTTTCTTCACCCTTTTTGTACTTGATCACATATGGAAAGGACTCGATGAATTCCACCCATCTCGTGTGTCTCTTGTTCAAATTTTGCTGCCCTTTGAGATGCTTTAAACTTTCATGATCCGTGTGAATCACGAACTCCTTGGGCCAGAGATAATGCTGCCATGTGTCCAACGTACGCTTCAAAGCGTATAGCTCTTTGTCGTACGTGGAGTACCTCAAACTGGTGCCACTAAGCTTTTCACTGAAGTAGGAGACGGGCCTGCGATCCTGCATCAAAACTGTACCAATAACTATGCCCGAAGCATCACACTCGATCTCAAAAGTCTTAGTAAAATCAGGTAAATGAAGAACAGGAGTAGAACATAATAACGACTTTAAAGTATTAAACGCATGCTCTTGTTGCTTACCCCACTCAAATTTATGGTCCTTCTTACTTAGCTCAGTAAGAGGGGCGGCTATACTGGAGAAATCCCGTACAAAATGATGGCAAAACCCAGCCAATCCATGAAAGGATCGAACTTCAGAGGCGTTTTTCGGGGTTGGCCATTCCTCAATCGCTTTGATTTTGGAACGGTCTACCTTAATACCTCGTGAACTGACGACAAAGCCTAGAAAAATGACTCCATCTATGCAAAAGAAACACTTTGACAAATTTCCATACAACTTTGCATCACGCAAAAGACAGAATACACGCCTAAGGTGATCTAGGTGCGCCTGTGCACTGTGACTGTAAATCAAAATATCATCAAAGTATACAACCGCGAATTTACCAATCACATCACACAAAACATGGTTCATTAACCTCATAAACGTGTTCGGTGCATTAGTGAGACCAAATGGCATAACTAACCACTCATATAGACCATGCTTTGTTTTAAACGCAGTTTTCCATTCATCCCCTTCATGCATTCTAACTTGAAAATAACCAGATCTCAAATCTATCTTAGAAAACACATTAGAACCACTTAATTCATCTAGCATATCATCAAGTCTAGGGATAGGAAATCTGTAGTTAACCGTTATTTTTTTGATGGCGCAGTGATCCATGCACATCCTCCATTCGTTGTTCTTCTTTGGCACTAGGATGACTGGAACTGCACAAGGGCTCATCGACTCTCGGATTTGCTTCTTCTCCAACAGTTCCTTCACTTGGCAGTCGATCTCCTTCATCTCCTCGGGGGAAGTGCGGTACGCCGGTCAGTTGGGCAGGACGGTGCCGGGCAAGAAGTCGATCTGGTGCTCGATCCAAGGAACTGGAGGTAATCCACTTGGAATTTCTTCCGGGAACACGTCCGCTAACTCCTCCATAAGTGGCTACACATCACAAGGCAAAGAAACACCATTAGTAGCACTGTCCTTATAAGATAAAAGTACAAAAGGTAAACCTGCTTTTAGTGCTTTCTCTACGTCTTTAACTGAGATGAACAAGGACCGATTTTTCTCTGCATTAGGGGCTGATATGGATGCTTTTCCACGAACCAAGGAATCATTGGTAGGCATCATAGGGGCTGTATTGGCCGATCTTGAAGAAGAATCTGGCTGCAAAGTCTCGGCCGAATGTTGACCGTTCACGGCGGTGGTCCGGGCGGTGGCTGTGGCTATTTTTGCCTGTTCCTGCTTAAATCTTTCTTGCATCCTCTCTTGATCCTCTGCAACAGCTTTAGGAGTGAGTGGCTTGAGTACAGTGGTTCGGCCATCTCTTGTGATCGAATATGTGTTGGCTAAACCATCACGAACGGCTTTTCTGTCGAATTGCCACGGTCTTCCTAAAAGTATGTGGGTTGCTTCCATGGGAATAACATCGCACAAAACAGTATCAGAATAATGACCTTTAGTAAAAAGAAACGTGTACCTAACCTGTGACTCGAATAGAGCCGCGATCTGTGAGCCACTGCAGCTTGTAGGGCTTTGGATGCTTTGTTGTGGTGAGGGCGAGTTTATCAACGACATACTGAATGATTGCATTGATCACGCTCCCACTGTCTATGATCATCGCACAAGTCTGATCTTTTATGGCATCTCGAGTGTAGAAGATGTTCTCATGCTGCGATTGCTCTTCGTCTTCATGATTGATGTTCAGACTACGGATAAAGACTAAACTGACATGAGATAACTCGGGTTCCTCATCTTCATCGTTGACTACAGGGGTCTTGATGGCTTCAGGGGCGGCGGCCTGGGGCTCCTCCTCATCTTCACTGGCTGATTCAAGCCCGTTCTGTTCATTGAGGAACAAAACATGACGGTTCGGGCACTGATTCTGGAAATGGCCCCAACCTTGGCATTTATGACACTGGATGTCATGGGCTCGATTAGGGGCTGCATTTGGTGTCGTATTGGGCTGATTGGGCCATTGGAATGGGGGCCTCGGGGTCGACGTCGGTGTAGACTCGAGTCTACGGCTGGACTGTGGTTTAGAACGGTCGAAACGCCGTTCAGGTGGTCCGGGCTGACCTCAGGGTCGTGTGGACTCAGAAGAAGGTGTAGAAGGTGATGTGGAATGTGTACCTTTGTTCCAAGAGGGACGAGTGGCGGCGGTACTGTGGTGTGATCGACGGCGGCCTTCTCGCAGCTGTTTTTCCACAATCGATACGTACTGCACCATCCTTTCTACACGGGTGAAGTCCTTGAGCTCAACTTCACATGCAATGTCAGGATTCATGCCTTCAATGTACCTAATGATGGTAGCATTTAAGGTCTCCTCCTTCCCGACTCGGTTCAAGGCTGTCTCCAACTCTTTGTGATACTCTTCAATCGAACGGGTGCCTTGTTTGATCCGGTTGAGCTTCTTCTCGAGCTCTCTCTCATAGTGGACTGGAATGAAGCGTCCTCGCATCAATCCCTTCGTTTCTTCCCATGCATCAATTGGTGGATTGCGATTTCTGCGCCTCCTTTCTTGTTGCATCTCCCACCAAGTGGCTGCGTAGCATCTGAACTCTAAACAGGCTAACTGCACCTTTTTCACTTCTGTAAAGTTGTAGTAGTCGAAAATCTTCTCTACTTTACATTCCCAATCTAGATAGATATTGGGATTGTGAAGGCCTTCAAACTACGGAATGCTCGTTTTGATGTTATTGAGCATTCGGTCTTCACCGTAATCATCGTTGTCGTTTCCACGCCTCTAACGGCGTCCGCGATCGGCTGCATTGAATCCAGCATCGGTGTTCTCATTAAAGTACTCCTCCTCGGGCTCATTTTAATGCTCGTTGCGTCGAGCTTGACCTCGAACAGGCTGTGTGATAGTCAGAGTAGTCTTAGTGCATTCAAGGGCATGCACTAAATTATCAAGTTTGTCGGACAGGGCCTGGTGCTATCTCTGGAAGTGTTTTTAGAGTGCCTCAAAATGGTACTTAGGGTCCCATGGTGCAGGGGGATCTGAAGTCGACTCCATGGGAGCTTTGGACGGATCTCGGGGCGGGTCCAAAGGTGGAGTGTCGACTCGGGGAGTCAAGGATGACTCGGAGTGGGTACCTTTCTTCATGATACCTACAAAACGAACAAACGTGAAGAAAAACAAGGTAGGACCTCACAATCTCACGTCACTCGTTTGTTTTCTCTCTTGATTTTACCACTCGTGTATCACTCAATATATGGGTGCACAGTGTGTGAAAAATCGTGTATGTTGGTATAAGGGAATCAGTTTTCTTGTACTGAGGATGGACGGGAATGCTACTCTCGGGACACAGCTGAATTTGGTGTGTATGGATGAGATACGGGTCGAGTATGTGTATGGGAGGGGGCTGCCAAAATTGTGTATGGGATGGAGGTCGTGATCGTGTATGGTAAGGGTAGGAAAAAGGATTGAAATAGATCAATCATTGAAGTCCCAATTAGATTAGGAGATCCAAAAATAAATCTAGGTTGAACAAGGAAAGAAATAGAATGGATAAGGTAAGGAGAAAGAGATAAGGTAATTGTGTGATTTGGATATGTATCAATCTATGTGACACAATCTAAATACCTTAATTAGCCTAGACTCTAGAAGGAAAGAACCAAAAATAAAATATGACATCTAAGGAAGTTACCAAAATAAAAACTTCTGAGGTCAATCGAATGCTCAGTAATTTTATTTGTCCATTGTATGGAATAGTAACGTTATTTTTGAAAAGAGAATCTTTTCTCATTTTCCTTCAACATGACTCGTTCTTTATCCTGAGTCAAGTTGGTTCAATAGTAGTGAAGCCAACGAATCTTCTGGTATTTTCAGATTTCATGAACGAGGTCATTTGGACCTCGCCAACGAATAAAACACCTTTTAACCGAACCTGATATTTTTAAAGAAGTGTTGTTGCACTGCAAAAGCTTCTCGGGGAAGCTAAGTATTTTCCTATAAATAGAGCCCCTCCCCTAGTGTTTTTCTCATCCCTCATTTCATTTCTGAAATGTTAGAGAGAGAGAGTAGAAGTCGTGTGAGGAGCGCTCTTTGTGAGCGCACCTCCCAGTTGAGAGCTGATGAGATCGAGCCAAGCAAAGAAGAGGATGATCCGGAGCTGCAGTTCAAAGGTCCTATGACACGTTTGCGAGCAAAGAGATTGCAAGCTTATCTACAAGCTTCGATAAGGCACAAGTTCGAGTTGCATGAAGATGAAGTGTTGAGCAGCCCGAGATTGATCACCATGCTGTCCATTGATGATGAAGAAGGAAGCATGAAGACGTGAGAAGAAGAATCGCGCCATTTGGACGTGTGCATGAAGAGTTCTACGCGTTTGCATAGGAATCCGACAAGTTGCTGTTTTACATGCAATGTTGGCAAGAATTATTCATAATATGGGCCACGAATTATTCATGATAAATTGCAGCCCATATTATGTTAATTAGAAGTCCAATAGGCGAGATTTGAGAGGCCCGAAGTAGTTAGGATTTATCCTTATCTAGTTAGATTTTTGTTATCTTGTTTTTGGTATCTTTTGATTTTATCCTAGTTTGATTAGGATTAGTATTTTTCGGGCTTATCTAGTTGTTTAGGGCTTTAAATTTCATTCTCCTATGTCCCTATAAATAGGACTACCATGTGACACTTTAAAAGTTAGACAATTGCATGAATATAAGAAGTTATTTCTCTTTTGTCTCCAAGATCTTCTGTTGATCGAAAAACCCCTAAACCAATTCTATTGATTTAGCAATTCAATAGTCTTATTCAAGTTTTTCAGGGTACAATCGTGTACTTGGGAGAATTGCTATCCGGAGAAGTTAGACGTGCGCGTTCGAGTTATCAACACGGGTTCGCCGAATCTAGCCGATTCCACAACATACTTGTCGCCGCCCATCCAACCAATTCCGACGACCGCCGCCGCCTTCACCGCCGTTCACCACCGTGATTCCAGCCATCATCACCGTGTCCAATCGTCCAAGAGTCACTCATCGAGTCCTAGTACGTGTCTTCCTATTCTAGTCTTATTTGTTTCTAGTCGAGTCTTTTCGTGTTTTCTCTTTATTCGTATTGATCCCTTACGTATTTGACGTTGTTCCGTTCCTTGCATCCGTGTTTCTTCATCCGTGTCGTGTCTCATAGGTCCCGGGTCACATTAAGAGCGGAGAGAGAAACGGAGCAGGGGCCGCCGACGCGGGGCACCCCGCGGCGGCGCGGGAGCCTCCTCGGCCAAGAAGGCTTGCGGGCAGGCAGCATCCCTAGCATGGAAGGAGGCGCGGGCGTGCGCGCATGCCGTTGGCGTGCGGGTCGGTGCGCTCGCGCAGCGCAGTGCAGGCAGCTTCGGCACGTTTTCGTCCAAAGGCCAAAACTTTCAATTCAGTTGGAACCACGTGGCCCATGAGTATACAAATCAAAGCTCTTTCGAGGATTTACGATATAGCAGTGGCCAATAGTCCATAATATCAATAGTTCGAGTCAGACTTTCCATCCCTTTTTCGGTAATTTTGAGCGTATAAAATTGTTTAAATTCTCATGTTTTAAGTTATAGTTAAGGGTCGAGGGTTTACATATAATTTTGATTTCTTATTAGGATCTCAAATAGGGCTGCTAAGTCATTGATTGACTTTCATAAGAAGAGGTGAACCCCAAGGAGGCCCGAGAAAGGATTTTCAGCTCATTGCTTCGTCTACGTGCTCGTTATCGAGATGCTCATCATCGAGGTAGGTAATTCTAAACTAAATATATGGTTTGAGCTAGTAGGCTCTAGAAGCATGTTAAGGCAAGGAAAATATCCAATAAAAGTATTTTATACTCTGCCTGGTTCGTCTCTATACAAAGTTAAGAAAAGAAATTAAAGGAAGTTATATGCATGATATTGTTAAATTGTTTTTCAGTTTGATAAAGTAAAGGAAGTTATTATAAGTTAAGTGAGCTCTCAAGCATGTTTAGATATGCTAGAATTGTTTAAATACAATTCATGCTAGCATGAGATATTCAAATTACTTTTACTTGCAATCTATGTTTATCCGTGTTCATTTCCTCGTATTGGAATGTTGGATTTTGCTAAAGCTTATTTAGCTAAGTATTGCCTTTTAGGTTAAGTTATAAATCTCTTATAGGCCGAGATCATGCTCAATTAAAGAATTGGCCTTAGATGATTGCTCTAGGCTTGGTATTGCTAGCTAAGTTAAGGAAAGGTTAAGGTTAAATAATAAAGGAAGTTAAGGAAGGATATAGTTTATGCTTTAAGCAGGTTATCGAGCTCAAAGAATAGTTTATTTACATTATCATGCTGTGACCTTCGAGTCACCGAGTTGAAGATTTGAAAGTAAAGGGAGTCACTTCTGGGTAACCCCTCGCACACTCGAGTCACTGCTGGGTAACCCCCTCACATATAGAAGGATATTTGAGGTAACCCCTCTCTTATCCCAAGGCATGCCTCAAGGTGCAGTAGACAACAGGTTTGAGCCAAGTAAAGGTGCCAGAGAAGGAAGAAAAAGGTTTTGCGGATATGAAGAGGGCTTTTACGTTTTTCTCTCCATATAGCGCCAGTTATTAATTGGATATTTCTATAGTTTATCAAAAGTTTTCTCATAAAACCCACTGAGTACATTATTGCTCACACCCTCTTTTTCAAATGTTTTCAGGTTGAGATGCTGAGGCCAGTGATGTGCTGCTGGTGGGATTGTCTGAGTTGTATGAGTTTCCAACTTTGTTACTCTGTATGATTACATAATTTTCTTCCGCTAAGTATCTGCTAAGTACTCTAATATTAGTGTTTAGTCTCGATATATGTAACTTGATTCTTGATAATAGCATGTCTTAAATGCTATAAATCGTAGTTATCAATAAAATCTTTGAAGCATGTTCTTTTGACATACATGTTGTTCCTTTATTGATTCTGAGTTATTTGAGAAGTCCTATTGTTGAACATATTGGTATCTGTTCATTTTCAATTGACTTGTGAATAAGTTTTGCATGCTTGTTGTTGTTGTTCGCCTATGAAGGGGCTTTTCTTTCCAAGCATGATTCTGCTCATCTCTAGTTAGTTTTAAGTTGTATTTCTTGCTTTCGTCCTATGGATTGGACATTATGATTTACTTGACTCCGACCTATTCATGGGTCTTAGCTGTTGTAACCTATGAAGAGGTCTTGTTTATTCCGAGAGTCAAATTCCTGTCTGTTTGTCATTGGATTCTGTTTAAATTTCGGATTGGCCCATTATTTTGGTGTTCCTTGACTTGATTGAACCCTTTAACCCCTTTGATTCATGAATATCAATTATTTCTTCCAACTTATAAAGTTAAGTTGCCTAAATTTTTGAGGCGCTAACTTAGTTTGATTCTAGAAACACCCCCTGGATTTCCTATTTTTCGTGCTGTTTTATGCACAACAACCGCGTCCCTATCCTCGGGACCGAGCTGTTACATTCTTCGATCTTCAATCAAATTGGCAGTGGAATGTTCATATCATATATCCAGAACAAGGTCTTCAAACTTGAAAAATCAAAACCTTTTTTGTCTTCTTTGCATTTCCATAAAGATCATGACAATCTAAAAAATACTTAGTGTTGTACGATGGCACGAACAACAAGTCTCCGTGATGTAACCCGGATAAATTGTACAGAATACGAGAACGCGCGGAAGATTTTTAAGATCAAACACGTCAACTATGGAAGGATTCAATCCTAATCTAATTACTCAAATAAACACACGAACTGAATTAAACAAGCTAATACTCGAAAATCACTATAGAAGACGAACTAGACCTAATTACAATACCTAGACGATGACACAAAAATAACACACAAATCCAAAGGTTAGGGGGCTGTTTTGGACGATTAATATGGCTGGGAAAAAGATGTTATGGGCTGGAAACAAGGTAAAGAAAGGCTAGGGAAGATATGATATGATAATGATTAGAATAACATACGGAAAATGGTGTAGAATGAGAATACGGAGGAGAAATCGAACTCGAACTCGAACTCTTATTGAATAGCTTTCGATCGATCTTGGGGTGTTGAAGGATGATACAACCATGGATGGAGGTGTAGGACGGCTGGACGATGAAAGAGTTGTGAATTACAACCTGATTAATCCTCGATGTATCTTGTACAATGAAAATGAATCTTCAAGTTGTTCTTCGTAGCGAGTTCACCCTAATTCTTCGTATGAATTAGAACGTTCCCTTGGAATTAAGATTCAAAGTTTGTTAGGTTTCAAGAATGATAATTTTCGAGCAAAACAATCAAAAGCTTTAAACGGTTGAGACACAAATTGAATGCAAAGGTAAATTTAATTAATAATGTCTAAAATATCAAAGTAACATGGTTCCCCTATTTATAGGGCTCATAATGCACAAAAATAATGGATAAAAAGCCCTAAAAATCTAATCCAAAAAGGATCTCAAACTATGCTAGAAAAATACCTAAACTAGAATTCTATTCAAGGTGGAAATTGCCTTAAATACAATTCTAGTCAAACATAAACAATAGGGAACGAAAATTACATGTAAAATTAAATAAAAACTGATCTAAACTATATTCTAAATTAATTAAAATAAATACTATAGTCTAGATAAAATTTAACCCTTAATTAAAAAAATTAAAGGCTGATTTCTTCACACTTGCACACATCCACTTTGTATCTTCATCTTCAACTCTTCAAGTTATAGTCTCCATGGTATGATCTTGATCTTCATTAGTTAATAAATTAACTAAAACATGGCTGCCCTTTGCATCGTCTAATTCCTCGAACTTCTTGCGAATCAACACTTGGAAATATCCTTCCAATTTCTTCGCTCGAAGTCACGTCATTGGACCTTTGAATTGCAGCTCGGGTTCAAGGCCTTCAATGCCTTGCATGGCTTCATCATTCCCCCCCTGTTGAAGAGAATTATGTCCTTAAATTTGGATCATCATCTTGATCTAACTCATCCGCAACAAACGAAGATAAATCAGCAATATTGAAAGTTGAAGAACATTTATACTCACCGGGAAGATCAATGCGGTAAGCGTTGTTATTTACACGACTCATAACTGTGAAAGGACCGTCTCCACGTGGCGACAACTTGGATTTCCTCAGATTCAGAAAGCATCCGGGACACAGATGAATCCAAATGCGATCTCCGGGCTGAAATATGACTCGCTTGCATCACACGTTTCTGGATTCGACTGTGTGCTTTCCTTTGTGCTCAATGTGAGCACGCACTCTCTCATGCATCTCCTTAACTTGCTCAGCTTGTCTCAAACCTTTAACACTTGTTAGATGCTCAACAGGTAAAGGTAACAAATCAGTAGGCGTTAACGGATTAAATCCATAAACAACCTCAAAAGGAGACATATTAGTAGAAGAATGTACCACATGATTATATGTAAATTCAGCGTAAGGTAAACACTCTTCCCAAGACTTCATATTTTTTTTAATTAAGGACCTAAGTAATGTGCCTAAAGTACGATTCACAACCTCAGTTTGACCATCGGTTTGTGGATGACATGCAGTAGAAAACAACAACTTTGTCCCTAATTTTCCCCATAAAACCCTCCAAAAATGGGCTAAAAACTTGGAATCCCTATCACTAACAATAGTTTTAGGAATACCATGCAATCTAACTACATGCACAAAGAACAGATTGGCAATATGCACAGCATCATCAGTTTTTCTACATGCAATGAAATGCACCATTTTAGAAAAATGATCAACACCATAAAAATAGAATCCTTACCCGATCTAGAACTAGGTAAACCTTAGATAAAATCCATCGATAAATCAATCCAAGGTGAACTAGGGGCGGGTAGGGGCGTGTACAAACCAAATGGATGTGACGTAGACTTAGACCTATGGCAAGTAACACATCTACTACACACATGCTCAACATCTCTTCTCATATGCGGCCAATAAAAATTCTCATGCAGCATGCTTAATGTTTTATTCACACCAAAGTGACCCATTAAACCTCCCGCATGCGATTCTAACACAAGTAGCTCACGCATAGAACAACTAGGAATGTGCCACGAAATAAAAATCCATCATGCACATAAAACCCATCAAAAGACTTAAACTTTTTTGAACACTTATCAAAAATCGAAGCAAAGAATGGATCACATGCATACAGACTCTTAATCGACTCAAAACCAAGCATTCTAGCATACACCAAATTCTGCAACGTGTACCGTCGAGATAGAGCATCGGCTATAACGTTTTCTTCTTCTTTCTTGTATTTGATGACGTACGGGAAAGACTCGATGAACTCGACCCATCTCGTATGCCTCTTGTTCAGATTTTGCTACCTTTTCAAATGCTTTAAGCTCCCATGGTCCATATGAATCACAAACTCCTTTGGCCACAGATAATGCTGCCACGTCTCCAATGATCTCTTCAATGCGTACAACTCTTTGTCATAGGTAGAATAACGCAGAGCTGCACCATTTAATATCTCACTGAAGTAGGTGACTGGATGATGTTTCTGCATCAAAACAACACCAATACCTATCCCAGAGGCATCACATTCAATCTCAAAAACCTTATCAAAATCAGGTAAACAGAAAACAGGTGCATGACATAAAAGATGTTTTAAACGTGTAAATGCGTCATGCTGTGCTTTACCTCACTCAAACTTATGATCCTTCTTACTTAGCTCAGTAAGAGATGATGTGACCCGGGACCGATGGGACACGACACGGACGAAATAGGTAGAAGCTTAGGAATGAAACTACATCGGATGCGTAAGGGATCAATACGACTCAAACGAAAAGGACGAAATTCGACTAGAAAGGAAAGTGACTCGATCGGGTATAGAACTTACTAGAATATGTTGACACGAACAAGGACTCGACTTGAACTCTTGGTACAACTTCGATGGTGGCTGGAACCGGTGGTGGACGGCGCTCGTCGTGAGATGTGGATTTGGTGGCGGTGATGATCGGTAGAAGGATAGATCACATCAGTGAACCCGTGTTGTGATAAACCCGAACGCACTCGTCGAACTTCTCCGGATAGCAATTCTCCCAAGTACTTAATAAATACCTTGAAGAACCTAAATAAGACTATTGATTTGCTAGTACAATAGAATTGTTTGTGTATACAAGATCAACCAAAGGATCGAAGACAAAAGAGAGGAATAAATCTCAAACTCAAGCAATTGTCTCCTTTTGAATGTCATATGAAAGCCCTATTTATAATAACATAGGGAATGAAAATCTAGACCTAATAACTCTAGGAATTTGAAAATAACAAAAGAAATCAAAAATGAATCCCACCTTAACTAGAAGTCTTAATTAAGGCAAGATAAGATAACATAAAATAAGGAAATAAAATCTATTCTCAAGCTCTCTCTCATAATGGATTGGAATGAAATGACCTCGCATCAATTCCTTCATTTCTTCCCAAGTGTCGATTGGTGGGTTGTGGTTTCTGTGCCTTTTTTCTTGTTACATTTCCCACCATGAGGCTGCGTATTACGCTCCCAATCTAAGTAGATATTGGGGTCGTGAAGGCCTTCAAACTCGGGTATGCTCGTCTTGATGTTGTTGAGTCTACCATCTTCATAATTATCATGGTGTGCATGCCTATGAGGACCTTGGGGTCGTTTATGGCGGTTTCTTCGCCCTTGTGGTGTGTGATCAGCTTCATAACCACTGGCTGCGTAGGACTCGTACCCGTAATCATAGCCTTCTTCAAAGGCAGATGGCGGCCTCTAGATGTCTTGCTGAACAGGAGGCAGCCGTGGGATGTTTCTCTGCTGCTGGTGTCAGCCATGGGCCTCTATTTGAGGCTCGGGTCGCCTCTCTGCATCATCTTGAGGTTCAGGTTGCCTCGCTGCATTGATTTAAGGCTCGGGTTGCCTCATTGCATCATCTTGATGCTCGAGTTGCCTCTCGGGTTCTCCTTGGACCGTTTGAGATGCGGTCAACTGGGTTCGGAGTCTTGCAAGCTCCTCTTGCAACTCAGCTACTTGATTGCCAAGTTCGTCCCTCAGTAGACGATTCTGGCACTCAAAGTGATTAACTGGAGCTTTATATTGGTACTTGGCGTCCCACTGTGGTTCAGACGAGTAGGACTATTCACCAGGTGTATTAAGCGACCGGGGCTCCCTGGGAAGTGGAGTAGATGCCTCTTTGTTGGTACCTTTCTTCATTGTACCTGCAAAATGAACAAACGTGAAGAAAAAGTGGTATGGGACCTCAAAATTCCTCACAAATGCTCGTGTATGTCACTCTTAATTTTTCCCCTCGTGTATATCTCTCAAGTATATGGTGCACGTGTGTAATAAATATGAGAGTGGGCTGATCGAAACAATCTTCTCTTGACTAGCTCCTCTGGGTCTTCTTCAAGCTCCAACGGATAAAATCAAGCCCAAAGGTTGCTAAGAGTAGAAATAGGCATGTGGAATGAGTAATTCAGGTAGATGGTGTATGTGGACCACGGGTGCACAGGTGTACGGATGTACGGGTATACGGGTGTATTGACTATGTGGTGTATAAGGTGAACCAGGTGTATATGTAAAGAAGCTGGAAATTTTGAGCCCTATAGATGATAGGAATCGAAATCTATGTAGATAGGTATGGAAGATCTAGATTAGATATGGATGAGGATGGAAGAATTCTAAACAAGGAAGGAAAACTAGTAGATAAGGTAGAAGACTTTTGAATGTGTTTGACCAAGTGTGAACACAATCTAAAAATCCCTAAGAATCTAACTAGTATGGAAACAACCTATCTAGACTAGGAAAGACACTAAGAATCGAAATCAACAAGAATTAAAATGAAAATTAAATCGGATTTTTTTTGTTCGATCTTTTTTTTATGCTGTAGGGATTTTGATCCCTCTGCTCTTTTCTTTTTTTCTTTTTTTTCAATGAATAATCAAGTATTACAACTCGAAAGACTCAAAACAAATAAACGAATAAAATGGACGTATTGAACCAAGAATGATAGAAACCGACGTGGCTCTTGATACCAATTTATGATGTGATCCGGGACCTATGGGACACGACACGGACGAAATATGCAGAAGCTTAGGAATGAAACTATGTCGGATGTGTAAGGGATCAATATGACTTAAACGAAAAGGACGAAATTCGACTTGAAAGGAAAGTGACTCGATCGGGTATAGAACTTACTAGAATATGTTGACACGAACAAAGACTCAACTTGAACTCTTGGTAGAACTTCAATGGTGGCTGGAACAAGTGGTGGATGGCGGTGAAGCGGCGGTGATTATCGTGAGATGTGGATTTGGTGGCGGTGATGATCGGTAGAAGGATAGATCAGATCAGTGAACCCGTGTTGTGATAAACCCGAACGCACTCGTCTAACTTCTCCAGATAGCAATTCTCCCAAGTACTTAATAAATACTCTGAAGAACTTAAGTAAGACTATTGATTTGCTAGAACAATAGAATTGTTTGTGTATAAAAGATCAACCAAAGGATCGGAGACAAAAGGGAGGAATAAATCTCAAACTCAAGCAATTGTCTCCTTTTGAATGTCATATGAAAGCCCTATTGATTATAACATAGGGAACGAAAATCTAGACCTAATAACTCTAGGAATTCGAAAATAACAAAAGAAATCAAAAAGGAATCCTACCTTAACTAGAAGTCTTAATTAAGGCAAGATAAGATAACATAAAATAAGGTAATAAAATCTATTCTAATCTAGATAAAATCCCATGGATTTGGGCCTTCATAATCTCGCCAATTTAGACTCCAAAAAATTAAACCATGACCGAAATTTAATAGAATAAAAATCAGCCCAGTTATACTATCAGAAATCACAATTATACTATCGGGAAGCACTTTTATACTATCATTCAGTATAATTATACTATCCGATTCTGTTCCTAGAACATCTAAATCATCTTCTTTTCTTCTCAAGTCTTCATGCTTTCTTCTTCATCATCAATGGACAGCATGGTGATCAATCTCGAGCTACTCTTCATCTCTTCTTCATGCAACTCGAATTTGCGATGAATAAAAGCTTGTAAATAAGCTTGCAACTTCTTTGCTCGCAAACGCATCATAGGACCTTTGAACTGCAGCTCCGGATCATCTTCTTCTTTGCCTAGCTCGATCTCATCAAGAGGCGCGACAATGATAGAAAAATCGCGCACAAAGCGACGATAAAATCCGGCAAGGCCGTGAAAGGATTGAACCTCCGTGGCTGATTTGGGTGTTGGCCATTCTTCAATCCCTTTGATCTTAGAACGGTCAACCTCAATACCTCGTACACTCACAACAAAACCAAGAAATACAACCTCATCTAAACAAAAAGAGCATTTAGACAGATTTCCATACAACTTGGCTGATCTTAGAATATAAAAAACACGCTGAAAATGTGCTAGGTGCGCCTGTGCATCGTGACTGTAAATCAGGATATCATCAAAGTACACAACTACAAATGTCCCAATTACATCACGCAAAACACGGTTCATTAAACGCATAAATGTGCTCGGTGCATTAGTGAGACCAAAAGGCATAACTAACCACTCATCTAAACCATGCTTAGTCTTAAAAGTTGTTTCCACTCATCCCCTTCATGCATTCTAACTTGAAAATAACCAGAACGCAAATCAATTTTGGAAAAGACTTTAGAACTGGATAATTCATCAAGAATATCATCTAATCTAGGGATGGGGAATCGATACTTGACTGTTATTTTGTTGATAGCGTGGCGGTCCATGCACATTCTCTACTGATTATTCTTCTTCGGCACTAGAATGACTGGAACTGTGCAGGGGCTCATCGACTCTCGAATCTGCTTCTTCTCAAGCAACTCTTTTACTTGTCTGTCGATTTCCTTAGTTTCTTCAAGGGACGTCCAGTATACTGGTCGATTTGGCAAGACGGTGCTGGGCTGAAAATCGATCTGGTGCTCGATCCCACAAACTAGAGGTAATCCACTTGGAATCTCTTCCAGGAACACGTCCGCGGACTCCTCCATAAGTGGCTGCACAACACTAGGCAAAGAAACATCATTAATAGCACTGCTCTTATAAGATAGAAGAACAAAAGGTAAACCTGCTTTTAATGCTTTTTCTACACCTTTCACTGAAATAAACAAGCTGCGGTTTTGAGCTTTCTTTGTAGCTGATCCAGACACATTTCCACTCACAAGGGAATCATTGGAGGACAGTTTAGGGGCTGAAGAAGTAGAAGTGGTGGCCTTCTTGGGAGTCTCAGTCGATTGGGTGCCGTTGGCGGCAATCCGGGCTACGGCTGCGGTTTCCTTTGCTCTCTCAACTCTAAACCTCTCTTGCATAAATCTTTGATCCTCATAAATGGCTTTAGGGGACAGCGGCTTTAGTGTAGTAGTTCGTCCACCTCTCTTCACGACATACATGTTTGCAAAGCCATCATGAACCATTTGTCTATCAAACTGACATAGTCTTCCTAACAATATGTGTGCTACATCAATAGGAATAACATCACAAACAACAGATTCAGAAAATCGAGCAATAGAGAATGAGACACTTATCTGGGCCGTTACTTTGATCTCTCCTCGATCCGTAAGCCACTACAACTTATACGGCTTCGGATGATTGATGATGGTCAGCGCTAATTTGTCAACTGCATACTGGCTAATGGCATTGATCACACTCCCACTATCTATTATCATCGAGCAAGTCCGGTCTTGGATAGTAACACATGTGAAAAAGATGTTCTCACATTGATCCGGCTGATCTTCTTTACGATTGATGCTCAGACTGCGTATAGACACAAGACTAACATGAGGAAGCTCGGATTCCTCTTCATCCGAGTCGACTGGAGGCTTCTCTGACTACTTCTTGGTGTCAATTATGGGCTGGTCCTCGTCTTCACTAGCTGACTCAATCTCATTCTGTTCGGTGATGAACAGAACACGCCGGTTCGGACACTGGTTCTGAAAGTGGCCCTGACCTTAGCACTTATGACACTGGATCTCTCTAGCTTGGTTCTGGTTGGTGATCGGTGCTGGGTTGGGTGGATTGGGCCATGTATAGGTTGGTCTGGATGGTGGTGCTGGTGTAGACTCGGGTCTACAACTGGACTGCGGTGTAGAACGGTTGAAATGCCGCTCGGGCGGTTCGGACTGACCTTGGTGATGTGGAAATCGTACCTTTATTCTATGGGGGTCGAACAGGGGCTGAATTGTGGTGTGATCTCTGTCGTCCCTCTTTGAGTTGTCTCTCCACAATTGATGCGTAATGCACCATCTCTTCTATACTCACGAAGTTCTTAAGTTCAACTTCACATGCGATATCGGGATTCATGCCTATAATGCACCGAATGATTGTAGCATTCAAGGTCTCTTATTTCCTAAGTCGGTTCAAGGCGGTCTCAAGCTTTTTATGGTACTCTTCAACTGATCGTGTACCTTGCTTGATCCGGTTGAGCTTCTTCTCGAGCTCTCTCTCATAGTGCATAGGAATGAACCGGCCACGCAACAATCCTTTCATCTCTTCCCAAGTATCGACGGGAGGATATCTTTCACGCCGGCATCGCTCCTGCTGCATCTTCCACCACGAGGCTGCATAGCCTCTAAACTCCAAACATGCTAGTTGGACCTTCTTGATCTATGGAAAGTAATAGCACGTGAAGATCTTGTCCACCTTACATTACCAATCCAAGTACAGATCAGGATATTGAAGGCCTTCAAACTCCGAGATGCTTGTTTTGATGTTATTCAACAAGCTGTTAGGTTCTACACATCTATACGGCTGACATGGTCGATCACGTCTCTGATATGGATCATACTCGGCCACTATCTCATCTGCAAAGTCACCATGATCTTCTTCAGCATCTCGGTCATAGGAATCGTTAAACAGCACTTCAGGTTGGTAACGCTGAGCTGCTACTAGTTGTTGAACGGCACCTTCTGGCTGGATAGGTTGGCCCTGAGCTGGTGGTATAGGAATTCGAGTAGTAAGAAGCTCAAGTTGTGCTATCTAGCTTATGCTCAAGTTCTCGATGGTGGTACTGGGCATCCCACGGCTGTGGCATAGATGAAGCCGCATCTGTAGGATTACTAGGCAATGCAGGTGCCTTATCATGCATCTTATTATATCCGTCTCTGGATTCCATGCGTACCTGCAAATAATGAACAAACATGATAGAAAAACAAGGTATAGGACCTCACAATTCCTCACAATCACTCGTGTTTTCTCTCTGTATTTTACCCCTCATGTATGCTCTCAAGTATGTGGTGGTGCTCGGGTGATATGTGTGTATATGGTGGTGTTAATCGGCTCTTCCGTTGCTTTAGATCGCCTTCTCTCGGACTTCTAGGGACGATTTCACCTTAAAGATGATGGACTTTGGCCAAAAAAGCACTTATGTCATGGAAAATTGGTGAGTTTGGTTGGTCTCGTCAAGATGTTTTCGGAATGGTATCGTGGAGAAAAATCGGAGCACGGAGCAGGAATAGTAGGGAGAGAATGAAAAACCGAAAAACCGGGTGTTTTAGGGCAAAAAGGAAGGAAAAAGGAAAGAAAAGGGAAGAAAGGGATTTGGATATGTGTACCACTAGTATGACACAATCTAAATACCTTAATTAGACTAGACTCTAAATGGAAGATACCAAATTAAAATACAATTCAATTGGAAATTACCAACTAAAGAACTATACTATAAGGAAAGTTCCCAAAACTAAAATCAGGCTCACAAGGGAGTTACCAACTATGACTAGTACTAAAAGGAAAGAACTTAAAAATAAAATCCAACTCAAAAGGTAAATCAAAAATCAAATTGGATTTTCTCTTTCTTTTTTTGTTTTTTTTTACCGTAACCTTTTTTTTTAACTTTGGGATTTTTTGTTTTTTTTAACTGATTATTTTTAATGAACACTAACTATTACAACTCGATAGACACGTACGAAGGACACGACCAGCAGAGCTGACGTGGCTCTGATGCCAAAATATGATGTAACCCGGACAAATTGTACAGGATACGAGAACGCGCGAAAGACTTTTAAGATCGAACACGTCAATTATGGAAGGATTCAATCCTAATCTAATGACTCAAATAAACACACGAACTGAATTAAACAAGCTAATACTCGAAAATCACTATAGAAGACGAACTAGACCTAATTACGATACCTAGACGATGACACAAAATAACACACAAATCCAAAGGTTAGGGGGATGTTTTGGATGATTAATATGGCTGGGAAAGTATGTTATGGGCTGGAAATATGGTAAAGAAAGGCTAGGGAAGATAGGATATGATAATGATTAGAATAACTTACAGAAAACGGTGTAGAATGCGAATACGGAGGAGAAATCGAACTCGAACTCGAACTCTTGTTGAACAGCTCTCGATCGATCTTGGGGTGTTGAAGGATAATAGAAACGTGGATGGAGGTTTTTAGTGCCACCGTCATGCACTAAGTATTTGTGTTGTTGTATTGGCGAGATATGTTCAACAATGTGTGCTAGGTATGTCCCACGAAGATTTATTTTCCGCTGTGCAAGAAAAGAAGAACAGTTGGTGAACTGTTCCAGAGTATGTCCCAGAAAGAACCAGGGACACTCTATTTATGGCAGTTTCCTTATTGGGAAGATCTTATGCCGAACGAGTTTGGAAGGTCAAGTTTAATTCGTTTTACTGCCTTGTGGTGTAGATCCAGTGCTGAATTAACCCCACTACACTTGGAGAGTATCTACACACGTATAGAAGGCCACAAACCACAATCTACTTACCATGTTGGCGGCGGATGGAGATCGACGCCTATATGAAGACCGAATTGAAGAGCAATCGGTACCATATATATTTTGTTTAGATTCTAGTGTTAGAATCAGTTTGTGATCATTTTTGTAACTAGTAGTTGTTCATTAAAATGTTCAACGTGATAGACTAGTTTTGAGTGTTTATGAGTGAAACACGTGAGGTGATTTTTATTCCAGTTTTGTACGCAATCTCGGGAGAGATTGTAAGTTGAAGTCGTGGGTAGCTAGAGGGAGTCTAGTGTCACGGTTGTGAGGGGATCTTACAAATTTCGGCTAGCGAAAGAGTTCGAGGAGAAGAACGGGCAATATAAGGCGGGAGGCTTGTATGTGTAAGATCCTTAATACACTCTTCGAAGGATCGGATCACCAGTCGAAACTTCAAGTTTGGGAGCAATCCCTTCAGAGTACGTTGTTTGAACTGAACTGGGTTACCATTTCGTGCGTTTTTACTGCTTTACTCTTTTATGTTCTTGCATCTGTCTCACACATATCACAGAAATGTTTTTAAGCAGTTAACTAAAAACGTATAAGCACGGATTACTGTGTTAGAGAGGTGTAGGACGTCGATGGTGAAGGCTGGACGATGAAGGAGTTGTGAATTACAACACGATTAATCCCCGGTGTATCTTGTACGACAAAAATGTATCTTTAAGTTGTTCTTCGTAGCGAATTCACCCTAATTCTTCGTATGAATTAGAACGTTCCCTTGGAATTAAAACTCAAAGTTTGCTAGGCTTCAAGAATGATAAGTTTCGAGGAAAACAATCAAAAGCTTTAAACGGTTGAGACACAAATTGAATGCAAAGGATAATTTAATCAATAATGTCTAAAATAACAAAGTAACATGGATAAAAAGCCCTAAAAATCTGATCCAAAAAGGATCTCTAACTATGCTAGAAAAATACCTAAACTATAATTCTATTCAAGGTGGAAATTACCTTAAATACAATTCTAGTCAAACCTAAACAATAGGGAATCAAAATTACACGTAAACTTAAATAAAAACTGATCTAAATGATATTCTAAATTAATTAAAATAAATACTATAGTCTAGATAAAATTCAACCCTTAATTAAATAAGTTAAAGTCCGATTTCTTCACACTTGTACACGTCCACTTTGTATCTTCATCTTCAACTCTTCAAGTTATATTCTCCATGGTATGATCTTGATCTTCATTAGTTAATAAATTAACTAAGACATGGCTGCCCTTTGCATCGTCTAATTCCTCGAACTTCTTGCGAATCAACACTTGGAAATATCCTTGCAATTTCTTCACTCGAAGTCGCGTCACTGGACCTTTGAATTGCAGCTCGGGTTCAAGGCCTTCAATGTCTTGCATGGCTTCATCACTCGAAGTCACCATCTGAAGTCTCCCGTCTTCATCAAATATTTTGAACATTGATGTGAACATGTACTTTGAAGTATTCGGTCTTTAAGAAATATTATGAACATGTATAAGAACACCAAGTTTGAAGTCTCTGATAGCTTTGTATTGTACACAAATTTTTGATATGAGTTGATGATGTTTATTATGTTAAGTTGTGTATTTTATATAGTTGATGTGATTAATTTGTTATCATTTAGTGTTTTTGATGTGTTTGCTAGTTTTGCAGTAATAGTTGTGTATTTGTTGAATATTTGAAACAAAAAGGTCAAATAAGTGCATGAAGAGTTGAAGAATGACCTGAATAGGCTTTTGAACTTAATTAAAGCCTAATGGACTGGATTAAATGATCATGGCTATGAAAATCCAAAACCCAATAGAAAAGTGAAGTGGATCTACTCGGGATGTTTCAGTCGACCCACATATGCACAAAATATGATTGAATTGGTTGACCCGGGCATTTTCACCAGGGTCGATCCTATACAAAAATAGAACTATAGTTCATGTGAAACATTTCACTCGACCTAGTCAGTTGGGTTCACGGATCTGCTATTTTCTCTGTCCACTTAGGATTTTAAGCTTACATGTTTAAATGCTATTTTCTCTGTCCACTTAGGATTTTAAGCTTACATGTTTAAATCATTTCATTTTGATACACAAAAAATAGAAGATATGCATTAGAGAGCCACCAAATAGAGGAGAAAGATGAATAATTTCCATCTACCCACTCTAAAGTGTTAATGTTGCTAGAGAACGGATGTCATTGCAAAAAAGACAGAGATAGCTAGATTTTCCCGTGTTATTCGATTTTATCTATTGAATTTGTCATGAACATCTATACTCTAGTTTTTGTTATTTATTTTATCATGTCTAGCTAACTTTCTAGCTAGGTTTTAGAAATTGGATATTATGGATTTTATTTGTATGATTTGTTTGCTTGCATGAGTGTCTGATCAAAATTTGTGCATTCTTGTCGATTAATTTGATGTACTCATTGGAGAAAAATTAATTAATAAAAAGATATAATTTGAGTTATGTTAAAATTTGTTGCCTGAAATACTGTGAATTTCGGATGTAATCAGCAAAGTTAAAAGAAATGTTGAAGCTAGTGTTACCACAGTGCCTTCAACACGCAGCGGAAACACAAACAGAACTTTGCACAAGATAAATTTTAAATCACACTCGTTACGGTGTGTGATTGCCTCAAGGTGCAATTCACTATCACAAGTGATAAACAATAACAATGCTAATGTTGTCTTGGTTCACTCTCTTGACAACACTACATAAAACATACAGAGGATTATCCTAGCTTCACTCACTCAAATAATCTCTCAAACAAACCTATCTAAACACATATATAGATTACAACAAGTCACTCTAAATCCTAAACTCTCAAAGTTGACTATCTGACCTACACACACAACTGGAATGAATATCTCCAGTTGATTGGTACGCTAGGCTGATGTCGGTGAGAATGTCTTGGATCTTTGAGATGACACTAAATGCAAGTTTCAGAGCTTCTCACAAACCACGGTGATAACCTGCTTGCATAAATAATTTTAAGATCTGAAAAACCTTAAATACTTCCTCCATCTAGTCTTGCCAGTTGCTTCACAATCCTAGATGACTTGGACTTGAATCAACCGCCTTCGACTACCCATTGCTGAAGTGGACTTGAGATAACCGTGTTCTGCATTGCGTGGCACACGTTCTTTAACATCGTGCAATAGTAGTGGTTACTCCAGTGACCCACGATCTCCTGCAACGATTAGTTTCAAAGATAGAGTGGGAACATCACGTCCCTATAAAATCGGAACAGATTTTGACAAAGTCAAAATCAAATATAATCCATGATTTAATCAATAATAAAATATCCAATAAATTCCAAATTACGTGAAAAATCATATGTGACAAAAATCACACTTTATTCAGATTAATTTAAAATAAATTAATCTAAAATGCTAGGAAATGATAAGATTAACATCCCGAAATTTATACTCGATGTGACAAGAATGACGGAACATCATTAGATACAACATTGATTGTGATGTTATCAAATAAAGTAATATCATCATCTGGAACACGTCATACTCAACAACCTCCCCCTTAAGCTTATCCTTTATGCACAAAATATAAAGCTCAATATTTGTATGATTAGAGCCGTAGCGGAATACGATCAAAAATTTTAGAGTTTAAAAACTCTCCCTTAAGGTCTGCCCCCCCCCCCCCCCCTTAAGTTATTATCTGTAAAATAATATACAACATTAGTGGGTATAATCCCCTATACATGAATATACAACAAGTTGGGTATTTACCCCTGTACAAAATTCAATGTTGAGAACATTCTCAACATAATAAACATCACATATTTTAAAAACATGCAAACACAATCACAGTGTTGAGATCATTCCCAACATAAAACATTACAAATTAAAATTGCGAACAGAATATATAGCAAAATCATCAATTAACATTGATGATTAAAAACGAAATTATCCAAGGATATCCGTCGTGGATACCCAGCAAAAATTAAAAATATGTGTCTAGCACATCAAAAACAAACAAGGATGTAAACACATCCAAAATAAACTTATGTCCAGCACAATACATAACCATAAAATGAAAATGTTTTTGACAGAAAATTTCACATTTTCTTCTTGCCCTTTGCCTTGGCCGTGGACTTCCCAGCCTTCTCCACTTCAACATCCCCAACATTTCTACCATCACCACCATCACCAGCACCAACAGACACAGATACTCTCTCTTTTTGTGTAGAAAGAGTTCCTCGAAGAGCATGATGAAGCTCAACCATGACATTGGTGAGAACTGTGCTTTGATGAATCATCGAATCCATCTGTGAAATATAAGGGTTTAAAACCTGCACAGAAACAGTCACCAAGTGTGAGGAAGCACTCGTTATATCACCTTCTGAAAGAGAATGACAGAAAGCACTCCTTACAGCAACATCCTGACCAACATCCCGTGAGGCAGCAGTTGAACTTCGACCAAAGGTATAAGGGAGATCAATAATACGATCTTCATTCCCTTTAGGCTTGATGATAGAGATTGTTGAAGTTTCAGTAACTATCTTTTTCTTGTTTGGCTTCACATCTTGTTCAACTAGGATGGCATAGATGAGGCAGAGAAATGGAAATAAGTTGGTGGTGTTTGTCTTTGTTGCCAACTTCAACATACAATCAAAAATGTAGTCTCCGAGATTGAAGGGGATTTTTGTTCCAAGTTTGAAAAGCAAGATGGCTTGATCAACAGTGAGGACTGAAGAGTTGGTGGTGGGCAACCAATTACACACAATTAATTTGTGTAAAACAGAGTAAAAGAATGTGAGCTTAGAAGTGAAAATCTTGTTAGTCCACTTTGTCACTAGACCACCAGTCACAGTCGACACAACATCATCAATTAAATCTTGGCTAATAACATCAGAATCATTACACAGACCTAAAAATTTGTTGATCAGCATGGGGTTAAACAAATAAATCTTATCCCTCATATAAACCTCCTCATATTTGCTCTTCGACTTATCACCTATCTCAGGAGACACATTCGCATAAAATTTAGCAACAACATCAGGCTCAAAAGAAGACAATGTTGAAACAGATTTCCTGAGACCCCTCTCTTTAAGAAACACATTCATTCCATACTTTTTAAAGCTAAGCACATCTATTTGTTTTTCGACATGCATGGGATGAAGAACAATAGTCTTATGAATGGATTTAACATGCTTAGAGTATAATGTCTTACTAAAAGCAAAAGAGACATCTAGAGGGGAACCTGGAGGGTAGACTGGTTTAGAATCACCAGAGTCAACATCATCTTTGACATCAGCAAATTGAGTGGGGGATGGAGAGATAATTTCTTTGGCTGTACCGGAAGAGACCAATTATTGTGAAGAGGCAGGGGAAGAAGCTTTCTTTTTAGGGCCAGATACAGCGCCCTTTTCCCTTTCCTTTTCGATGTTTGCCCTGAAGACACAAGCTTTGCAGAAACATTGGCTTCTGGCATGACAGAGATAGGCTCCTCTTACTGTTCAGCATCAACTTCTACATTCCCAACAACTTTGTCTGGAGAATTTTTAGGGGGATTCTCATCTTCATTGGACTCATCTTTCAAGGACCTCGCTGGTTTGTCTTCCATTTTCAGCATTTTCCTTGCCTTTTTACTAGAACCCTCACCAGCCTCTTCTTCAACTAACCCTTGTTGGCCATGAAGTCTCTTTGTAATACCCCAAATTTTTGTATGAGCTTTAGAGAATTGTTGATATTAATTAATTAATTAATTAATTAAATGAAGGAATTTAATTAAGGTTAGCTAAGATTGGATGTCAGTCACGACTTTTGGAGTCAGTTTTCGTAAAGATCGTCTTTTCGGAAAATATAATCTTAATTCTTTTATTGCCATTTATGGTCTCTTTAGAAAGGTTTTGACTCAAGGAGCACACCGATATTTTCAGATTTCAAATCCGAGGTCAATTGAGTTCCCGGTGATGGAAAACGTGTTTGAAAAGGGAAATGAATAGTAACTTTTGCGTGCGTTCGTGTTTTGAGAAATTTACGAAATCCTCCTTGTTTATTCAAGTTCAGTTCTGTCAGGCCCCTCTTATGGGAAATGACTCAAGGATTCCGTTGGCGTTCACGGATTTTCATTCCGAAGTCAATCGAACGCTCGGGAGCTGAATCTGTCAGTCTGAGTAAATAGTAAAAAGTAATTCCAAAAAGGGAATCTTTGCTCGTCTTTCTTTTGACGAACCTATCTTCTTCACAAATCGAGTTGGTTCACTAGTGTTCGAGCCAACGAGTCTCCCGGTATTTTTAGATTTCGTGTCTGAAGTCATTTGGACCTCGACATCGAATAAAGCAGCTTTTAACCGAACCCGGGATAGCTTTTGCAGTATTCCTGCACAGCAATGGCTTCCAAGGGAAGCCAAAACTTTTCCTATATATAGGGGGCCACCCCTTTAGCATTTCTTGCTCATTTACTCTTTCCCTTCACTTCTAAATCGAGAGGTGAAAAGCTTTGAAAGCCGAGAAGGTTCTGTCGAAGTAAAAAGCGTTCTTCGTGAGTGTTCTTCAAGACGACGAGCGGAGTGGCATGGAAGGGATGCGGTGAAGGAATGTGCTAGGGGTGCCGTTGAAATCGTAGCAGGCGGCTCTGCCGCCGTTGTGACTCGACGAGATGCCGAGCTAACCACATTCCTTCGACGCACTTGACCCCGTCCATTCTTGTTCGTCGGTCCCGATTCTATTTCTTTTCGTCTTTAAATTCCGTATTTACTTTCCGTTCTTTACGTTCTTCGCGTTCTTCATTATTGCTCGTCTAAAGTTACATTTCGATTTTTGTTGAAATTCCAAGTTAATAACGTGTATGTATTATTTCTCATTCTAATACCATTATTGTCATTCTAAGAAAATTAGCCTCGTTATTCCGTTAAAATTCCGTTCAAGCTACATTTAACGATTTTGTCGTTAATCTAATTTAAAAGGAGGATTATCGTGTTTATGCCGTTGTAATGCTAAAATTCTTTTTAAGTTAAAAGCATATTGTTGCATGTTAAAATTCAAGTTCGTTGTTTTTATAAAAATTCGGGTTAGTTGTTCTTCGTGTTCGTCGAAGAAATCAACGAACACGAAGAACAGTTGAAGAACATGTTGAAGAAACCCAGAAGAAGAGAGAGAGAGAAAAGAGAAGGAGAGAGAGAGCCCCGCGGGGAGGGGTGGGCGCCGCCGCGCCGAGCCCCCCTCGGTCGCGCCCCGCCCGGCGGGTGACCCGCTGGAGCAAGGTAGCCCCGCGGCGCCTCCCCCCTTTTTTCTCCGTGTTGTTTCTGTTTCGTTCCCCGTTCTTTTCGGCTATTACCGTACCCCCTTCTTTTCGATCTGTTCGAGTCTTTTAAATTATGCTACTTTCAAACCATATTCAATTTTAAATTATAGTAAGGTATTCAAGTTAATTTCAATTTATTTCGAATAAGATATTCGAGTTATTTTCCGTCTAAAAATTTAGAGATCGAGTCGAGAAGTTTCTTAGATAAATTAAATCCTTCTCAAACCTTTATTAAGTCAAAGTCGTGTTATCCATGTTAAGTCCTAGCTAAGGAAATATTAGTTGAGTCTTATTTAATATCATGTTATTAGAAATCTTCAAAGGAGACCGCTAAGTCGATGATTCGACTTTTGTAGGAGGAATCGAGCCTCGGAGGAATACTAAGGAAAACCACCAGCTCGTTGCCTCGTCTTCTGTTCCGTAATCAAGGTGGGTAAATCTATACTCATCTAAATTTTGAGCTAATGGGCTCTAGAAGCATGTTAGGGCAAATGAGATATCCAATAAAGTATTTTTGCTCAGCCTGATTGATCTCTGTACAAGGAAGGAAGAAAAGAAGATATTATGTTTTACTTGAGCTCTCAAAGCATGTTTAGGAATGATAGAGCTACTAAAGTATTGTTTATGCTTAGCATGAGATGTTTAGAATTATCTTTAGCTCCGAATCATATTTGTTTACGTTCTTTTCCTGCAATTCAATGTTTATGCTTGATTAGATCTCAGAATTAAGAATTAAGGTTTGCCTTGTTAAGGTAGCATTAAACCCTTTGTAGGCCGAGAACATGTAGTATTAAAGGATTAGCTTTAGACGTTATTCTAAGTTTGGTATTGCTAGCAAGGATAAGAAAGGAAGGAACTTAGTTTTTCACTTAAGCAGGATATGAGCTCGGAACCATTAAGGGAGTCACTGCTGGGTTTTTCCCTCGCAAACTCATTCGGATATCTGAGGTAACCCCTCTTCTATCCTATGGCATGCCTAAGGTACAGTTGACGTCAGGTTTGAGCCAAGATGGGCCCAAACAAAAAGAAAAGCTTTTACGGATATGGAGAGGGCTTTAGCGTTTTGCTCTCCATATACCGTCAGATGATTGTTGGATATCTTGAAGTTTATTAAAGTGTTTTATTAAAACCCACTGAGTACATTAGTGCTCATGCCCACTCTTTTTCAAATATTTTCAGGTTGAGATGCTGAGGATGTTGGTGGCTGTGGATGTGGGTTGGCTGCCAAGACTGTTTTGCTATTATTTAATATTCCCTTGAAATCCCACTATGTGATCTGCTACTCTGATACACTCTTTCTAATTCCGTTGTTAAAGTCTTATTATGATCGTCAAGATTCTATGAATAATCTCCCAGACATAATTATTTGAGTATAAGATGCATACTAAGTTCTATTTCTTCTACCCGAATATGATCTCCTTTCGTCTAATCAATGGGATTGCATGTATTATTAGCTATCGTAATCCAAGATGATTAGTATCTGTCTATACGACTTATTCACCGTCTAAGTAAAAATAAATATGAGTATCCCAGTCTAATCCCCAAAGGCATATTTCGACTGTCAAAACATCCTGTCAACCTTCCATTTTTCCTCATTAACCTTTTAATGACACCCCGTCCCCATTCATAAACCCCTATCTCGGGACCGGGCTGTTACACTCTTAGACTTACCATGCTCACATGACAGAGTTTTTGATGAATCAACTTTGTCTCATCATCTACAGTCATGTTGCAGATTTCATCTTTGTCAGCAAGGTAGCAATTGTCAGATGCACGGCTACCAAACATTACGCATTTGTCGTGTTTGTCAAATACTTTACAAGTATTTTTCCCTAAAACCTACGTTTTAATCGATTAATGGTTCATTCTAATTTATTTGGAGTTTTTATCGGCTTTTATTTATTTTTTCTCCTACCTTTGCTCTTAGTGTCTTCATATTTAATTAAGTAATTGTAATTAAGAACATAGAAGTTGCAGTCTCTTTGAGATACAATAGTCTTGCTCACTATGTATTACAATAACACCGTGCAATTGCGATCACTTATTTGTCAATAAATAGTGTGTCAGTCTCTCATATTCACTCTGGTTGTCCATTAACACAATGAAATCTAAACACCATCCGGAACTTTATCATGAACACTTCATCAAAAATATCATGATATGTCATTAAGATAATGGCAATTATCTAAGTACACAAACTAACTAACATAGTGAAATCGAGTTAGGAAGGGTCGGGTAAGAGGATCTATCTGATGGTTTGCGACCCCTCAGAGGGTTTGATATAATATTATGTCGTGTATCTAATGTATGTGAGAGGCTAATATACATTACATAGGTGGTATACAATAGATGCACAAGATGACAAAAAAGATGACATCAATGTCATTTCATCAAAATTACAAAACAATTTAAATAGTTATAACTTTCTCGTTCAATCTGATTTACGTGAATAATATATTAAATTAAAGCTATTTTCATACTTTTTCATTTAAGATTTCTCACGGCCATGTTTGGATGAAAAATATGAAGAAAAAATACAAAATATGCATTACCATGCATTTAGAAGCTCTACATATTTTAGAGAAAAAAGAATCACTTCTAACATTTAAATTTATTTGTATGATACTTGGTTTATATGGTTTATTGCATCACAATTAGATTATGTAATTACTTTTTTAGAATTTAATTTTTATATTTAGTTAATAATTGATTATTAATATTTATTTCATCTCAATTAGGGTTTATTACATTACAATCATGGTCTGTAATTATTTTTTTAGAGTATAATTCAATTTAGAACTTGTATATGTATGAAAATAAATATTTTTTTTTATTTTTCCTCTATATTTCACCATCTACATGTCTTTACGATACCTTAAATTAACAAAGAATGAAAATAACATTTATTTGATGTTTTTTTGGATTTAAATTGTGAAAGTTCTGGCTGTTTGAAGTTTTTTGTATTTTAGATGACATCAACATTGTTTCCTTTTTTTTGGTAGGTTAGGGAGGTTTGGGCGGATTTGTGATTGGTTCGACCCATTTGACACAAGTCTTATGTACAAACACCTTTACTTTAAATTCTATTTTTATTTTTTTGGTCCCTTGAAAAACTCAAATGATTTAAATTCTTCCGTAAATGGAAAGCGTCTCAAGTTTGAAACCCATCATCCCAACCCAAAAAAATAAATAAATTATATTTAGGGGGCCTTTGGTATCCATATATGTATATCAGGTATGGATATCAAAATAGCTCATACCCATATCATTTGTTTGGTATATTAGTATATGGATATCAATATCTTTGATATACTCATATCCCCACTTTTAACATATCTCATATACCAATATTTGCACCGGTATAACTCATATCTCATTCGAAAAAACCCTCGTTTCTCTTTTTCTCCTCCTCGCCAAATTTCATAGCCCAAATTATTCATGCTTGTTCTGGGAAAATTGTTCGATCTTCAAAAATCTGATTTCAGTAGTTCATCCGCTTCAATTTCAAGGTAAAAGTTTCTGAATTCCTTACTCTTCACTTTGTGAAATTAATTAATTATGTGATTATGAATGTTTTGTGTGTAGTTTGATTGTTCTGTAGAAATTTTTCGCATTCTTTTTTTTAGAAATTAATTATGTGATTAGGTTAAAAAGAAACAAAGACACACATAGTTTGAATCCACTGTGCTGCCGTCTTAATCAAGACACAATCTCTATCCATTTACTACAGGGTTTTAGGACCATTTCTTCATCTTGGTAAACTGGCCGTCTCGTTTCTAAGGTACGTTTGCACAAGCACCTTGTGTGCAGTAAATATCTTGGGTTTTAACTTTTGGAATTCAATCTACTCAAGAATATTTGATCTCGACTTCTTTGCGTTTAATCAATCAATATTGTCTGCATATTATTGTTCATTTCTACTTTATTTTTTTCCTGTTAATATTGAGTTCCCTAGTTAAAGATAGAAGTAATCATAGAGCAATTGTATGGTTCAAAAAAATTATCGGTGATTGAGTTATCTGCATAAGTAATGTTCGATCTTTTTTGTATTATTTTGTCATTTTAGAGTTTAGAAGATATTGATAGAACTAGAGGTTATTATTTTCTTTGTTTGTTGATTTTTTTTTTGTCATAATGTTATTGCCTAAGTTTTAGCATCAATTTAAGTATTGGGCGTTGGCTGGATTGATCATTCTTATTCTCTCTCTTCGGTTGTCTGTGAGTTTTGAAGTTTATTTTATCCGGTAATTGACTTACATATTTCAAAGAAGAGTTTAGATATGATTGAGAAATTGTGTTATGGCTCCACTTTAGTTTTTTTATTTGGTAATTGGTAGTATGGTTGTAATGAAGTTAGTGTTAGTTAATCGTGCTGCTCTTTTGTGTTGCTTTGCTGCAGTTTGTATCTTACTGTTCATCTAAATTGTAGATTTCCCATCTTGTTTTGGTTGTCACGCTGTTTTTAATGGCATTCCAATATGTATGCTGCAGTTAGTAGCTGGTAGCTGAACTATGACAAATGCCTCTGTTGCTAGAATCAGTGGGATTAACAGAGCAATCTTGCCACTTCCTCGTAGATTCAGTGTAGCTTTGATGCAGGCTTGCTGCATTATCTGAAGAACCTTGTGCTATGATTTTGTTAGGTACATAGGCTTATGATGGCGGCTGACAGCACTAATCCTGTGTCTGGGGAAGAGTTGAGGAATGATCCTTGCGAGCCACTCGCAATCTCTGTGAAGCTTAATGGGACTTCCAATGGAAACTTGGGGGTCGAACAATTAAGTGCTAGTCTTGATGATGTATTTTTTAGGAGTTTTTGCATAGCTTATCTATCAAATATTCATTCATCCCTAATTTTTTAGGAGATTTTTTTTTTTTTTTGTATATTAGAATGATCTAATGTTAATAGGTTGAAATGTAACGATCAATGACGCTTGCAAAATATTTTGGTATAATTTGGTATGCTAGATTATTATTATTATTATTAATATTAATATTATTATTATTATTACTATTACGTTTCACTTAAAAGTTAATTTTATTTTTTAAAACTTAGGATTTGATATGTAATATAAGAAAAGTTCATATATTAATATATGGATACCAACAAGCCCGTATATTTTTTGATTGTATGGAGGAGGCAGGAATCTAGGTTAAGCGTATGGTTTGGATTTAGATATCAATAATTTTGCTCGAGATGCTCTGGAAAAGGAAACCTATAAAGTCTATACGAAATTATGAGAAAGTCACTTAAATAATTCTTCCACTTTTCTTAAAGTAAACGAGCTAGTGAGTGTGCTATAATATAGCTGTCCGAATCTCCTATTCTCTTTCATATGTTGACGACTTTCGATTGTAGTATCTCATAATAATAATTTTTGTTATTATTACATATACGTTTATTTTATATCATACTTATTTCATACAATAAAATACAAAATAAAGGATAACTCACAATCATATAATAATTGAATTTTTTCCAAGTCGACATTTGATTTAATTAACATCTTATAAATTAGTGGTAACACGTGAAACACGCTGTCTTTTTCTATCATCGACGGCCCTACCTGGAAATCACTTTCAATTAATCTCATTGGACGACTAAAATATTATTTAATATATAGGTTTAGTTATACATGATATATACATATTTTATTTTATGTTTTTGAGTTGGGGAAAGGAGAGTTAAGAGATTGTACTCAAGACCTATGTGTGTATATATGAGGTATTGAGGTCTATAGTGTTAAGATGTTTTTATAGGGATGTTGAATTTTACTTTTTTTCTTAAAGAAAATTAGGGAATTCATCAGCTACTTGACATTCGATTTGAATTAACCTCTCTTGTGTGTCATAACTTTCAAATTACATATAAGTTTCAAGTTACAATGCGAGGAATATGTCAAGTTAAATAGATATTCTATATTTTGTTAATTTGCAATTTTTTTAATGTTATTTATTATATATAAATGTCTAAAGTTGGGACACATGCTTAAAACATGTAAAATATAGTGATCTTCATAATCTCACATTCGATACTTAGTGTTTACTCATACAGATTATTGTAATCATGCGTGGGCAAAGTTTGTGCTTAAAGTACTCAATTACATGAAAAGAAATGCTATAGTTATATGTTAATGGCCCACAATTTGTTATCACATTCTACTCATTAACTTACGGCTATTTATATATATATATATATATATATATATATATATATATATATATATATTCAAACTTCGAATATATATATATATATATATATATATATATATATATATATATATATTTCAATCACAACTACGATCTCTTTTTTTATTTCAAACTTCGTTTACAATTCATTTGCATGAAAGTAATTTGAGAAATACTTTGAAAGAAGGCAAAGAACATTACGAATTATATCTAAAAATGGAGTTTGAAGTAAAAAGGAGGTTGTAGTTGTGATCGAAATAAATATATTTTCGAAGTTTCAAATAACAAAGAAAGTAAATATCGATACCCATGATAGTGTCGATGGATCATATCTCATGTTACATATCGTGTTATGTCTCATGTGTTACTATTATTAATACACATCATGTGTACATTTATGATGTTAGTAAATACATGGGTGTGAAAGTTACTACATGTGTCATCCATTAATGATAGTGACACATGAAATGTGTTGAGCATGACGTGTTCCAGATGACGTTATCACTTCGTTGATAACATTGCAATCAATGTCGTACCTAATGTTGCCCGTCATTCTCGGCACACCGAGTATAACACTCGGATCTCTAACCTTATCCTTTCCTAGTATTTTGGATTAATTTATTTTAAATTAATCTGAATAAATTGTGATTTTTGTCACATATCATTTTCCACGATTTAAGGGCTTTATTAGATATTTTATTTTATATTAAAACGTGGATTATGCTTGATTTTGACTAGGTCAGAATCTGTTCCGAGTTTCAAGGGACGTGATGTTCCCCACTTCGTCTTAGACACTAACCGTTGCAGAGAACGTGGGTTGCTGGAGTAACCGCCATTGTTACACGATGTTGAAGAACGTGTGCCACGCAGTGCAGAGGACGGTTATCTCGAGTCCAGTTCAGCAAGGGTAGTGGAAGGCGGTAGTTTTGCATCCAGCTCATCAAGGATCGTGTAGAAACTACCCAGCCGAGATGAAGGAAGTATTTAAGGTCTTAGACCTTAGAATCATTTATGCAAGCAGGTTATCACCGTGGTTTGTGAGAAGCTCTGAATCTTGCATCTAGTGTCATCTCTGAAATCCAAGACATCTTCCTCGACATTTGCCTAGCGTCCCAATCAGCTGGAGACTTTCATTCCAGTTGTGTGTGTAGGTTAGATAGTCAACTTTGAGAAGTCTAGGATTTAGAGTGATTGATTGTAATCTATCTCTGTGTTTAGATAGGTTTGTTTTTGAGTGATTATTCGAGTGAGTGAAGCTAGGATAGTCCTCTGTATGTTATATGCAGTGTTGTCAAGGGAGTGAACCGAGACAACATCAGCATTGTTTTTGTGTTTCACTTGTGATAGTGAATTTCGCCTTGAGGCAATCACACACCTTAAGGAGTGTGATTTAAAACTTGTTTTGTGTAAAGTTCTATTTACGTTTCCGCTGCATGTTGAAGGCAATGTGGTAACACTAGCTTCAACATTACTTTTAACTTTGCAATTTACATCCGTAATTCACATTGTTTCAGGCAACAAATTCTAACAAGTGGCATCAAGAGCCGGTACTTGACATACTAAGTACTTGATCCGGTGTTGCTTGAAATCTGTGATGGATATTCAAATCAATCAATGTCGTCCTCCTGCTCTAGATAGCAATGGTGGTAACTATGTCATGTGGAAATCTCGGATGAAGATATACATCAAATTTATCGATGAAAGAGCATGGATGGCAGTTATTGAAGAATGGAGCCCTCCTAGGATGGAAGGTCCAAATGGAGATTTTGTGTTCACTCCGGAATCTTAATGGACAAATGATGAGAGAATTATCTCAAACTTTAATGCTCGCGCTCTGAATGCAATTTTTGTTTCTGTCGATGTTCTATGTTTCAAGATGATTTGCAATTGTGTTACTGCATATCAAGCATAGACCATTCTTCAGGAACATTGTGAAGGGTCTGCTAGTGTAAGGAAGACCAAACTGAGATTACTCACATCAAAATTTGAAAATTTGCGCATGTTTGAAGATGAAACTATTTCATCTTATGCTGAAAAATTATGTGAGATCTCAAACCAATCTTCCGCTCTTGGAAGTCCAATTTCTAATGAGAACATGGTGAGCTAGTTGCTTTGAACTCTGCCTGAAAGATTCAATATGAAAATTTATGCAATCGAGGAAGCACACGATGTTGGAACCATGAGTATGAGTGAAGCGGTCAGCATCTTACTAACATTTGAGATGAATCTGTAAAATTTGAAAGCAAACTCAATCGCAAAGGGAATTGCTCTCCAGACAACAACTGTGTCATCTGATGTTCATAATGATGTTGACAATATTCAGGAAATCAATGAGGAAGAGAATCTAAGTGTTGCACTACTGACAAAGAAGTTCAACTCACCAGTTCGTTCTATGAAGAAAAGCCCCCCAAATATCAAACCTCGACGGCTGTTTGACTCTCCATCTTCATCAACTTCAAATTCTGGAAGATCAAATGTCAAGAAGGAAGTCGCTGACACTGGGAAAGACATTGATTCAGTTCAATGTAGAGCATGCTCTGGGTATGGACATTATTCAAATGAATGTCCAACAGCACGAATAAGACAAAGAAATAATTTTAATGTTGTTCTCAGTGATAAGTCTGATACTGAAAATGATTCAGATCAGAGGGTGTTGTTCATCAATGTCATGGAGGAAGATGATCAGATTATTGATGCCTTGAATGGTATTGATGAACTTAATGGTCTGGACGTTGAGGAATGTGAAATTGAAGATGAGGTTCTACCAGATGTTGAAGATGAAGTCACTGAGATCTCTCCCAACACTACTAATTGGTATGAAATGACTCTACTGGATGAGTTTAAGCGTACTTCTGAGTTCAGAGAGGTTAATCCACAGGAAGAACTCCCATCTGCCTCTCTTGAAGAAGTCAGTGATGTTGTGAATGAAGTTTGCGGCCAATGGACAGCTCAATCCAAAGAACTGAAATTTTTTATGGAAGAAAATCGGTGTCTTAGAGAGAAGATCGTGCAACTGGAAATCAGACTCATCAGGAGTGATGCTGAAATCACCAAACTAAAGAAGGAAGTGGAGAGCACCTCAAGAACGTTTCAGAAATGGAATTAAGGAACGAATGTCCTAAATGAAGCCCTAACATTGGGACAGACATACAGAGCTGGACTGGGATTCTCAAAGAAAGTTTCCATGACTTCATCAAATCACAATGTTGTGAAATTTGTGAAGGAGAACAACCCAAACATGTCTACAGGGAGCAATGCTGAAGATGATGTTCAGAAGAAATGCAAAGGCTCAAAGGTTCGAAAATATGTGTGCCATTATTATCAGGAGCCGGGACACATCAAAACACATTGCTTTAAGTTTCACGATGATGTTGCAACCGGGAGAACAACATCAGGAATCACATCGAAGAACAAGAATCCGATGAAGTCCAAAAAGACGAAGGTTACATGCAATGTTGTGTATACATCATTGAAGGCTAACATTGCCGGAACATGGTACTTCGACAGTGGATGTTCTCAACACATGACCGACAATAATGAGTTTCTTGAAGAATACACCACTTCAAACAAAGGTAAAGTCAGTTATGGAGGAAGAGCTCAAGGAAACATTGTTGGAAAAGGTACATTGAATGTCAAACATTTTCCTAAGCTTCAGAATGTCTTACATGTTGAAGGGTTGACGGCCAACTTGATCAGTATCAGTCAGTTGTGTGACGATGGTATGGATGTCAAGTTTGATAAAAATACTTGTGAAGTATTTGACAAACACGACAAATGCATAATGTTCGGAAGCCGCGCATCTGATAATTGCTACCATGCTGACAAAGATGAAACGTGCAACATGACTATAAATGATGAAACAAAGCCGATTCATCAAAAACTCGGTCACATGAGCATGGTAAATTTGAAAAAACTGATTGTGTCAGATGCTGTCCGCGGCCTACCAAAACTGAATGTTGATCACGATGTTGTATGTGGTGCTTGTCAAAAGGAAAAACAAACCAGAATCCCTCACAAAAGCCTGGGTGGATGTCAAACAACAAGATGTTTCCAACTCTTACACATGGACATCATGGGTCCAGTCGATACAAAACGTATGAGTGGTAAGAGTTTCATTTTTGTCATTGTTGATGATTTCTCAAGGTATACTTGGGTTGAATTTCTACAGGAAAAATATGAAACATTCAAAGTCTTCAAAAGATTCTGCCGGACAATGTGTTTGCAATTTGACACCAACATTGCATGTGTCAAAACAGATCATGGAAGAGAATTTGAGAATGCTGCATTTAATGACTTTTGTGAAAAGAAAGGAATACTCCATGAGTATTCAGCTCCCATAACTCCTGAACAAAATGGAGTAGTGGAGAGAAAGAATCGAACTCTGCAGGAAATGTCATGTGCAATGTTGCAGGCTAAAGGTCTCTCAAAGAAGCTATGGGCTGAAGCTGTCAACACAGCCTGTCACATCGGGAAGAGAGTCTATCTTCGACCAGGAAGAAAGGAGACACCTTATGAGCTTCTACGAGAAAGAAATCCAAATCTCAAATATTTCCATGTGTTTGGATGTGTTTGCTACATCCTGAACGACAGAGACCACCTTGGAAAGTTTGACTCTAAAAGTGATAAAGGATTGTTCTTGGGATATGCTCAAAATAGCAGAGCATTTCGTGTTCTTAACCTAAGAACCAAAGCTGTGTAAGAATCTATCAATGTTGTGTTTGATGATCTTACAGGTCTGGCAACTAAGTCTGAGGAAGATGATGTGTCATTTCTCCTTCATGAACCAAATGTTGCTGATAAGGAACTCCCAAAAGTCCCACGGGAAGTCCTGATGTCAAATCCAATGTTCCTTCTCCCTCAGCAAATGATTCAACATCCCCTCGAACACCAGACTCAGATTCCTCCTCTGAAAGCGATGATGACCATCTTCCACTTGCTCAGTATGAACCAAGACGTGATCCTCCAAAAAGAATCAAAAGAGATCACCTAAATTCCCAAATCATTGGTGATGGATCTCAAGGAGTCAAAACAAGAACAAAAAGCTCAGCCGATGTTGCTGAATTGGTCAAACAGGTTTGCATGTCATCAGTCATTAACTTTGTATCTATCACATACTTTCTATCCAGTGTTGAACCTAAAAATGTCAAAGAAGCTCTAAAAGACGAATTCTGGATAGAAGCAATGTATGATGAGCTGATTCAGTTTGTTCGAAATAATGTGTGGGAATTGGTTCCAAGGCCTGAAAATAAAAATGTAATTAGAACCAAATGGATATTTAAGAATAAGACTGATGAGTCTGGGAATGTGGTTAGAAACAAAGCCAGGCTAGTGGCACAAGGTTATACACAAGTAGAAGGAATAGACTATGATGAAACATTTGCTCCTGTTGCTAGAATAGAGTCTATCCGTCTCCTACTTGCCATTGCTTGCCACATTGGGTTTACATTGCATCAAATGGATGTCAAAAGTGCATTTCTGAATGGTATTTTGAATGAGGAAGCCTATGTTGAACAACCAAAAGGATTTGAATGTCATGAAAAACCAAACCATGTGCTGAAACTCCACAAGGCCTTGTATGGGCTGAAACAAGCTCCTAGAGCTTGGTATGCTCGTCTTACCGAGTTTTTAATTGACTTTGGTTTTACAAGAGGCGTGGTTGATAAGACATTATTTATCAAAAGGATCCACAAACACATCACTGTTGCACAAATTTATGTTGATGATATTGTGTTTGGATCCACGTGTTCTAATCTCCTCAGGGAGTTTGTTGATGCAATGTGCAACACATTTGAGATGAGCATGGTCGGAGAATTGGCCTAGTTTCTTGGTCTCCAAATCAAGCAAGACAAAGATGGGATTTTCATATCCCAAAGCAAGTATGCCAAAAATCTGATCAAGCGCTTCGGACTTGAAGCTTCTAAGCCTATGAAGACACCAATGGGATCCTCTGAAAAACTGAGCAAAGACGATGTTGGAGTCAATGTTGACCCAACAATGTATAGAGGAATGATTGGAAGCTTGCTCTACTTGACTGCCAGCAGACCTGACATCATGTTTAGTGTTGGAGTATGTGCTAGATACCAAGCTCAACCCAATGAATCTCACTTGAAAGCTGTCAAAAGAATAATTCGATATGTTGCTCGTACAGTTAACTTTGGAATCAAGTATTGTAAAGATACAAACACCAGCCTGATTGGATACAGTGACTCAGACTGGGCAGGTGATGTTGATGATAGAAAGAGCACAAGTGGTGGTTGCTTCTTTTTGGGGAACAATATGGTTTCTTGGTCAAGCAAGAAACAAAATTGCTTCTCCTTGTCAACAACTGAATCGGAATATGTTGCAGCTACTAGTTGTTGTGCTCAGTTGGTATGGCTGAATCAAATGTTGAAAGATTATGGCATGACAATCTCATCACTAACCCTGTTATGTGATAATGCTAGTGCTATTGAAATTTCTAAGAATCCTGTTCAACATTCACGTACCAAGCATATCGACATTCGACATCACTTCATCAGAGACTTGGTGGAAAAGGAGATCATTAACATCAAATACATATCCACTGAGAATCAAACAGCAGATATTTTTACCAAGCCTCTTGATTTCGAGAGATTTTCTGCCTTGAGAAAGTCTCTTGGAATGTGTTCTATTTAATTAGTTCATTTTGTTTACTGATGTTGAACTCAATGTGAGTTCTTTTTATTAAACATCAATTGTTTATATTTGTATTTATTTATGTTCGTCATTTCCTTTAAATATAATTCAAGGGTGTCTTAATGAAATTATTGTAATTCTGTTTTTATTTAACAAAGTCAGCTACTTGACATTCTATGAATGTGTTTGTGAATGAAATACCCGTAATTCTATAAGGTGAATTATAGTTGGGATTGTTCACTGTTTGTTGTGTTGTAGCTGATGTTGTGACCAAAATTGCAGAAAAATGATAATCTTCAGAACATATATGCCTGGAATTGTATTTGTATTGTAAGTGTATCCCTTGTCTATTTTTCTATTTAAAAAATAGAAATAAAAAAATATATATAAAAATGGATTTGTTTAGGGGGCCCATGAATATCTCTAATTTGTACTTTGGTGATAAGTACACCTTCGTTTATCCCTATCCATTAATCCATTTTTAATTTTTGAATTTTTTATTCTTGATGTGATGGTTTTGGGGAGTTCCGAGATTTGAGGGATATTAACATCCATATCTTGAATTAAAATTCAAATCTCTCACTCATTCTCTCTTCACCGAGTCGTTTCATTTTCCCTTCATCTTGTCTATCTCTCTTTCTTCTGTTTTCTCTCAAGCTTTTTCAGAACATCAATGGCGGATCCTAATGACTTAGCTGCTATGTTTCAAATGATGAAACAAATGTTGGAGAAAACCATGGGCACTCCATCTTCAGCTTCAGTTCCCGCTGGAACTTCAACTTCAACTCCCACAGTCACTGTAACACCTGGAGTGCGTGAGGAAGATGCAAAATCTGAGTCGGAGAAGCCCTCATCCCCTCCGACCGAACAAACTGATACTCCGATGAAGGAAGATGAAATTCCCGAAGGGGTTCAAGTGTTAAATCCAACACCACTTCAACAAGTACTCTTAGGAGAAGAAGAAAACCCCATAGATCCTGATCTTGGGGTACACATTCAAGCTATCACCAGCAAGAAGAAGAAGGTCGGGCCAACTCGTAAGTCTAAGAGGCTTCACAGTTCTCAAGACACTGAAAAGGAAGAGATTGAAGAAACTAGCAAGAAGGCTAGGAGAACTCTGAAAATGGAGACCAAGCTGGTGCGGTCTTTTACAGGATGAGTCTGATGAAGAAGAAACTCTTTCCGAGAACTCTCCCATTAAAGCCCCTGCGGATGTTGAAGTGGATATTGAACAAGAAACTGCTTCGGAGATTCCTGAAACTGTCCAGAAAGAAGCCCCTTCTAAGGATGTGATGAAAGAAACCTCTCCCACCTCTTCTCATGATCTTGTCTCTTCCGGCACTGCTCGAGATGTTATCTCCCCTACTCTGTCAGGCAATGTCAAAGATGATGCTGAATCTGAAGAGTCTGAACCAGTCTACCCACCAGGTTCCTCTCATGACGTTACTTCTACTTTTAGTAAGATTTTTTACTCTAAACATGCTAAGGATCAATACAAAATTATGTGCAATCGTCCTGTGCGTGTTGAGAAACAAATTGATGTCTTAAGCTTTAAGAAGTATGGCATGGATATGTTTTTGAAAGAGAGGGGTCTGTGGAAACCTGTTTCATCTCTGTCGACTTTTGAGCCTGATGTGATTGTTAAATTCTATGCCAATGTGTCTCTGGATATGGGTGATCATACAAGGAGCAAATATGGTGAAATTTATATGCGTGATCATGTGTTTAAGTTTAATCCGATGGTGATCAACAATTTCTTAGGCCTAGGCAATGACAATGATGTTGTTAGTCTAGATCTTATTGATGATGTGGTATCGACTATTACTAGTGGATTGGTAACCAAGTGGACAAACAAAATTTCCACTTCTAAGCTTACATTCTTATATTCTGTTTTACACAAGATTATTGTGTGTAATTGGTTACCTACCACTAACACTTCAGTCTTCACTGTTGATCAAGCATTTCTACTCTTTAAACTTGGAACTAAGATCCCCTTCAGTCTCAGAGACTACATATTTGACTATGTGATGAAAGCTGCTACAAAGACCAGCAACACCAGCATACTTCCTTTTCCCTACCTCATCTATGCAGTTATGGTTGAGCAAGGCGTGAAGCCAAACAAGAAGAAGATAGTCACTGAAACATCTACTATCACAATTGTCAAACCAAAAGGGAATGATGATCGAGTGATGGATCTCCCTTACAACCTTGCTCTAAGTTCCACAGCTACCTCCAGAGATGTTGATCAGGATGTCGGCATAGAGACAGCTCTTTCCCCTCCACGATCTGAAGGTGAATTAGCTAGTGCATCTTCACATTTGGTGACATTTTCTGTGCAGGTGTTAAATTCTTTTATCAAGCAGATGGACTCTATGATCCATCAAAGCACAGTCCTCACTAATGCTATGGTTGAACATCGCCAAGCTCTGCGAAGTGTACTTTCTACACAAAAAGGGGGAGTAGATGCTGCCGCCGCCACCGCCGCTGGTGATAATGATGTTGCTGATGGTGCTGAAGGAAAGAAGGCTGGAAAGTCTGTGACCAAGGCTAAGGGGAAGAAGAAAATATGAATTTTCTTTATCAAAAACAATTTAATTTGGTTATGTATTGTGCTGGACACAAGTTTATTTTGGATGTGGTTACATCCTTGTTGGGTTGTGGTGTGCTTGGACACATTTTATTTTGTTTTGTTGTTTGGTATCCATGATTGGATATCCTTGGATATTTTTGTTTTAATCATCAGCATGAGTTGATGATTTTGCTATATATTTCGTTTGCTTATTCTAAGTTGTGATGTTTTATGTTGTGATTGCATTCAACAAGGTTATTCTGCTTTTTACATAACTTATAGTATGTGATGATTTATGTTGGGAATTGTCTCAATATTGTGATTGTGTTCGCACGTTTTTAAAATGTGTGATGTTTGTTGAGAATGTTCTCAACATTATTTCTGTATACGGGATCATTACCCACTAATATTTCTGTATAGGGGTAAATACCCACTAACCATGTTGTATATTACTGTATAGGGGATTATGATGTGACCCGGGACCTATGAGACACGACACGAACGACTTATGCGGAAGCTAGGAACGGAACAACGTCGGATGCGTAAGGGATCAATACGACTCTAGAGAAAAGACGACAAACTCGACTAGAAAAGGACTCGAAATGTGTAGAACTTACTAGGATACGTAGACATGAACAAGGACTCGATTGTTGACACGAAAAGACACCCTTGAATGGCTGGAACTCGGCGGTGGTGGCTGGAATCACGGCGAACGACAATGGTGGAAGGAATCTCGGCGGCGATGGATGGTAGAAGGATAAATCAGGATCGGCGAACCCGTGTTGTATCAACTCAAACGCGCACGACTAATTCTCCGGATAGCAATTCTCCCAAGTACTTAATATACCCTGAAGAACTTGAATAAGACTATTGTATTGCTAGAACAATAGAATTGTAGATAACAGTTTGATCAACCAAAGGATCGTGAGACAGATTGAGAATAACTCTTTATTTTTTGCAATTGTCTGCATTATGAATGTCACATGGTGCTCCTATTTAAAGGAGAGGTTAAGGACGAAAATTAGAGTCCTAATAACTTAAGAATTCGATTCTAATACTAATCCTAATCAAAATAGGATAAAATCAAAAGATACCAAAAATAAGATAACAAAAATCTATCTAAATCTAACTAGATAAGGATAAATCATAATGGACTTGGGATTGCAAATCCACGTCTATTGGACCTTCAAATAACACGACATGGGCTGAAATAATTGAGAATAATTTCGTGGCCCATGTGTGAATCAATTTCGCCACCTTTGCATGAAAAACAACAACTTGTCAGATTCCCATGCAAACGCGTAGAACTCTTCATGCACACGTCCAAATGGCGCGATTCTTCTTCTCACGTCTTCATGCTTCCTTCTTCATCATCTATGGATAGCATGGTGATCAATCTCGAGCTGCCCTTGACTTCATTTTCACCAAGTTCGAATTTACGACGAATAGAAGCTTGTAAATAAGCTTGCAACTTCTTAGCTCGCAAACGCGTCATTGGACCTTTAAACTGCAGCTCCGGATCATCTTCTTCATTGCCTTGCACGACCTCATCATTCTAATTTATGATGTGACCCGGGACCTATGGGACACGACACGAATGACTTATGCGGAAGCTAGGAACGGAACAACGTCGGATGCGTAAGGGATCAATACGACTCTAGAGAAAAGACGACAAACTCGACTAGAAAAGGACTCGAAATGTGTAGAACTTACTAGGATACGTAGACACGAACAAGGACTCGATTGTTGACACGAAAAGACACCCTTGAATGGCTGGAACTCGGCGATGGTGGCTGGAATCACGGCGAACGACAATGGTGGAAGGAATCTCAGCGGCGATGGAAGGTAGAAGGATAAATCAGGATCGGCGAACCCGTGTTGTATCAACTCGAACGCGCACGACTAATTCTTCGGATAGCAATTCTCCCAAGTACTTAATATACCCTGAAGAACTTGAATAAGACTATTGTATTGCTAGAACAATAGAATTGTAGATAACAGTTTGATCAACCAAAGGATCGTGAGACAGATTGGGAATAACTCTTTATTTCTTGCAATTGTCTGCATTATGAATGTCACATGGTGCTCCTATTTATAGGAGAGGTTAAGGACGAAAATTAGAGTCCTAATAGCTTAAGAATTCGATTCTAATACTAATCCTAATCAAAATAGGATAAAATCAAAAGATACCAAAAATAAGATAACAAAAATCTATCTAAATCTAACTAGATAAGGATAAATCATAATGGACTTGGGCTTGCAAATCCACGTCTATTGGACCTTCAAATAACACGACATGGGCTGAAATAATTGAGAATAATTTCGTGGCCCATGTGTGAATCAATTTCGCCACCTTTGCATGAAAAACAGCAACTTGTCGGATTCCCATGCAAACGCGTAGAACTCTTCATGCACACGTCCAAATGGCGCGATTCTTCTTCTCACGTCTTCATGCTTCCTTCTTCATCATCTATGGATAGCATGGTGATCAATCTCGAGCTGCCCTTGACTTCATTTTCACCAAGTTCGAATTTACGACGAATAGAAGCTTGTAAATAAGCTTGCAACTTCTTAGCTCGCAAACGCGTCATTGGACCTTTAAACTGCAGCTCCGGATCATCTTCTTCATTGCCTTGCACGACCTCATCATTCTAAGCTAGGATAGTCCTCTGTATGTTATATGCAGTGTTGTCAAGGGAGTGAACCGAGACAACATCAGCATTGTTTTTTGTGTTTCACTTGTGATAGTGAATTTCGCCTTGAGGCAATCACACACCGTAAGGAGTGTGATTTAAAACTTATTTTGTGCAAAGTTCTATTTACGTTTCCGCTGCATGTTGGAGGAAATGTGGTAACACTAGCTTCAACATTACTTTTAACTTTGCAATTTACATCCGTAATTCACATTGTTTCAGACAACAAATTCTAACAAAATGTAACACTATGTAATAGAAGATTCGATCTGTATTATCGAATTCCCCTAATTTACTGAACTTTACTATATAATTTAGTTTAGGTAATTTGTCATTTATATGCCATATATTTTTCCTTTTTTTTAAATTCATCTCAAACTTACGTTAATTTTATACGTAAACTCGTTCGGTGTTTTATTTTACTAAAATGGAATCATCAAGTATACACTGTTTTAATAGCAAATAATGGCAATCAAGGTCGTTAATCCATAAAGACTAAATTGAAGTACCCGATTCCCACCCTATTTCACTTTATCTAGAATTGAAAATTGTAAATGGAATTGATATTTTAGAAACTTTGATGATTATTACATTAAATGTGATTCGAGAGTTGTTTTCAGTCGATGAATTTCATATATGTACACAATTAATCAATAAACCCAATTTATTTCAAATATTTGTAGGAGCAATAACAAAAATAATTAAAACATCTATCTCGAGTAAGTTATAAGAGGAGATTAATTTGTAATTATCTTTTGATCTCAAACTAACAAATAATCTCTAAAATAACACATTTGCATATGGATTATCTCATCATGAATTCTACCAATCTCTCGATCTAGTAATATTCATGTCATGCGATCCTTTATTTCATTAATTTACTATCTTCTTTCCATCTCAAGTAAATTAACCAATATGCATAAAATTTGACAAGACAATCATATATGAAGCATATGATTCAAGGGATGCAAAAATTAAATGAACGGACTGACACGCTATTTATTAATAAATAAATCGTACCGTAAGTGCACGGTATTATTGTAATATCTTGATGAGCAAGAGTATCTGATGTGATCCGGGACCTATGGGACACGACACGGATGAAATATGCGGAAGCTAAGGAACGGAACAACGTCGGATACGTAAGGGAACAATACGACTCTATAGAAAAAGGTGAAAGACTCGACTAGAAACGAATAAGACTCGAACGATTAAGGAACTTACTAGAATATGAAGACTCGTACTAGGACTCGATGAATGACTCTTGGATGGCTGGATATGGTGGTGGTGGCTGGAATCACGGCGACGAACGGCGGTGAAGGCGGCGGCGATGTGTGCTTGTGGAATCGGCTAAATTCGGCGAACCCGTGTTGAATAACCCGAACGCGCGCGTCTAGCTTCTCCGGATAGCAATTCTCCCAAGTACTTAATTATACCCTGAAGAACCTAAATAAGACTATTGATTTGCTAGAACAATAGAATTGTAGATAAAAGTTTGATCAACCGAAGGATCGTGAGACAGATTGAGAATAACTCTTTATTTCTTGCAATTGTCTGAATAATAATGTCACAAGGTACTCCTATTTATAGGAGTGACATATGGATGAAAATTAGAGTCCTAAAAACTAAAGAAATCGAAAATATACTAATCCTAATCAAACTAGGATAAAATCAAAAGATACCAAAAATAAGATAACAAAAATCTATCTAAATCTAACTAGATAAGGATAAATCACAAACTGATTTTTGGGCCTTCAAAATTTGCCACTTATGGACTTGGGCTCTTCAATAACGTGTTGGACTATTGTTGGATGAATCCACACGTTATTTTCAACGTCAACCCAGTCAGTATGCCCATACCGACTATCTTCATGCCTTCCTTCTTCATTATTAATTGATAGCATGTTGACCAATCTCGGACTGAATATTTATCTTCATGTATTGTTCCTCAAATCTTGATTTCCAATCTTTGATGGCCCTCATTCTAACAATCTTCGGACCTTTGAATGATAGCTCCGGATTTAATTCTTCAAGGCTTTTCAGGATCATATCAGTATCGTATCCCACAGAGACCGTATTTAACGTTCTTATACACAAGCACTTAATTAATATCTAGACTCAAAACACTAGAATAAAGAGAAACAAAAATAACAAGCATAAAATAAGGACAGAAAACAGTAAAATAAAATACGAAAACAACAAATATACGAAAATATTAGATTTTAGGGAAATTGGATTTACTATATCATTTCACTATATTCATTGATTCTCTCAACCCGACTAATTATCTTGTCTTTAATCTATGAATAGTGGGGGATCACTAAATTGTTATCAAGCTGTTGTTTAAAGACATATACCATAACATAGATATAATGAGCATGCACTTCACTGCGGTCAATTTTTCACACGTGTCATTACTCCTAATCAAGTACTCGAAGATCTATTCAACTCTATGTGATACTTGTTCACTTGGTCGGTCTTTCCAAGCACACATAATCTGATTTCTATCTTTTTATCATTAACCCTTCTCTAGTCAGTGCTTCATATTAATGACTAGCATGCACAAATGGTGATCAAGCATTTATACAATATATAAAAATAAAATCATAGAAATCAAACCCCAAGAGATAGCAGGAAGAAAAAGTAATCAAATCATATATAAAAATTCATAGGTTCCAATCCCTCAAAACTAGCTACAGATTTAGCTAGACATAATAAAATAAATAATCAACATCAGAGTTTCAATATTCATGATAGAAAAGACTAAGAAAATCGATGAACAATATGTAATCTAGGGGCTTCATCTTTTCTATAATGGTACTTCGTCTCTAACAACTTTGGCGCCTCCTCTTGAGCAGACGGCAACTCCTTCTTCTTTCTTCTCTTCTTGGATGTGTGTTCTACTATGTTAAAGCGTCTCTTGTGTATATGACTTGTATATCTAGTGTATCAAAATGGAGGCTTTTATATGTAGGTCAGAGACCCTAAATTGGATTAGGAAAATCATATTCCCGCAGATCCATTACACCTGGGCCAACCAAGCCATTCGGGTCGACCTAGAGCCCTATTTTTGCACAGGATCGACCCAGGCTAGCTGATCTAAGTCGACCCACCTCTTCATAAATTACACTGGGTCGGGTCGACCCACCCCTTCTTCAAGTTGAGCTTCGGATTTTTTCGAGTTTTGATAACTTAATTCGGTCCATTGAACTTCCATTAAGCATTTAATTAAGCCCAAGTATACTATACAACTGTCAAATCCCCAAATAAAAATACCATCGACTTCTAAGTTCCTAAACCAAACAAAAACACAAAAACAACAAGAAAAATAATAAGAAAAACTAAAACAAAAGGCCGAGTTTAATTAAATCCAAGTTCTTCCAAACTTATTTGTTGGAAATGAATAAGTTCAAGAATTCAAAGACAATTTAACTTGGGAACTCACAGTGATTAGGGACGATTTGGTGGCACATTACACTACCAAGTGAACCTAATCTCTTCATCATTCGAGCAATCCCCCGGGTCTAACTCACCCGAGGCTTCAACTGTATCACCAATGGCATCAAAATGCAGTCAAAATTATAGAATTGATATGCACTCTTCTCCTTAGTTGGTTGATGTAAAATCAACACATCTTTTCTAGGAGTTAGTGATAGTGTCCTCAACTCCACATTGATCACAGCCTTGGAAATGTACAAAAATATGTGCCCCAATATGAATGGAATTTCTTTGTCGACAAGAATGTCGACAACAACAAAATCCAACAAATAGAAGTACCCATGAATGTTTACCAACACATTTTCAGTTGTACCCAATATGGTAATGGTCGAATTATCCACCATGTGAATAGATGCCTTATAGTACTTCAACTCTGGCAACTTCAATTCTTCATAGATGGATAGGGCTATCAAATTGCAACTTGCTCCATGATCGACTAAAGGCCCTTGAATCCATCTTCATCTCCAAAGAAATCTGGATGAAAAATTCTCTAAGGTCATCCTTCTTTGGAGGACATCTTTTAGCCACTGAATCCCTAAACACCTCAACATCATCTGCTTTCTTGGCTTTGCTTGATTTATCAGAAATTATAGCTAATGTCGGTGTTGGACCAAAAGGGTGAGGAGCTCTTTCTTTTGAACACAAAATCACAGGAACTGGGATCACTGTCTTTCAGCCTTCAAACTCGAACTCTCCTTTCTTCTCGGCTCATTTCTCTCGCCTTTTCTCAAATGGCTTCTTACGTATGTAAGCAGCTGGTAGAGTGATAATCTCTATAACTTGTGCAGGTGTCTCAGCAGTTGGAGTCGACTTCTTCAGCAATCTTTCAGAAAAATGGGATAGAGGCACATGCATGTGACGGAGATACAAAGGTATCCATCCTTCTTCTCGATTGTGGCCCATGTTCCTTCCAATTAATTTTCGATCTAGACTCGACATGCTAAACTACTTCTAATCGAACCCGCAAGTGGACGGGGTCAATTGTAGACGCGATGAGCTAACCCGAGTCGATCTCTCAAGGAAGACTTCGTATGGGCAATTATCCATTTTGGCTATGCATGCAACATGTTTGAACGATGAAATATAAATCTAAACACTCTAATCATGGATTTGGAAGTTGATTTAAACTAAGAAATTTAAATAAACAATTAACTAATAAATTCAAACAACAACGAGATAAAGATCAAGGAAAGGATTATGATAAGAGTATTAGGGAGTAGATTCTCTCATTGATTTATCACTTAGCTTATTTCAAGTTGGTTTTATTAATCTTGAACATACAATAGACCCCTCAAGAGGTTTAACTTCAATTACTGTCACCATCTATTCATTAAACCCCTATCGGCTATATTATACGAGCAAGATCAATATTTTAGGCTTATGAACTGATGAAGCCACGAAAAGCCTTGAAGAACTTAATCCGGAGCTGCAAATACGTGGTCCAATTACACGATTTCGAGCAATACAATTGCAAGGATTTTTCCAAGCATTTGTATGTAAGAAATTCGAAGATGACAAAGATGTTGAGAGCAATTCCAAAATTGTTACTTTGCTAGTAATTAAAGATTGGAGATCAAGGTTTGAAGAAGAGAACATGAAGAACTCGTCGAGTTGTGCATGCGTGCACGAGATCAGATTTTTGGCCCTTTAATTAATTTAATTATGGGGTTGATTTTATTTAGACTATAGTATTTATTTTATTTAATTAAGACTATAGTCAAATCAGATTTATTTAATTATTTGGGAGTAATTTTCGTCCATAATAAGCATAGGTTTGACTAGAATTGTATTTAAGGCAATTTCCTACCTTGAATAGAATTCTAGCTTAGGGAACTTCCTAGTATAGTTAGAGATCCCTTTTGGATCAATTTTTAAGCCTTTTTGATGCTAAATTTCGTCCCCTATAGTATTATAAATAGGGGATCATTGTTACATTGATACTTTAGACTATATTTGATTAATTAAGCTTTGCTTTCAATATTGTCTCAACCCCTTTTAATCTTTGTGAGTTTTGATTAACAAATTCATATTCTTGGAGCTAGCAACTTTAAGTCTTACTCAAGGGTATTGCTTAATCCACTTGAGGGATTAACCGGTATTCTCTATCCGAAGATCAACTTAGAGATTTCATCCTTAGGTACGTTCGAGATTCAAGGAGGCTATCGGGTTGTGATTCACATCAACGAATCATCATCCATCAACCATAATCGACGCCATCCATACTTCATCAACGCACGCTTCAATTCAGCCCCCAAGATCGTGATCGTGTTCTACGCCAATCCATCCATACCGTAAGTTCGTTTATCTCTATCATATCCTATCTTCACCAAGCCATTCTTCACTTAGCCCCACACACAAATTTCCTACAAATTCCAGCCCTAAAACCATTCCTTTGCAACCCCTATCCTTTTGGATTTGTGTTATATATTGTGTGTCATTTTTCTAGGTATTTTAGTTGTCTAGTTTTCGTCTTTTCATTTGTTTATCGAGTCGGATTGGAACCCTTCAATTAGTTGACGTGTTTCGCATCCTAAGTCTTCCGCTATGTCTGTTATTCGTCCTAGATTAATTGTCCGGGTCGTATCATATTTTGGCATCAGAGCCAGATCAGCTCTGCTGGTCGTGGTTCAATCCGACGTATCAATTTATCCTACGTGTCATCATATGTGTCGTTTATTTTCTTATGTGTCTTTTGAGTTGTAATAGCTAGAGTACATTGAAAAAAAAAATCGGTTAAAAAAAAAGGAAAACTGAAAAAAAAACTGTTCGGATAAAAAAAAATAAAAAAAAAATCCGAAAATTAAAAAAAAAAAGAAAAAAGAAAAGAAAAGAGGCATATTCATTGTGTTACCTATTGTGTCTTGTCTTAATTTTAGTACTTTCCTTTTAGTACTTCTCTGTAGTTGGTAATTACCTTGTGAGACTTTTCTTATTTGGTAATTTCCTTCTAGTATAGTTCTTTAGTTGGTAACTTCCTTTAGAGTCATATTTTATTTTGAGAACATACCTTGCAAGTTCTAATTCTATTTGGTAATTTCCATTAGAGTTAAATTTTATTTTTGCAACTTTCCTTCCAAGTTTTATTTTTATTTTGGTAATTTTCTTTTGAGTTGTAATTTATTTTTAGTTCTTTCCTTTTAGAGTCTAGTTCAATTAGGATATTTAGATTGTGTCACAATTGTGTAACACTTTCCAAATTACCTAATCCTTTTTCCTTTTCTACCTTTGGGATTTATTTTTGGATTCCTATTCTATTTGGGAACTTCAAAAATACATCTAATTCTTTCCTTTTCTAGCTTTCTTCCATCCAAATCCTTTCAAACCTTCCATATACACTTCCTCCCTTCAAATTTTCATCCACCATTATAAAGGGGATTGACAATTCATCCTAGTCCACATACACCATCTGTTCACACTCATATACACCATCCGGACCATACACATATGCATCCATGTACCATCCGATCCATACACCATACACTACTCATACACCATACACCCGTACTCCCTACACACCAAATTCTCACCATCTCTACCGTAACAATAACATGATCATACCTGAGTTTGAAGGTCTATACTATCCCGACATCTATTTGGATTGGGAATGCAAAGTAGACAAACTTTTTGAGTGCTATGACTTCCCCGAGAAAAAGAAAGTGCAGCTAGTTTCGTCAAAGTTTAAAGGTTACGCAACAACATGGTGGGAATTACAGCAGAACCGGTGCCACCGAGATCACCTTCCACCTATCGACACATGGCGTGAGTTGAAAGATTTGATGCGGAAACGCTTCATTCCAGACCACTATGAATGGGAGTTGGAAGAAAAGCTATACAAGCTTAGGCAAAGAGATCGAAGTGTAAATGACTACTACAACAAAATGATTGAAGCCATGAGATGAGCTGATATAGAAGAATATCCAGAAGATACCATGGATAGATTTCTAGCTGGTCTACGAAGGGCAATCCGAGAAAAGGTAGCATTGTATCACTTCGACAAATTGGAAGACATGGTGCAATACGCCATTGAGATAGAGAAGTGGGTGGAGAATCTAGAGATGAGGCAAAATGAAGTGGTTCAAGTAAAGTCGAATGTAGAGTTGCCACCTAGAGCTCATCGCCAAACAACCCTATTTCGTTGGAGCGAACCTGAGTCATTCGAGGAGTTTCTACGTACCTATGTACCACCTACATGGCCTGCATCACCAGTTCAGTCGGTCATGGATGTGCCAAGCCAAGCCAGCAACATTCAAGAGGAGATCCACGTTGAGTTACCATCTGAGATCGTTGCCATCAAAGAAGATTCTACTTCCAAGGTACCTATTCTAGACTTTGTTGAAGTACCTTTTATCTCATCGCCACCTGTTTCTATGTGTTTAGAGGATGAGATAGTTGAAGAAGCTACGCCGGAAGTAGACATGATAGAAACAACGAATGAAGAGATGCCAATTTTGGAGGAGTTAGAAAATTACAATTTGGAAGTTTCGTCCATTGAGGTTATCGATCCTAAAGATTGTATGGACACACTACAAATTGTGAATTTAGAGATCCATGATACAGTTGAGGAAGCTGAAGAAGTTGAAGAGTTGTTGGAGATACAACCATGTTTTGAAAAGGAGAATGATCTCCGTAAGGCAATGGTTGAAGATCATGAAGATCTTGAACAAGCTAGCATGGCGGATCCATGGAGTTCTAACATTTTTTGTCAACCGTTTTCTTGTGATGTCTTTATTTTACAGGTTGTCAAAGAAATTCCATTGGAAGTTGATGTACCACCAGATTTGATCATGAATGCCATGTCAAGGCAATCTATGGAGCTAGAGTTTCGGATGATTAACACAAGTGGAATGTTCTCGTTCATGTTCATGAAGATGTGTTTTATGCAGCTTGTGCAAAAAGAATTTGATGGCCAGTTCGTGTTCGTCTTTGATCCCGGAGCTTTGAATTCGAGGACGAATTCTTTTCAAGAGGAGGGGAATGATGAAGCCACGAAAAGCCTTGAAGAACTTAATCTGGAGCTGCAAATACGTGGTCCAATTACACGATTTCGAGCAATACAATTGCGAGGATTTTTCCAAGCATTTGTATGTAAGAAATTCGAAGATGACAAAGATGTTGAGAGCAATTCCAAAATTGTTACTTTGCTAGTAATTAAAGATTGGAGATCAAGGTTTGAAGAAGAGAACATGAAGAACTCATCGAGTTGTGCATGCGTGCACGAGATCAGATTTTTAGCCCTTTAATTAATTTAATTATGGGGTTGATTTTATTTAGACTATAGTATTTATTTTATTTAATTAAGACTATTATAAATAGGGGATCATTGTTACATTGATACTTTAGACTATATTTGATTAATTAAGCTTTGCTTTCAATATTGTCTCAACCCCTTTTAATCTTTGTGAGTTTTGATTAACAAATTCATATTCTTGGAGCTAGCAACTTTAAGTCTTACTCAAGGGTATTGCTTAATCCACTTGAGGGATTAACCGGTATTCGCTATCCGAAGATCAACTTAGAGATTTCATCCTTGGGTACGTTCGAGACTCAAGGAGGCTATCGGGTTGTGATTCACATCAACGAATCATCATCCATCAACCATAATCGACGCCATCCATACTTCATCAACGCACGCTTCAATTCAGCCCCCAAGATCGTGATCGTGTTCTACGCCAATCTATCCATACCGTAAGTTCGTTTATCTCTATCATATCCTATCTTCACCAAGCCATTCTTTACTTAGCCTCACACACGAATTTCCTACAAATTCCAGCCCTAAAACCATTCCTTTGCAGCCCCTATCCTTTTGGATTTGTGTTACATATTGTGTGTCATTTTTCTAGGTATTTTAGTTGTCTAGTTTTCGTCTTTTCATTTGTTTATCGAGTCGGATTGGAACCCTTCAATTAGTTGATGTGTTTCGCATCCTAAGTCTTCCGCTACGTCTTTTATTCGTCCTAGATTAATTGTCCGGGTCGTATGATGTGACCCAGACAATTAAGCTAGGATGAATCTAGAGACGTAGCGGAAGACTTAGGATGTGAAACACGTCAGCTAAATGAAGGGAAACAATCCGACTCGATAAACAAATGAAAAGGCGAAACTAGACAATCTAGAACATGTAGAAAATGACACAAATTATATAACACAAATCCAAAGAACTTAAGGTAGGGAAGGGCGCGTATAGGGGTTGAAATAGGACGAATATGGGGCTGAAATTGATGGTGTTGGAATCGCGTGTTTAGGGTGAAGAATGGCTCGGAGTAGATAGGATATGATAGAGATAAACGAACTTACGGTATGGATGGATTGGCATAGAACACGATCACGATCTTGGGGGCTGAATTGAAGCGTGCGTTGATGAAGTATGGATGGCGTCGATTATGGTTGATGGATGATGATTCGTTGATATGAATCACAACCCGATAGCCTCCTTGAATCTCGAACGTACCTAAGGATGAAATCTCCAAGTTGATCTTCGGATAGCGAATACCGGTTAATCCCTCAAGTGGATTAAGCAATACCCTTGAATAAGACTTAAAGTTGCTAGCTCCAAGAATATGAATTTTAAATCAAAACTCACAAAGATTTAAAAGGGGGTTGAGACAATATTGAAAGCAAAGCTTAATTAATCAAATATAGTCTTAAGTATCAATGTAACATGGATCCCCTATTTATAAGCCTATGGGGAACGAAATTAATCATCAAAAAAGGCTCAAAAATTGATCCAAAAGGGATCTCTAACTATACTAGGAAGATACCTAAACTAGAATTCTATTCAAGGTAGGAAATTGCCTTAAATACAATTCTAGTCAACCTTGACTTTAATATGGACGAAAATTACATTAAAATAAATAAAAATCTGAACTAAACTATTGTCTAATATAATTAAATAAATACTAAAGTGTAAATAAAATTCAGTCCCTAATTAAATCAAATAAGGGATGAAAATTCCATGCAACGCGAATCTGCCATGCATGCACAATTTGATGAGTTCTATCTTCATGCATTGCTCTTCAAATCTTGATCTTCAATCTTTCATTATTAACAAAGTAACAATCTTGGGATCCTTTAATGGCAGCTTTAGATGGACCGATTTGATTTGATGGACCGATTTGATGATTGTCATAAAGATTCTATGGAGGACAAACTACAAGAATGATGAAGCCACGAAAAGCCTTGAAAAACTTAATCCGGAGCTGTAAATACGTGGTCCAATTACACGATTTCGAGCAATATAATTGCAAGGATTTTTCCAAGCATTTGTATGTAAGAAATTCGAAGATGACAAAGATGTTGAGAGCAATTCCAAAATTGTCCCTTTGCAGCCTTATCCCTTGGATTTTGTGTTATATAGTCGTGTCATAGTTTAGGTATTTTTTTAATTGTCTAGATTAGTTAGTGTTATTCATTTATTTGAGTCGGATTGAAACCCTTCATTCGCTGACGTGTTTCGTATCCTAAAGTCTTCCGCTACGTCTTTTATTCGTCCTAGATTAATTGTCTGGGTCGTATCATGAACCCAATCCACCTAACATTGAAGGAACCTAGGTCGGGATTTAGAATCTCGTTTCGGTCTCATCTAAAACCTAGCAATGCTAAGTAGTGATCAATTACTCAACATAGATAATCACAATTCCAACAACAACAACCAACCTATCACAAGCATAAATCAAAACCAAATCGATATCTACCCCTTAATGGAGAGATTAGCCCATAATCATGCTCAAAACAACGCAAATATCATAAGAGTTCATCATTTCATACCCAAATGAAAATACATAAACTTCTATAATATTAAATATTTTTCCAGAGTCTTGGGACAATCCCCACAAATCAACTAAGTCAAAAAAAGAAAATACCAAAAGAAGAATCTCCTAATGAGCCAAGCTTCCGCGGACGGCTCGGAGTTGTGCTTCTTCTCGTTTCTTCTTCTTCACCCCAAGCTTGCTTGTCTCTTGTCTTTCCCTTCTCCTCCTCTCTTGAACGATGGTGGTGATGGTGAAAATGTTCTAGGAAATGGTGAAGGTGGTGATGGTGTGTAGAGAGAAAATGGAGAGATGAAGAATAGAGAAGATGAAGTGGTATGAGAGTGGTGAATGAGAATGGATGATAAATCCCCAAAATTAAGTGGGAGATATCAAGAGAGACAGAGAGAGAGAGAGAGAGATCGATTGAGTGGGAGAGGAGTGGTGAGAGGTGAGAGAAAAGTTGATGAGATAGGTGATGGTAAGGGAGGAGTTAATGAGGGGGATTTTTGGAGATTTTGTTGGAAGATTTGGGGGACAAAAATCAAAACTAGCTTTAGGAATAATTAATTAATCCTACATCCCTACTACTTAGGGTGCCCAAAAGTCCATTCTTAGCTTATTGTCCAGCTGCCCATATGAAGGGAAGTGAAGGGGAGATGCAAGGCCGAATCAAAGAAAGAGAAGCAACTGATCCGCGTCGAAAAATAATTTCGGGAGGCTGAACTGGACACCCCGCGCGCTGGCGGGGTGCTGCGCGCCTGCGCGGAGCTCAGGTATCGCACACTCATGGGGGACCTTCACCGAGAGTGTTGCCATGTCAGGAGGCTGAACTGGACACCCCGCGCGCCTGCGCGGAGCTCAGGTATCGCACACTTATGGGGGACCTTCACCGAAAGTGTCGCGAGGCTTGCACGGCCGCGTGGTAGTGCTGCGCGGTCGCGGGGCTTGCACTTCCGCGTGGTTCCAAGGCTCGTTCTTTCGGCTCTTCTCTTCCGCTGAGGGCTTGTCTTATCCTTGCCACCTTAATGCCTAAAAATCATGTTTTTACAAACAAAAGCTCAAGTTTTTCACAACTTGGATATTCCACCATAAGAGCCGCAAGTGAAGATTAGACGCACAAAATTGACACAAAACACACTAAAAATACTAAACATAACTTACTAAAGATAGAAAATTCCTATAATAAAACAACACAAACAAACACTAAACAGCCCAATATCTGCTACCTAGCTAAGAAAGTTTGCAATATCTGCAATAGCCCTTTGTAGCTTATCCATCTGGCTTCTAAAGTTTTGCTTGAATTGAATAATCTCGGTCTGGAATTTCTCCATCTTCGCATCGGTGTCGATGATGTAAGAATTCACCATTTTTGAGAATAACTGCTTATTCGGCTCATTAATTGCTCCATTGGTCACAGAGAAACCCGATAGAGACTGCTAGAAATTATAGGAATTTCCATAAGATGAATTAGGATGATATCTCATCCCGAGATAGTATTGAGGTCCACCGCCTTGATTTTCTCTGTTGAAATTCTTCTGGCTCATGTAATTTACCTCTTTAGTTAAACTTTGCTCTCCTGCAGCTTGAACGAATTTATTCTTCTCTTCAGCTCTCACCTTCCTTAGCATATAGAATTTGATAAATCCTTGTTTTTCAATGATTTTCATGCATTTTGAAGTCTAATTGGATGGTAATTGATGAGCATTGCATGTATGAATTAACAAGTTGCGCATAGTTTTCCATATTTTGTGCAATGTCACATATTTGCTCATTTTGAAGGGATTTGATGCCATCTATTTTATGAGACTCAATTGAGCTTGAATTATCTAATAAGATAGAGGATCGAGCGAGGAGCATGCTTCAACTTGAATTGAGTCAATCGGATGAGAAACGAGTGAGAACGAAGTAAAACGGTAAAGAGTATTGGGCGGCAGAAACTGGCGCATGGCCCGTACGCCAAGAATCCTTAGCACACGGACCGTGCACATCCTTAAGAAAATGGATCAGATTGTTACGCACGGCCCGTGCGTGAGAGAACCCTTGGCGCATGGATCGTGCACCGTGAGACGGTTTGTGGCGAATTTTCCTCTCTTTTCTTCTTCGACTCCAACACCCATCCAAACTCAGCCCAACTATTTAAGGCTTTTTTGAGCATGAAAATCATACAACTTTTACCCTATAGAGAGAACAAGAAATATCGTGAAGAAGACAGAAGAGACCATCGAGAGATTGAAGGAGCACATCATAGACTAAGTTTATTTTATGCTTTATTCAATTAGACCTATCATGTTGATTACTTTTGTGTATTTATTTCCTTTAGATTTTGAATACAACATGAGTAGTTAAATTCTTTGAGATTCTAGGGTTGTTGAATGTTGATGGATTTATAATTTGACGTAATTTATTATTCCGTTATATATATTGTTTATGCATCCTCATTTATTGTTGTTTTTTGTGGATGAATGGATCAGCATTTATACTTGTGTAGTTAATTTATTATTCACTCAAGAAATATTGATAGATTAATGGATTAGGATTGTATAACACGAGTATGCTAGATCAAGATATTGGTAAGTGTCGTGAGGAGAATAAATATAAGGTGCTAATTGGAGTTAGACAATAATTCGAGATCGAGAGATAAGAATTAGAATCTAATCTACGTTTAGAACTAACTTGCGAGAGAGGGTCTAGATAATTTAGTGATTCTTCTACAAGATTTAGAATTATATTGGTTTAATAAATTATTTAAAATTTGAATTGTTGTTTTTATGGATGAATTGATCAGCATTTACACTTGTGTAGTTAATTTATTATGCACTCGAGAAAGGTTGATAGATTAATGGATTAGGATTGCATAACAAGAGTCTGCTGGATCGAGAGATTGGTAAGTGTCGTGAGAAGAATAAATATAAGGTGCTAACTGGAGTTAGATAATAATTCGAGATCGAGAGATAAGAATTAGAATCTAATCTACATTTAGAACTTACTTTCGAGAGAGGGTCAAGATAATTTAGTGATTCTCCTACAAGATTTAGAAATAAATTGGTTTAATAAATTATTTAAAAATCAGAAAATCCATTTAACAGCAACACCCTAGGATCTGTTTCTTCATTTGTTTATCCAGTTTTCTGTTCTTGATTTATTTATTTATTTTGCAATATTTAGTTTAATTAAAATCAACTCTTAAATTTCGTTCTCTAGATAAAGTGAAACAACAGAATTGGATACTTAGTCGGGCTGCATAGCCAGTCTCTGTGGATACGACCTTGCTTATTGTTATTTTAGTATAATTTACCTCATTTTCTTACGAGTAGTATTTTAGGTGAAATAAAATACCAATCAAGTTATTGGCATCGTTGTGGGAGACTGGCGTAATTGACGACTAATATTTGATTTAATTGTTTAATTTATTTTTATTTGTTTTTCTTTTTATTTTACTTCTCTCTACTGCGTTTGAATTTTATTTTATGTTTGGCAGATAGTGTATGAATTTGAGGTCCAGAGGTACATCTGATTTAGTACAAATAGATCCTGAGATCGAGGCTTCTGCAAGACACAGAAACACAGATAGAATCAGAGCTAAGAAGATGATAACTAATTGACAAGAAGAGATAGTGGCTATGCAAAGAGAAATGGAGGCGTTGCGAACTTTGTTGCAGCGACAAGAACCCGCGCCACCAGCGGCTCACCCACCGATTCGAGAGGCTCTGGAACCTCAAGCGACTGACAATTTTGCTGGAGTTCAGCTGCCGGCTATTGAGGCTGATACGACCCGGACTATTAATCTAGGATGAATCTGGAGAACGTAGCGGAAGACTTTAGGATACGAACACGTCAGCTAAAGAAGGGAATCAATTCGACTCAAATAGACGACTAAAACTAACTAATCTAGACAATTAAAATACGTAGACAAATGACACAAAATAAATAACACAAATCCAACAAGATAGGGGCTGTATAGGGGCGAGAAATAGGTTGGGATTTTGAGGTAATTTCATGTGTGAGGTTTGGTGAAGAAAGGCTTAGGTAGATAGGATATGATAGTGATTGAATGAACTTACGAATTTGAAGGAACGGAAGATGAACTCGAACTCGAACTTGTGGATTGATTGGAGGCGTGCGTAGGGGCTGTATGGATGGCGTCGTGGGCGTTGATGGTTGATGATGTTGTGGTGAATCACAATCCGATAGTTGCCTTGCGATCTCGAACGTACCACGAGGCCAAAATCTCTAAGTTGCTCTTCGATATTAGTGAGTACCCGTTAATCCCTCGAGTGAATTAAGGAATACCCTTGAATAAGACTTAAAGATGCTATCCTCTAATAATGAATCAACAAAAGTGTTTGTTTGATCAACCTAAGGATCGTGAGACAATTGAGAAAATAACTCTTTATTTCATGCAACGTCTAAAATAATAATGTACAATGGTTCCTCTATTTATAATACATAGGGAACGAAATTAACATAAAAAAAGGCTAAAAGATTGATCCAAAAGGGATCTCTAACTATACTAGGAAGATACCTAAGCTAGAATTCTATTCAAGGTAGAAAATTGCTTTAAATACAATTCTAGTCAACCATGACTATATTATGGACGAAAATTACATAATAAATAATTAAAAATCTGAACTAAACTATAGTCTAACATAATTAAATAAATACTATAGTCTAAATAAAATTCAATCTCTAATTAAATCAACTAAGGGGGACGAAAACTCCATGCAACTTGTCTATGCAATGTGAATCTGCCATGCATGCACAACTTCATGAGTTCTATCTTCATGCATTGCTCTTCAAATCTTGATCTCCAATCTTTGATTATTAAAGAAGTAACAATCTTGGGATCCTTTAATGGCAGCTTTGGATGGACTGATTTGATGATTGCCATGGTCTCATCATTCCCCTCCTCTTGAAAAGAATTCGTCCTCGAATTCGAACGGCCTGGATCGAAAACGAACACGAACTGATCATCAATCTCTTTTAGCTCAATCGTCAACTTCATGGGGTGCATGGACATAGGAACCACGAATAAGTCTGGTGGAATATCAATAACACGTGGCACATCTTTGGCAACCTGTAAAATTAAAACATTAAAAGTACAAGGTTGACAAAAAATGTTAGAAATCAATGGATCCGCCATGTGTTTTTGCAAAGGCTCCACTTGTGCGACATCCATTTCCAAAATGATGTCATCCTCCATTTGTGAATATGGTTGTAACTCTATAATCTTTTCATCTTCTTCAATTGCAGTAATGATCTCCATTTCTTCTTCTTCTTCACTCAAAGATTGATTCGACTCTTCTAGATCAAGCTCTTCAATAACCTTCTCTTCTTCTTCAACATTCTCACAAGTTGCAACATCGATCAGTTCTTTAATAGATGCATCAACGAAAATTGTTACCTCGAAAGTAGAATCTTCTTTGATGGCAACGATCTCAGATGGTAACTCAACGTGGATCTCATCTTGAATGTTGCTAGCTTGGCTTGGCACATGCATGACCGATTGAACTGGTGATGCAGGCCGTGTAGGTGGTACATAGGTACATAGAAACTCCTCGAATGACTCAGGTTCACTCCTAGTGAACGCATATCTCGTGATCGAACGGGCTGTTTGGTGTTGAGCTCTAGTGGTGGAGGCGATGCTCTTTGCGTGTTGAGACTCTCAAGCTGCTTCGTTAACTTGGCTAGTGGATTAATCAGCTCATCTCTCATTACTTGTAGATTTGCTTCCATGCTCTTAATCATTGCATCAAAATGGTACTTTGTGTCCCATGCAAGGAACTGACTGGATGACTTGGGTGCATCGTATGGATTCATATTAACTTGGATGGAGTATGGTTCGGATGGTGTATGAGTGGTGTATGGTGTAGAATGTGGTGTAGGCAGATTTTTCGAACCCTTATATTGTAAGGAACGAAAATTATAGGGTATGGAGAGTATATGGAAGGTTTGAAAGGATTCGAATGGAAGAAATCAAGATAAGGAAAGAATTAGATGTATTTTTGAAGTTCCCAGATAGAATAGGAATCCAAAAATAAATCCAAAAGTATGGAAGGTAAGAATTAGGAAGGAAAAGGAAAAAGGGATTAGGTATTTTGGAAAGTGTTACACAATTGTGACACAATCTAAATATCCTAATTGAACTAGACTCTAAAAGAAAAGACCTAAAAATAAATTACAACTCAAAAGAAAATTACCAAAATAAAAATAAAACTTGGAAGGAAGGTTCCTAAAATAAAATAAGACTCTAATGGAAATTACCAAATAGAATTAGAACTTGGAAGGAAAGTTCCAAAAATAAAATATGACTCTAAAAGAAATTACCAAAATAAAATAGAACTTGGAAGGAAAGTTCCAAAAATAAAATATAACTCTAATGGAAATTACCAAAATAAAATAGAACTTGGAAGGAAAGTTCCAAAAATAAAATAAGTCTCTAATGGAAGGTACCAACTATAGAACTTGACTAGAAGGAAAATACCAACTATAGAAAAGTACTAAAAGAAAAGTACCAAAATTAAAACAAGACTCAAAAGGTAACACAATGAATATGCCTCTTTTCTCTTTTTTTTTTTTAATTTTCGGATTTTATTTTATTTATTTTTTTATCCGAACAATTTTTTTTTTCGGTTTTCCTTTTTTTTAACCGTTTTTTTTTTCTTTTTTTTTTCAATGTACTCTAGCTATTACAACTCAATAAAATAAAAATAAAACGACACGTACAATGAAACGTAGGATAAAAATGACACGTCGGATTGAACCACGACCAGCAGAGCTGACGTGGCTCTGATGCCAAAATATGATACGACCCGGACTATTAATCTAGGACGAATTTGGAGAACGTAGCGGAAGACTTTAGGATACGAACACGTCAGCTAAAGAAGGGAATCAATCCGACTCAAATAGACGACTAAAACTAACTAATCTAGACAATTAAAATACGTAGACAAATGACACAAAATAAATAACACAAATCCAACAAGATAGGGGCTGTATAGGGGCGAGAAATAGGCTGGGATTTTGAGGTAATTTCGTGTGTGAGGTTTGGTGAAGAAAGGCTTAGGTAGATAGGATATGATAGTGATTGAATGAACTTACGAATTTGAAGGAACGGGAGACGAACTCGAACTCGAACTTGTGGATTGATTGGAGGCGTGCATAGGGGCTGTATGGATGGTGTCGTGGGCGTTGATGGTTGATGATGTTGTGGTGAATCACAACCCGATAGTTGCCTTGCGATCTCGAACGTACCACGAGGCCAAAATCTCTAAGTTGCTCTTCGATATTAGCGAGTACCCGTTAATCCCTCGAGTGAATTAAGGAATACCCTTGAATAAGACTTAAAGATGCTATCCTCTAAGAATGAATCAACAAAAGTGTTTGTTTGATCAACCTAAGGATCGTGAGACAATTGAGAAAATAACTCTTTATTTCATGTAACGTCTAAAATAATAATGTACAATGGTTCCCCTATTTATAATACATAGGGAACGAAATTAACATAAAAAAAGGCTAAAAGATTGATCCAAAAGGGATCTCTAACTATACTAGGAAGATACTTAAGCTAGAATTCTATTCAAGGTAGGAAATTGCCTTAAATACAATTCTAGTCAACCATGACTATATTATGGACGAAAATTACATAATAAATAATTAAAAATCTGAACTAAACTATAGTCTAACATAATTAAATAAATACTATAGTCTAAATAAAATTCAATCTCTAATTGAATCAACTAAGGGGGACGAAAACTCCATGCAACTTGTCTATGCAATGTGAATCTGCCATGCATGCACAACTTCATGAGTTCTATCTTCATGCATTGCTCTTCAAATCTTGATCTCCAATCTTTGATTATTAAAGAAGCAACAATCTTGGGATCTTTTAATGGCAGCTTTGGATGGACTGATTTGATGATTGCCATGGTCTCATCAGAGGCAAACAATTTTGAGCTTATGTCAAGTTTAATTTTGATGGTTCAGCAGAACCAATTCGATGGAGGAACATTGGAAGACCCACATGCGCATCTGGCGCAGTTTCTAGAAGTTTGTGGGACCGTTAAGATGAATGGAGTAGGAGCTAATGTTATCTAACTTCACTTATTCTCATTCTCACTATGAGATAAAGTGAAGTTGTGGTATCAATCAATGGAATTGGAAACTGCAAGAACTTGGTAGGAATTATGTAACAAATTATTGTCCAAGTATTGTCCACCAAGCAAGACTGTGAGAATGAAGAATGTGATATGATCCTGAAAAGCATAAAAGAATCAAATCCAAGAATACCATTGAGAACTTCAAAGATAATCATGTTGTTCAAGATTAAAGATTGGAGATCAAGATTTGAAGAACACAAGTGCATAAAAATATTCAGATATTTTGGGCAGCCCATGAAGATCAAATATTCAGCCCGAGATTGGTCAACATGCTATCAATTTATGATGTGACCCGGGACCTATGGGACACGACACTGATGAAATATGCGGAAGCTTAGGAACGAAACTACGTCGGATGCATAAGGGAACAATACGACTCTATAGAAAAAGGTGAAAGACTCGACTAGAAACGGATAAGACTCGAACGATTAAGGAACTTACTAGAATATGAAGACTCCTACTAGGACTCGATGAATGACTCTTGGATGGCTGGATATGGTGGTGGTGGCTGGAATCACGGCGACGAACGGCGGTGAAGGCGGCGGCGATGTGTGCTTGTGGAATCGGCTAAATTCGGCGAACCCGTGTTGAATAACCCGAACGTACACGTCTAGCTTCTCCGGATAGCAATTCTCCCAAGTACTTAATTATACCCTGAAGAACCTAAATAAGACTATTGATTTGCTAGAACAATAGAATTGTAGATAAAAGTTTGATCAACCGAAGGATCGTGAGACAGATTGAGAATAACTCTTTATTTCTTGCAATTGTCTGAATAATAATGTCACAAGGTACTCCTATTTATAGGAGTGATATATGAACGAAAATTAGAGTTCTAAAAGCTAAAGAAATCGAAAATATACTAATCCTAATCAATCTAGGATAAAATCAAAATATACCAAAAATAAGATAACAAAAATCTAACTAGATAAGGATAAATCCTAACTACTTTGGGCCTTTCAAATCTCGCCTATTGGACCTTCAATTAACACACTATGGGCTGCAATTTATCATAAATAATTCGTGGCCCATGTCATGTATTATTCTTGCCACCTTTGCATGAAAAACAGCAACTTGTCGGATTCCCATGCAAACGCGTAGAACTCTTCATGCCATGTGACCCGGGACCTATGGGACACGACACTGATGAAATATGCGGAAGCTTAGGAACGAAACTACGTCGGATGCGTAAGGGAACAATACGACTCTATAGAAAAAGGTGAAAGACTCGACTAGAAACGGATAAGACTCGAACGATTAAGGAACTTACTAGAATATGAAGACTCCTAGTAGGACTCGATGAATGACTCTTGGATGGCTGGATATGGTGGTGGTGGCTGGAATCACGGCGACGAACGGCGGTGAAGGCGGCGGCGATGTGTGCTTGTGGAATCGGCTAAATTCGGCGAACCCGTGTTGAATAACCCGAACGTGCACGTCTAGCTTCTCCGGATAGCAATTCTCCCAAGTACTTAATTATACCCTGAAGAACCTAAATAAGACTATTGATTTGCTAGAACAATAGAATTGTAGATAAAAGTTTGATCAACCGAAGGATCGTGAGACAGATTGAGAATAACTCTTTATTTCTTGCAATTGTCTGAATAATAATGTCACAAGGTACTCCTATTTATAGGAGTGATATATGAACGAAAATTAGAGTTCTAAAAGCTAAAGAAATCGAAAATATACTAATCCTAATCAATCTAGGATAAAATCAAAATATACCAAAAATAAGATAACAAAAATCTAACTAGATAAGGATAAATCCTAACTACTTTGGGCCTTTCAAATCTCGCCTATTGGACCTTCAATTAACACACTATGGGCTGCAATTTATCATAAATAATTCGTGGCCCATGTCATGTATTATTCTTGCCACCTTTGCATGAAAAACAGCAACTTGTCGGATTCCCATGCAAACGCGTAGAACTCTTCATGCGCACGTCCAAATGGCGCGATTCTTCTTCTCATGTCTTCATGCTTCCTTCTTCATCATTAATTGATAGCATGTTGACCAATCTCGGGCTGAATATTTGATCTTCATGGGCTGCCCAAAATATCTGAATATTTTTATGCACTTGTGTTCTTCAAATCTTGATCTCCAATCTTTAATCTTGAACAACATGATTATCTTTGAAGTTCTCAATGGTATTCTTGGATTTGATTCTTTTATGCTTTTCAGGATCATATCATTCCCCTCCTCTTGAAAAGAATTCGTCCTCGAATTCAAATCTCCGGGATCAAATACGAACATGGAAGGAACACCAATTTTTCTTGGATCAAGCATGCAAAACCTTGACACGGCGTCCATGAATAAATCTGGTAGAACAACAACATTTAATGGAACATCTTCATCAACCTGTAAAATAAAGATATCACAAGAAAATGGTTGATAAATAATGTTAGAACTCGGCAGCTCCTCCATGTTTGCTTGATCAAGTCCTTTGTGTTCCACAATCATTTCCTCACTAATGTCATTTTCCTTTTCAAAACAAGGCTGCATGTCCATCAATTTCTCAACTACTTCAACTTCCTCAACTGTATCATTGGCCCCCATTTCTTCTTTCTCGACTTCTGCTGGTTCTTCCTCGGATTTGGCGTCAATCGGAGGCTGCTTTAACTCTTCTTCACGGACTGGATAGATAGGGCATTGTTCGTCACATGCTAGACTTGACGGAACAATAGCCGGCTGAACTGGTGATGCAGGCCGTATAGGTGGTACATAGGTATGTAGAAACTCCTCGAATGACTCAGGTTCACTCCAACGAAACGGGGCTGTTTGGCGATGAGCTCTAGGTGACAACTCTACATTTGACTCTACTTGAACCACTTCATTTTGCCTCATCTCTAGACTCTCCAACCACTTCTCTATCTCAATGGCGTATTGCACCATGTCTTTCAACTTGTCGAAGTGATACAATACTACCTTTTCTCGGATTGTCCATCGTAGACCAGCTAGAAATCTATCCATGGTATCTTCTGGATATTCTTCTACATCAGCTCGTCTCATGGCTTCAATCATTTTGTTGTAGTAGTCATTTACACTTCGATCTCTTTGTCTAAGCTTGTATAGCTTCTCCTCCAACTCCCATTGGTAGTGGTCTGGAATGAAGCGTTTTCGCAACAAATCTTTCAACTCACGCCATGTGTCGATAGGTGGAAGATGATCTCGATGGCATCGGTTCTGCTGTAATTCCCACCATGTTGCTGCGTAACCTTTAAACTCCAAAGAAACTAATTGCACCTTCTTTGGCTCGGGGAAGTAGTAGTACTCAAAAACCTTGTCTACTTTTCGTTCCCAATCAAGGTATGCATTGGGATCGTGTAGACCTTCAAACTCGGGGATGTAGAGATGGCGAGAATTTGGTGTATATGGTATATGGGTGTATGGAGTATGAGTGGTGTATGGTGTATAGACCATGGGGTGCATGGGTGCATGGGTGTATGGTCCGGATGGTGTACGGGTGGTGTATGGTGGACACAGTGGTGTATGGGGTAATTTTCGATCCACAAGGAAGGATATGGACGAAAATTAAAGCAAGAAAAATAAAAAGAATAGATAGGGAAAGATAAGGATGAAATAAGAATGTATAAGGAAAGAAAAGATATAGATAAGGTAGTATCTATTTGGATGTGTTTGACCAATGTGAACAAATCTAAAAATCCCTAAATTTGTGGAAACAAATCTATCTAGACTAGGAAAGACACAAAATCAAAATAAACAAGAGAATAAATCTGAATTCTCGTTTTTTTTTTTTTGACGATTTTTTTTTTTTCTGTAGGGCTTCGACCCTTTGCTCCTTTCTTCTTTTTTTTTTTTTTTTGAATATTCAGATATTACAACTCGAAAGACTCAAAAGACAATAAAAACAAACAAAAACAACATATTAAACCACGAACGATAGAAACCGACGTGGCTCTTGATACCAATTTATGATGTGACCCGGGACCTATGGGACACGACACTGATGAAATATGCGGAAGCTTAGGAACGAAACTACGTCGGATGCGTAAGGGAACAATACGACTCTATAGAAAAAGGTGAAAGACTCGACTAGAAACGGATAAGACTCGAACGATTAAGGAACTTACTAGAATATGAAGACTCCTACTAGGACTCGATGAATGACTCTTGGATGGCTGGATATGGTGGTGGTGGCTGGAATCAAGGCGACGAACGGCGGTGAAGGCGGCGGCGATGTGTGCTTGTGGAATCGGCTAAATTCGGCGAACCCGTGTTGAATAACCCAAACGTGCACGTCTAGCTTCTCCGGATAGCAATTCTCCCAAGTACTTAATTATACCCTGAAGAACCTAAATAAGACTATTGATTTGCTAGAACAATAGAATTGTAGATAAAAGTTTGATCAACCGAAGGATCGTGAGACAGATTGAGAATAACTCTTTATTTCTTGCAATTGTCTGAATAATAATGTCACAAGGTACTCCTATTTATAGGAGTGATATATGAACGAAAATTAGAGTTCTAAAAGCTAAAGAAATCGAAAATATACTAATCCTAATCAATCTAGGATAAAATCAAAATATACCAAAAATAAGATAACAAAAATCTAACTAGATAAGGATAAATCCTAACTACTTTGGGCCTTTCAAATCTCGCCTATTGGACCTTCAATTAACACACTATGGGCTGCAATTTATCATAAATAATTCGTGGCCCATGTCATGTATTATTCTTGCCACCTTTGCATGAAAAACAGCAACTTGTCGGATTCCCATGCAAATGCGTAGAACTCTTCATGCGCACGTCCAAATGGCGTGATTTTTCTTCTCATGTCTTCATGCTTCCTTCTTCATCATTAATTGATAGCATGTTGACCAATCTCGGGCTGAATATTTTATCTTCATGGGCTGCCCAAAATATCTGAATATTTTTATGCACTTGTGTTCTTCAAATCTTGATCTCCAATCTTTAATCTTGAACAACATGATTATCTTTGAAGTTCTCAATGGTATTCTTGGATTTGATTCTTTTATGCTTTTCAGGATCATATCAGAATGAGATCACTCAGTTCCGACAATTTGATCAAGAAGAATTGTATGAAGCTTGGGAGAGGTTTAGAGACCTCATCAGATAGTACCCACGATATGGATTTGGAGCAGACCGCAGATTTGTTATTTTTACAATGGTTTCATGGAGCACACTAGAGACCGGATTGATTCAGCTGCAGGAGAAGCTCTGTTGGAGTTGTATGTAGAGGAAGCTATGGAGTTATTGGAGAGAATGGATGTAAACATTGCTCAGTGCCCATCTCAGAGAAACTCGGTTAGAAGGGTGGCCGAGATTTCATCTTCTGATGATCTGAAGGAGTTGACGGCTGAAATGTCAACTATGGTCAAGGTGATTACACTGTTGACGAAACATAGCTTAGCCCCAGTGGAGAATGCACCGGAGCAAGTACAAGCAGTTCATGATGATGTGGATGATGTGAACTACATGCAAGGTCGAGACTATAATAATAATTACTGACCAAATGAAGGTGATAATCCATGCAATCAATTTGGACAGAAGAATCGAGATAGCCTGAGTTATGGAAATCCCAATAACTTTCAGCAGCCATCTCCCGGGTTCTCCACTACTAATGGAGTCATTAGTGAATCTCTAAATCCTAATTTGGAGAACATTTTGGATTCCTTTATGACTGCCACCAAGCAAATGATGGATGTGGAAGCGGAAAAGGTAGACAACATGACCATTGCATTCAACAAGTTCACTAAGAACACGGGGATGCAGTTGAAGTCTATGGAAATTCAAATTGGTCAGCTAGCCAAGATTGTTGGGAGTCAGCAACAAAAGGGCCAATACCTGAGCAACACAGAGGTGAACCCAAAAGAGCAATGCAATGCAATCTATGTCTGCAAAGTCATAACTGAAGAGAGTGAAAAAGAAGGCACAAGTGTTGTTAAAGAGGCTCCTGATATAACACCCGCCCCCAATAAAATAAATGTAAAATATAAAGTAATGTAAAAATTTGGGTGAGTTACGTTGTCTATTAAAAAGCGTTAACGTTAAAAAAAAAATAGGTTAACATGTGGTGCATATAAAGTGAATGATAATTATAAATGTATAATTTACTAAAGCATATAAAGAAATTATTGCTTTCTTTGTAGAAATATTCTAAGAATATATAGATAAATTTGAATTCAAATCTATGACATCTAAGCAGTAAAATATAATAAAATAAGCCATTGCCCTCCTCACAGGTCGTCATCCAGTTATACACTTCTCAGAACTTGTCAGAGCTCTAATCATCCATGCATTGATGCACCACACTTTATCACTTTCACCTACAATGCATGAACTACATGAGCTAAAGCTCAATAAGCAGAAATCATGCACATGCATGTTCATTGGCATCACAACACATGCAAGACATAACACACCATAAATGTGAAATGCTCGTGTATAAAATCCTTTCATGCCATCTCAAAAGCATTTTTAACGTTTAGGAACTTGGCTCCCTTCACCAGACACCAACATGAGTCATGAGATCATAATATAATCAATATTCACTTAGCCAAATTGTGATTAGTGCACTCATGTGGCTCATCCTTCCTGGACCCCAAGGGACACGCCCCCTGCCTGTTCCCTTTGATCCCACATGAAAGTCATCCCACATCAGCCACTCATCACCTCAAAGGTGCAGTCGAAGTGGACCATCCTCCCTGGACCCCAAGGGACATGCCCCCTGCCTGTTCCCTTTGATCCCGCATGGAAGTCATCCCACTCGAGGCACAAATATCAACACAACACAACACGGGCTGGTGGTGACCAATCCTAAACAAAATATTTTCTCTCTCTCAAAACCATTTCATGCATGCAACCTCGATAATATCTACATGACGTGCATGCATATGCTTGTGTTCATGTACAAGATATTCAATACAAGATAATACAATATCACAAGTATATCATATCACACAATCATACAATATAACACACTAATATATAATAAACAGTAAACACATATAGTCAAATAATACTATGTTCATACATTGTAGTTGAGGATGGATTTCTACTTACCTCAAGTCCAAAGCTTACGGTATTTGGAAATCTTAAAGTGTGTGCTTTCTCAAGAGAATCTAATTAAGATAAACCATAGATTAACCACAAGTTAATATAAATTTAATTAAAATTTACTAATTATTATCAACTCTAAATCTAATATCAAAATATAGTATCACCTTTATAGCCCACAATTTCACTCCGATAAATAAATTATAACTATCTAAATTCTCACATATTACTAAAATTAGAATTTTCCTAAGCTTTCTCAACAACTCAAAGTTACATAATTATAACAAAGTATATCACACCAATATAATATTGTCATTTAGTCAACTCCTAAAGTATGAAACGCAATTCAATTTTTGAATCATATGTTAAATATAAAAACTAGATGACTAAAGCTAAATGAATAAACTTATTTTCACAAGATATTACAATCTTTATGATCACACACACACACACACACACTCATATATATATATATATATATATTAACAATACCTTTTTAATCCAATTTTATTATTCATTCGATTAAATCTTTTGGAATAATTAACTAATTCAAAAACTTAATCTTTAATCCATTAATTATTGTTAATCAAAAACTAGATAAAAATTAAATAAGATTTTATTCAAACACACATGCTCCCATATATACCTATCTATACGTTATATACATATATTATAATATAAAAGTTTTAAATATAACTAAGCTTAGAACTAGAATAAATCACGTTCTTTACATTAAATCACTACCTTAATTTATAGAATTAAATCATTCATAGCACTAATTATTTTATCTAGCAATAAGAAAAGTTAAACATCAAAATAAACACATGGCCTGAATTTCATACCTTCTCTTTATTTAAACTTTCGTCCCTCTCTACTTTTCTTTATTTATTCATTTTTCTACTTAAAATTTCATATATATATATATATATATATATATATATATTAATATAAAATATTTATCCTAGCATAGTCACCACAGTTGATCACCGTTTCTCTTACACCTATCATGTTACTTAGATTACGTGTAGGCATAAGAAAAATTTTTAGTTTCTTTTTATTTATTTATTTATCTATTTTCCTAACCCACTAAGCCTAATCCAATTAACTTTGTTCCCAACATATGACAAGTATTAACAATACGTGGAGTTATGCATGCAATTTTTTATTTATTTTTTTATAACTCATTTCATATTTCCTTAATTAAATTAAAACCTATATAGCATGTATACTTATCAACTATTTTATTCTTAATCGCATGTACACACAATACACACATATTTGTACTATTTATAGTGTAACTTGAAATCATTATTATATAATAAGTAAGCAATTAAGCATATTTATGTTGACATGTTTTGATAAAAATATAATACTTATATCAAGATAATTATTAACTAGTGAGAGGCTTGGTTATTACATTCTTCCTCCCTTACAAAAATTTCGTCCTCGAAATTTTTGAATAACTCTGGATACTTAGCTCTCAATTCTTCTTCTCTTTTCAATGTAGCCTCCTCTACTGACTGATTGCTCCATAATACTTTAACTAATTAGATACTTTTATTTCTAAGTTAGCTTACCTCTCGAAGAAGAATCTTAATCGGTATCTCTTTGTGAGTCAAATGTTCTTCTAACTCTATTGGTTCATCTCTGAGAACGTGAGATGGATTTGCTACATATTTCTCAACATTTACAAATGAAATACGTTATGCATCTACGACATATATGTGGGTAGTTGAAGCTTATATGCAACCTTTCTTCAATTCTTTTGATAATAGTTAATGGGCTAGTAATGCATTTTGAACTAAGATTTTCTTTCTTTTCAAATCGCATGAGTCTCTTCATCGAAACATCGTTTATAAACACTTGATTTCCTATTTCAAACTCCAACCCTCTCTTTTATGATCTACATAACCCTCTCTGCATCTTTCTCACTCTCCTCTACCACTTCCTCGTTGTGTTTTGCTTGTTCCTTATCATCTATTTTTTTTTTTAATTTTATCTAACACAAATAAATTATACTCAATGTTCACATAATATATAGTCTATATGACCATAAAATAACTTATAACATAAATAAATTTATATAGAGTTACACTATCCTTCAGTTATGCATGCAGGATCTAATCTACTTCTTTGTTTTCCCAATTAATGATTGTAATTATTGACAGTAAAGATTCTACTTTTCTTGGCAACTAATATTTATGTTGTTAATTATGCAATATTCTCCTATGTCTTTCTCTAATTCCCAAATTCTTAGTGCACATACGTACTTAAATTATACTATAACTCATGACTTATACTCTTTTCATATTAGTATACACACACATATATAAATTTACCTACTTGATAATCAAAAAATATGAAGATAACATAGTACTGTTCTAGTTTATAGGTTTCAATACCAATATCCAACAATATTCATAATAAAATGAGATAGGAATCCCTTGCTTAACCACTATATAGCAGTAACCCTTTTTTTATACCTACCCACATACCTCAATTTCTAACTATACATTCTTCCATAAACATGACACTAAGTGGTTCATATACTTATAGCTAGAAGGCTATGTAAACGACTTACATATTTTATGTATCAATATTCTTCATACTCAAAGACCAAAACTGTCAAACTTTAGCCGAGTTACATTGAACTATTCCAAGATGATAAATTAAGAAATTTACTTACCACTTATTCAATAGAAACTGCATTTACCTTTCGTAGCCATTGACATACTTTCCACCCAAAGTACTATTATTTATTTAAAAATGTAGACAAGACCATTTTTTTTTTCAGATCAAAGATATAAATATTTCAGACTAAAATCTCATCATGAATCAAGGAAAGAAATAATCCTTAAGGAAAGCTAAATCGTTAACCTACATATTTTATGTTTTAGCATCCATCATCTTCAATGTCTAAAATTGATCAAAATTTAGATATGTTGCACTAAATTGTTGCAAAGTATTAGAGTAGGAAATATGTTTACTACCTTGTTCAATAACTACTCCATTTTTATTTTTATTTTCCTACACCTTGACACCTTTATCCAAAAGACCATTAAATATATATCAAAATTTATACAATGCCAAACGTGATAGAAAAGTCCAAAGCACAACTGACTCTTATCATGCATTTTTGGATACACCACACGAGAGAGTATAAATTTTAGAATTTTGCAAAGTAAGACTTACAAAATCCATATTACATTATACATCACAGGCAACATTACTCACCGCAAGTTCTGAGCTTATATACATGGACAGTCTACAGAATCATAACCGCGCTCTGATACCACTCTGTAACACCCGCCCCCAATAAAATAAATGTAAAATATAAAGTAATGTAAAAATTTGGGTGAGTTACGTTGTCTATTAAAAAGCGTTAACGTTAAAAAAAAAATTAGGTTAACATGTGGTGCATATAAAGTGAATGATAATTATAAATGTATAATTTACTAAAGCATATAAAGAAATTATTGCTTTCTTTGTAGAAATATTCTAAGAATATATAGATAAATTTGAATTCAAATCTATGACATCTAAGCAGTAAAATATAATAAAATAAGCCATTGCCCTCCTCACAGGTCGTCATCCATGTATACACTTCTCAGAACTTGTCAGAGCTCTAATCATCCATGCATTGATGCACCACACTTTATCACTTTCACCTACAATATATGAACTACATGAGCTAAAGCTCAATAAGCAGAAATCATGCACATGCATGTTCATTGGCATCACAACACATGCAAGACATAACACACCACAAATGTGAAATGCTCGTGTATAAAATCCTTTCATGCCATCTCAAAAGCATTTTTAACGTATAGGAACTTGGCTCCCTTCACCAGACACCAACATGAGTCATGAGATCATAATATAATCAATATTCACTTAGCCAAATTGTAATTAGTGCACTCATGTGGCTCATCCTTCCTGGACCCCAAGGGACACGCCCGCTGCCTGTTCCCTTTGATCCCACATGAAAGTCATCCCACATCAGCCACTCATCACCTCAAAGGTGCAGTGGAAGTGGACCATCCTCCCTGGACCCCAAGGGACACGCCCCCTGCCTGTTCCCTTTGATCCCGCATGGAAGTCATCCCACTCGAGGAACAAATATCAACACAACACAACACGGGCTGGTGGTGACCAATCCTAAACAAAATATTTTCTCTCTCTCAAAACCATTTCATGCATGCAACCTCGATAATATCTACATGACGTGCATGCATATGCTTGTGTTCATGTACAAGATATTCAATACAAGATAATACAATATCACAAGTATATCATATCACACAATCATACAATATAACACACTAATATATAATAAACAGTAAACACATATAGTCAAATAATACTATGTTCATACATTGTAGTTGAGGATGGATTTCTACTTACCTCAAGTCCAAAGCTTACGGTATTTGGAAATCTTAAAGTGTGTGTTTTCTCAAGAGAATCTAATTAAGATAAACCATAGATTAACCACAAGTTAATATAAATTTAATTAAAATTTACTAATTATTATCAACTCTAAATCTAATATCAAAATATAGTATCACCTTTATAGCCCACAATTTCACTCCGATAAATAAATTATAACTATCTAAATTCTCACATATTACTAAAATTAGAATTTTCCTAAGCTTTCTCAACAACTCAAAGTTACATAATTATAACAAAGTATATCACACCAATATAATATTATCATTTAGTCAACTCCTAAAGTATGAAACGCAATTCAATTTTTGAATCATATGTTAAATATAAAAACTAGATGACTAAAGCTAAATGAATAAACTTATTTTCACAAGATATTACAATCTTTATGATCACACACACACACACACTCATATATATATATATATATATATATATTAACAATACCTTTTTAATTCAATTTTATTATTCATTCGATTAAATCTTTTGGAATAATTAACTAATTCAAAAACTTAATCTTTAATCCATTAATTATTGTTAATCAAAAACTAGATAAAAATTAAATAAGAATTTATTCAAACACACATGCTCCCATATATACCTATCTATACGTACATATATACATATATTATAATATAAAAGTTTTAAATATAACTAAGCTTAGAACTAGAATAAATCACGTTCTTTACATTAAATCACTACCTTAATTTATAGAATTAAATCATTCATAGCACTAATTATTTTATCTAGCAATAAGAAAAGTTAAACATCAAAATAAACACATGGCCTGAATTTCATACCTTCTCTTTATTTAAACTTTCGTCCCTCTCTACTTTTCTTTATTTATTCATTTTTCTACTTAAAATTTCATATATATATATATATATATATTAATATAAAATATTTATCCTAGCATAGTCACCACAGTTGATCACCATTTCTCATACACCTATCATGTTACTTAGATTACGTGTAGGCATAAGAAAAATTTTTAGTTTCTTTTTATTTATTTATTTATCTATTTTCCTAACCCACTAAGCCTAATCCAATTAACTTTGTTCCCAACATATGGCAAGTATTAACAATACGTGGAGTTATGCATGCAATTTTTTATTTTTTTTTATAACTCATTTAATATTTCCTTAATTAAATTAAAACCTATATAGCATGTATACTTATCAACCATTTTATTCTTAATCGCATGTACACACAATACACACATATTTGTACTATTTATACTGTAACTTGAAATCATTATTATATAATAAGTAAGCAATTAAGCATATTTATGTTGACATGTTTTGATAAAAATATAATACTTATATCAAGATAATTGTTAACTAGTGAGAGGCTTGGTTATTACACCTGAGCCTAAGTATGTACCGCCTCCCGCCTATGTCCCTTCCACTACCATTTTTCCAAAGACATAGGAAACAAGAAAAGGAAGCTCAATTTGCTCAATTTCTTGATATTTTTAAGAATTTATCCATAAACATACCTTTTGTTGAGGCATTGGAGAAGATGCCAAAATATGCCAAGTTTATGAAGGAGATCTTGGCCAAGAAGAAAATGATTGGGGAAGTAGAAATGGTGCATTTGACAGAAGAATACAGTGCAGTGATACAAAGACCAGTGTCAACGAAATTGAAGGATCCGGGAAGTTTTTCTATCCCGTGTATTATTGGAAGCTCTAAATTTGATCGGGTATTGTGCGACTTGGGAGCTAGTATCAACCTAATGCCGTTTTCTGTCTACCAACAGTTGGGACTTGGCCTATTGAAGTCGATGTCCTTGACTCTATAGCTAGCTGATTGGACTTTGAGATATCTATGTGGAGTCGTTGAAGATGTCCTTGTGAAAGTTGGGAAATTTATTTTCCCAGCTAATTTTATCGTGTTGGATATGGAGAAAGATAGTAGAGTCCCTCTTATCTTTGGGTGACCATTCCTTGCCACTACGGACGCAATTGTTGATGTGAAGAAAGGAACTCTAGTGTTGCGAGTTGAAGATGAAAGTGAAGCTTTCATTGTCTACCAATCCCTTGAAGATCCGGCATATGAGAAAGTGAAGATGATTGAAATGGTGCATTCACCCATTGATCCCAAAGTTCAAGAAGTTAAGAAGATAATGGTTAAAGAAAAATCATGGAGAGCATTGGGGTTGGGGACAAGCAACTTCGATTTCCCCAACAGAGTTGATGAGATGAGGATTAGTGTGGCGTCGCACTTTACCAAATCCTCCTTAGCCATTTTCAAGAAAATGTCGAGCTCGAGACAATAAATAAGCACTGATTGGGAGGCAACCCAATATTGTTGTAAAAAAAAGTAGGGACTTCAGTTTCCTCAGCCTCCACCTCGGTGAGTTTGTTCTTCAAGATACTCCACTTCTTTTCCCTCCAAACTTATTCTCCTGACGTGTGAATAAGTTTAGGGGAGGGGGCTGTTGTGGTAGTATCCTGAATTTATCTGTTTATTTATTTTACTAAGATTGTTTTTTGTTTTTGTTGTTTTATTCTTAGGAGTAGTTTGATGTTGTCTTTGATTATCTCTGGATTTCTCTATCTATTTGAAAATGATTTGTATTGAGATATCAGATAATATTTATGGATGTGAAAGTATGAAGATGTGGAAACTTGACTAGCTGATGATGAGATTGCTTTTATTTCAAAAGTGCTAATCGAGTATGTGATGATGAATTACTTTTTTCTTTGATAGATTCCTAGAATTTATGCCTTTGGAATGTGATTGAGCATGAGAGATTTTGAGCTTAAGACATGTAGTCTTGTTTGTTTCTGGTGTGATTATCAATCTTGTGTGTAATCTCTAGAACTTGCCTTCATATCTCTCTCGAGACTACGTGTTGTGTGCTGATAGTCTTAAAATGATTTAAGGCGATTCTTGTTAGCCAATTTCACCCATACACTTATCCTGATGAAATAATTATCCTTAGTCAGCCACGTTGAGCCTTAAAGCCTATTTCTTTGAGTTTCCTGTTCATTGAAAATTTATGGAGAAAGGATAGTCGAAAAATTGTGGAATGATGGGTAGTTGGGTTGATGTTGAGGTTCTTTTGCCCGGAAAATTGGTATGGATTTAGATGCTCGCATTGATCACTTCACAGAAGTGAAGAAGAAGAAAAAAAAACAAAGAAAAAGAAAGAAAAAAAACAGGTGAGCATGGAAATAAAAAATATTATACCAATGAAATTAAATGAGACTCAAAGAGACTAATTGATGTGACCCGGGACCTATGGGACACGATCAACACAAACATACGCGGAAGCTAGAATCGAAACAACGTCGGATAAGTAAGGGTTCAACAAAACTCAAAGGACTCGATTAAATTACCTAGACTATGACACGACACCAAATAAAACACAACTAAATAGGTCGAAAAGGGCTGTTTTGGTTCGAAATCGAAAAGGTATGGCTATGGACGTGTAGTATGATGTTATGTGGTGAAGAAGGGCTGTAGTAGATAGGTTAGGACACGAAAATAAAGAACTTACAATATAGATGCTTATCTTGGCGAGTTGAACACGTATGAACGAACTGCACTCGAACAGCTTGTAAACTTGTACAACTTGACTCGAACTTGATGTATGATGGTGTAATGGACGAAATATGATAGATGGATGATGTTGATGATGATCGGCGTTGATGTGTTGAGTAGAATGAGTCGATAACACAGCTGCAAACCCCGTAAAGATCACCTCACGAAACGTACAACAATCGGTTGTCTTCTCGATAGCAATCTAACCCTATTCCCACAAGTGAAATAGAATGAGATCTTAAATAAAACTTGGAAGTTGCTAGGCTTTCAAGAGTTCAATTTTCGGCTGAAAATTAAGAAAAGAGGATCTTGGGTGAGACAATATTGAAAGGTAAATTCTTCTTAATCAAATATGGTCTAAATATGAAAGTAACAATGATCCCCTTTATATAGAAGAGAGATGGACGAAAATTTAAAGTAAAATCCTAAAAGAAATCGAAAATAAAAAGATATCCTAATCTAAGTAGGATTCCTACCTTAATTAGAACTCTATTTAAGGCAAATCCAAAAAGACCAAAAATAAAATAATAAAAATCTATCTAATGGATAAATAAAACCCAACACTTTTGGGCCTTCATAATTGGACTCTAATATTTCGAATTGGGCTGAATTAATTTGAACTCCATGGCTGCCCAAATATCCGAAATAATTCATGCATGAGTTCGACGTGCACGAGCCATGCAACACGTCAAAATCCTTCTTCCCTCTTTAAGTACTCGTCTCCAACTTCATGCCTTCATCTTCATCTTGAATGGACAACATGGTAATCCATTTAGGGCTGCAGTGCATGATCTCTTGTTCGTCTAACTTGCGTCGCACATAGGCTTGGAAATAGCCTTGCAATTTCTTTGCTCTTAGTCTTGTGATCGGTCCAATCATTTGCAGCTCCGGATTATCTTCTTCAATCCTAGGCATGGCTTCATCATTCCCCCCCTCCTGAAAAGAATTCGACCTCGAATTCAAGGTGTCTTCTTGGTCGAATGAATCTGCAGGAAAAGGAGATAAGTCAGCTACATTAAATGTGGAAGAGCACTTATACTCACCGGATAAATCAATGCGGTACGCATTGTTGTTCACGTGGCTGATCACGGTGAACGGGCCATCTCCTCGTGGATTAAGCTTAGACTTTCTCAAGTTTGGGAACCGACCGGGACTCAGATGAATCCAAACACGATCACCGGGCTTGAAAATGATTTGCTTCCGATGTTGGTTCCTTGCGGCGGCGGTATTCACGCCCTTTTGCTCAATTCGAGCTCTTACCTTTTCATGCATCTCTTTGATGAAATCAGCTCGCTTCAGACCTTTTACACTTGATAAATGCTCAACAGGTAAAGGTATAAGATCCGAAGGAGTTAAAGGGTTAAATTCATACACAACTTCAAATGGAGACATATTGGTAGATGAATGCACAACACGATTATATGCAAATTCAGCATGTGGCAAACAATCTTCCCAATTTTTCAAGTTGTTTTTAATTAAAGCACGCAATAATGTACCTAACGTCCGATTTACTACTTCAGTTTGTCCGTCAGTTTGAGGATGACATGCAGTAGAAAACAAAAGTTTGGTACCTATTTTTCCCCAAAGAACACGCCAGAAATGGCCTAGAAATTTCGAATCTCTGTCACTAACAATAGTCCTAGGTAAACCATGTAAACGCACAACTTCACGAAAGAATAAGTTAGCAACATTCACAGCATCATCAGTTTTCTTACATGCAATAAAATGAGCCATTTTAGAAAATCGATCAACTACTACAAAAACAGAATCCTTACCCGTCTTAGACCTAGGTAACCCCAAAATAAAGTCCATAGACACATCAATCCAAGGGGATGAAGGTGCGGGTAGTGGCGTGTACAGTCCAAATGGGTGTGAAGTCGACTTAGCTCTACGACATGTAATACAACGACTACACACATTCTCAACATCCTTTCTCATATGCGGCCAATAAAAGTGTTCATGCAGCATGTTTAATGTCTTAGCAACTCCAAAATGTCCCATTAAACCTCCCGCATGCGATTCCAAAACCAATAGTTCACGCATAGATGAAACAGGAATGCATAATTGAGACTCTTTGAACAAGTAACCTTCACTAACATAAAATCCATCAATGGCACGTGACTTGACCGAACATGCATCATATATGGGTGAGAAAAATGGATCAGATTTATACAAGCTCTTAATCGATTCAAAACCCAACAATTTAGCATGCATTAAGGTTAGAAACGTGTACCGTCGAGATAAGGCGTCGGCTACTATGTTCTCTTCACCTTTCTTGTATTTGATGACGTACGGGAAGGACTCGATGAACTCGACCCACCTCGCATGTCTTTTGTTCAGATTATTTTGGCCCTTTAAATGCTTTAAGCTCTCGTGATCGGTGTGAATCACAAACTCCTTTGGCCACAAATAATGCTGCCACGTCTCCAAAGCTCTTTTTAGTGCGTACAGCTCCTTGTTGTATGTAGAATACTTGAGGGCTGCATTATTGAGCTTTTCACTAAAATAGGCGACGGGCTTCCTCTCCTGCATAAGAACAGCACCAATACCCTTGCCCGAGGCATCACATTCAATTTCAAAAGTTTTAGAAAAATCGGGCAAACATAAAATAGGTGCATGACACAGGAGGTATTTTAGGCGTGTAAACGCCTCCTCTTGCAACTTACCCCACTCGAATGGTCGATCCTTCTTACTTAACTCAGTAAGAGGGGCGGCTATTGTGGAGAAATCGCGCACAAAGTGACGATAAAATCCAGCTAAGCCGTGGAATGATCGAACTTCTGACGCCGATTTAGGAGTTGGCCATTCTTCGATCACAGTGATCTTAGAACGGTCTACTTCTATACCGCGTTCACTAATAACGAAGCCTAAGAAAATGACTTCATTCATGCAAAAAGAACACTTAGCCAAATTTCCATACAACTTAGCATCACGTAAGAGCATAAAAACACGGCGTAGGTGCTCAAGGTGTGCGTGTGTGCTGCGACTATAAATCAATATGTCATCAAAATAAACAACCACAAACTTTCCAATCACATCACGCAAGACATGGTTCATTAATCTCATGAATGTACTAGGCGCATTAGTAAGTCCAAAGGGCATAACTAACCATTCATATAAACCATGTTTAGTTTTAAAGGCTGTTTTCCATTCATCTCCCTCTTTCATTCTAACTTGAAAATATCCAGATCTTAAGTCAATTTTAGAGAAAACTTTCGAGCCAGATAACTCATCCAACATGTCATCTAACCTAGGGATAGGAAAACGATACTTTACCGTAATCTTGTTGATGGCGCGACAATCCATGCACATTCTCCACTCGTTGTTCTTCTTTGGCACTAGAATGACCGGAACGGCGCACGGACTCAGCGATTCACGGATTTGCTTCTTCTCTAACAGCTCCTTTACTTGACGATCGATCTCTTTCGTCTCTTCGGGGCTGGTACGGTAAGCTGGACGGTTGGGAAGAACGGCACCGGGCTGGAAATCGATCTGGTGCTCGATCCCTCGAACTGGAGGTAAACCACTTGGAATCTCCTCCGGGAACACGTCCGCAAACTCGTCCATCAAGGGCTGCACAACACTAGGCAAACAAGACTCGTTAGTAGCACTGCTCCTACAAGTCAAAAGAACTAAAGGCAAACCTGCTTTAATTGCTTTTTCCACACCTTTTACAGAAATAAAAAGGCTGCGATTCTTGGTTATGTTGGACGAATTTCCAGTTGCATTGGGGCCTTTAGGGGGCTGCCTTGAAGTGTTGTTAGAAGGAGATGGAAGAACGGCGGCCGTTGAGGTGGAATCGGCCGAAACTTCGCCGGTGGTGGCGGCGGATCTACGGGCTGCTGCGGCTGCCCTTTCACGTTCTTCTTTAAGCTTCTCTTGCATACTTTGTTGATCTTCGGCTACAGCTTTAGGGGACAAAGGCTTTAAAATGGTGACTCGACCGTTTCGCGTAACAGTGTAAGTGTTCGCGACGCCGTTGTGAACTGCTTGGCGGTCGAATTGCCAAGGTCTCCCTAAGAGTATATGGGCTGCATCCATAGGAATAACATCGCAGATAACAGTGTCAGAATATCTACCAATTGAAAAATCGACACTTACCTGGCCACCTACGCGAATCTCGCCTCGATCAGTAAGCCATTGCAGCTTATATGGCTTGGGATGCTTCATCACAGTCAGCGCTAGTTTATCTACAGCATACTGACTAATGGCATTGATCACGCTCCCACTATCAACTATCATTGAGCATGTCTTGTCTTTGATCACGACTCGAGTATAGAAAATATTTTCTCGCTGATTTTGTTGGTCCTCGTCGCGAGTGATGCTCAAACTGCGAATAGAGACAAGGCTAACTCGAGGAGTCTCGGGCTCCTCTTCTTCAGGCTCAACTATGGACGTCTCCTCAGCCTTAGGGACGCCTACGGGCTGCTCTTGTTCATCCTCACTGGCTGACTCGATCTCATTTTGATCTGTGATGATCAAAACGCGTCTGTTTGGGCACTGATTCTGAAAATGGCCCCAACCTTGACATTTGTGGCATTGGATGTCTCGAGCACGGTTAGGGGCTGAAGTTGGAGGTTGTGAGGGCTGATTTGGCCGTTGAAACGGTGGCCTCACGGGTGCGGGTGCAGTAGAAGTGGGTCTACTGTTGTTTGGCGGTGCAGAGCGATCAAAACGGCGATCGGGCTGTCCGGGCTGACCTCGGGGTCTAGGGGTGGCGGCACTATGATGGCTGCGCCGCCGTCCTTCTCGCAACTGTCTTTCTACTATAGTGGCGTAGTGCACCATTTCTTCAATGCTGTGAAAGTCCTTTAATTCAACTTCACAGGCTATATCCGGATTCATCCCTTCAATGTACCGGATGATGGTGGCATTTAGTGACTCTTCTTTGCCCACTCGATTGAGCATGGTTTCAAGCTCTTTATGATACTCTTCAATCGATCGAGTACCTTGCTTGATCCGGTTCAGCTTCTTTTCTAATTCTCGTTCATAATGAACTGGAATGAATCGCCCTCGCATGATATCCTTCATCTCGCGCCATGTATCGATAGGCGGATATCGATCACGACGCCTTCTCTGCTGCTGATTTTCCCACCAAGTAGCGGCGTATCCTTTGAATTCTAAGGAAGCGAGCTGCACCTTCTTCAGTTCTGGAAACGCATAACATTCAAAGATCTTGTCGACCTTCCTTTCCCAATCGAGATATACATCAGGATCGTGCAATCCCATGAACTCTGGAATGGTGGTTTTGATGTTGTTCACCATTGAGTTGTCTTCCTCGAATCTGGGTCTATCGACGCGGAATGCACGTCTATATGGGGCTCGGGGACGATCTCGGCGGTTTCCCCTTTGTGGAGGTTCGAAATTATCTTCGAACTCCTCATGATAGTCGGACTCGGGTCCAAAATCATCATCCTCTGGCTCAGGTGGCGGTTGGGGGCGTCGGTTGGCAGCTCTGGGCGGTGCTCTTGCTCCTTGAGGCTCAACTTGCCTCTCTACTGCGCCTGGGGGTTCATTGGGCCTCTCAGGAGGTCCTTGAACTGTCTGAGCTTCAGTTGACTGGGTTTTGAGGCTCCCAATCTGCTCAGCTAACTTGGCTAGTTGTTCACCAAGTCTATTTTCCATCTCACGATTTTGACGGTTGACGTAGGAGGTCAGTGCGTCAAAATGGTACTTGGCATCCCATGTTGGTGTATTGGAAAAAGATGCCTCTTCTCCTGGTGTGAGGGGCGACTTCGGGTCGTCCTCACTGATCTTGGGCAACTCATTCCTATTGCCCTTCTTCATGGACCCTGCAAAATGAACAAACGTGAAGAATAAAGAGATCCTCACCAACTCACAAATCACTCGATTTTGACACTCTTGTTTTACCACTCGTGTATCACTCAATATGGGTGGTGCACGTGTGTAATAGTGTAAAAAGAAAGTGCCGAAAACTGGAGATGAAAGCTGCTCCTTTGCAAGTCTTCTTCTTGATCACGAACTAGTTGCACCGTGTGTGTAGGATGGATGCTCTCGATAAACTGAACGGATGGTGTATGTCGTGGGCTTTGGGTGCACGGGTGTAGGGTGTATGGTGTATGGTGTAGGTGCGTGGTGTATGCACCGGATTGGGTGTATATACGGGTGTATCAAAGGGTGTAGATGGAGCAAGGTCAGAAAATTTCATTCCCTTTAGGTGGGAGGACGAAAATTAGGGTGTGGGGGTGGTTTATGAGGTGTAGGAATGGTATATGGAAGGTAGGAAGAGATTAGGATGGAAACAAGCTAGTATGGAAAGAATAGGATCTAGATAAGGTTAAAAGATTTAGTTGTGATCTACTTAATGTGGACACAATCTAAATAACTTAATCTAGATGGTGGAAGTCTATCCTAACTAGGAAAGAACAAAAATTCGAAAATAACAAACTGTTTTTTTTTTTTTTTTTTTGGATTTTTTTTTTTTGAATAATCAGATTACAATTCTAAAGATTCATAAACAAAGAAAAAAAAATAGACGTATTGAACCACGAACGATAAGAACCGACGTGGCTCTTGATACCAATTTATGATGTGACCCGGGACCTATGGGACACGATCAACACAAACATAGGGGGAAGCTAGAATCGAAACAACGTCGGATAAGTAAGGGTTCAACAAAACTTAAAGGACTCGATTAAATTACCTAGACTATGACACGACACCAAATAAAACACAACTAAATAGGTCGAAAAGGGCTGTTTTGGTTCGAAATCGAAAAGGTATGGCTATGGACGTGTAGTATGATGTTATGTGGTGAAGAAGGGCTATAGTAGATAGGTTAGGACACGAAAATAAAGAACTTACAATATAGATGCTTATCTTGGCGAGTTGAACACGTATGAACGAACTGCACTCGAACAGCTTGTAAACTTGTACAACTTGACTCGAACTTGATGTATGATGGTGTAATGGACGAAATATGATAGATGGATGATGTTGATGATGATCGGCGTTGATGTGTTGAGTAGAATGAGTCGATAACACAGCTGCAAACCCCGTGAAGATCACCTCACGAAACGTACAACAATCGGTTGTCTTCTCGATAGCAATCTAACCCTATTCCCACAAGTGAAATAGAATGAGATCTTAAATAAAACTTGGAAGTTGCTAGGCTTTCAAGAGTTCAATTTTCGGCTGAAAATTAAGAAAAGAGGATCTTGGGTGAGACAATATTGAAAGGTAAATTCTTCTTAATCAAATATGGTCTAAATATGAAAGTAACAATGATCCCCTTTATATAGAAGAGGGATGGACGAAAATTTAAAGTAAAATCCTAAAAGAAATCGAAAATAAAAAGATATCCTAATCTAAGTAGGATTCCTACCTTAATTAGAACTCTATTTAAGGCAAATCCAAAAAGACCAAAAATAAAATAATAAAAATCTATCTAATGGATAAATAAAACCCAACACTTTTGGGCCTTCATAATTGGACTCTAATATTTCGAATTGGGCTGAATTAATTTGAACTCCATGGCTGCCCAAATATCCGAAATAATTCATGCATGAGTTCGACGTGCACGAGCCATGCAACACGTCAAAATCCTTCTTCCCTCTTTAAGTACTCGTCTCCAACTTCATGCCTTCATCTTCATCTTGAATGGACAACATGGTAATCCATTTAGGGCTGCAGTGCATGATCTCTTGTTCGTCTAACTTGCGTCGCACATAGGCTTGGAAATAGCCTTGCAATTTCTTTGCTCTTAGTCTTGTGATCGGTCCAATCATTTTCAGCTCCGGATTATCTTCTTCAATCCTAGGCATGGCTTCATCACTAATTGTGCTAGAAATTAAGTGAACATTGTAGAAGGGTGAAAAGGTTGGAAGAGGATCCAAAAGGATTCTACTGTGGAGTTGGAGTTTCATTTATTTGGAGGGTGTCGAGGTGTTTTTTTTACATAGCCACTTAGCCCAAATTTCCCCACCTTAGCCAAAGCCTACATTACAACCAATGAAAAGTCCTTTCTAATTCTTATCTTGAACCACACATTGTTGTAGTGGAGAGATGAGATTGATTGCAAGGCTATGGTGTATTACATGCATTGAATTAATTTTGAGTGTAAACACGTCCTTTTAAACACTTGAGTGTTGAGAGAAGAAAATACACACCCGGAGAGGTTCATTATTTTAAAGGCATGATTTATTTGAATTTATCTTTATGCATTGTGGTTTTGATCCACATAGTTGAATTAGGCAAAAATTTAGTTTATCCTCTGAAGCATTGCACGTTTACCGATTCACACTTCAATTCTTTCATGATTCTCAGATGTTTGAGGACGAACAAGTTTATAAGTTTGGGGGAGTTGATAAACCCTTATTTTTCAATGATTTTCATGCATTTTTAAGTCTAATTGGATGGTATTTGATGAGCATTGCATGTATGAATTAACAAGTTGCGCATAGTTTCCATATTCTATTCAGTGTCACGTATTTGCTCATTTTGAAGGAATTTGATGTCATTAATTTCTTTTATGAGACTTAATTGAACTAAAAAACTACCTAAGAAGATAGAGGACCGAGTGAGGAGCACTCTGCAACTTGAATCGGGTCAATCGGATGAGAAACGAGTGAGAACGCAGGCGAGACTGTAAAGAGTGTCGGGCGGCAGAAGCTGGCGCTGGCCTGTGCACCAAGAATCCTTAACGCACGGACGGTGCGCGTCCTTAAGAAAATGGATCAGATTGTTATGCATTGCCTGTGCGCGAGAGAACCCTTGGCGCATACACCGTGCACTGTGAGGCGGTTTGTGGCGGATTTTCCTCTCTTTCCTTGTTCGACTCCAACACCCATCCCAACTTGGCCCAACTATTTAAAGCTTCTTTGAGTACGAAAATGACATAACTTTTACCTTATAAAGAGAACAGAGAACATCGTGGAGAAGACAGAAGAGACCATCGAGAGATTGAAGAAGCACATTATAGACTAAGTTTATTTTATGCTTTATTCAATTAGAACTATCATGTTGATTACTTTGTGTTTTTATTTCCTTTATATTTTAAATACAACATGAGTAGCTAAACTCTTTGAGATCCTAGAGTTGTTGAATGTTGATGGATTTATGATTTGACGTAATTTATTGTTCCATTCTATATCTTATTTATACATCCTCGTTTATTGTTGTTTTGTGTGGATGAATTGATCAGCATTTACACTAGTGTAGTTAATTTATTATTCATTCAAGAGAGGTTGATAGATTAACGGATTAGGATTGCATAACACGAGTCTACTAGATCGAGAGATTGGTAGGTGTCGTGAGGAGAATAAATCTAAGGTGGTAATTGGAGTTAGATAATAATTCGAGATCGAGAGATAATAATTAAAATTTAATCTACATTTAGAACTTACTTGAGAGAGAGGGTCTAGATAATTTAGTGATTCTCCTACAAGATTTAGAATTAAATTGGTTTAATAAATTATTTGAAAATCAGAAAATTTATTTAGCAGCAACACAATAGGATCCGTTTCTTCATTTGTTTATCCAGTTTTCTGTTCTTGATTTATTTATTTATTTTGCAATATTTAGTTTAATTAAAATCAACTCTTAAATTTGGTTCTCTAGATAAAGTGAAACAACAAAATTGGGTACTTAGTCGGGTTGCATAGCTAGTTTTTATGGATATGACCTTGTTTACCGTTATTTTACTATAATTTACCTCGTTCTCTTGCGAGTAGTATTTTAGGTGAAATAAAATACCGATTAGAATTGATTTTTCAAGTCTTTAACCTCGGCCTCCAGCATCGCCTTGGTCTTGGTGTACTCGCTGACTTTTGCTGCAGCTACCTTCTTTGTCGTGGATCTCTCAGATGGCCACTGATAGTTATTGGAGACAACTTCCTCCAATATTCTCATAAAATCTCTTGAAGTTCTTGCCAACAGAGATCCTCCAGCAGAAGCATCCACTACAGTTTTTGCGGCTATAGTGAATCCTTTGTAAAGTTGGCACACCTGCTATGCCTCGGTGAAACCATGTTGTGGACACTTCCTCATCATGTCCTTGTATCTCTCCCAAGCTTCATATCGACTCATCTGGGAGCTATGCAAACTGGGTGATCTCGGCATGTAGCTTGATAGTCTTTCTCGGGGGAAAGAACTTGTGGAGAAATTTTTTTCTGAGATCCTCCCAGCTGTCGATCATGCTGTGATCGATCGACTTGTACCAAGTGTTTACCTTGTATCTCAAGGAAAAAGAGAACATGCACACATTGATAGCATCATACGACACTGTATTGATCTTGATAGTCCCACAGACCTTCAGAAATTGTGACAGATGAGCATTAGGATTTTCCGTCTGTTGGTCACCGAACTGATTTTGTTGCACCATATTAATCAGTCATGTCTGCAGCTCAAAATTGACAACATTGATCCCAGGTCCCCCGACCACTCGAAGAGGTCCAACAAGATGTTAGAACACATCTCTGACAGTGACGCCAGCGTCACCTATCAGTTGCATCTCGTGCTAGAGCAGTGTCCTCCTCATCTCCTCCAACTGGCATTGGAGGTCTTGGACAATCGCTCCTTGATTGAATAGTGGCTGATTGTTTTACTGTTGTTCATCCATCCTACTCTTCAACTCTTTCCTCACTAATCTCAATAAATAAATAAATAAAAGTCTAGCCTACTAACATAGTACTAGAATAAGAACAAAGAAAATAAATAGTCTCTGGCAACAGCGTCAAAAACTTGGTATGCTGTTTATTACCAAATAAATCATACCACAAATGCACGGTGTTATTGTAATATCTAGGTGAGCAAGAGTATTATATCCCACAGAGACCGTATTCACCCATTCGTATACACAAGCACTTAATTAATATCTAGACTCAAAACACTAGAATAAAGAGAAATAAAAATAACAAGCATAAAATAAGGATACAAAACAATAAAATAAAGTACGAAGATAACAAATATACGAAAATACTAGGTTATAGGGGAATTGGATTTACTATATCATTTCACTATAATCATTAATTCTCTCAACCCGAATAATTATCTTGTCTTTAATCTATCAATGGTGGGGGATCACTAAAGTGTTATCAGGCTACTGTTTAAAGGCATATACCATAACATAGATATAATGAGTATGCACTTCACTATGGTCTAATCAAGTACTCGAAGATCTATTCAACCTAATGTGATACTTGTTCACTTGGTCGGTCCTTCCAAGCATACATAATCTAATTTCTATCTTTCTATTATTAATCATTCTCTGGTCAGTACTTCAGATTAACGACTAGCATGCACAAATGGTGATCAAGCATTCATACAAGATATAAAATAAAATTATAGAAATTAAATCCCGAGAAATAGCAAGAAGAAAAAGTAATCAAATCATATATAAAAATTCATAGGTTCCAATCTCTAAAACCTAGCTATAGATTTAGCTAGACATAGTAAAATAAATAATCAACATCACAGTTTCAGTATTAATGATAGAAAAGAATAAGAAAACTGATGAACAATATGTAATCCAGCGGCTTCGTCTTCTCTATGATGGTACTTCGTTTCTTACAACCTTGACATCTCATCTTGAGTAGACAACAACTCATTCTTCTTTCTTCTCTTCTTGGACATGTGTTCTACTGTGTTGGAGCATCTCTTCTGTATATGACTTGTATATCTCGTGTATCAAAATGGAGGCTTTTATATGTAGGTTAGAAACCCTGAATTGGAGTAAAAAAATTATGCTCCCGCGGATCCATGATACCCGAGTTGACCAAGCCATCCGGGTCGACCCAGAGCCCTATTTTGGCACAAGGTCGAGCCAGGCTAGCTGAGCTAGGTCAACCCACCTCTTCACAAATTACACTGGGTCGGTCGACCCACCCCTGCTTCGAGTTGGGTTTCAAATTTCTTCAGGTTTTGATAAGTTAATCCGGTCTATTAAGATTCCATTAATCATTTAATTAAGCCCAAGAGTTGAATTAAACACTCCTTCAACTCCTCTTGTCCATGTTCACTAATTTTGTTCCAAATATGCAATGAAATCACAACACTTACTGCAAAACTACCAAACACATCAAAACTCCAAATGATAATAAAATGAGCACAAAAACTATATAAAATACACAACCTCACATAACAAAATGCATCAATTCATATCCAAAAGTTTTGTAAAATACGCAGCTGTCACGAACATAAAATATATTAATATTAAATTATGAAATTCATTAAAATAAGCAAAGTGATTTAGCTACTCATGTCTTGCTTAATCTCCAAAGAAATCAAATAAAACATTGTGGCAAACATATTCATACAAGAAAGAAAGAAAGAATGATACAAAAAATTATGTCCAAATATTTGCTTCTTTAATCTTGAGTCTTCCATCAATCATCAATAACTAGGGTTCTCGGAGCTCTCTCATATATTGTGTGGTGTATTTTGATGAGTAGATTAGGTAGATTGTGTAGATGATGTGTAAATTTCTAATATATATAGTTGGAGGAGTCCAAATCCATTAGGAGATTAAACTCGAGCCCAGAAAGAAGTTCAAAACCTGACCATAAGAGAGTCACATAGTTAGTTCAATTATATAAAAAATAATCAACTATACCATCGCATGTATTTTTTGAGACTTAAAAATGATCGAATAATAGCATCAAATGTATTCCACGTCATCAAAAAAAATTAAGTTGACTTGAGCATTCCATGTTTTCAAAATAAAAGCACATCCAATATTTCAAATTAGCTCTTTTTTTAATGAAAAAAATCATAGACAAGAACTTGTATGAGACCATCTAACGGGTCTCTTACGTTAAACGGGTCAAATAAAATACAAACCTGCCCCCAAACTGATTTCCGCATGTAGGCGCGTGAGATACACGCGTCCTCACATGCCTGTTTTTTTTTTGTCTGGCGGTTTTATTAATTATTGAACCAAAAATAAAGAAGTGTCATTAGTTATAAGGTAAATTATCATTATTTACGATATGAAGTATTGGTAGCTCTAACACTATTAATTATTAAACCAATAACAATGATGTATCAACAACATTAGCTATGAAATGAAGTATCATTAACTATAAAGTGAAGTATCATTAAATATAAATTTGACAAAATATAATTAACTATTATTTATAAGTAAAGTATCATTAGATATATGTCTGGTAAAGTATCATTAACTTTGATGTGAAGTATCATTAATTATGAGATGGAGTATCATTAACTCAAAAGTGGAGTATAATATGATATTATTGATGATAAGCATTAATTATCGAATCAAGAATAGATAAATGTCATTAACTATAAGTGGAGTATCATTAACTCACACATGAGTATCATTATTTATGAGGTGAAGTATCATTAATTCATATATAAAGTGTCACTAACTCTGAAATGAAGTATTATATGATATTATCGATAATTAAATAGTATTTATCGAACCAAGAACATATAAAATTATCATTAGCTATGAGGTGAAATATCATGAATTCTGAGGTGATGTAACATTAATTACGAAGTGAAGTATCATTAATTATTAAGTGATGTTTCATTAACATATGAAATATCATTAATTCAGAGGTGGATGTGGAGTAACAATATTAACTATGAATTGAAGTATCATTAATTCTTAAGCGAAGTATACATAAATTCAGAGATACATGATTAAACATTAAATCTCACACCATAAACATAGAAGTATCATTAGCTATGTTGTCTTATAGCCAAAAGATAAAGTATCATTTATTATGAAGTGAAATATCATTTCTTATATGATGAACTATCATTAAAATATGCAGTAGGAAATTACCATTAGAAATTCATAACTTCAAACTACAGATCTAATCAAATTCAAAAGACAATCACATAGCCACATGAATTAAAATAAGATCTGGTTGAAGCATTTCGTCAAACTGTTTCATGCTACTATCATGAATAACACCAAAAATTCCTTACAATCACTATCATTCTCACCACAAAATTATTCTCTTCACAGTGTAGATAACATGTCATCGCTGGATTCAACACTCAACATATCATAATCTTAAACTTTCTATAAGAAAACTCAATTGACGTATGTTCTATAAAATTTCAGAAACTTGGGGATTTAAATCCATAAAATCTTCAAATCGCTAAATCTAAGAGAAATAGAGAATAGAGGCTTGCGCTCCGAATCTGCTTCGAATCCTTGAATCTGCTTCGAATTCAAATTAATTTATCACATTATCGACTGATTCTGTAGAGATTGGATTGATAGAAGCTCCAAATCGGTGTGAGATGTGTGTGTGAGAAAGGGGAGAAGTGACAGCGATGGGAGTAATTGTTTTTAGTTTTTGCATTTTAATGGTTGCGGGTTGGATCGGGTAGAGATCCCTCTAATATAAGAGATCGTTAGACGGTCTCACACAAGTGTGCCCCTAAATCATAATAGCAAAGACCTAGGCCAACTGGTTTTTAAACTTCATAAGTTTTTAAATATTTTAAATATTTAATAGACAAATGTATTAATATGCGATAGATTTAAAACAAGGGAAAGAGTATATAAATCATTGTTTATCCCAATATATATATATATATATATATTATAACACACTCCTAAGACAAGTTTTTTTCCGCTCATTTGCAAGGGCATTCTAGACAATTAATAATTGTGTAATTTGATAAAGTATTTATATTAACATCCATTATAATATTTCTACAATTAAAGCTAATTAATTGTTACTATGATTATTAAAAAAAGGGAAAGAGTATATAAATCATAGTTTATCCCAATCTATATATATATATATATATATATATATATATTATAACACACTCCTGAGACAAGTTTTTTCCGCTCATTTACAAGGAAATTTTAGATAATTAATAATTGTGTAATTTAATAAAGTATTTATATTAACATCCATTATAATATTTCTACAATTAAAGCTAATTAATTGTTACTTTGATTATTTGGCATCAATTCACCTTGCATGTGGTTATTTAATTATTGACGATCAATTAATGAATTTGATAATTAGCTATATTTTGAGAGCTTATCACAATATATTAGAAAGATTGTTGATAATCTTACAGAGTCCATCCCCATGATTTCAGGTACACAATGCAATCACTGTCCCATAATTTAAAATAAACTAGTTTTTGCACCCGTGCGATGCACGGTACTTATCGAATTTATTGAAAGAAATTAAAGATAAATCCATATTTTAAGTTTATATAATAAACAAATAAGTGAACTGAAAAATAATTGAATATTATTGGAGAAATTTTCATTTTTAAATATTATTTACAATTAAAATAAAAAAAATTGTCGCATTCAAAGTTATTAGTAGACTCCTTCAGAGTTTGTATTGAAGAAGAAATTAATTTCAGAAGGAGAAAACAAATAATGAATTTACCAATTATCTGCACAGTTATCATAACACTTTATCATATGAGCTAACATTTTCTGTATCTAAACCATTAATTTGGCCAACTTTTTCGTAGAGGCTAAGTAAGAACCTGAATGCAAAATCATACGTCTTCAAGTAAACACAATGACGACAAAATTCATCAAATTTAAAGTGCATTATAAATTATTTGATGCTGCATAGAATTTTTAGCCATTTTATCAAACTCATTTTACACGATATCCAAGAGTGCATGTGAGATAACTATACAACTGCAAAAATTGTCTTCAAATTTGGTATTGTTTTATTTGTATCACTATCATATCAACCATAAATATGTCATTTGTTCAAATAGATCACATAAATATTCAAACATTAAATAAAAATATTTGAAACATGGATCACAGAAATTAAAATCCCTCAAGGAACGTAGGGAAAAGAAATACATATTTTAAGAATTAATGGAAAATGGGGGAGCAATTAAGGGAGCCAGGGATATATGTTATATAGAATTAATTAATTATAACAACTCTTGCACACGGTACAGAGGAAAAATAGATGATACTTTGTGAAGTTTTTTTTTTTTTTGGTTTATTTTAGGGAGCTTTAATATAGAGTTAATCATACAAAAAAAAATCCCATTTACCTCCAAATTAAAATGATGTTCTACTTGCAAAGCAATGTCTCTCAAGTTTTGTAACATGTTACAGATTTGCCGGGTTCATCCTGTCAATAAAGCAATTAGATTAGACTTTGAGAGCAACGAACACATCGTCGAAGATGATGCTGCATGTATAAACAATTGTAATCCAAGGGGGTTCTAAACTTGGTCATATATTAAAACAAATAAATGAGCAAACCTGCACAGGATATTCTATTACTACAAATATTATTGGAACGAATGGAAACCCTCCAAACTAAGTGATGTGTTGACAGACTCCTTCAACACATGCAACTATATATGCAAGCACATCAATAAGTTGTTGGAGAAGATCAATTAAGATGCCGACATCGTTGAGGACGGCCACACTGCGGAGGCTGGATTCTTGTAGGCGAAGTAGAAGAAGATCAACAATACGCATTTATTTTGCAAAATTACATAGAGGAATTTGATCAAGATCATTTTAGAAAAAATGGGAGATTGAAGAACCAACCGGTTGGGCTTGTAGAGTATGGTTTTAAATCTGGTTTTATGCAGAAAATTTAGAGGAAGTTATAAAGAAGATTTTTTTGGACGGTTTTCATGCATCATTTTTTGCTGTCAGTTTTTTTTTGGATAACTTATTACCTGCACGATTTTGAACGTAACAACGTTGGTTACTAAAATTACAGAAACAAACATAATTTGGCGCAAAATTTGAATGCAACAGAAACTGTGTTTATATATATATATACATATATATAGATTGTGTATATATTTTTAGCACTATCAAATCATGATTTATTTACGTATTTCATATTTCACATTATCACAATTTTGATTATGTTTTCCATATCACACTATCCGTAAAATTTATAGGTTCAAGTAAATTGTGTGTGTGTAATTTTAGTAAGAGTTCATGCACTATTCGTGATTTTGGTATAATTATGTTTAATGTATTAAAAAACTAATGATATTATATGAAAAAAAAATAGATAGTCTTTGTTAGGAAAAACTATCAAGGTTTTTCTTACAATGGGTTTTGATGAGATGTCAAAATATGTCAAAATATGAAAAGAGTCTTGAAAGAACTGAAAAGAAATCAAGCAGAAAACTAAAGATGATCATACAGAGTCAAAGCTATCAAGCCAATAGATATGATCAATTCGTGTGAAAGAGGGGAGAAGAATAGAGAAAAAGAAGATGGTAGCTTGCTAGAATAATCACCAAGGCAAATTGGAAGTTGTAGGTACCAGCGAGAGAAGGTATCAATTTCCACCAGTCTACAGTAATGAACTGATAACCAATACCAGTTCAAAGCCGCCATCAGCTAAAGAGATGCTCCAGTTGAAGAGAACTGAAGGACATACAAGTTTTAGGCCGCCACCAGCTGAAGTGATGAACTGATGAACATACTAGTTCAAGGCCGCCACCAGCTGTAGGAAAGTCCCAGCTGAAGTGATGAACTGAAGCACATACCAGTTCAAGGCTGCCACCAGCTGAAGGAAAGTCCCAGCTCAAGAGAACTGAAGCACATACCAGTTCTAGGCCACCACCAGCTGAAAAGAAGTTCCAGCTAAAGAAAACTGAAGCACATACCAGTTCCAGGCCGCCACCAGCTGAAGGGAAGTCCCAGCTGAAGAGAACTGAAGCACATACCAGTTCTAGTCCAATACCGGTTAAAGAAATGTTCCAGTCAAAGTAAGATCCCAGTTGAAGGGAATACCAGCTGAAAGAGGAGAACTGAAGGACATGCCAGTTCCAGATCATTCCCGACTGAAAAAAATACCAGTTGAAGAGCACATCAGTTTGAACTGATGAACATGCCAGTCCATGATGACATCAACTGATGAAAACTGCCAGCCGAAAAGAGGATAATTACGAGCTGAAGAAAATAGCAGCTCAAGATATTCCAGCTAAAGGAAATACCAGCTGAAGAAATGTACCAAGTCTAAAGATCCATGCTAAAGGAAATACTAGCTTAGGATATTCCAGTTGAAGGACCATACCAATTGAAGAGAAGACCAAGGTACAAGGTGATGGAAAATACCAGCTCAAAAATACCAGCTGAAGAATGAAGTTCCAGCTGATGAAGCACCAGTTCGAAGAACACGAGCTGAAGACGCATCAGTTATAAAGTCCAACTAATGAAGCGCCAGCAACCGAACTGAAGACCAGTCCATGAAAGTTCTAGCTGAAGGGAAACAAGTCCAATATGCCAGCTAACGAACACTGGTTCAAACTACCAGTCGAGGCAGAAGCAAACTGGAGCTCAGAAGGCAACAAGCCCAAGCCCAGAAATGCCAACTGAAGATGATCTCAACTGAAGCTTTTCAAACTGCCAAGGAATACGCAGAACTGATAGACAAAGAAATTGAAGATTCCAGCTGTCATTTAAAAATGACAAATTCTCAATATTACTTAAAGTTTTATAATTAATGCAGTGTAAAATATTTAAAAATGACAAGTTCTAGTTAGTTTTTAACATAGACTTCTTATACGGAAACTATTAAAGATAATGGGTCCTTAAGGCGTATGTGTGATGATTTATGACCAAATTTACACACGAATATAATATATTCTAAGTAGTTAGTATTTGAAGGTGTGCGCCGAAAGAGTAAAGACGAGAACTTGTTGAGATATTTTGATGGGCCATGACCTAAAAAAAAATAACTTTATTAATTAAATTATATTTGGCATACAAATAAGTCTCTCTCTTCTCTCTCTCTCTCTCTCTCTCTCTCTCTCTCTAAAAAGAATAAGTTTATTAATTAAATTATATTTGGAATACAAATAACTCTCTCTCTCTCTCTCTCTCTACGAGTCCAACTAAATATGAGGCTGACTATGTAGAGTTTATGAAATCGACTTCTATGAATTAGGTGGTTGTTATTTGCACCACTATTTTTTTAATATATACCATATTTATTCATACACTATTACTCTTTTTTTTCATTAATTTTTATTTATACACCATTTTTTTTTTTTTCATTCTTACCCTTTAGCTTAAGAAATAAAATAATAATAAAAAGAGACACACTTGTGTGAGACGGATCTCCACCCGACTCGTCTAACGGGTGTCTTACTAAAAAAAATCAGGTTTATCTCTCTTTCTCTCTCTCTCTCTCTATTGCCCTAATCGATCGCCTCATCTCCAATCACCGATTCTTCTTCCTCTTCTCCACGGCCTCTCGTGAAACCATGCACTACAACCCTTACGATCTCTCGTCGTGGCTTGAATCCATGATCTCCGGCCTCAATCCAATGCCAAATTTTGATGCCTTTTTTGAATATTCCGCCAATCGAATGGTGTCGGATTCGGATATCACCGCCATCCTCAGAGAAGCCGTGAGCAGAGTGACGCCGATGAAGAAATTGAAACTCTCGCATTTGTGTGGGGTCGGACGGAGATGAAATCGCCTCTGGAGAAGAAGCTGATGAAATTGGGGCTGAACAAAGGCGAAGTAGAGGACGATTGGGATCACCATATTTCGGTGCATATTGATGGCTTAACTCAAGGTAAGCCATGCCTAATTACTTTAGAAGAACATCTTGGTACTGCGTTTTGTTTCCCTTTGATTTCTGAAGGACTAAGTTCAAATTGATTTGATACTTGTATCTGCTCATCTAGGTTCTGGGAACACCAACTCATGAGGAAATAAAATGCATGAATCCAAATTATACGGAGTTCAAGTTTCCTCAAATTAGGGCCCATGGCACAAGGTTGTGATCTGAATCTGTAGATCACTGTGCTTGCAATGTTTTTACTTGCTATTATGCTGATTATATTTTTTGTGCTTGCAATGTTTATAAAAACTATAGAGAAGGTATTTCATGCGGTGGGCCTATTTCATATACAGTAGTAATACTTCTATGGTATTCAGTAATACTTTCTATGATGATAGTAATCCTTCACTAGCTATTATTCATATTTTGCAACTGTTTCACTTGAAAACATAATTATAACTCACTCGATAGTAATAATACTTCTATGATATATAGTGATACTTTCTAGCGTAATAGTAATCCTTCCCTTAAAACGTAACTATGATTCAATAGATAGTTATTTCTGCGTGAATAGATCAACAAAAGTACATATCACATGCATATATTGAATTTTGTACACTAGTAATACTTCTATGGTATTATTTTATATTTATACGCAGTAGTAATACTTCTATGGTATTTAGTAATACTTGCTATGATGATAGTAATCCTTCACTAGCTATTATTCATATTTTGCAACTGTTCCAACCATTAGTCTTTGGTTTAATTTGATGAAGAACTTCATTTTCTGAATTAAATTGTCGATTTCGTTTTATGAAAAATAATCATAAAGCTTAATTGGATTACCCTATATTTGCAATGCGTTTGACAACGATATCACTAAAGAATGTAAAAGTATCACTAAATGATGCGACCCGGACTATTAATCTAGGATGAATCTAGAGAACGTAGCGGAAGACTTTAGGATACGAAACACATCAGCGAACGAAGGGCTTCAATCCGACTCTATAAACAATGAAAAGACGACAATCTAGATAACTAAAATACCTAGGACAATGACATGAATTATATAACACAATACCAAAGGGATAGGGCTGTATAGATACGATCCTAGGGCTGAATTATGGATGGAATTCGTGTGTGATGGCTAAGTGAAGAATGGCTTCGTGAAGATAGGATATGATAAGGATATGACGAACTTACGGATAAAACGAACGGTAGAAGATTGATCGAATTTGTGGCTGACTTTTGAGGCGTGCGTCGATGGGGAATGGAAGATGTCGATGATGGTTGATGGTTGGTATTTGCCTTGCGATCTCGAACGTACCACGAGGCCAAAATCTCTAAGTTGCTCTTCGATATTAGCGAGTACCCGTTAATCCCTCGAGTGAATTAAGGAATACCCTTGAATAAGACTTAAAGATGCTATCCTCTAAGAATGATGATTTATGACTAAATCAACAAAAGTGTTTGTTTGATCAACCTAAGGATCGTGAGACAATTGAGAAAATAACTCTTTATTTCATGCAACGTCTCAAATAATAATGTACAATGGTTCCCCTACTTATAGGGCTAAAAGGCACGAAAATAATAAGGTTAAAAGGCCTAAAAATTGATCCAAAAGGGATCTCTAACTATACTAGGAAGATACCTAAACTAGAATTCTATTCAAGGTAGGAAATTGCCTTAAATACAATTCTAGTCAAACCTATTTAATTATGGATGAAAATTACATCAATAATTAAATAAAAATCTGAACTAAACTATAGTCTAACATAATTAAATAAATACTATAGTCTAAATAAAATTCAATCCCTAATTAAATCAAATAAGGGACGAAAATTCCATGCAATGCGAATCTGCCATGCATGCTCAATTTGATGAGTTCTATCTTCATGCATTGCTCTTCAAATCTTGATCTCCAATCTTTAATTGTTAACAAAGTAACAATCTTGGGGCTGCATTTAACTTCTTCTAATTCTTCAAATTTCTTGCGAATAATTGCTTGGAAATAACCTTGTAATTTCTTGGCTCGAAATCGTGTAATTGAAACTCTAAATGGCAGCTCCGGATTTAGTTCTTCAAGGCCTTACATGGCTTCATCATTCCCCTTCTCTTGAAAAGAATTCGTCCTCGAATTCAAGTCTCTGGGATAAAAAACGAACACGAACTGACCATTGAACTCTTTTTGCACAAACTGCATAAAACACATCTTCATGAACGTACACATCAACTTGGTGTCAAATGGCCGAAACTCTAGCTCCAAAGAATGCATTAACATGGCATCCACGATCAAATCTGGTGGTATATCAACTTCCAATTGAATTTCTTTGACAACCTGTAAAATAAAGACATCACAAGAAAACGGTTGACAAAAAATGTTAGAACTCCATGGATCCGCCATGCTAGCTTGTTCAAGCTCTTCATGATCTTCAACCATTGCCTCACGGAGATCATTCTCCTTTTCAAAACATGGTTGTATCTCCATCATCTTTTCATCTTCTTCGATCTTCTCAACTGCAATATTGCTCTCCAAATTCACAATTTGTAGTTTGTCCTCCACACAATCTTTAGGAATTGTCATCTCCATGGACAAAACTTCCAAACTGTAATCTTCTATACTTGTCTTCTCCGGATTAGTAATTTCGAGAATGGGCACCTCTTTATCGACATGAATGGAAACCGACTCCTCTTGATTACAATCGCCTTGAACTAACTCCTCCAAAACTGATATCTCCTCATTGGTTGTTTCTATCATGTCCAACTCTGGCTTAGATTCTTCAACTATCTCATCTTCTAAGCACATAGAAACAGATGGTAATAAGATAAAAGGTACTTCAACGAAGTCTAGAATTTGTACCTTGGAAGTAGAATCATCATGGGTGGCAACGCTCAACTCTACTTGAACCTCCTCTTTTGACTACATCTCTAGTTCCTCTAGCCATTTTTCTATCCGGATGGCATAATCCACCATGTCCTCCAACTCATCGAAGCGGTACAATGCTACTCTTTCATGAATTGCCCTTCGTAGACCAGCTAGAAATCTATCCATGGTATCCTCTGGATATTCTTCTATATCAGCTCGTCTCATGGCTTCAATCATTTTATTGTAGTAGTCATTTACACTTCGATCTCTTTGTCTAAGCTTGTATAGTTTTTCCTCCAACTCCCATTGGTAGTGGTCTGGAATGAAGCGTTTCCGCATCAAATCTTTCAACTTACGCCATGTGTCGATAGGTGGAAGGTGATCTCTGTGGCACCGGTTCTGCTGTAATTCCCACCATGTTGCTGCGTAGCCTGTAAACGCCAAGGAAACTAATTGCACCTTCTTTGGCTCGATAAAGTAGTAGCGCTGAAAGATTTTATCGACTCTTTGTTCCCAATCAAGGTAAGCATCGGGATCATATAGACCTTCAAATTCGGAAATGATTATCTTATTGTAGCTGTGGAGATGGCGAGAATTTGGTGTATATGGTGTACGGCCCATGGGGAGCATGGTGCATGGGTGTTATGACTAAGGCTGAAATTCTCGAACTCTATAGGGATAGGGAACGAAAATTAATGGGTATGGGGAAGTATATGGAAGGTTTGAAAGGATTGGAATGGAAGAAATCAAGATAAGGAAAGAATTAGATGTATTTTTGAAGTCCTAAATAGTGTAGGAATCCAAAAAATAAATCCAAAAGGAAAGAAGGAAAGAAGTAGGAAAGAAAAGGAAAAAAAGATTAGGTAATTTGGAAAGTGTTACACAATTGTGACACAATCTAAATATCCTAATTGGACTAGACTCTAAAAGAAATGAACCAAAATTAAACTACAATTCAAAAGGAAATTACCAAAATAAAAATAAAACTTGGAAGGAAAGTTCCAAAAATAAAATATAACTCTAAAGGAAATTACCAAAATAAAATTAGAACTAGAAAGGAAAATTCCTAAAATAAAACAAATCTCTAATGGAAAGTACCAACTTTAGAACTTGACTATAAGGAAAATACCAGCTATAGAAAAGTACTACAAGGAAGTACCAAAATTAAAACAAGACTCAATAGGTAACACAATGAATATTCCTCTTTTCTCTTTTTTTTTTCTTTTTTTTTTAATTTTCGGATTTTTTTTTATTTTTTTATCCGAATAATTTTTTTTTGATCGCCCTTTTTTTATCGACCTTTTTTTTTCAAATGATAGCTATGCTATTACAACTCGATGACACGTAATAAAATAAAAGACACGTAGGACGACACGTAGGATAAAATGACACGTCGGATTGAACCACGACCAGCAGAGCTGACCTGGCTCTGATACCAAAATATGATGCGACCCGGACTATTAATCTAGGACGAATCTAGAGAACGTAGCGGAAGACTTTAGGATATGAAACACATCAGCGAATGAAGGGCTTCAATCCGACTCTATAAACAATGAAAAGACGACAATCTAGACAACTAAAATACCTAGGACAATGACACGAATTATATAACACAATACCAAAGGGATAGGGCTGTATAGATACGATCCTAGGGCTGAATTATGGATGGAATTCGTGTGTGATGGCTTCGTGTGCAATGCGAATCTGCCATGCATGCTCAATTTGATGAGTTCTATCTTCATGCATTGCTCTTCAAATCTTGATCTCCAATCTTTAATTGCTAACAAAGTAACAATCTTGGGGCTGCATTTAACTTCTTCTAATTCTTCAAATTTCTTGCGAATAATTGCTTGGAAATAACCTTGCAATTTCTTAGCTCGAAATCGTGTAATTGAAACTCTAAATGGCAGCTCCGGATTTAGTTCTTCAAGGCCTTGCATGGCTTCATTACTAAATAAACATAAAGTATCACTAAATAAGAATACGTATCTCTAACTGACATAAAAATATCACTAAAAAAATATACAGTATCACTAAAGAATGTAAAAGTATCACTAAATAAGAATAAGTATCACAAACTGATGTAAGTATCTCTAACATAAACGTATCACTAAAAACCTGTCAAGTATCAATATTTCAAAAATGCAGTATCTGATACGAACCCGAAAAGCATAAAGAATCAAATCCAAGACTACCATTGAGAGCTTCAAAGATAATCATGTTGTTCAAGATTAAAGATTGGAGATCAAGATTTGAAGAACAGAAGTGCATGAAAATATTCAGATATTTTGGGCAGTCCATAAAGATCAAAATATTCAGCCCGAGGTTGGTCAACATGCTATCAATTAATGAAGAAGAAGGAAGCATCAAGACGTGAGAAGAAGAACGACGCCATTTGGATGTGTGCATGAAGAGTTCTACGCGTTTGCATGGGACACGACACGGATGAAATATGCGGAAGCTTAGGAACGGAACAACGTCGGATGCGTAAGGGATCAATACGAATAAGAGAATAAATGAAAAGACGCGACTAGAAACGAACAAGACTCGAACGAATAAAGAAACTTACTAGGAAATGTAGACACGAATTAGGACTCGATTGTTGACACGAATGACACCCTTGGATGGCTGGAACTCAGCGATGGTGGCTGGAATCACGGCGAACGACGGTGGTGGAAGGATCTCGGCGGCGATGAAAGGTAGAAGGATAAATCAGGATCGGTGAACCCGTGTTGAAACAACTCGAACGTGCACGACTAATTCTCCAGATAGCAATTCTCCCAAGTACTTAATATACCCTGAAGAACTTGAATAAGATTATTGTATTGCTAGAACAATAAAATTATAGGTAAATGTTTGATCAACCGAAGGATCGTGAGACAAATTGAGAATAACTCTTTATTTCTTGCAATTATCCGAATTATGAATGTCACAAGGTACTCCTATTTATAGGAGCATATATGGATGAAAATTAGAGTCCTAGAAGTAATAAAAACTGATCCAAAACTAATCCTAAACAAACTAGGATAAAATCAAAAGATACCAAAAATAAGATAAGAAAAATCTATCTAAATCTAACTAGATAAGGATAAATCTCAAACTGATTTTGGGCTTCAATATTCGCGCCTAATTGGACCTAATTAATCATAACAATGGGCTGAATTAAATGATTAAATTCGTGGCCCATATTATGGTTAATTAATTCCTGCCACCTTTTGCATGAAAAACAGCAACTTGTCGGATTCCCATGCAAACGCGTAGAACTCTTCATGCACACATCCAAATGGCGTCATTCTTCTTCTCACGTCTTCATGCTTCCTTCTTCATCATTAATTGATAGCATGTTGACCAACCTCGGGCTGAATATTTTGATCTTCATGGGCTGCCCAAAATATCTGAATATTTTCATGCACTTGTGTTCTTCAAATCTTGATCTCCAATCTTTAATCTTGAACAACATGATTATCTTTGAAGCTCTCAATGGTAGTCTTGGATTTGATTCTTTTATGCTTTTCGGGTTCGTATCATTCAATTTATGATGTGACCTGGGACCTATGGGACACGACATGGATGAAATATGCGGAAGCTTAGGAACGGAAGAACGTCGGATGCGTAAGGGATCAATACGAATAAGAGAATAAACGAAAAAACACGGCTAGAAACGAACAAGACTCGAACGAATAAAGAAACTTACTAGGAAACGTAGACACGAATTAGGACTCGATTGTTGACACGAACGACACCCTTGGATGGCTGGAACTCGGCGATGGTGGCTGGAATCACGGCGAACGACGGTGGTGGAAGGATCTCGGCGGCGATGAAAGGTAGAAGGATAAATCAGGATCGGCGAACCCGTGTTGAAACAACTCGAACGCGCACGACTAATTCTCCGGATAGAAATTCTCCCAAGTACTTAATATACCCTGAAGAACTTGAATAAGACTATTGTATTGCTAGAACAATAGAATTGTAGGTAAATGTTTGATCAATCGAAGGATCGTGAGACAGATTGAGAATAACTCTTTATTTCTTGCAATTGTCTGAATTATGAATGTCACAAGGTACTCGTATTTATAGGAGCATATATGGACGAAAATTAGAGTCCTAGAAGTAATAAAAACTGTTCCAAAACTAATCCTAAACAAACTAGGATAAAATCAAAAGATACCAAAAATAAGATAAGAAAAATCTATCTAAATCTAACTAGATAAGGATAAATCCCAAACTGATTTTGGGCTTCAATATTCGTGCCTAATTGGACCTAATTAATCATAACAATGGGCTGAATTAAATGATTAAATTTGTGGCCCATATTATGGTTAATTAATTCCTGCCACCTTTTGCATGAAAAACAACAACTTGTCGGATTCCCATGCAAACGCGTAGAACTCTTCATGCACACATCCAAATGGCGTCGTTCTTCTTCTCACGTCTTCATGCTTCCTTCTTCATCATTAATTGATAGCATGTTGACCAACCTCGGGCTGAATATTTTGATCTTCATGGGCTGCCCAAAATATCTGAATATTTTCATGCACGTGTGTTCTTCAAATCTTGATCTCCAATCTTTAATCTTGAATAACATGATTATCTTTGAAGCTCTTAATGGTAGTCTTGGATTTGATTCTTTTATGCTTTTCGGGTTCGTATCAGTATCACTGAAGAATGTAAAAGTATTACTAAATAATGTAAAATTATCACTAAATAAACATAAAGTATCACTAAATAAGAATAAGTATCACAAACTGATGTATGTATCACTAACGAACATAAAAGTATCACTAAAAAACTATCAAGTATCACTATTTTAAAAATATAGTATCACTAAAAAATATTGACTGCATATATATACTACCTAACTACAACATCTTTATCCTTCTTGCCTCTGTTCTGGAACCCTTTGTATTGCAAATGCAAAAGTAGACTGTCCGAGGGACAGAGCTAATGCAATAAGAAAAGCTTTTAGACCATTCGCCAGCAGCAACGATAACAGAATAGGTGGAAGCATCCAACCGTAGGATCCAAAAACCTGCATAAGCAAAGTGTTTAGCCAAGTGAGTCATACTTTTGAGTTTGCAAAATCAATGAGCAAAAGATTACAGAAAACACAGTCAAAATTGAGAAGAAAAGCAAAAATGATGAAATTGAGTGCCTCCATATTCAAGCAATTATGTACATCATATGATGAATATATGTGCCTAAATTTCCCTACAACATGGACTGCAAGTAATCAACTTTTAGTTCAAATAAAACTAATTTTGGACTCACACACATCTCATTCTAGCTCATGTTGGGAGCTTATACGAACAGAGCTCAACACCTCCATAAGTAATCATTCTCAGTTGTTTCAAATTCACTTCACTAAGCTAATGTATGAAGCTGCTAACACAAAACCTCATATGAAGTCGACCAAAAGAAAAAAAAAGCAATGGAAAGATAGAGACAGTCTCGAGCTGCACAGATTTCGAATGCCTGCACAGGCTGCACCTTCTATAAAAACAGTCCCCAGATGCATAATTAACTCATTGCCACCATATCTAGTCACAACATGATGCAGGCGAAAGCATAACAAAAGAACAAATTCATTGATTTCTCGAGAATACCGAATATTGCACGTAAAAGGATGTAAGAGAAAACATAACAAAAGCACAAACTCGTTGATTCGCCAAGAATACAGAATATTGCAAGTAAAATACCTTGCTTATTATTTATGACAGTAAACAAGAAATTAACAAGAATTTACCAACAATGTAAATTAACAAGAAACAAACCAACTGTACATTACAATTGGACGTAATATCTATCCAAATATTCCCCAGAAACATACACTTAGAATCATCATGATAACAATAACAACATAACAATAAGGTGACCGATATATACTCACTGAGAATCAAAATTCTTTGAAACAGAATTTCAAAGAAATTCTAACTGAGTTTCTGACAGTATCAAGTCTTTGAATTTTGTCTAGCTCGACTCTAAAATTCCCTAAAACTCTAAAATCAAAAATCCTAAATTACAAAAGATATATACTCAAAGTGCGATCGATAATAAAAAACCAGTATTATAACATAGTAAAATTCCCTAAAACTCTAAAATCAAAAACCCTAAATTACAAAAGATATATACTCACTAATAATCGCAGTTGGTGCGGTTGGGAGGCGATTCGCCAGCGGTTGTGGGGAAGAGACGACCGAGAGAATCGCGGGAGAGAGAGGAGCGAGCGAGCGATTTCTAAGATCTTTTTTTTTAATATATATATCACCGGGTCGGGTCGAGAAATCCGTCTAACGTAGGAGACCCATTAGACGGTCTCGTATAAGTTTTTGTCTAATAAAAAAACCTAAACTAAAATGCGTGAATTAGCATTCCCACAGCCGCCCACCATTCTAAAGAAACCTTCAATTTCCAAAACAGGCCATCGCCGCCCACCACCCCACCTCGGCCACCGTCATCTCTTCCCTGCCACCCCATGCGCCAGCATCCATTTTTTCCCAAGCCGCAAAGGCCATCAAAAAACGATATTCGAATTAGTCTCATTATTCTAAAAATATTTTTCAATCCTCATTTCCATTTTTTAAAATCATTCTTCGATCTTGAATCTCATATTTGCAAATAATTTTTCTAACTAGTTGTGTATAAAGGAACTGATTTTCTTAAATTAAAATAAAAAAGGTTTGACAAAGATCAAACAAATCAGAAAGAACACGATTGATTTTATATATCAGATGAATTGTTGGTGGCTTGGCTGCGGTTGTTGTGTGTTGTGGGAAGAAAAACAATCATTTTTTTTATTTGATAGGGTATTTAGGTATTTTTTAATTATTTATTTTTGAATTAAATATAATAGTGGTGTATATTGAAAAATTGGTGGTGTATTTGAAACACCCATTAATTAAATCATTTTATCCGAATACGGACATGATATGAATACGACATGAACAAAATTTTTATCGTGCTGACACGATACGATAGAGACAGGTTAAACCTTCAATTTTATGCGAACACGTACCTATCTAATTTAACAAAAATAAATATGTTAAATTTTTAAATAATAATAATATTAATAATTATATAGATACATACATAGATAGATATTATCGTGTTACACAAATTCAACACAAACAAAATAAGAACAAACATTAACTATTAATCCGTGTGTGTTCATATCATGTCAAAAATTGACAGCCCTACTCGAAAGTTGGTTAGTTAATTATTTTAGTGTGAATTTATTAGCACCAATTTAAGCTTTTTAAGTAAATTGATATTTACACCAACAATTAATTAAACGGAGTACTGACTTATCTCATCCATACAATTGATTGTGTTTCATAATGGTAATGTACGAAGAGTTATGATTGGTTGTGAATGAGAGAATGCGATTATGCAACAAGGATTTAATTAAGACGTGACATTAACTATCTCATGATTAATAAGTTTAACGCGATTCGACAAACTAAAGTAAAGCACGATATTAAAATTATTGATGCTAATTATATCGCGCCAAAGAATCAGGTAGGATTCTCATATTTTCGATCGTGTTTTATCTCTTATCTTGTTAATTAGTATTAAAAAATGACAAGTGTAAAATTATAATATTATATCTCATTCACATCGTCGATATAAATAATACGAAAATAGAAAATGGAATACATATTATGGTGATATAGGTCCAATTGTGCTAATGGGTTTCTTTTTATCTAAGGCCCATTTAACTGGTGGCAACACTTGACCCAGGAGCTCAAGATCAGGCCCAACTCCCTATTGCCCTACTTAATTGTTGTTGTTGTACTTAGGGCTGGGGAAAAATACCGTCATACCGTCATACCGTACTTACCGTACCGAAAAAAATACCGGAATACCAAACTTTAAGGTATACCGATATTTTCGGTAAGGTATGATACCGTACCGAGATTTTTCGGTAAGGTAACGGTATAGAATTTTAAAAACCGAGGTATACCGGAGTATACCGATACCGACGGTAAACCGAATTTTTAAGGTATATACCGTTAATTCGGCATATACCGTTGTACCGGTATATACCGTTAGTTTGGCATATACCGTTGTAAGGGTATATACCGGTATATTTATGATATTATATACATATATGTATATGTGAATTATAGATACTTGATATATAATACTTAGTAAATATGATAAATTATATATATGTAAATATCTAACACTTATAATTAATCTTATGTTATACTTAATGCATAGTAATGATAATTAAATGTATTCTTAATTAATACTTAGTAAATAATTCTTTCAATTTCTAAGTAAAAGATTTCAAATTTGTAATATTTAGTAAGTTTATAATATTTTTATACAATTTATATTAATTATAAAAACATTATTGATATATCATACTAGTAAATATGTTATACATTTATAAATCTCTAGTAAATTTACATTATTAACACTTATAATTAATCTTATGCTATACTTAATGCATTATAATGCTAAGTGTGTTCTTTGTTAGTATATACTTAGTAAATAATTCTTACGATTTCTAAGTAAAACATTTCAAATTTGTAATATTTAGTAAGTTTATAATATTTTTATACAATTTATATTAATTATAAAAACATGATTGATATATAATAGTAGTAAATATGTTATACATTTATAAATATCTAGTAATTTACAATATTAACACTTATAATTAATCTTATGTTATACTTAATGCATTGTAATGCTAAGTGTGTTCTTTGTTAGTATATACTTAGTAAATAATTCTTACGATTTCTAAGTAAATAATTTACAATATTTATTTTATTTTGTTGAATTTTGATCGTTATTAGGAATGGTTCATATATTTTGAGTAAATATATGAGATATATGATATATCCTAGGATGGTAATGGTATGATAAGGTATACCGATGTCGGTAAGGTATACCGATATAGTAAGGTATACCGATGTCGGTAAGGTATACCGAATTAAAGGTACGGTAAAGGTATGCCATTTGTTTCATACCGAACTTAAGGTATACCGTTAGAAGGTATACCGAACCTTAAGGTAAGGTAACGGTATGGATTTTCTCCATACCGTACAAGTAAGGTAAGGTAAAGGTATGGGAAAAAAAGTAAGGTATACCTTACCGTGCCACCCCTAGTTGTACTGTTTACACATACTTCTCATTCTTGTATGTGTTTTAGAGAACTCTTCGTCTTCTCGAGTGAAATCTGTGAGATCTGTGAGATTTGGGTAGTTTCTGTTCTTCTTTTGATTTCTGTATAGATCGAGGGTTCCTAGATTCACTATCTTGGTGGATCGTACTTGAGTGTCGGTTAGGGTTTGGCTAGGGTTTTCTTCTTCTTGGTCAGTGAAGGTCCCGGTAGTTAGGGTTCTTGATCGCCATTCTCATCTTGTGGTTCGTGCGTGTAATTGCTTGTAAAGATTCAGCCATTCCTTAGTGGAACGAGTCTGAGCCAATTAATACAACTCTCTGTGATTTTTCTTGGGCTTAATCAGTTGTAATTAGAGATGGCTTTTGAGGCAATCACTTTGATACCCAACAGTGGTATCAGAGCGGGTTAAACTCGCCTCTGAAGCCCCCGCAATTGAGGCCTCGTCGTCGCGTTCGCATACACGGAAAGTCGGTCGGAGTACCCTCTCCTAGGGCTCTACTCTAGTAAAGCGGCTTGATCCTCTCTGATTTACTTTTCTAGTGCCGTCTGTGTGCGGCTATAAGCTTGGTCTTCTGGTAGATTAGGGTATTTGTGATTGTTGTTCTGTGTGGTTTTCTCCGCTGCTATGTCTGTGTTTTTTTGGTACTTTTCTCTGAAGCCTGCCTGTGTTCTGTGTTGAAATTGGGTCTTTTCTCCCCGCTTTCTGCATTTCTTTATGTGTGAGGTTTGTAAAACCTCCGTCAAGTTCATGTGAACTTCAAAAAATCGTAGATTTCTTGATACTGTGGCTGTGACTGATTGTTGACCCCTTGCGCCCTCGATAAATCGAGTGTTTGTGAACTGAGAAATCATTTTAGTCTTCAACAGCCTAGTATCTTTGTGATTCGGCTCAGTTTATTCCTTACTGAATCTATTCTTTGGTGTTCTTTCCTCTTGATCTTTGTATTCTGGTATATTATGGCTAATAATTCTGTGAATGCCTCTTTTGGTTTGGTTGTATTTAATGAAAAAGGGTGATTTTAATATTTGGAAACAGAAAATTAAATGTATTTTGATTCAACATGATGTGACCCGAGACCTATGGGACACAACACAGACGAAATATGCTGACACATAAATAAATAGATAAATGGGCGAATTAGGGCAAATTGGTTATACGTGTTATTTAGAGCGAATTGGACACGTATAGGCGATGAACGATTTAGGTGATGATTTATGGACAAATTTTGATTGATGGATGATGGTGAGACGTACGTATAGGCGTAGATGAAGGATGGTGATCAATGGAGATGAATTGAAAAGGTAGAAGAAATAAACTTACTCGAACCCCATCTTGCGGTGAAGACGAAATGCGATTTCTCGAATACTCCAAGTTGGATAGCACTCCCCCTAGACTCTGTTAGGAAAAACTATCAAGGAACCTCTAGATCAGGTTTTGATGAGATTTCAAAATTAGTTATGAAAAACTGACTAAAAGTTCAAGCTGTAGATCGAAGCTGACCAGTCCAGGGCATCATCAAAAGGAACTCAAGTAGAGTCAAAGTCAACCAATCTGAAGAATGGCCTACAAGCTGGAGGATACGTCATCCAGTCTAAATTCAACTCAGCTGAGGAGTCATACCAGTCAAAACAAGCTGACAACCAAGTCAGCTGAGCTGAGGGAGAAAAGAGTTGACTAAAGACTGAAGAAACTGATAAAGCACCAGTTTAAGCTAGAGACTGGAGGTATCCAACTGATGGCCAAACTGCAATTAACAATAGCCAAACTCAGCTGACAAGCGCAGAACTGCCAACTGAAGCAATGGCCAAACTCAGCTGACAAGCCCAGAACTGCCAACTGGAGCAATAGCCAATCTCAGCTGACAAGCTCAGAACTGCCAACTGGAGCAATAGCCAATCTCAGCTGACAAGCCCAGAACTGCCAACTGGAGCAATAGCCAATCTCAGCTGACAAGCCCAGAACTGCCAATTGGAACAATAGCCAATCTCAGCTGACAAGCCCAAAACTGCAAACTGGAGCAATAACCAATCTCAGCCGACAAGCTCAGGACCGCCAGCTGGAGCAATAATCAAACTAAGCTGACAAATCCAGAACTGCCAACTGGAAGAAAACTGAAGTTAAAGAACCCTAGAGTTTGTTGCTAAAAACCGGCGAATCTTGGAATAAATGCTTCACCAAAGATCCTGAAAATTAATGAAGATCGATTGGCAGAGTAACGACTACTTCAACCAAATGCTCCAAGCGATCATTAAAGACCACCTGCCATTGATGAGCCAACAGAGCCACCGATCAATGGACAATGGAACTCAACGGTCATAAAATCACTCCTCTATAAAAGACGAGTGAATCAGAGTTTAAAACACTCTTTGCATACCCTCTGCCAGACAACAAAGCAAAAACCTTTTGCCAACTCTGATACGGCTTCACAACTTTCGCATATACAAGCAAGATCTTTTCTTTCTCCCTCCCACTCAAGCTCAAGTGCGACATTTGATAGAAACTGCGAGAGTCCAATTGAGAAGAAGAATTCAAAGAATTAAGATATTCAGCCAGCTGTTGATGATCCAGCTAGAGTAGCCTTCTCAGTTCCAGCTATTCAACGATCAACTACTCAGCTCAATTAAGGAGAACATCAGTTGATACCCTCTGTTCAAGACTCACCTCTTGAAGATCGAAAGAGATCTAAAACCTTGTAAAGACGACAATAGCACCTACCTTCCTAGAGAGCAGTTAGGGACGTCAAGTGTGAGCCGTCGACCCGCTGAGGTAGCGAGTAGTTACCAGGTTCAGCCAACTGTCCTTCATTGTGTAATTTGTAAAGAAACTCAAGTTATATAATGAAGTTGCCCTTCTGCGGAAGGAAGAGAGGACGTAGAAGTTTGAGACTTTGAACCTCTATAAATCGCTTGTGTACTGTACTATATTGATTATTGCATAACTCTGAACTGCACACAATATCACACAAAGCTACACTCAAACTGTCTTAACTGATCAACAAGTTTGTGCATAGATAAGTTTCATCAAGCGAGTCAAAGGGCCCTGTTATTCCGCATCTAAAGTAAAAGTTTTTGAATCAGTTTATTCACCCCCCCTCTAAACTGATACCGACTCATCCGGGACCAACAAGTAGTATCAGAGCCAGGTTGATTCTAAGGATCAACCGTTTCTGTAGATCAACTGAATCAGATCTATTTATCTGTGCTAACATTTTAGCTATGGGAAACCATAAGCTATATTTGTTTTCAGTTGAGAACTATGATAACTGGAGCAGGAGAATGAAGGCGTATCTCTGCTCAATTCATGAGAATATGTGGGAAGTCATCGAAGACGGTCCAATCAAAAGCAAAAATCTTCAACCCTGAAAGATCAATTTCTCAGCCTCTTAAATTAATCTCTCTTCGAAGAATCATGGCCCAAAATCCATCACGCAGAAGATTTAATTTCCATCAATCTGGAGAAGACTCTAAGCTTTCTGTGATAAGCTCGATAGAGACAAGTTTTTCAATCCAGCCGGATTTCATCAAGCCTACAAAGCTTCTCCTCTCAGTAGAATGTGTAACAACCCGGATTTTCAGAAGGTGATTAATTAATTCCTAATTTTAATTAGGAAATATGAAGAAGGATTTTGAGCATAGTTAGAATGCTTCGGTTCTTAATTGCGATTTTAGAAGTTATTTTTCATAAAATCGTCTTTTCGAGAATTTTGATTCCAGCTCCGTCGCAACTAATTATGGTCATGTTTGAAAGGTGTTGACCCAAGGAGCATGCCGATGTTTTTGGATTTTGAATCTAAAGTCGTTTGAGTTCCTAGTGATTTAAATTGCGTTTAAAGGAGTTATGAATAGTGTTTTTCCGAAGGAGCGCGTTCATTAGAAATTTGCGAAATCCTGTGTGTTGACCCGAGCTTTGATTTTTGAAGCCTATCCTATAGGAAATTTCTCAAGGAATCCGTTGGCATTCCCGGATTTTTATTCTGAGGTTAATTGAACGCTCGAGAATTTTATTTGTCCCTTGCGTAGAATAGTAACTTTATTTTTGAAAAGAGATTAATTTCTCATTCTCCTTCAAACGACTCGTTCTATATTCCGAGTCAATTTGGTTCAACAGTACTCGAGCCAATGAACCTGCCGGTATTTTCGGATTTAATAAACGAGGTCATTTGGACCTCGTCATCGAATAAAGCGCCTTTAACCGAACCCGATATTTTTAAAGCAGTATTGTTGCACTGCTGAAGCTTCCCGAGGAAGCCATTTATTTTTCTATAAATAGCAGCTCTCCCCTCCTTATTTCTCGCTCATTACTTCTTCACCCCATTTCTGTAGAGTAGAGAGAGAGAGAGTAGAGGGGAGCTCTCTTCGTGAGAGCACCCCCAGTGTTGAGAGAGAGCAGAGTGAGAGGGCGCCGCGGGGCTGAAGGGCGCTGAGGGGGCAAGGAGCCCCGCGGGGGCACGGGCGCGCTCGTGCTGTCCGGCAGCTCCGGCACGTTTTCATACGGAGGCCATTACTTTCGCCTCGGTTGGAGTTACGAGGCCCATGAGTACTCAAATCGAAGCTCTTTCAATGATATACGAAGTAGCAGTGGCCAATTGTCCGGAATCTCGATATTTCGAATCGGATTTTCCATCCCCATTTATGGTAATTTCGAATGCCTTAATCTTTTAAATTATCGCATTTTAAGTTATAGTTAAGGGTCAAGGGTTTAGATATCGTTTCGATATCTTATTAGGAGCTCGAATAAGGTTCTAAGTTGTTGATCGACTTTCGTAAATATGAGGTTTTTAGAATTGCTTTATTGCAATCGATGTTTATCCGCATTCATTTCCTCGTATTTGAAATGTTTATGCTTCGTTAAAGCTCGTATAGTTAAGGATTAAGGATTGCCTTTTAGGGTAAGTTATAAATCCCTTATAGGTCGAGATCATGCTCAATTAAAGGATTAGCCTTAGACGATTGCTCTAGGCTTGGTATTGTTAGCTAAGTTAAGTAAGTAAGGAAGGTTAAGGTTAAGTAAGGAAGGAAGTTAAGGAAGGATATAGCTTATGTTGCAAGCAGGTTATCGAGATCAAAGAACAGTTTATTTACATTATCATGTCGTGACCCTCGTGTCACTAATGTTGAACATTTGAAAGTAAAGGGAGTCACTGCTGGGTAATCCCCTCGCATACTCAGAGGATACTTGAGGTAACCCCTCTCTCATCCTAAGGCTTTAGACAACAGGTTTGAGCCAGGAAAGGCGTTCAGAAAGGAAGTTAAAGGTTTTGCGGGTATGGAGAGGGCTTTTGCGTTTTGCTCTCCATATGTCGCTAATTTATAATTGGATATTCCAAAGTCTATTAACGAGTTTTCTCGTAAAACCCCACTGAGTACATTAGTGCTCACACCCTCTTTTTCAAATGTTTTCAGGTTGAGATGCTCATGCCGGTGATGTGCTGTTGGTGGGGTTGTCTGAGGTTTCAAGTTTGTTGCTCTATATGTTACCTGATTTATTCCGCTAAGTTTTTGCTAAGTACACTGATATTAGCATTTAGTCTTGATTTATGTAACTTGATTCTTGATAGTAGCATGTTTTAAATGCTATGAATCCTAGTTGTCAAAAAAGTCTTTGAAGCATGATCTTTTGACATACCCGTCTATGCCTTTATTGATTCCGACTTATTTGAATATTCATACCTATTGAGCATTTTGGTATCTATTCATCTTCAGTTGACTTGTGAATAAGTTTTGAATGCTTGTTATTATTGTTCGCCTACAAAGAGGCTTTTCTTTCCAAGCATGATTCTATTCGTTTAAAGTTAATCTTATGTTGTTTTCTTGGTCCGTCCTATGATTAGGACAATAAGATATATTTGACTCCGAGCTATTTATGAGTCTTAGTTGATGTGACCTATGATGAGGTCTTGATTATTTGAAAAGTTAAATTCCTATATGTTTTTCTTTGAATACTGTTTAAATTTCAGTTGGCCTATCATTTGGCATTCCTTTGACCTGATTGAACCCCTTGACCCTTATTGATTCGTTGAAAACGATAGTTCTTCCAAGTCATAAAGTTAAGTTGCCTAAGTTTTTGAGGCGCTAACTTAGTTTAATTCTAAAAACACCCCCCCTGGATTTCCGATTTTACGTGCTATTTTACGCACAACAACGCCGTCCCCATCCTCGGGACCGGACTGTTACAGAATGATTGTAGAAAAGCTTTCTCAGGCCAAGCTGAAGAAGTTTCTGGAGATGTTTCCAGAACGGATCTACACCGAACCAGTTGCTGAATTTTATTTAAATTCAAACGGATCTTCAAATCCTAAGGAAATGAAATCAGAAGTAAGAGGACACGTTATTGTCGTGACAGCTGAGTCTCTGAGCAATGTGTTCGAACTGCCCAACAACGGACTCAAGCTGGAAGACGTTCAAGTAAATTTCCTGGAAGCTTATGACTTCTGGAAAAAGGAAGGAGAGTCTCAACCATACAAGAGCAATCATCTCATCTCAAAATTTCAAGATGAATTTTCGGTGCTCGCTGCCATTGCCTCAAAGATCATGGTTGGAACAACTGGCAGCCAATCAAAAATGTCAGCGACAAATTACAAAATCTGCGCTGCCATCTACAACCGAATGGAGATCAACTGGGCACAATACTTCTTTGAAAAACTGAAGAGGTATGTTGATATCATTGAAAGAAGCTGGGATGTTGAGAAATTCCCTCAACGAATTGGATATATCAGTCGAGTCAGCATGATTCTGGAGAAGCAGTTCCCATGGATGGTTGAGGAGAAAGAGTTCAAAACAATAGTCAGTAATGACTTCATCTCAAAACTTCTCAAAATTATTGAGATTGATCCTGAACAAACTGACCAGCCAAGGAGAAAGAAGCCTGCAGCAGAAGGCAAGGGAAAGAAGCCAGTTACTGCTGACTCTGATGATGACATTCCAATAGCTCAGAGATTCAGGCAACAAAGTTCAGTTGTCACCAGAACTGACATAATCGGACAATCAGCTAGGCAAGCTGCTGTCAGATCAGCTACAAAGAAGAAGCCAGCTGATCAATCAAAAAAGAGAAGAATATTACTTTCTCAGTGCAGAAAGAGAAAAAGATCAAGCCCTATACAAGATCCAACGATCCCACCAAACTTAACTATTCAAGATACAGCTCCGTGCGAAAATCCAGATGATATCATCCCTGCAAAAGGGATTCCTCACAATGGAGCTGGAGCTGATTATTTCCAAATGACTTGATCTTCAATGGCTCAAATTGAAGGAAATATAAGAGTCTACTCACAAGGAGAGTCCGTGAAGAGATGGGCTGATGAAACCACGCAAAAGCACATGGCTCTACACTATGCCTAGGAGCTAACTGGCCATGAGGAGCTCTTCCACACCTTAATCAGGTACATCTACTAGTTTCTATGGAGGCATGTATACCAGTCAGAGCAGTTTCTCTCATTGCTCACATTCCATGGAATGAGCTTCTGGAGGCGAGAAGAAGAGTGGAGCCTATGGTGGACAGACAGTGAGAATGCTAGTATCACTAAGGGCAAACATCTTATGAGGCAGCAACAGCTGAGGAAAAAATGCACACACCCAGCTGAAGGATCGATGAAAGACGTGTTTGATGAACTGTCCAAGATTCACGGATTAACACTGCCAGTCATCACCACAAAAATGGAACAAGAAAGGTGGTCGCATCCCCATGTTCAACATAAATGGCTATTCAATCAATTGATGAAAACACAAAGCCATCAGCCTGAACAGCCATCAGCTTCTGTAAGCAACCAAACATTGAATCCAGTAGATGATATCATCGATGAGGTGATTAGAGAACTCCACTCTGAGAAATCCCCTCACAGAACTGAAGTCGAAATCAATGTCATTCCTGAGGAGTCAGAAGAATCAGCTGAGAAAGAAGCTGAGCCCCAGACAACTCTCTCAAAAGATCCAACCATCGAAGAAGGAATCACTTCACCTATTCCTCTAGCTGATCAAGAGCCAGCTTCTTCAGATAAGTCAGCTGATCAGCCAAGTCAAAGAAATGATCAACTTAACTATCAAATAAGTATGGAAGCAGATGAGATTTCCCACACAGTTCCTTGCGATGAACTTGTTGGAACTGAAGAAAGAGAGGAAGCCGACTCAAGAGCAGTCCAGTTCATCGCTCAACCGAGCAGTTCCACAGTCCAGCTCCCTCTACATTATGTGGAACTGATCGAATCCCTGCAGCAACAGGTTAAACTGCACACTGAGCAAATCAAGCAGCTGCAAGCCCAACAGAGACTCCAGTTCACTGAAACTGAGTCGGCAAGCAGCGAGGAGGATGAAGATGAGGAGCTCACTAAACCGGTGGCTAAGAGAAGGAAAACTGATCACAAGAAGGACTAAGAGGCTGATCAAATTAAACATGATTAGAAAAGCCCTAAGTGTACTTCTTATTAATTAGTTGTAATTATCTTTTGATCAATATTTATAAAAGTTAATCTTTTTTGATTTCAAATAAATGTCAAGCTTTACATTTATTTTGAAATTTTGACTGTTGCAAAATAATGACACGTGTCAAGGTCATTAATTGCCAACGACCAAAAGAAATCTGAGACTAGTACCATTTCAACCATCATATCTATGAGCCTGTCCAAACACTCATAAAAAGCATCTCTCTCTCAAGATCTCTCAAAAAGCCTCATCTTCCTAAAATCTCAAAACCTCTCTCTCTCAAAAGATCTTGAATTTCCCAAAAATTCAGCCAACCTTTAAGATGGCTGAATTATCCAGATCTTCAAATTCCTTCAAAGAACAACTCATGAGAGATAAATTCCTTGATAGGAAGAAGTTTCAATTGATTCTAAGTGAATCAAACAATTCAACACTTCTATCAAATCTTCACAAAACAGGAGTTCTTCACTGCCTGGAAACACCACCAAGATTCTTTAGACAAAATTTGGTGAGTGAATTTTTGCTTCAAGCAAAATTATCTGCATATGGGAAGATGATATCATCAGTCATTCAAGGAAGGATGCTACACATCAATGAGAAAACAGTTGCTAAAGTGTTCCAACTTCCACAAGAAGGCTCATCCGTTCAAGATCTAAAGGAATCTGCAGAGTTACACTGGAGAGAATGGAAAGCTGAACCTGCAACAAGCAATTCAGTTTTACCACTGCTAAAACTGACCTCAAGCCCGAGTATGGAGTTCTACTTGACATAACGAACAAGATGATGTTCGGGGCAATTGGAAGCCTAAGCCAACTCACTCAAGAGAAATACAAGGTCATGATTCACCTTGCTGAAGGGAGACAAACAAACTGGGCAGAATTTGTCTTTCAACAATTCAAGCATCAAGTCATCAAGGCTACAGACTCAAAGAAATCTGGCAAATTTGAGTCCAAGGTAGGACTTGTTCTAAGAATGTGCAAGATGCTTGAAGACTTGCTGAAACTTCCAAGTGATGAATCACTACCGGTTCTAATCTCCGACTGGATCCCCAAGAAAGGAACTGCTCATCTTCAGTCACTGAAGAAAAAGAGAAGAGGCAAGGCCAAGATGAGCAACTAGAGTTCGAGCAATTCAACTGCCAATGCCGTTCATTCTCCAAAATCAAAAAACAGATCGCTAGTTGATTTCCAGGTTTGCTTTGATCCAGATGAGCTTATTCCATTCGTTGGAATCCCCCACCCAAACTATGGAGCGGACTACTTCAGAGGCACATGCTCTCCACTCCAGCTGACTGAAGAGAATATTTGCACTTTCTACAGTGGTGAATATGCAGTCAAAGGTGCACAAAAGGAAGTGACTAGTCTTCTTCTCACTCACTTAACCTTTGTTGCCCAACGTGACCAAGAGTTGTTCAAACAACTCCACCGGTACTTCTATTAGTACAACTGGAGACATTCTATGTCCATCCAGTCTCACTTTCTTCTAACTGCCTTTCATGGCATGAGCTACTGACAACGAGAATAAACTTAGAGCATCAAATGGATAGATTTATCAAATCCATTTCCTCCAACCATTGTGCAAGTTCAGCACATCATGAATCACCGGCTTGTTAACAAGAATCCAGCAAACGCCTTACTAGCATAATTCAAATCCAGCATCATGCCTCAAGCAGTTGGGACTACAGGTCAACCAGTCAACTGCCCAACTGAATCACTTTGTCGTCAGCTGAACTTTGATAATTTATCCAGTTAGTCAGTTGAGCCATCTCGACGAACTCCATCTGCCATCAAAAGGAGAGAATCTCATCTCTCACATGCTAAAGCCATAGCACCTCAGAAGAATCCAAGGTGTACTGAGGAGAGTGATAGTGATGATGAAGACACTGCCACATCACCAAATCTCTTATCCAAGAGCTATGTGACTCCACTGCTCACCTCTAGCTCAAAAGGCATGCAACTGCTGTGAAAAGCGGTCAGTTTGGGTCACCATCAAAGGGCTTCACACTCCCTTAGTCAAAGGATAAAAAGCTCGTCAGTTGAAATCCAGCTTCACCTTCGCCAAGCCAAGAAGACTGCAAGGCCTGAACTGTCAACACACAAAGGTACATCTAAAGGAAGCAGTGCTGCTAGTCCAGCTAAGCCATTCAAGAAGCGGAAACTGTCTACAGAAAAGTCGAGCAACTGATCAAGCCAACTGATCAATTCAGTTCAGTTTCAGCTTCAACTGCAGTTAGCTCATCAGTGACAACTGAGCATCAAGACTCAACTGCTCAACTAACCGCCGCGTTATCAATCAGTTGGACTGTATCCCAACTGACTAAGGATAAGTTTTTTTTAAAATTTCAAAAGCTTACCTTAATTACATTGTTACCGTTGCGATTATGAAATATCTTATATTATATTTCAACGGTTACAATTTGAAAATAGGGATCGATATCACAAAGTTTCCATTAATATTTCTGCATGGATATTAAAACAACTCTTAAAAAGGAGAAGGAAAATATAATTTTTTAATGAGCTATAAATAGAAAGATCTGCAGAAAATATTTCGCTATTTATGGCAACTATTCCATTTTCAAAACCGTTACATCTCAGCCACAAGATCATAAAGTTACTTAACCGTTGAACGGCTGAGATACAAGCATCATTAATTCAGCTAATCAACCATCAAATCGGATGGCTGATCAGCTAAGAAAAGCAATCGAGTACGCTCGATTCCTACATGCAAAGAAGCATAAATATGTGCAAAGAGATGAAGGCTCCGATCATCTGAAAAGCTCTCTCTCTCTTGTTCGGTTATTTGTTAGCCCTCTCTCTCTCATAAAAAACTCTTGCTATCTAAACTGAAAGAGCATATTTTTGCAGAAATGAAGCCCCCATTTCCCATGGTGGATATTAAAGCTCTTAAGCGCAAGATGAGAAAGGATAAATCTCTAAATCTAGAGATGCTCAATGCACGTCTCGGCCCGGATGTCTTTCAAAAGATTTATCAACCTTTGGAGGCGACTGGTTTGCTACCCTTCTTGACACTACTACCGGTCAAGAACATACCTGCTTATGTTGCCGAGTTCTACTACAACGCAACCATTAACGGTGACAACATCATCTCCATCGTCAAAAATCAGGTGATCACGGTAACAAAGGATACGACGATGTCCACTCTTCACCTCCCCGGCAAAGGCCCAGACGTGATGGACCTAAATTTTCCATCCAAATACGCGCTATGGGATACTTGGAAGCTTCCTCATGTGCGCCACAATGACAGTTCGCACAGACAAAAGGAGAGCATGCCAAGTGATATCATCCAACTTTTGGATATCACCGGCCATATCCTACATGGCAATTTCGAGATAGTCTATCTCTCCGAGATCAAAGCCCATCTCATAGTCGCTCTATACTTTGGATGTCAAGCCGACTAGGCCTCCTTTATCCTTGCCCAACAGAGAGCTAATGTAGAGTGAACGACATATGATCCGTCAACTGGCACATTCCGAGAAAAGGTCGGGTTTATGAATCGCATAAGCTATATCATTCAAAGCCAGTTTGATGAGATCATACCAACTGTCGAACTACTCGGAAAAAGGGACATGCTCCCCACTATCTACTGCCATCAGATCCCGAAGCGTTCACATCCACAAGGGCCTTCCAACTCAGATCGTGGAAAGGCACCCTTGGAGGCACCTATCAGCTCCTCTGACGAACGAGAGCTGATGCTTGAGAGAGAACTTCTTTCAAGGCTGATTGATCAGCCTACAATATCAGCCAGCACCCAATCTCTCCAGTTAGTCCAACGTGACTCCATTGAGGTTGACTTTGAAGCAGTTATAGACCACCAGCTCAGAAACTGCTTCAGTCTCATTGAGGACTCTGACTCCTCTCTATTCGTGCAACTCCGACGGTACTTGCAGTACCACATATAGCGCTTCCAACTGGATGAGTCAACAATGTTCTACCTCATCCACACCCGTGGCTCCACCTTCTAGATCAATGAAGGTACATGGAGTAGACACTAGATGAATCATCCACTCTCCTCGCCACCAACGCTTTCAGACATCATGGATTCGATGATCAAATGAATCCAGCTCCAGATACCAGCTGATGCTCCTCTCCCCGATAATGAACCGGCCAACTCCTCATGCACACCCTTCGTTGGTGATCCACCCCTTCCTTCAACCGATGAGATCTTCAACAACTTTGCCTCAATGAACTTCAGAGAGCAAGACATCTCTGATCAAGGTCAGTTCATGCCAACTGAAGACGCCTATGCATGACTCTCCTCACCCAAGTAAATTCCTTCAGTTCCCTCCATCCCTGATGACAATTTGGCAACTGCCTTCACATTCTTGCCAAACTTGTCACTACCATCATGTGATCCATTCCACCTTTTGGATGATGCCAAAAAGGGGAAAGAAGGACAGTATGATGATGGATGCTTAACTCTTTGGGATAAGATTCAAAGAGAAATTCATCATGAGGGGGAAGATCAGCTTCAGGGAAAAGCATAGAGAATACAGAGAGTCCAAGAAAGAGGAGAATCGAGCCGAAAGAAAAGGAGCATTTGGAGCAATTTTCAGGAAGTAGATTAGTAGTTTTAACTACTCTTGAAATTAAAATATGCTTTAAAATGAATATATAATACAAGTTTTGATCATGCTTATACTTCAAACTTGTCATGATTATAATGCTCATGCTTAGATATACTTTGCTTTGATATTTGAAGCTTGAATGTTTTGACATGATATTTTATGCTCTGATACTTCAGTTCGAATGCTCTTGCTCTGATACTTGAAGTTTGAATGTTTTGACATGATACTTTATGCTTTGATACTTCAGTTTGAATGCTTTGACACTGGAATGAAAGCATGCTAAAAAAGTAAGAATGAAAGAATTCTCTAAAATTAGAAGTCCAAATTGCTCTTGAAATTGACATGCTCTGATACTTGAATGTTAGCATGAATGATAATGCTTTGATAATTGAATGAAAATCATGAATCAATTTCTCTCTCAATGTGCTCTGAATTTGCTCTGATTTTAAGATTCTACTTAAAACATTTGCTACACTTGCAGTTTTTCCATCATCATCAACAAAGTTTTGACATCATCAAAAAGGGGGAAATTGTTAGGAAAAACTTATCAAGGAACCCCTAGATCAGGTTTTGATGAGATGTCAATATTAGTTATGAAAAACTGACTAAAAGTTCAAGCTGTAGATCGAAGCTAACCAGTCCAGGGCATCATCAAAAGGAACTCAAGTAGAGTCAAAGTCAACCAATCTGAAGAATGGCCTACAAGCTAGAGGATACGCCATCCAGTCTAAATTCAACTCAGCTGAGGAGTCATACCAGTCAAAACAAGCTGACAACCAAGTTAGCTGAGCTGAGGGAGAAAAGAGTTGACTAAAGACTGAAGAAACTGATAAAGCATCAGTTTAAGCTAGAGATTGGAGGTATCCAACTGATGGCAAAACTGGAATTAACAATAGCCAAACTCAGCTGACAAGCACAGAACTGCCAACTGAAGCAATAGCCAAACTCAGCTGACAAACCCAGAACTGCCAACTGGAGCAATAGCCAACTCAGCTGATAAGCTCAGAACTGCTAACTGGAGCAATAGCCAATCTCAGCTGACAAGCCCAGAACTGCCAACAGGAGCAATAGCCAATCTCAGCTGACAAGCCCAGAACTGCCAACTGGAGCAATAACCAATCTCAGCTGACAAGTCCAGAACTGCAAATGCTGAAGCCATGCAAGTCCTTGAAGAACTAAACCCGGAGATGCCATTCAAAGGTCCAATTACGCGTATGAGAGCCAAACAACTTCAAGGTTATGTTCACATGTTAATGCGAAAAACGATTGAAGTTGGAGAAGAAGAAATTGGACGCAGCCCCAAATGGATTTTAGCATTATCAATTGAAGATGATGATCAAGATCACACCATAGAAGATATAAAGAGAAGAAGTGCACATATGCATGTGCATGAAGAGTTGAAGTGCGTGAACCCGTCGGTATGCCCAAACCGACTAGTTTCGGTCGGTATGCCCATACCGAGTAGTTCCGTCACTTGATATTTTTTATCTAGACTATAGTATTATTTTTATTTAATTTAGACTATAGAAGATCAGATTTTTATTTAATTATTTGAGTAATTTTCGTACATATTGAGATTAGGTTTGACTAGAATTGTGTTTAAGGCAATTTCCTACCTTGAATAGAATTCTAGTTTAGGTATCTTCCTAGTATAGTTAGAGATTGTTTTTGGATCAATTTTTAGGCCTTTTAGGCTTATTATTTTCGTGCCCTATGGTACTTATAAATAGGGGAACCATGTCATATTGTTATTTTAGACATTATTGATTAAAATTGCTTTTGCATTCAATTTGTGTCTCAACCGTTCAAAGCTTTTGATTGTTTTCTGTCGAAAATACTCATTCTTGAAGCCTAGCAACTTTGAGTCTTACATCAAGGGAACGTTCTAATTTACACGAGGAATTAGGGTGAACTCGCTACCGAGGAGTAACTTTGAGATTCGTTTTCCTCGTACAAGATACGCCGGGAATTAATCGGGTTGCAAATCACAACACCTCCATCGTCCAGCCACCATCTTCGACGTCCTACACCTTCCATCAACGTCCGTGACACTCCCAAGTCATCAAGACCTGATCGTGTGTCGATCATCAAGGGTTCGGTTTCATTCAGCATAAATTCATCGTGTTTTCAATCTATACCGTAAGTCCTTCGAACCTCTATCATATCCTATCTACCCTAGCCATTCTAAACCCATTCATCACCATTGAATTACCTTCATCCAAGTCGTCCATAAACTCGTCCAAAACAGCCCTATTACTATTTGGATTTGTGTTATTTTGTGTGATATTGTCTAGTTATTTTTAATTGAGTCTTAATTATCTAGCTAATCGAGTATAGAATCCTTTCGTAATCGACGTAGTTTCTTTCCTAGCTTCCGCGTCTTTTGTGCCTCGTTGTGTCATATTGTCCCGGGTCACATCATAAATTGGTATCAAAGCCAGGTTGGTTTATATCGTTCGTGGTTCCGTACTCATTTATTTGTCCCGTTTATTTTGTTTAAGTTTTATCGAGTTGTAATTTAATTTCCGTATTGTTCTTTGTTTAAAAAAAAAGAAAGAAATCAGATCGTATAAAAAAAAGAGAAAAAAAAAGCGATAAAAAAAAATCGGATAAAAAAAAATCCGAAAATTCAAAAAAAAAGAAAAAAAAAAGGTATATCCATTGTTTCCTTTTGTGTTCTATTTTATTTTGGTACCTTCCTTTTAGGTACAAATCCATAGTTGGTTATTTCCTTTTAGATTCCCTTTCTTTTAGGAAATTTCCTTCTTAGTTTGTTTTGATTTTGGTAACTACCTTAGATATCTTATTTTATTTTTGGATTCTTTCCTTCTAGAGTCTAGGCTAATTAAGGTATTTAGATTGTGTCACATAGATTGATACATATCCAAATCCCCTATTTATCTTATCTCTTTCTTTCTTTCCTTATCCTATCTAGATTTATTTTTGGATCTCCTAATTACTTTGGGACTTCCATAATTAATCTATTCTCTTTCCTTTTCTCCCTATACCCTTCGACCACCCCTACTCCCATACACCAAATCGGCAGCCCCCTTCCATACACACACTCAACCCGTATCTCATCCATACACACCACATTCATCCGTGTTCCGAAAATAACATTCCCGTCCTCCCTCTATACAAACCACACGAGTTTCCTACTTCCACTTACACGATTTTCACACACTGTGCACCCATATATTGAGTGATACACGAGTGGTAAAATCAAGAGTGAAAACAAACGAGTGACGTGAGACTGTGAGGTCCTATTTTGTTTTCCGTCACGTTTGTTCGTTTTGCAGGACAAATGACTATAGCTCAGCCACCACAGCTAGATCAACGGGAAAATATTTTCTACACCCGTTGTTCCATCCAAGACAAAGTTTGTTCCATGATTATTGACAGCAGAAGTGCAATTAACGCCGTTAGTCAATATGCAGTGGACAAGCTCGGCCTCGTACCACAGAAGCATCCTAAGCCCTATAAGTTGCAGTGGCTTACAGATAGTGACGAATTCAGAGTTACATATCAGGTACACGTTTCATTTACTAAAGGTCGATATACTGACACTGTTTTATGTGATGTCGTCCCTATAGACGCAACACACATTCTTCTAGGTCGACCGTGGCAATTCGATCGAAGAGTAGTGAACGATTGTCGTGCCAACACTTATTCCTTTGCCTGGAATGGACGAACCACCAGACTAAAGCCTTTGGCGCCCAAGGATGTCATTGAGGATCAGAAGCGGATGCAAGAAAGGTTTAAAGCCGAAAGGGAAAGGAAGGCCGCAGCTACCCAGTGTGAATCAATCGCCACCATCCCTAGCCATACTACGACATCGTTGGAGTCTTGTTCACATCAAGACATGTCGCCTAGTTCATCCAACGCAGATCATCAGTTAAATTCAGATATGATAAGTGAAGCTACAATTCCGTCCCAGCCCATATGCATTGATCCCACACTTGATTCAGGTAAGTCGGATAATCTGTTAATTTCTCAGAACAGTGCTACTCATGATCTTGTGTTTTCTAGTGATGTGTAGATCGAGAAGAGAGAGCTCGAGATTGAGCAGCCTGGAATAGCTACATCCAACCCTGATGGCAGCTCGGAAGAAGTTTCCAACTCTCAAGAGGAGATCAACGAAGAGCTGAAGTTGGAGCATGATGATGTTCGACTTAGGGATCAGTTTGTTCTAGATAAGTCATCCAATACCCCCACTGTTTATCTTAAGGATGTGTTACTTGAAATCGAGAGAGGTAAGTACCGTCTAACCTATTCTAGCATTGATAGGTACTTGATGTGTGTAGTTGAATCCATGTTCCTTTTTAGAATTAATTTAACATTTGGATTTTACTTGAATTGCATGAAAAGGTTGGATAGTAGGAAGCCATTGTTTGTTCCAACCAAGTGTAAGCTGCGTGCATGGTACTTGAATTTGATTAGTTTGTGTTTTTCCATTGATCATTTGAAAGCTATTCATAGTGTTGAACATGCTGGAAATTGCATAATTGTTTCTTATACCACGTTAGATTTGTATGTTACACGTTGGGTAGTTGATTGTTTTGTTGAGTGTTGTGCTAGGCATAACCAAGTCATCAAACTTCAAAGACAAAGGGACGTCGTCCGTATCTACGACAACCCTTATGGCATTAACCTCCAAGGTATGGCACGTCTTCATTCTATGGTTTATTATACTGATTTATTGTCCATTCCTGCAGGTGAATTCGAGCATGCAGAAGTCTTGAATTCGAGGACGAATTCTTTTCAGCAGGGGGGGAATGATGAAGCCATGCAAGGCCTTGAAGAACTAAACCCGGAGATGCCATTCAAAGGTCCAATTACGCGTATGAGAGCCAAACAATTTCAAGGTTATGTTCACATGTTAATGCGAAGAACGATTGAAGTTGGAGAAGAATAAATTGGACGCAGCCCCAAATGGATTTTAGCATTATCAATTGAAGATGAAGATCAAGATCACACCATGGAAGATATAAAGAGAAGAAGTGCACATGTGCATGTGCATGAAGAGTTGAAGTGCGTGAACCCGTCGGTATGCCCAAACCGACTAGTTTCGGTCGGTATGCCCATACCGAGTAGTTCCGTCACTTGATATTTTTTATCTAGACTATAGTATTATTTTTATTTAATTTAGACTATAGAAGATCAGATTTTTATTTAATTATTTGAGTAATTTTCGTCCATATTGAGATTAGGTTTGACTAGAATTGTGTTTAAGGCAATTTCCTACCTTGAATAGAATTCTAGTTTAGGTATCTTCCTAGTATAGTTAGAGATTCTTTTTTGATCAATTTTTAGGCCTTTTAGGCTTATTATTTTCATGCCCTATGGTACTTATAAATAGGGGAACCATGTCATATTGTTATTTTAGACATTATTGATTAAATTGCTTTTGCATTCAATTTGTGTCTCAACCGTTCAAAGCTTTTGATTGTTTTCTGTCGAAAATACTCATTCTTGAAGCCTAGCAACTTTGAGTCTTACATCAAGGGAACGTTCTAATTCACACTAGAAATTAGGGTGAACTCGCTACCGAGGAGTAACTTTGAGATTCGTTTTCGTCGTACAAGATACGCCGGGGATTAATCGGGTTGCAAATCACAACACCTCCATCGTCCAGCCACCATCTTCGACGTCCTACACCTTCCATCAATGTCCGTGACACTCCCAAGCCATCAAGACCTGATCGTGTGTCGATCATCAAGGGTTCGGTTCCATTCAGCATAAATTCATCGTGTTTTCAATCTATACCGTAAGTCCTTCGAACCTCTATCATATCCTATCTACCCTAGCCATTCTAAACCCATTCATCACCATCGAATTACCTTCATCCAAGTCGTCCATAAACTCGTCCAAAACAGCCCTATTTCTATTTGGATTTGTGTTATTTTGTGTGATATTGTCTAGGTATTTTTAATTGAGTCTTAATCATCTAGCTAATCGAGTATAGAATCCTTTCGTAATCGACGTAGTTTTTTTCCTAGCTTCCGCGTCTTTTGTGTCTCGTTGTGTCATATTGTGGTCACATCAGCAAACTAGAGCAATAACCAATCTCAGCTAACAAGCTCAGGACCGTCAGCTGGAGCAATAATCAAACTAAGCTGACAAATCCAGAACTGCCAATTGGAACTCAAAGCTGTCAAGAAAACTGAAGTCAAAGAACCCTGGAGTTTGTTGCTCAAAACCGGCGAATCTTGCAATTAATGCTTCACCAAAGATCCTGGAAATTAATGAAGATCGATTGGCAGAGTAACAGCTACTTCAACCAAATGCTCTAAGCGATCATTAAAGACCACCTACCATTGATGAGCCAACAGAGCCACCGATCAATGGACAATGGAACTCAACGGTCATAAAATCACTCCATAAAAGATGAGTGAATCAGAGTTTAAAACACTCTTCGCAACGAAGCAAAAACCTTTTGCCAACTCTGCTACGCCTTCACAATTTTCACATATACAAGCAAGAGCTTTTCTTTCTCCCTCCCACTCAAACTCAAGTGCGACATTTGATAGAAACTACGAGAGTCCAATTGAGAAGAAGAATTCAAAGAATCAAGATATTCAGCCAGCTGTTGACGATCCAGCTAGGGTAGCCTTCTCAGTTCCAGCTATTCAACGATCAACTACTCAGCTCTTTTAAAGGAGCACATCAGTTCAAACCCCCTATTCAAGACTCATCTCTTGAAGATAGAAAGAGATCTAAAACCTTGTAAAGACAACAATAGCACCTACCTTTCTAGCGAGCAGTTAGGGACTTCAAGTATGAGTTGTCGACCCGCTGAGGTAGCGAGCAGTTACCAGGTTTAGCCAACTGTCCTTCATTGTGTAATTTGTAAACACGTATAGGCGATGAACAATTTAGGTGATGATTTATGGATGAATTTTGATTGATGGATGATGTTGAGACGTACGTATAGGCGTAGATGAAGGATGGTGATCGATGGAGATGAATTGAAAAGGTAGAAGAAGTAGACTTACTCAAACCCCGTCTTGCGGTGAAGACGAAACGCGATTTCTCGAATACTCCAAGTTGGATAGCACTCCCTCCTAGACTCGATGGAATAGAAAAGAGCTTGAAATAAGACTTATGATTTGCTAGATCAAAAGAACTTGATAAAAGGGTTATCAACCAAAGGATCGTGAGATAATTGAGAAATTAATCTTTTATTTCATGCAACGTCTGAAAAATAAAGTTCACAACTGATCCCTTTATATAGATATAAGGGATGGACGAAAATAAAGTCCTAAAATACTAAGAAATTGAAAATAAAAAGGTTTCCTACTCTAACAAGGATTCCTACCTTAATTAGAACTCTATTTAAGGTAAAAATCAAAAAGACCAAAAATAAAATAATAAAAATCTAAACTATGGATAAATAAAATCCAAGACTTTGGGCCTTCAAATTGGACTCCAAATAATTAATCGTGATCGAAAATAAAGAGGATAAAATCAGCCCATCATGATTTAATTATTCTTCATGCTCGTAAGTAAATTTCAGCTTAGACGTGATCACGCCTAACGTGAAATAGTCTTTTGGACGGGTATTAAGCTTCTAATTTCAAACCACGGTTTGGAAATAGTACAAGGTCTGATCTTGAGCTTTCCAAACTCACCATGCATGTTGACTTCCTTTTACCTCGATCTTCATGCATACGTGATTGACACGTATTGTTCTTCAAGCTTTGATCTTCTTCTTCAATTGTAACAATATCATGGCTGCATTTAACTCTATCTTCAACTCTTAGTTGCAGCTCCGGGTTTGATTCTTCAAGGCTTGTCGTGGACTCATCACAACAGCATGTTTTCAAAGCTTTTGATCTATCCTATCCTAGTAGAACCACTGACACTAAAAAGGCTGAAATGAATGAATTAGCATATTCTACTCTAATCTTGAATTTGAGTGATTCTGTGATTAGAAAGGTGGTTCCAAGTGAATCTGGAAAAACTGATTCTGCTAAAACCTTATGGGATACTTTAAATCAAGTGTACGCTGAAGTCTCTTTGCCTGGTAGAATGTTTTTACTTGATAGGTTTATTAATTTCAAGCTTGACCTAAGTAAAGACATGGATGAAAATCTGGATATGTTTAATAAACTAATTATGAATTTGAAGCTTTTTGGTGACAAACATATTGATGATTATACCCCCTTTGTGCTGTTAAATTCCATCCCTGAAGAGTATAATGATGTTAAATCCGCCATTAAGTATGACAGAGATGATTTGTCTCTTGATATTGTGATAAATGCTCTTAAGGGTAAAGAACTGGATTTAAAACAAGGGGAAAATAATTATAGGCAAAATGTTATGTTTGTCAGGGGCAAGGGAAAAGAAAAAGGTAAATCTGAGGGCAAAAGTAAGAAGAAAAAGAAGGAAAAGGAAAATGAGAAAGAAAAATCTAAGGCTAAAACCAATAAGAAATCTAGGAAGTGTTACAGATGTCAAGAAACTGGTCATTATGCTAAAGAGTGTAAAAATCCATATAAGCCTAGAGAAAATGCTGAGGGTAGTGTAAATAATGCTACTAAGGCAATATGGGTGAGTGTTAGATGGTGCATAATGGCTGTTGTGTGCAGTCTTCTGTGAATTCTATAACTAGTTCCTTGGAACCAAATCGATGGCTTTTAGACTCTGGATGTTCTATTCACATTTCTCCAAATAGACACTTATTTTCTTCTTATAAACCTGTGCAAAATTCATATGTTCTTATGGCTGATGACATGAAAAGAGAATTCCTGGGAATTGGAAATATATGTTTAAGGTTTTCTGATAACTGCACTTATGTGTTAAAAAATGTCAGGCATGTTCCTAGGGTAGGTCACAACTTGATGTCATGTGGTGCTCTTGAAAGAGATGGGTTAACTAGTGTTTGGGGTAATGGTGTGACATCAATCATGAAAAACTCCAATGTTTTATTCTCTGCACGCAATACTATCCATTTCTCTTCTGCAAATACTGTTAAACATGATAACTCTGTGTTGTGGCATAATAGATTAGGACACATCTTTGAAAAGGGTTTGAAAATTTTGTCACAAAATGACTATTTACAATATGATGTGATCTCTGCATTACCATTCTGTGATACATGTGTTCTTGGAAAACAACATAAACTTCAATTTCATTTGAGCCATCCCTCTTATGTGCCTAAAAGCAAAGATATACTTGAGTATGTGCATGCTGATGTATGGGGACCTGCTAATATTCCCACCCATGGTGGGAAGAGGTTTTTCTTGTCTGTAATAGATGATTATTCTAGAAAAGTTTGGGTGTTTTTAATTAATAAATCTGATGTTTTTGATAAGTTTAAAAACTGGAAAACTTTCATTGAAACCCAAACTAATAAGAAAATTAAAACCATAAGAACTGACAATGGTCTTGAATTTTGCAATGTCCAATTTGATCAGTTGTGTGCTAATCATGGGATTAAGAGACATAAAACTGTTCCCTATACACCCCAACAAAATGGGGTGGCTGAAAGAATGAATAGTACTCTTCTAGACAAAGTTAGAAGTATGAGAACTATGTCTGGATTGTCTAAGAAGTTTTGGAGTGAAGCTTTGTGTACAGCTGCCTATCTTGTGAATAGATCCTCATCTATCTCTCTTAATGGCAAGTGTCCTGAATCTATATTTCTAAATAAACATGTGGATCTTTCTAATTTGAGAGTGTTTGGATGCTCTGCATTTATGCATCAGAAAACTGATAAATTAGAACCAAGAGCTAGAAAATGTGTGTTCTTGGGGTATCCTGAAGGGGTTAGAGGCTATAGATTGTGGGTTAGAGATGAACCTGGATTCAAAACTACAATTAGTAGAGATGTTATCTTCAATGAGTTTGAATTTCCATGTTTATCTTCTGCTTCTAATGTGAACAAACCCCTTTCAAATTCTGAGTCTAATGATGCGTTGTTTGAGGTGGAGTCTCAGTCTGTAGTTACTCAACATGTTTCTTTACCTGCTGTGATGAATGAATATGTTGAAACTCAACATGAGCATGAAAACTAAAATGAACAAATGCATGAAGAAACTAAGCATGAGTCTGCTTCTGAATCTGATGAGCATGCAACTGAAACTGATAATGATGACTTGAGAAACTATCAGCTAACTAGAGATAGGGGGAAAAGAAACATTGTCAAGCCTGTTAGATTTGCAGGTCATTCTTCTGAATTTGACTCTTGCATGTTTAATTATGCTTTCAATGTCCATGAATGTCTAGTTAGTGATGAACCTAAGACTGTTAAGCAAGCTTTAAGAATAAGGCTAATGAATGGTAAGTGCTATGAAAAATGAAATGAGGTCTCTCAAAGTCAACAACACTTGGGTTTTAGTTCCTAAACCTACTGGTTGCTATGTGGTAGATTGTAAGTGGTTGTTTAAAGTCAAACATGAACTTAAATCTGTTAGATATAAAGTCAGACTTGTTACAAAAGGTTTTACTCAAAAAGAAGGTGTAGATTATGCTGAAATTTTTGCTCCAGCTGTTAAATTTACTACTGTACGCATGATGCTTGCTCTTGTAGCTCATTTTAACTAAGAAATAAAGCAAATGGATGTAACTACAGCTTTCTTAAATGGTGATTTGGACAAGACTATTTACATGTCTCAACCTAAGGGTTTTGTTGATGCTTCTAAACCTGATTATGTGTGTTTGTTGAAAAAATCATTATATGGTTTGAAGCAATCTCCTAGACAATGGAACATTAAGTTTCATCAATGTATGAAGTCTCTAAAATTTGTAAGAAGTAAGTTTGATCATTGTCTGTATTATAAGGATACTGACTCTGTACCTATGTTCCTATTGCTCTATGTTGATGACATGTTAATAATCAATCCTTGTGCTAAGTCTGTTACTCAAGTTCAAGGTTGTCTTAGTGAAAATTTTGAAATGAAAGACTTAGGAGATGCTAGGAAGATCTTAGGGATGAACATTGTAAGAGATAGAAAAGCATGTACTCTTGTTTTGAGTCAAACTTTATATGTTGAAATGATTCTTGAGAAGTTTTCTATATCTTCTGCTAAAGTTGTTAATGTTCCTCTTGCATCTCACTTTGTGTTAAGTAAGAATCAGTGTCCTAAAACCGACTCTGAAATGCTTGCTATGAAGAAAATACCTTACTCTAATGCTATTGGATCTGTAATGTATTTGATGGTGAGTACCAGACCTGACATTGCGTATGCAGTCAGTTGCTTGAGTAGGTACATGTCTAATCCAGGTAAACCTCACTAGGAGGCACTGAAATGGCTTATCAGGTACTTGTTGTCCACTGCTAAGACAGGTATTAGTTTTCATAAGCATGAAAAAGGTGTTACTTTGTGTGGTTATGTAGATTCCAATTATGCTGCTGATAGGGACAATAAGAAGTCAAATACTTCTTATGTGTTTACTCTTTGTGGTGCAGGCATAAGCTGGAAGTTCCAACTTTAGCCTGTGGTTGCTCTTTCTAATACTGAGTCTGAGTAAGTGGTTATCACTGAAGCTATTAAGGAAGCAATTTGACTAAAAGGTGTTCTATCTGAAATTGGTTACTTAAAGATAAAGTTGCTGTTTTCTCAGATAGTCAATCTACTATCTAGTTGTGTAAAAACCCTGTGTGTCATGATAGAACCAAACATATAGATTTTAGGTTTTATTTCATCAGAGATGTAGTTGAAAAGGAGCATGTGTTACTTGAAAAAATTCCTACTGAATATAACCCAGCTGATATGGGAACAAAATGTCTACCTGTTGAAAAGCATGTTTCTTGCATGTGCATTCCTCATATAGATAATGGGTAAATGCTTATTCTTGTATGATGTCTGCATGCTTTGTGCTTTCTTGTGTGTGTATGTACCTGTTCCTATTCTATTGCTGTGTGTATAATAGAGGGTGCCTGGTTACTTGCCCTTGGTGCAAGTTCTATAGCTTGCTGGTATAAGAAACCTTGTTGATCAAGGAGTGTTAGGTCTTCACTGCTTTGTGCTTTGATCCTCTCACTTAAAATAAGGGCTCTAATATTCCCCATACAGACTTAGTGTTTGATTATCTCTATTTAATATTTTCTTCGTGATTATGTTGAATAGGGAGATTGACAATGATGCAAGTGGTGTTGTTTCAAGCCTTGACATGTAGATGAACCTAAGGTGCAGAATGTGGTGATATAGGCGCAACTGTGCTAATGGGCTTCTTTTTATCTAAGGCCCATTTAACTGGTGGTAACACTTGGCCCAGAAGCTCAAGACCCGGCCCAACTCCCTATTACCCTACTTAATTGTTGCTGTTGTACTGTTTATACATACTTCTCATTCTTGTATGTGTTCTAGAGAACTCTTCGTCTTCTCGAGTGAAATCTGTGAGCTCTGTGAGATTTAGGTAGTTTCTGTTCTTCTCTTGATTTCTGTATAGATCGAGGGTTTCTAGATTCACTATCTTGGTGGATCGTACTTGAGTGTCGGTTAGGGTTTGGCTAGGGTTTTCTTCTTCTGGGTCAGTGAAGGTCCCGGTAGTTAGGGTTCTTGATCACCATTCTCATCTTGTGGTTCGTGCGTGTAATTGCTTGTAAAGATTCAGCTATTCCTTAGTGGAACGAGTTTGAGCCAATTAATACAACTCTCTGTGATTTTTCTTGGGCTTAATCAGTTGTAATTAGGGATGGCTTTTGAGGCAATCACTTTGATACCCAACACATATTTCTTAGAAGATCTTGTACATGTACAAAGAATCACGAAGGATCTATTATAAGAGGGATTCATTTGATTTTGATCCAACAAAACTTCAAACCTTGAATTGTTTTTAGGTTACATATATGCTTTCAAGTATATAAATTAATACTTTAATATGTTTTCTAATGAAGATGGAATGCTATATGTATATCGATTAGGGATGATACATGAAATTAATAATAATTAAGTTTTTTGTGGGTACAACGACCTGCATATATAAATGGGGTTCGAATAGCTAGTATCAGAAATGAATATTAGGTTCAATTCAAACTCATAAAACCGGTTTATAAGGGATACTCTCAGGGTTCGTTTGGTTAGCATGAAATAGTGTTCGAGAAAGCAATCTGATTCCTTATTTTTAAATTCGTGTCTTTGGTTCAATTTTAATGGATTGTAGAAAGCAATCAGATTCTTCAAAGTATATGGAAAAAAGATACAATTTTCCTGAATTCTGATTACCCAGTCCAAGACTCGAACTAGGTAGTCTTATTACTTACCATTGAAAACTTGTGCAAGACCATTTCATTTTTTTTGTTTTTCATCAATTATATTATATATATATATATATAACTTTTTAACTACTAATATATATATATATATATATGAAAAACAAATTATAAAAGATTGAAAAAATATGAAAATTTTTGGAAAATAAATTGGTTTTTTTTTGTCGAGGATATTACTACTAAAATTTGATCATTCTAACAATTACTTTTGACAATTGATGCAAGAGTATGATGATTTTAATAAAATGAATAACTCGATTATAGAATTGATAATAAATTTTTATATTAACCTAAAATAACGTAATAATCATTTTTACCACTTATTATTTTATCCCTCATATAATTTATTTTGATTTAAATTAAAATAATATGTTTCATTCGAATTACATTGACAAGGGATATATATAATTATAATTATTTATGCAAATTAATATGTTTTAATCAATAGTTTGTATCCCTGTTCGTTATTGTATTTATACTTATTTTTTTTAGTTTATTTATATATATTTTTAACTACTAATTTATCTTAATATATAAACTGAGTTTAGAATTATAATATATATTATTCGTATCTTAAAAATTATAAAATTATTGGTAGTACAAAAATGATAAGAGATATTTTTTACATTTATTTCATGCTTGTTTAATTTGAATCACATATTAAAATGAGAATATGATAATTTTCTTATTATGTTTCAAACATAGAATAAAGAATATTTGTAATCTCAATTTAAGTAATTAATTTAAATTGGTTTTTTAATATAATTATTTGGACTTGACGGAGTCCGAGATTGTACACCAAGCGAAAACATGTTTTTTCTAGCATGCAATTAAATTTAGTTGCTAGCATGCAATCAAAATCAGTATCAATTATAGCAATAAAAAGTATCACTCAAAATTAAAAAAGTATCACTTATATCATTAAAAAGTAAGGTGTCTGGTAGTTATCTTATATTAGTTTATTTAGTTCAAATTATTATATTTTTTCTATTCCAATTCCTGTTTAGAGTTTATGAGTTCATGGTTTTTAGGGTTCATGGTTTTTTAGGGGTTTATTTTGTATATTTAGGATGTTTTAGGGGTTTCTTTTGTGTATTCTAGGATTTTTTAGGGGTTTATTTTGGGTTTTTAAGGTTTTCTTATGGGTTTATTTTGTGTTTTTTAGGAATTATTAATTTCATTTTAATGTATAAATTTTATTTATTTCAAATACATTAAGGGTGTTTCTAAATAAACAACTAATTTTTCTTTATATACCACAAAATATAATAATTAAAATATAATATAATTTCTTAATAATCTTTACAAATCATAAATAAAAACAACTAAAAATATAATAAAAAAATGTAACCAAAATGGCATATTTTTCTTTCCGCCTCGTCGCCAATTTCTTACGTCACAGTTTAACCAAGAGGCCAATGTTTAGTCATTTTGTGTGTTATTTTTTCATGTTTATTTTGTCGTATTTGTGCGTGTGTGTTTTCTTTATTTTTATTTATGTTGCTCGTATTTGGTTGCGTTCTTGTTATCCTTGGTGTGGTACGTGTCTAGTGCAAGTTTCAAAGTTTTTTTTGAGCAAAAAGCAGTGTTTTTGGACAACAAAGAGTGAACAAAGTAGAGGGCCAGCCAATGTTGGTCAGTAGCTATTGAGAAGAGAGACAACACCCAATCGCCATAAGAGCACACAGGGCATTCTGTTAACGATAGACATACTGGGCATTCAATTAACGTTGAACGTTCAGTTGAAACTGGCCATTCAGTTGATGTTGGGCATTCAGTTAATGCTGGGCATATTAGGCATTCAGCTGATGCTAGGCATTCATTTGAGAGAGCAGCCAACGAACACCAGATCACCAGAAACGGTTCTGCAACTATTTTTCATTATTCAATTTCATTCTTTCATCATCGTTCTTCCTTTCAATTAATTTCTAAAGTGCGAATGCAATTATGAATTCGAGCTATGTGCGTTTTATTCCGGTGAATATTAATGAAGACCTAGCATATTTATTCCGTGAGATCTAATTCGTTCTTATACTTTAATGTATTTGTGATTCTTTGTGTTTAAAGTTGTTAATTGTTTCAGCTCTGCTAGGTAGGTGCACATATTTAGTAGATCGGAATTAATTAGTAGCCAATTAAATCGGTCATCCGTAATTGTGGTTTAGGTTTAATTAGTGGTACATTGATTCTTCAGAATCAAGGAAAGAGCAGTCTTAATTCGACAATCCTATGTCAGAGTTTGTTGGTTTTAAATCGGGTTTCTCTAGTACATAAAGTTGTCGGCTCATTAAATCTATAGAGTGTCTCTTACGGTTGTCAGTCGATTAGGGAAATAATTGGTCAAGTGTCTTCCTAATTATCGAGAAGCTAAGGAGAAATTAGGTCGTGTTAGAAGTGTCTTCGGTGGCTACAACTGGTTTGCATTCATTGATTAAAGTTATCATTGCATCGATGAGCGGAATAAGTGAGCTAGGGTGGAGTTAATTGAAAACCGGAATACCTTTTAATCTGTGAAAAAATCTACTTTTTGTTTAATTGCTTTTAATTTCATTTTTACATTATAACCAAGATACTCGTTGGAAGATTTGGTTACTACAGACTAAAGTATTGGATAATTCTCAGCAGTCCTTTGGGAGACGATCTTGCTTGTCACTATTCTGGGTAGTGTGGGAATACTGACTACGTGTTGGATTATTTTTGGTGAAAAATGATGCACAAATTTTGGCGCCTTTGCCGGGGATCAGTTTTTAAGCATTAATTATTCTAATATTTTCAGTTTGCCATTTCTTTTTATTTTGTTTTGTTTTTCCAGTGCATGACTCGATCCTCACAAAAAAAAAGTCTAGAATACAATCCAGAACCGGAGAGGACTTTACGACGTTCGAGGAAGTTTGTAAGAGAGTCTAAAGGAGCTTCCACATCTGAACCAGAACGTTTTGATATTGATCAACTGTTCGAAGAAGACATGGCCCTCAATCAAGCACCTGAGCAAGAACTTCAGATAAAGGAGTTGGGTCATCACAAAAATAACCGACCTATCTGCATCGTGCTGCCTACTATAGCTCAGAATTCTGAAATAAGGCCTGGCTTTATTCAAGTTCTACTCAAGTTCGGCGATTTACCTAGAGAAAATGCACATAAGAACTTGGCCGAATTTGATGTAGTTTTCTCTACTTTACGCCCTCAAGGTTTTTCTTCTGATAATTTGAAATTACTGACCTTTTCTCATACTTTGCAGGGCAAGGCTAGATATTGGCTATTTGATCTTCCATCGGGCTCAATTTCCACTTGGAATGAGTTGGAGGAACAATTCCTACGCAAGTTCTTTCCTGAATCAAGAGTTGCATACTTAAGGATGGCAATCAGTTGCATTATGCAGAAGCAGAATGAGAGTTTGGCTTATTACTGGGATAGATTCCAACAATTGCGCTGAAAATGTCCGGACCACGGGTTCTCTGAATATCAATTGCTCACTAACTACTTTTACCGTGGAATGTCAACCTTTAACAGAAAAATAGTTGATGCTTCTAGCGGAGGATCTCTGACTAACAAGACTCTAGCAGAGGCGAAGCAGCTCATTATTGATATGGTCTCTAGTGGCTAGCAGTATGAAAATGAGGATGATGACAGATACCGGCCTGTAAAAGGAATTGAGCGAGTTAAAAGTTCCAGTGTCAATGAGAAAATTGATGCTCTAACTTCTCTGGTTTGAGGCCTTGCTATGGCACAAACTCAAAATGTCCGCTGTGGAGTTTGTGCAGAGAATGACCACTTTACTGATTCGTGTCCCACTCTGCAAGATCCTTGAACTGAGCAAGCATGCTATGAAACCGGAGATGCACAACAAGATGCCCTGAGACGGAGGAAGTATGATCCTTACTCAAACACATACAACCTAGGTTGGAGGGATCATCCTAATTTTGCTTGGAAGTAGCCGGATCAGAAGATGCCGGAGTTTTGCCTCAAAGAGAGCCGCAGGGTGGTCAGTGTGCCCATACCGATCATGCTACACCAAGCATGAACGATATCATGAAGTGTTTGAAGCAGAACAGTGCACTCGTCAATAGCCTGGTGCAAAGTCAAAAAGCCTTCCAGTAAGAGACACAAGCTGCTTTGGGGAGTATGGGTACTCAAATCACTCAACTTGCCACTTAAATGAACAAGATGCAAGGGAATCAGGGCAAACTTCCATCCCAAGCTGAAATGAACCCAAAAGGGAATGTTAGTGCTGTCACCTTGAGAAGTGGGAAGGAGTTAGCCGAGTTGGAGGCTAAGAAGAAGGAGAAAGAACTGGAAGAGCATGCTGAAGTGCAAAAGAAAGAGTCCACGATAGAGGAGAAACAACCTGCCAAACCACTTTCTCCCAAGGTATGTATGGAACCAAAAGTTTCTAACTCTCAATCTTTGGTTGCTACACATTTTCTTCGAGGTTGGTTCGAAATAAGGAGGATGATGAAAATGAGATCGTCGAGTTGTTCAAAAAGGTAGAGATTAACTTGCCTCTGATTGATGCCATTAATCAAGTTCCCAGGTACGCAAAATTTTTGAAAGAACTGTGTGTTAAAAAGATGCGGTATGGGAAAGATGCCATAATTAAAGTTGGTGAGAATGTGTTTGTTGTTATTCAAAGAAAATTACCACAAAATGTAGGGATCCTGGCATGTTTACTATTCCTTGCATTATTGGCAGTAAGAAGGTTGAGAGAGTCATGCTAGATTTAGGTGCATCCATCAATGTTATGCCTCTTTCTATGTATAAGGAATTGTAATTAGGTCCTATGAAAGACACTCGTGTTATCATTCGTTAGCTGATAAGTCTAATGCATATCCTCAAGGTGTGGTTGAAGATATTCTAGTTAAAGTTAATGAATTGATTTTTCCTATGGATTTTTATATAGTTGACATGGGCAATTCCTTCTCTGCACATAGATCTATGATTCTTTTAGAAAGGCCATTCATAAAAACGGCCAGTACTTAGATTGATGTTGATAAAGGCATGCTTAGCTTTGAATTTGATGGAGATATTGTCACATTTAATGTTTTTGAAGCTATGAAGCATGTTGAGGACCCTGAAACTTTACATATGGTTGATATTGTTGATCAATTAGTTGACGATTTTGTTGAGAATTATTTCAGGGAAGATAAGTTGGAACAGGTACTATTTGGTGGAATGATTGATACCGCTGCTATTACGGGAGAAGATGAGGAGATTCGAGATATCATCATGCAGCTGTATGCCACGAGTGAGTTTCCCACCCGGCATCTATCAAGCAGTATGCCCAAACCGATCAACTCGGAGCTAATTTTGCCATCTGTTGTGAAGGCTCCAGTGCTAGAATTGAAGGTGCTCCTGGAGCATCTGAAATACGTCTTTTGGGGAGAGAAAGACACGTTGTCTCTCATCATAAGCAAGGATCTGAGCACAGAGCAAGATGGACGGTTGGTCGAGCTTTTGAAAAGGCACAAGGGAGCAATTAGCTGGACCTTAGCAGATATAAAAGGAATCAACCCCGATATGCATGGACCGGATTTTCCTTGAGCTGGATTGCCAGCCATTTAGAGATCCACAAAGAAAATTGAACCCTGTCATGAAAGAGGTGGTGCTCAAAGAAATCCTTAAACTGCTCCAGTTAGGGATTATTTACCCTATTTCTAACAGTATTTGGGTCAGTCCAGTGCACATGGTTCTGAAGAAGTCTGGTTTCCAGTTGGTAAAGAATGAGAACAATGAGTTGATTCCCATGAGGCTTCAAATAGGTTGGTGCATGTGCATCGATTTTCGGAAGCTGAATGATGCTATACACAAAGACCATTTTCCCTTGCCGTTCATTAATGAGATGCTCGAATGTTTGGCGGGAAAATGTTTCTTTTGCTTCCTGGATGGTTACTCAGGTTACTTCTAAATTTTTGTAGCCCAAGAAGATCAAGAAAAGATGACTTTTACATGTCCGTTTGGAACGTTCACCTGTCGGAAAATGCCATTTAGTTTATGTAACGCTCCTGGCACTTTCCAATGATGTATGATGAGTATATTCTCCGACTTGATTGAAAGTTGTATCGAGATTTTTATGGATGATTTTACAGTGCATAGAGACTCATTCAATTAGTGTCTGGCTAATCTAGACAAGGTACTGCAGAGGTGTGTTGAAACATATTTGGTGCTGAATTTTGAAAAGTGTCACTTCATGGTGAAGCAAGGCATTGTGCTCGGCCATGTTATCTCTAAGAAGGGTATAGAAGTGGATACGGCAAAAGTTGATCTGATTATGAAGTTGCCTTACCCATCTAATGAGAAAGAAATTCGCACTTTTTTGGGCTATGCAGGTTTTTACAGGCGCTTCATTCGGGACTTTTTGAAGATTGCACAGCCTTTGATGAAGTTGCTGCAGAAAGATGCTCCATTTATCTTCGATGACAAGTGCAAGGAGGCTTTCGATCTTTTGAAAAGCAAGCTGACTTCTGCTCCCATCATTCAACCACCGAAATGAGGGCTACCTTTTGAGATCATGTGCGATGCAAGCGACTTTATTGTAGGAGCTGTACTTGGGAAAAAGAGTGGGAAGACTAGCCATGTGATATATTATGCCTCGAAGACTCTTAATCCCACTCAATGTAACTACACGACGACGAAGAAGAAGTTGCTTGCAGTTTTTTTGCATGTGAAAAATTTCAATCTTACCTTGTTGGATCGAAGGTCGTGGTGTACTCTGACCATGTTCCTTTGAATTATCTACTCTCCAAAAAGGAATCCAAGCCCCGTCTCATACGGTGGGTGCTTCTGCTATAGGAATTCGACTTGGAGATCAAGGATAAAAAGGGGGCCGAAAATAATGTTGCTGATCATTTAAGCAGGTTGCTGACAATGTCCGACGGTATGCCCATACTGGATGATTTCCCTGATGAGCTTTTGTTAGCAGTTGCAAGCGTGACCCCTTGGTATGCTGATTTGGTTAATTATTTAACCACTGGGATGTTTCTAAGAGGGACAGAGACAGCGAAGAAAAATAAGTTGAAGAGCCAAGAGAAATATTTCATATGGGATGGCCCCTACTTGTGGAAAACTTGTGCTGACCAAGTGATTAGGTGGTGCATTCCCGACGATGAGATACAATCCATTCTGACTTTTTACCATGTTCATGCTTGTGGGGATCACTTTAGCCCAAAGAGGACAGCTCATAAGGTTCTTGATTGTGGTTTCTATTGCGAAACTATTTTTAAGGATGCTTATTTTTTCTGCAAGAATTTTGATCGATGTCAACGCACTGGCAATATCTCTTCTCGGAATAAAATGCCTCAAGTTCCCATTTTGGTGTGTGAGATTTTCGATGTGTGGGGTATGGACTTCATGGGTCTCTTTCTCAGTTCATTGGGTAACTCCTACATTCTTTTGGCCGTCGATTATGTCTCCAAGTGGATCGAGGTTAAGGCTACTCATTCTAATGATTCTAAGGTTGTTTCCAGGTTCCTCAAGAGTAATATCTTTCATCGGTTTGGTGTTGCACGTGCTATCTTTAGCGATCAAGGCACTCACTTTTGCAATCACACTTTGGAAGCTCTTTACAGGAAATAGGGAGTTCACCATCGAGTTGCCATCGCCTACCATCCTCAATTAAATGGACAGGTGGAAGCATCTCATCAAGAAATAAAGAGCATCCTTGAGAAGATACTAAACCCAAATCGCAAGGACTGGAGTTTGCATCTGGATGATACGGTATGGGCATACCACACAACTTACAAATCACCAATCGGGATGTCTCCGTACCGATTGATTTTTGGGAAGCAATGTCATTTATCTGTGGACCTAGAACACAAAGCATTCTGGGCTGTGAAGCAGTGTTGTTTTGTACGACGTTGTAGGCCATGAAAGAAAGCTCCAGTTACAAGAGCTTGAGGAGATTCGATTAGAAGCCTATGAAAATGCCAGCAGTTATAAGGAGCGTACCAAGTTTCTACACGATAAGTATATTAGACGGAAGACTTTTGCAATGGGACACGAGGTGCTACTCTTTAATGCTCGACTCCATATCATGTCGGGTAAATTGAAGTCCCAATGGACGGGACCATATGAAGTTGTGAGTGTCAGTCCTCACGGAGCAGTGGAGATTCGAAGTCTTAGCACTCACCAGCTTTTGAAAGTCAATGGGCAATTACTCAAGCCGTATTTTGTTAGAATGGAAACACCTACTTTTGACGGGGTCAATCTGGTGACCCCCGTCATTATTTCGTGATCATGTTCTCCTCATGTCGAGCCTCGGATGTTAAATAGGGGCGCTTCTTGGGAGGCAACCCGTGTTTTTATTTCGTTTTATTTTTTATTTTCTTTAATTTATTTGTTAGTTTTTTTAATTTTATTTTAGATTTTTTTTATGTGTTTCTTTCTTTTTTGTTTTTTTTTTATTTCTTTTTTTCATGTCTTTTGGTTTTTAATTTATTTATTTTTATTTTTTTACTTAGGTTTTTTTCATTTTGTTTTTTCTTTCTTGCTTTTTCATTTTTTTAGTTATATATAAAAAAGGGTGATGATCGGCGTTTAATTCCAAGTGAAAAGGGGGAGTTTTGAGTTAGTTTTCTTGGGGTTGTTTAGCAATTTAGGAAAAATTTCCAATTAGGATTTTTAATTTACCATCTAAGTTTAATTTATTTAAAATCCCTAATTGGAATCAATTAGCCCCAATTACTCCTAATCATCTTCTCGCCACTGCTCACACGTAAAGAAGAATCATCCCATCGGTGCTACTCTTTCTCACCGGACGACCGCCGCCTCACGCCGTCGTCGATTGCATCATGGGTCAGAAACAGAAGCAACCCACACGTGCTGTTGTGCGTGAGAGTGAAGCTACCTTACCTCTTCAGACTCGTGCCGCTGCTGCCGCATCCAATCCACCCACCACCAGGCCACCGGCGACCGCAGTTTCCTGCTTTTTTTTCTATGTCTATTGCTGATCGTTGGCGTGAGTTGTCAATTGAGGATGATTATGTGCAACGATCATCTAAATGTACCAATATAAGAGATGATCGCTCGCGGTTGTGCAATAGGTTATTGTCATATAATTTCTTTGGTCGTTATGATATGATGAACATTGTGACGAAAAAGGAAATATTCATTCTTGATAGCATGATTTGGCACAGAAAATTAAATTTTGGGTTTTGGCTTGCACAACAATGGCATTTTAGTGCTAATCATTTCACTAGGAAAGTTCCTTTATGGAGTTTTGTCACTCTTTTGTCCTAAAAACTACATTTTGCTTTTGAGGGTATCATTCACATTCCCGTTTTCCAATTTTACCTTGCCTGACCTTCGTGCTATACAGTTGCTTTATGTTAACGCTAAAGGCCACTATCAGTTGTCTAGAGCGCGTGTCTCTAGCCCGAGTCACTCTTTCAGTGCGGGTACTTCTTCTAGCGCAGTCCCTACCCTTGTTGAGCTCCAGAAGCTATTCGAGCGACATACTCACCGGATTATGAGCCGGCTAGACGATATCCATGACCGTCTTGAGGCTGTGGAACAAGCCGCCGCCCACTTCTCCTGGTCTTCCTCTTAGTGACCTCACAGTTTGCATTTTCTACCCTTTGTATAGTTTTTTTATGCTTTTCTGTTTTTCTTTTGGGTCACTCTCCTCTTTTGCATAGTGAGGACACTGTGGTGGCTAAGTGTGGGGAGGAAGAGAGTTAGTTTTTTCATTTTCTGTTTAGTATAAAAAAAAGCATTCCTTTGGTTTTGGTTTGTCAAATCATTGGCTTACTTGAGATGGATTGCATGATAAGAAGGAGCATGATATGGGATTGGCCTTGAGTGGATGGTTTATCTCTTGTGATTAAAATGTGCAGATGCTTGTATATATTCTTGAATGAAGAAATATGCAAAATTTAATCAAAATTTTTTGAAGCTTTCTAAATTGCAAGATTTGAGCCTGATGAGCATTATATATGAGAAAGCTCAATTCATTTTCATGCTGAGTGTATCGTACTTGAGTGCTTGATTTCTGATTTGCCTAGTTGCCATAGTCACATCACTTTTGAGATTCTTGCATGAAAATGATTAAGGCATTTAGGATTACCCATTGCTTTGGCTTAACAAAAATATTATTATCCATGCCCTTTAATTGTCCATTAATGAGCCCATTGTGCTTAATCCATTTTTTCTTGATTCTGAACAACCACTAAATAATTAAGCCGTAGCCTTTTGACCTGCTCTTGTCCCATGAAAGCATGCAAGTTATATTGGTTTGTATTGAGATGAGATTAAGGTCTGCTTGAAGATATTTGGTGATGGAGAGCTGAAAATTGTATTAATCCTTGTTCTATTCCAAAAAAAAAAGCAAAGAAAAAATGTGAAAAAAAAGAAACAAAAAAGAAGTAAATAAGGAATAGAAAGAACATGGAAAAGAAAGGGGTTGTGTTTAACTGTTATCCTTTATTTTGTTGCCATGTATTATTGGAAACCAGCACTCAATTTGGGCTTTGTTGATTTATTTGGGAAGTTGCAGACGAATATGGTAAATGTGTTCTGATATGCTTACATGTTTTCAATTATTTGAGCCATTTCATCCTTTTTATCCTACCTACGCACCCTAGCCCCACTACAACCAGTGCAAAAGGACCTTTTGATTTGTGTATAGATCTCATTTGCATGGTAGAGATTTTGACATATGGGCAAATTTATGTTTGAAAGCATCAAGTTATGATTTGTATGAATTAAATTATGTCCTTATTTTCTTTTGAGAGAACTTGAGCGAACCTTAGTGAGGCAGGATTTGTTTTGCCTGTTTCTGAATTGAATGAAGAGCATGTGTACATCTTTATAAAACAAGAGATTGGTTTGTGGTTTGTGGATGATTGTATACTGCTTCTAACTTTGATTGTTTTCCGTTTAAGGTTGTCAATGATTGACTTGTCATTTTTTAGTCCTTTTTGAGTATGTCTGTTGTTTAGTTATGCTCGAGGATGAGCATTATCTAAGTGTGGGGGGATTTGATTAGGCCATTATTTCATATATATTTTGGGTCAATTTTGGTATATTTTTGCAGTATTACTCACCCCATGATCAGGTTTTGTGGGAGAATTTGTGTTCTGTGATGATTTCAGGTGGTTGACATGGAAGTAGAGATATTGGCATTGTTTTGGAGTCTTTGAACCCAATTTCATTCAAGAAAAGCTATAGAGTCTACTGCTAATGGATTATGCGAGTTTTGGGCTGGAGATAGTGGATCTGCACCAGCTTGTGGGCTTAAACGAAAATTATACAGTTTTTTACTACTTTTGGACTCTATTTTTTATTATTTTCCTAGTTGGATTAGGATTAGGATTCTTTTTAATTAATTAATTCAAGATTTGTATAAAAAGACTTCTAGATAGAGTAGGACTCTATCTAATCCATTCCAGAATTCACAGACTGAATGCTAGAATGCTAGAAACGGTTCTGCAACTATTTTTCATTATTCAATTTCATTCTTTCATCACCGTTCTTCCTTTTAATTATTTTCTGAAGTGTGAATCCAATTATGAATTCGAGCTAAGCGTGTTTTATTCCGATGAAGATTAACGAAGCCCTAGCATATTTATTCTGTGAGATCTAATTTGTTCTTATACTTTAATTATATGAATGTATCTGTGATTTTCTGTGTTTAAAGTTGTTAATTATTTCGACTCTGCTAGGTAGGTGCACATATTTAGTAGATCGGAATTAATTAGTAGCAATTAAATCGGCCATCTATAATTGTGGTTTAGGTTTAATTAGTGGCACATTGATTCTTCATAATCAAGGGAAGAGTAGTCTTAATTCGACAATCCTGTGTCAAAGTTAAGGAGAAATTAGGCCACGTCAGAAGTGTCTTCAGTGGCTATAACTGGTTTGCATTCATTGATTAAAGTTATCATTGCATCGATGAGCGGAATAAATGAGCTATAGGGTGGAGTTAATTGGAAGCCGGAATACCTTTTAATCTGTGAAAAATCTACTTTTTGTTTAATTGCTTTTAATTTTGTTTTTACATTATAATTAAGATACTCGTTGGAAGATTTGGTTACTGCAGACTAAAGTGTTGGATAATTCTCACCGGTCCTTTGGGAGACGATCTTGCTTGCCACTATTCTGAGTAGTGTGGGCATACCAACTGCGTGTCGAATTATTTTTGGTGAAAAATAATGCACCAGCGAACTATAAAAGAGAATTTTGGGATTTTGGGGATCTATCATTTTTTATCCATCATATTATTTATTAGTTTTCATATGTAAAAACATGAAATCTCTTCTATCTCTTTAAACTTCATTTCCTTCTTTGGGGAAACTATTCCACAAACATCACCAACACTACATCAAGATCGATTGTAAGGATTTGGCTCTATTTATCTTTTATATTGAGTTGATGATTACATATTGTTCTTGTTAGATGAATTGGATGATGAGTGACTAATTTCTCATATTATGGGTAGATATTCATTTCGATTTTGATCCTTGCTTGTGATAGTCTAATTTCTCATTAATTAAATTGAATTCCATTATATTGACTATTTGGCCAATATTTGATATTTCTAAGTAGTAGAGGAGATCGATAAAAGAATCTACTACTCGACTAGGGTTCTCTCAATATTAGATTGACCGAAAATGCATGTCTAATTGTTAATCTTGATCGTATACTTTTGCCTTAAAGGTTTAACTGATTGAAATGAAAGCTATTGAAGTTATCCATTTTGGTGGAGTTGATTATGTGATTGAATTAATAAAATTAACTTGAATCAAGCTTGGTGAGAAATCGAGGAGAAGAACCTATACTCTAATACCCTTTATCTTATTGTATTTCTTTAGCTTATCTTGCATGTTTACCATTTCTTTAATCTAGTGAATTTGTTCTTCATTTGATCTATTGAAACTATTGGTTTAGAATGTTTAGGATTGCATTTATTTTATATGTGTAATGTGAAAAGAATAGTCGCCATGTTTAGCTTTCCCTGAGAATACGACTTGGGTCAGCTCACCGCCCTACATCGACCTCATCTTATTGCAGGTCGGTTCAAGGTGTGTCTTGAGCACAAAACAAATTTTAGCTCCATTGTCAGAGAAAGATTTAGGTGTATTTTTCCTTTTCCGTTATATTTTTCGTGTTTATTTTTGTTATTTTGTTTATTGTTTCTTACTTTCTTCCATAGTTGCATTGTGGTCTCCTTTTCATGTTTGGCGTTGTGTATACTAGGTCGATGTAGTCTTAACCAGAGATTAGCCCCGATATTCAACAACATTCACAAATCAATAACGATAGAATTTCCTAATTAGGAAGAAGAAGGTTTGAGTGAAGCTTACTCTTCGAGTGACGAATTCCTAGCTTCAAAGATGGATGCTAACAATGTCAATAATGCCAACATTTCTAGGAACATGAGATATTTTGCTCACCCATTGATTGGGGCAGTGATTTCCAGTATTTTCTTAGGAGAAGCCACAAGGAACTATAAATTGAAGGGCATCTACTTCAATCAACTACCATCCTTCTATGGGATGACTGCTAAAGATGCCTTGAACTTCATCAGAGAGTTCTATGATGTGGTTCAGACATTCCCTTTGCAAGGTCTGAACGAGAATTAATTGAAGATTAGCTGCTTTCCTTACACTCTGAAAGATCGTGCTAAAACATGGTCCATGTCTCTTCCATCTAACTCATTAGCATATTGGAATGTCGTGTATGAAAAATTCATGGAAAAATACTACTCAAATCAGAAGACTCGAGATTTGAGAGCTCAAATAGTAACTTTTGCCCAATCTCTAGTGAATCATGTCATGAGTAGTGGGATCGTTTCAGAAGCTTCCAGCAGTAGTGCCCGCACCACCATATGATGCCTAAATTGTTGAATCAATTTTTCTATGATACCCTGCATCAAAATTTCCAGCACATGGTTGACAATGTTGCGGGATGAGATATTGGCAGTCAAACTACAGAAGAAGTCTCTGACATTTTTGAGACTATGGCCATAACATCCCAGAAAAAGAATGCTAGGGGAAAGTGTGCTTCAGTGATTGAAGCTAACCCTAGTTATGACGTCATGAGACAGTTAGCCAAGTGAACAAGGCAGGTGGAATTGTTGAGATCATCTGAGAGACCACCTTAACAAACTATGTTTGTAGAGATATGTGGAGTATGTGGGGAATATGGACATGGTGTTAATATGTATCCGATGAGTGTCGAGTCGAGCATCTATGAGGACACACAGTTTCTTGCTCTTCAAGAGCAAGTTAAGGCAGTGCAAGGATTTCAACCTTGATAACCGTATGATCTGTAATCCCAAACATACAATTCAGGATGAATAAATCATCTCAATTTCTCATGAAAGCAACCTTAGCAACCGCATCAGCAACTACCTCTACCTCAACAAGCTAATGACAGAAAGATGGAATTATCTCAGAGAACTCAGAAGATAGAAAGAGAGAAGGGTTTATGATTTCAGAAATTTGAAATGAATTATCAATCTCTCTAAACGGCTATACATATATATAAGAGGGTACTCTTTTCAACGCATAGGCTCAGGTTTCCGTTAGACTATGAAATTGGAGGGAAATCCCAGAAAATTAGAGATGACGATCGCAAGTCAGAACGGCTATACATATATATAAGAGGGAAATCCAAGAATTATCAATCTCTCTAAATGGCTATACATATATATAAGAGGGTACTTCGTCCAATGCATAAGCTCAGGTTTCCGTTAGACTAAGAAACCGGAAGGAAATCCCGAAAAATCAGAGATAACGATCGCAAGTCAGAACTAGCCATTAACAATGATGTACTCAGGTCTTTGAAAATTGTTCATGTACATCTGGATGGACATTTATGGGAATGTTCAGTCCCTTTGTGTAGGAATGGTTCTTTCCTACTGAGTGTGAAATAGACACACTTATACCCCACTTCTTGGTTTTACGGAACCAAGCATACCCCAAGGGATGCTCTAAGTTTCTTAAATCGAGCAACATCCAATCTCTTAGTAAACAGATCATCTAGTTGATCTTCTATCTTCATATGTTCAATCCTTAGAACTTATTCTTCAACTAGCTCTCTGATGAAGTGATGTCTAATGTCTCTTCTCATGAATTTCTCTAATGAAATCAGCTCTCTTCATACTTTTAACATTCATTAGATGCTCAATAGGTAAAGGAAGCAAATCAGTAGGCGTTAGTGGATTAAATCTATAAACTACCTCAAACGGAGACATGTTAGTAGAAGAATGAACAACACGATTATAAGCAAATTCAGCATATGGTAGACACTCTTCCCATGACTTCAAATTGTTTTTAATTAAAGACCTAAGTATTGCGCCTAATGTACGATTCACAACCTCAGTTTGACCATCAGTTTGTGGATGACATGCAGTAGAAAATAATAACTTAGTCCCTAATTTTCTCCACAAAACACGCCAAAAATGTCCTAACAACTTAGAATCCCTATCACTAACAATAGTACGAGGAATTCCATGCAATCTAACAACATGAACAAAGAACAAATTGGCAATATAAACTGCGTCGTTAGTTTTTCTACATGCGATGAAATGAGCCATTTTTTAGAACCGATCGACTACAACAAAGACATAATCTTTTCCCGACCTAGACCTAGGCAAACCCAAGATAAAATCCATTAAAATATCAATTCATGGGGCTGTAGGGGTGGGTAATGACGTGTAAAGGCCGAATGGGTGTGACGTGGACTTGGCTTGATAGCAAGTAATGGAATGACTACACACAGTCTCTACATCCCTACGTATATGCGGCCAAAAGAAGTGTTCATGCAGCAAGTTTAATGTCTTATACACACCAAAGTGACCCATTAAACCCCTTGCATGCGATTCTAACACTAATAGCTCACGCATAGAACAATCCAGGATGCACAACTTCGACTCTTTGAATAGAAAACTATCATGCACATAAAATCCATCAAGAGACCTAGGCTTAATACTACACGATGCATAGATAGGGCTGAAATACTCATCATGCATGTAGAATGCTTTAATGGACTCGAAACCTAGCATCTTTGCATGCATTAAGTTCAAAAGAGCGTACCTTCTAGACAGGGTGTCGATGACCACGTTTTCCTCACCTTTCTTGTACTTGATAACATACGGAAAGGATTCGATGAACTCAAACCATCTTGCATGCCTCTTGTTCAGATTGTTTTGCCCTTTCAGGTGTTTCAAGCTTTCATGATCCGTGTGGATGACGAATTCCTTAGGCCAAAGATAGTGCTACCATGTGTCCAATGCACGCTTCAAAGAACAGGAGCAGAACACAATAAAGACTTCAAAATATTAAAAGCATGCTCTTGTTGTTTACCCCACTCAAATTTTCGGTCCTTCTTACTTAGCTCAGTAAGAGGGGCGGCTATACTGGAGAAATCTCGCACAAAATGGCGGTAAAACCCAGCTAGTCCGTGAAAAATAGGGACTTCAGAGGTGGTTTTAGGCATTGGCCATTCCTCAATCACCTTCATTTTGGAACGTCAACCTCAATACCTCGAGAACTAATGACAAAGTCTAAGAAAACGACCTTATCAAGACAAAATGAACATTTAGACAAATTTCCATATAATTTTGCATCACACAATAGAGAAAACACACGCCTAAGATGTTCTATGTGCGCCTGTGCATCGTGACTGTAAATCAATATATCATCGAAATAGACAACAACGAATTCACCAATCACATCACGCAAAACATGGTTAATCAATCTCATGAAAGTGCTCGGTGCATTAATGAGATCAAATGGCATAACTAACCACTCATAAAGACCATGCTTTATTTTAAATGCAGTTTTCCATTCATCCCCCTCATGCATTTTAACTTGAAAATAGCCCGACCTCAAATCTATCTTAGAAAAAAATTTCTAACCACTCAACTCATCTAGAATATCATCAAGTCTAGGGATAGGAAATCTATACTTCACCATAACTTTGTTGATGGTGCGGCAGTCCATCCACATCCTCCATTCATTGTTCTTCTTTGGCACTAAGATGACTAGAACTGCACAAGGGCTCATCAACTATCGGATCTGTTTCTTCTCCAATAGTTCTTTAACTTGGCGATCGATCTCTTTCATTTCTTCCGATGAGGTATGGTACGCCGGTTTATTTAGAAGGACGATGCCGGGCACGAAGTTAATCTGGTGCTTGATCCCACGAACTAGAGGTAATCCACTTGGAATCTTTTCCGGGAACACGTCCGCGAACTCCTCCATGAGAGGCTGCACATCACTAGACAAAGAAACATCATTAGTAGCACTGTTCTTATAAGATAAAAGAACAATATGTAAACCTGCTTTCAGTGCTTTTTCTACTTCTTTAACAGAGATAAACAGAGATCGATTTTTCACTTTGTTGGGGGCTGATCCAGATGCTTTCCCATGAACCAATGAGTCGTTGGAAGGCACTTTAGGGGATGTATTGGCCGAAGGGATGGCGGGGGCCGGTAGTAAAGACTCAGCCGAAGAAGTGCCGTTCAAGGTGGTGGATCGGACGGCGGCTGTGGCTGCTTTTGCCCGTTCCTGCTTAAATCTCTTTTACATCATTTCTTGATCATCTGCAACAGCTTTCGGGGTTAGTGGTTTCAACACTATGGTTCGACCATCTAGGGTGATTGAATAGGTATTCATGAATTTGTGAGTCCGTTATGAATAGCTCATCTGTCAAACTGCCACGGTCTTCCTAAGAGTATGTGCGCTGCTTCCATGAGAATGACATCAAACAACACAGTGTCAGAAAAATGAGCAACAGAGAAAGAGACGTGTACCTGACCTATTACGCTAATCAATCCTCTATCTGTAAGCCATTGCAATTTGTAGAGCTTCAGATGCTTTGTTGTGGTGAGGGCTAACTTCTCGACAGCATACTGACTGATTGCATTAATCACACTGCCATTGTCTATGATCATTGCGCATGTCTTATCTTAGATAGCAACCTATGTGTAAAAGCTATTCTCACGCTGGGATTGCTCATCGTCTTCGCGATTGATGGGAAGACTGCGGATGGAAACAAAACTAACATGAGGTAATTCGGGCTCCTCATCTTCTTGCTCGACTTCAGGGACATCTATTGTAGCTGGGACATTGGTCTGGGATTGTTCTTCATCTTCACTGACTGACTCAAGTCCATTCTGTTCATTGAGGAACAGAACATACCGGTTTGGACACTGATTCTGAAAGTGGCCCCAACCTTGACATTTGCGATACTGGATGTCACGGGCTCAACTAGGTGCTGTATTGGGAATTGCATTGGGCTTATTAGGCCATTGGAATAGTGGCCTTGCAGGTGGCGTAGATGTAGACTCAGGTCTATGGCTGGTCTGCAGTGTAGAACAGTCGAAACGCCATTGGGGTGGTCCGGGCTGACCTCGGGGTCGTGTGGACTCAGTAGAGGGAGTAGAAGGTGATGTGGAATGCGTACCTTTATTCCAAGAAGGCCATGTAGGGGCTGCAGTATGGTGAGAACGGCAGCGGCCTTCCCTTAGTTATTTTTCCACAATCGATGCATAGTGCACCATCTCTTCTACACTTGTGAAGTTCTTGAGCTCAACTTCACATGCAATGTTGGAATTCATGCCTTCAATGTACTGAATGATGGTAGCATTTAAGGTCTCTTGTTTCCCAACTCGATTCAAGGCGGTCTCGAGCTCTTTGTGGTATTCTTCCATATATCATGCGCCTTGCTTGATCCGGGTGAGCTTCTTCTCGAGCTCTCTTTCATAGTGCATAGGAATAAACCGACCGCGCATCAAGCCTTTCATCTATTTCCATGTGACAACAGGTGGGTATCTCTCTCATCGGCGTCGTTCCTACTGCATCTCCCACCATGAGGCTGTGTAGCCTCTGAACTCCAAAGATGCTAACTGAACTTTCTTGATCTCAGAAAAGTCATAGCATGTGAAAATCTTGTCTACTTTACGTTCTCAATCCAAATATAGATCGGGATCGTGTAGACCCTCAAACTTCGAAATGCTTGTCTTGATATTTTTGAGCAAACCATCACCGTCTCCAAATCTCGGCCTTTTGACACAATCGACGTGTCTATAGGGCCCTCGAGGTTGATCACAGTGATTTTCCCGTCTTTGTTGTATGAAGTCAGCTTCATATGTTGGTTTTGTATACTAAAAGACTTGTCTTTGTATACTTTTCTGATAATATGATGATATGAAATGAAAGTTATTGCAGTCACTGTTTGCATTTAGATTATGTTCTATAATTGTTCTATGCAATGTTCTATATACTTACATTGTAGATGATATGGTGTGGGGAGTCACACGGTAAGATCATATCATTAGAACCTTGTAATGTATTAAAAGAGCTCACGACTTAGATGATCCTGAACACACCATCGGTACACCATAGAATAATCTGACAAGTTAGTTTATCTTGACTAATTGATTATTCTAGTACACTTATTAGTGTATTGAGGAGGATCACGATAGGATACTGTTCTCTGTCTCTAACCTAGTTATTGAGAGAATAAAGATCCACAGAGTTCGGGTTCTGAACTCATGTGATATTGGTGAGCTTGTGTGTGCGTTGATTATTACTTTGATTTATCAATGAGTGAGACCTTTTCTTAGATCAAACTCGATATCTTGGGTAATGACAATTTATACATGATGTCTCGAGCAGTATGCATGAGCACCATGTCCTGGTGTGCCCGGTTGATGATGTTCTCTTGAGGAAACACGGGTAAAATAATATTCTCACCAACATTCTTCCATTTTAGAAGAAAATCGGGAACAAATGACTTATTCAAGAACCATTTGTCCTCAAAGTCAAATATTTTCTTTCCACTTTGTCGTCTCCCTCACGCTTTCTAATTAACACTCGGAAAAATAGGCTTATGATCAGACCCAAAGAAATCAAAAACGTGAATTTTGGCATCATGAAACATGCCCATCCATGAACTGTTAACCAGGAAATGATCGAGAGATTCCCAGATAACATCATATCCTTGTCTGTTATTAGTCCATGTCATTATATTTTCTCCTTGCATGGCTTCAAACGGATCACATTCCTCAATAGCATCTCTAAAACCATTCATCTGAGCACGGCCTCTAATCTTCTCTAAATCATATAAAATTTCATTAAAATTACCACCAACTAGCCATGCCACGCCCCACATCGCCATGTCAGCAGCCAGTTTCTTCATCAATTCTTAGGAAAATTTATGTAAACTTCACTCAGGATTACCATAAAAACCGGCAAAACGTCAATCTAAATCTTTCCATCTCCCCTTGCAATCAATGTGCCCTTGTGAATAAGATCTGATTGTGATGTAAATTGGATCTCGCCACAACAACATCAATTCTCCCTTATTCCCAGTCGCATCAACGACAAATAGCCCATTAAACTGAAAATACGACTTCCACCAACCCACACCTTTGAGCATAGACTCTTGTCTCGCTAATAAATACCAAACTCGAGGTATGGTCCTTTAACAACCGCCACAGTTCATGGAATGCCCGCCTACTCCTTAGGACACGAGCGCTCTAAGATAACACATTTATTGGGCTCGGCATGACTGCTCAGCAACCACTGCCATTATTGCCACATCTTCAAAACTATCCTCATCAACCAGTTTTAATTTCTTTCCAAATTAGCTCACTCCAGACTCACCTTCTTTATTCACATTCCATTTTTTGTCGGATGATCAATTCATCTTAGGAGACTTTCGAGGCACTTTCTTTATCTTTTATACGCCTTCTCTTCCACGACATCCATCTTTCTTACTTGTCTTTCATAGGAGTTAGGATGGTGGTATTGTCATCACCTTGGTCAATCTCAGGCATCCCCCCAACTCCATCACCGTCACCACCCCACTATTCATGAAACTTATTTTCCCCATATCCTTCTCAACAACCATCAGTCCTTTCACCACATGATCCTCTTCAACCCTCACCCCTCAAGCCTCTCTCCCTCATCAGAAATCTTTTTCCGGACTCCAACTCCCTCGTCCCCCAATCTTGAAACCCCCCCTTGAAACTACACCTTCAATCATCTCCCTCTCTAGACTCACCTCCCTAGAAATATACTCTTGAGAGGATCTTTCAGCCTGTAATAAGGCTAGAACAACATTCTTTTCTTCCAAATCCTCTCTTTTATCCTCACCCCCACTCATCTTACCACCATTACCACCACCCACAAAAACCATTCGCTCCCTCTCATTCCAGAAATTAGCCCTCCCTGATTCTGTCTCACCTCAACCACTTGACTGACTCTTAGCCACGTCCCAAACCCTAGCTTTACCTTATTAGTTATATCTCATAACAATAATGCATCTTGTGATCCACACATCCACATGCATAACAGAAGTCCGGTAATTTCTCATAAAGGAGTAAAATTATCCTACTCTCCCCTAACATCTCATCTGTAACACTCACACAATGTTGGAGGGGTCTATCGAGTAATTTTTAGGTCTTAGTCAAGTTTTGAAAGAATATTAAAAAAATGATATTTTCCTAATATTTTCAATTTTGTAGGTCATTCATGTTAGTGATAGTGGTAGGGGTGGTAATAATTCCACCATATCATAAAAATTCCGAAAAATGAAATAAATAATAAAATTATCAAAATTAAAAAATGTTTAAATTCTTTCTTCAAATTCTTACCACAATAAAATTTTTATATAAAAACAACCTCCTTATAATAATAAAAAATTATGATCCCAATTTGGGACCAATTATAAATAAGAATAACCTCTACATTATAATATTTCAGTATTTTCTTAGAACCATCCTTAAGGAATTTACCACCATATAGTAATAAAATGACATTAAATTTTAAATATATTTAAATATCTATATAAAATATCTAAAACTATTTAACTACGGATATATGTTACATTAAACTTAAGATTGTATGAAATACTTATCTTGCATGTGGTAATGCTTTAATTTTTCAAGTCAATACCACATCATTTAACTTGCGCGTTCGAAGTAACTCGTCAACACAATAAACCTTTTTGTTGAATCCAAAATATTTCCAGCTTGTCTAACATGTTTGAAGTTTCTTGACATGATATTTTTTCTATTTCTACACTACCATCCTCTAGATTATCATCTTGCGTTGCTTGCATGATTTCTATAATAAAGTCTTCTTCGGTTAAATATTCACATGAATGAATATTCTTATATAACTTTTAAATTCATGTTTTTAAAATATGAAGGAACATTTCCAAGTATTGTATAGTATATATTAATTTCAAAAAATAACTTTTATACATAAACTCTATAAGAATAACCTCCTTATAGTAATATTTTTATCTAGTCCTATAGATATTACTGTACAAAGGTTTTATTGTAATATAAATATCAACATGTTATGCGATCCTCCTAGAAGTATCATGTTACAATGGCAGATTGGATAGAAGACTCCAAACCCTAGCTTCACAATGACGGAGAACCACGATGATGGACGATGTGACCCTATGAATATTGGAAACACGAACTCAAAATTGTTGGTGTTGACACCACAAACAGATATGAATCGTTGTTCAATAAGTCGGATTAATCTCACAGTGTGTGCGTGAAATTCAGAGGATTTTATAAACTCCCCTGGTGGATGGGTAATACCCGGAATAGCCATTTATGATACTATGCAATTTGTACGACCAGAGGTCCATACAATATGCATGGGATTGGCTGCGTCAATGGGATCTTTTATTCTGGTTGGAGGAGAAATACAACCCTTTTATAGTTGGTCCAACTAAAACACAACCCTAATTTAATTATCCTAAGTAAACTAGGAAATAAAAACATAAAAAATTCAAAAATTCAGAATAGTCCATACAAGGGTGTGACAAGGGGTCAGTCGCGCTGCAACTCGTGCTCAGACCAAAGTAAAATCCCCCCTCTATATCAGTGTGGTTCACTCGCACTATTACTTACGCTGCACTTCGCGCCTAGAGGTACGACCTATCACTCACGATGCGTGTCACGCTGCACATCTCGTACAGCCGTGTTGCAACTAGAGATCAATGTCTTTCACTTGTGCTCAGGTTCTACTTCTTCCATGGGTCTCTTGGTTATCTCTCGGCTCCAAACTTCTTAAATGAATCCATTGAGGCTCTCCTTGAACCTCTTAGCTCTTGATCTTGTTATCGGCACTTTAATCGGATCCGACATCATCTTGGCTCAATCTGCATCATTCCCCTCTTCTTGAGAAGGATTTGTCCTCACATCCAAATCATCACCTACATCAAACAGACTCAAGTCAACAACATTGAAAGAAGTGCTAACATTGTACTCACCTGTAAGATCCTATTTATAGGCATTGTCATTTCGGCGTTCCACCACTTGAAACAGATCATCACCTCTAGGTAGCAATTTTGATCGCCTTTGTGCTGGAAACTTCTCTTTCCGCATATGCAACCATACCCAATCGCCAGGCTCAAACATAACTTTCTGCCGCCCTTTATTGACCTTCATGGCGTACTACTTAGTTCACCTTTCAATGTTCGCCCCTGTCATCTCATGAATCTATTTCACAAAATCAGCTCTTTTTTCTCTATCAAGGTTAGTATGTTCTTGAACAGGTAAATGGATTAAATCCAAAGGCGTTAAAAGGATTAAAATCATAAGCCACTTCAAATGGAGAAAATTGAAATGCAGAATGAACGGGCCTATTATATGTAAATTCAACATGCGGTGAACATTATTCCCAAGTTTTTATGTTCTTCTTAATTATAGCCCGCAATAATGTAGACAAAGTCCTATTGACTACTTCAGTTTGACCATCAGTTTGTGGATGAAAAGTAATAGAAAACAAAAGTTTAGTAGCTCAGAAACTTTGCATCTCTATCAGAAATAATTATCCTGGGCATACCATGCTATCGAACAATCTCCCTAAACAACAAGTTAGCTATAGGGGACGCATCATTAGTTTTATGACATGGAATAAAATACGTCATCTTCGAAAACCCATCAACAACCACAAAAATAGAATCTCAACCACATTTACTCCTAGGAAGACGTAACACAAAATCCATAGAAATATCAATCCAAGGACATGTAGAAATAGGTAATGGAGTATACAAACCATGTGGTTGGACTCTAGACTTAGCTTGACGACACATAACACATTTACCACAAATTCGCTGCACATCATGTTTCATATGAGGCCAAAAGAAATGTTCATGCAATATAGCTAAAGTTTTGGCTACACCAAAATGCCCCATTAAACCTCCATCATGGGCTTCTAACAATAACAAATCACGCATGGAACAATTAAGCACACATAATTTATTTTCCCGAAATAGAAAGCCATCATGCTTATAAAACGCCACTACCAGATTGTTCACATGCGCCATATATATCTCCAAAATCATCTCCCATATATAAACTTTTCAAACTCTCAAAACCAAGTAACTTAACATCTAGAGTAGCGATTAAGGCATAGCTTTTAAAAAAATGCATTAGCTACCACATTCTCTTTTACTTGCTTGTATTTGATGACGTATGGAAACATCTCGATAAATTCCATCCAATGACCATGTCTCTTATTCAACTTGTGATGCCTCTTCAAGTGCTTCAAAGATTCGTGATCTATATTGATCACAAACTCTTTAGTTCACAAGTAGTGTTGTCATGTCTGCAATACTCGAACTAACGCATACAACTCCTTATCATACATCGGGTATTTTAATGTTACACCGTCTATCTTTTCACTAAAGTATGCAATCCGATGAACCTCTTGCATCAACACTGCAACAATTCCAATGCCCAAAGCATCACATTCTACCTCAAAAGCCTTAAAGATATTAGGAAGAGAAAGTACCGATTTTAACTTCTCCTTGAGCATGTGAAACACCTTCTCTTGTTCCCTCTCCCTAGTAAAACTCCACATTCTTCTTAATTACTTATGTCATAGGTGCTACTACGTTGCTGAAATACGGCACAAATCTCCTATAAAAGCTCGCAAGTCCATGGAAACTACGGACTTCTCCAACATTGGTGGGACTCATCCATTCTTGAATAGAATGAATCTTCACCTCATCTACATGTACACCATCTAAACTAACAACAAAACCGAGAAACACAGCCTTATTTGTGCAAAAGGTGCATTTCTTAAGGTTATCATATAACTATTCTTTCCTCAAAGCATCTAATACACACCTTAAATGCTCAACATGCTCCTCTTCATGCTTGCTATAAATCAAAATATCATCAAAATAAACCACAACAAACTTACCAATAAAAGCACGTAAAACGTGGTTCGTAAGATGCATAAAATTACTTGGAACATTGGTTAATCCAAACGGTATCACTAACCATTCATACAATCTTAATTTCGTAATAAATGTCTTTTTCTATTCACCCCCTTCTTTAATCCAAATCTGATGGTACTCACTTCTCAAATCTATCTTAGAGAACACACAAGCACCGTGCAATTCATCTAGTATATCTTCTAAATGGAGTATAGAATATCGATGCGTTACTGTGATGTTATTGATGGCTGGACAGTCGACACACATTCGTAGGGATGTATCCTTCTTTGGTACGAGTAAAACGAGACTCGCACATGGGCTCAAACTCTCCCTCACTTGTCCTTTGTCCAACAGCTCATGAATCTACCATTCTAGCTCTTTGATCTCCTCGAGTTTACACTGGTATGCTGGTCGATTTTGTAAGGTGGTGCTAGGGACAAGTCGATCTGGTGCTCGATCCCACAAACTAGTGGTAAACTCGGTGGCATCTCTTCAAGAAAGACATCATCATATTCCTACAAAAGAGACAAAATAGATCTAGGCAAAGATTGATTAAGTTGATTAGTGTTTAAAAGAACGTCTTTACGAATCAGCAAGTACATCGGCTGCTCATTTTTCACGGCCCACTTCAAATTACTAGCCATCGCAAAATAGGAATGGTGGATTAACTAATTTCCAACCTTTTCTCATTTCTCCTCTTTCCTCATTTGATTGGCCTTCGTCTATAGCTTCACTTGATCCTCATACAATTGAGATGGTGTTAGAGGATCTAGTGTCACTGTCTTTTGGTTATGTACAAATGAGTACTTATTGGTAAAGAGTTCGTGCTTCACTCGCCGATCTTACTACCATGGACGCCCCAACAGAATGTGTCCAGCTTGCATTAGCATTTTGTCACATAGTACTTTATCTTTATATTTCCCAATTTGGAATGGAACTCAAAATTTCTTGTTCAACTTGGTCTCTCCACTGTCATTTAGCCACTGCAACTTGTATGGTTTAGGATGCTTCAAGATGGGCAGTCCCAGTTTGGTCACCATCACCAAACTAGCTACATTAGTACAGCTCCCTCCATCAATGATCATACTATATACCTTATCCTTGATGTGGCATCGGGTATGAAATATGTTCTCTCGTTGCGCTTCTTCCACACTCTTGGTTGTAGGCTCAATGACTTTCTTACAACCAGTGTTAGTGCTTCGGGTGCTGTGTATTCTTCATCACTCGACCCTCCTAACAAAGCGGGCATCTTAGACTCTGACTCCTCACCTTCTGTCACAATCTCACCACTATCGTTCATAATCATCACCCTCTGATTTAGACATTGGTTGGCTATATGCCCTCTACCTTGACACTTAAAACACTTGATATCCCGATTTTGACTTGCACATGACTCTGAGTTGTTTGGAGTGGGTGTAATAGGTGTCTCGATTTTTGACTTAGAGAAAGGTTGTTTTTCCTATTTCTTTCCTTGGTTCGTCTTCCATGGAGATGTGTTGATACTTTGATTTGCCTCCAATTGGATGACTCCCACGGTTTTGGTTACCCCTCCTCTTGAGATGGTTCTCTACTTTTATGGCCAACTGCACCACATCATTCAAATCCACATATAATACTACAGCTCCACCATGTCTCTAATCTTCCAATTTGTCCCTGCCAAAAATATATTTGTGGTCGTCTCCCCATCTTCTACCACATTAGCTCAAATCATGGCTATCTTCAGTTCCTTGAAATACTCATCTATACTACTTGAGCCTTGCCTCAAAGTTTGTAGCTTATTGTGCAGCTCTCGATAGTAATAACTAGGTACAAACCTCTTCTTCATCAATGCTTTCATCTCAGTCCAAGTGTCAATTGTTGGTTTTCCATTACACCGTCTAGAAGATGTTAACTACTCCCACCACACAAGTGCATAATCTGAGAACTCGACAGTGGCTAACTTCACCTTCTTGAACTCTAAATAGTTGTGACACTCAAACAACATCTCCACTTTGCATTCCCATTCAAGGTACGTGGTTGGATCATTTTTCCCTTAGAATGATGGGATGTTCATCTTGATGTTTCTTATATGATCATCTTCTCGATTCCTTGCTCTCTCATTTCTCCGTCCTCCAACTGTAGAGTACCTATCTTCGTCTTCATAATCTTCTAAATTAGACTTATAGTACTCTCATTTCTCCCTCTCTACATATGGATAATGTCTAGCCTCCACTCGGACTCCTCAACTTCTTACCCCATCTTGATACGACCCGGACAATTAATCTAGGATGAATCTAGAGAACATAGCGGAAGACTTAGGAACGAAACATGTCAACTTAATGAAGGGCTTCAATCCGACTCGGTAAACAATGGAAATTACAACAATCTAGACAACTAGAATACGTAGAAAATGACACTAACTATGTAACATAAAACCAAGGTAAAAGAGGGTTGTAAAGGGCGAGATAGGGGCTGAAATTTTATGGAATTCGTGTGTGAGGTTTTGTGAAGAAAGGTTTGGAGAAGGTAGGATATGATAAAAATAAAACGAACTTACGGATAAAATGAACGGATGAGCTAACGATCGAACTAGTGGCTGCCGTGAAAATGGATGTGGGATGGTTGATGATTGACGTTGATGATGTGTTGGATGAGTGGTGATGTTGTGGTGAATCACAACCCGATAGCCTCCTTGAATCTCGAATATATCCAAGGTTGAAATCTCCAAGTTGATCTTCGATTTAGCGAATACCGGTTAATTCCTCAATTGGATTAAGCAATACCCTTGAATAAGACTTAAAGTTTCTAGCTCTAAGAATATTATTGTGTATCTAAAATAACAAACGAATAGAAGGGATTGAGAGATAATTGTATGCAAATAGCAAAATTCTTCAATAATGTCTAAAGTTTAATGTTCACAAGTGATCCCTTTATATAGAGGTAGGGAGCACGAAAATAATAAAGAAAAATACATAAACGGATTGTCCAAAGTGGACTAGAAAATTACCTAGACTAGAATTCTAATTGAGGTAGGAAATTACCTTAAATAAAACCTAGTCAACTTGGACTCTATAAAAATCTGAAAATTACATTAATTAAATAATAAAACTGACCCAACTATAGTCTAAAATAATTAAATTAGTACTATAGTCTAAATAAAATTCAACCCTTTAATTATATTAAGAGGGCCGAAAATTCTGCTCCAAAACGCATGCGGTTTCGCCTACAGTTTCTGGTAGAAGCTGATAATTCTGCTACAAAACGCATGCGGTTTCGCCTACGGTTTCCGGCAGAATTCTTCATGCACATGAATTTGTCATGTCTTGCTTTTATCTTCAACTCTTCAAGTTGTATTCTCCATGGTGTGATCTTGATCTTTAATAGTTAATAAATGAACTATCTTGGAGCTGCCTTTCTCGACTTCTTTATCTCCAATCTCGAATCAACACTTGCAATTATGCTTGAAGCTTCTTAGCTCTTGATTGAGTAATAAGACCTCGAAATTGCAACTCCGGGTCTTGAAATTGCAACTCCCTGCTGAAAAGAATGCGTCCTCGAATTTGGACCTTCATCTTGATCGAATTCATCTGCATCAAAGGGAGATAAATCAGCAACATTAAATGTTGAAGAACATTTATACTCACTAGATAGATCAATGCGGTATGAATTGTCATTGACACGGCTTAGGACGGTGAAAGGAACATCTCCTTTTGGTGACAATTTCGACTTCCTCAGATTGAGAAATTGGCCGGGACTCAGATGAATCCAAACACGATCGCCGGGCTGGAAGATGACTCGCTTCTGCCGTGTATTGCGATCGGCGGCGGTCTTAGCACCTTTGTGCTCGATCCAGGCTCGGACCTTTTCATGCATCTCCTTGATGAAATCAGCTCTCTTCAATCATTTAACACTCGTTACATGCTCAACGGGTAAAGGAATTAAATCATTAGGCGTTAATGGATTAAAACCATAAACAACCTCAAATGGAAACATGTTAGTAAAAGAATGAATAACACGATTATAAGCAAACTCAGCATAAGGTAAACATTCTTCCCATAACTTCACATTGTTCTTAATTAAAGATCTAAGCAAAGTACCTAAAGTATGAATCACAACCTCAGTTTGACCATCGGTTTGTGGATGACATGCAGTAGAAAACAACAGCTTAGTCCCTAATTTTCCCCATAAAACGCGTCAAAAGTGTCCTAAAAACTAAGAATCCCTATCACTAACAATAGTACGAGGAATTCCATGCAATCTAACAACATGAATAAAGAACAGATTGGCTATGTGAATTGCATCATCGGTTTTCCTACATGCAATGAAATGCGCCATCTTGAAAAACCTATCAACTACAACAAACACATAATCTTTACCCGATCTAGACCTAGGTAATCCCAAAATGAAATCCGTAGATAAATCAATCCAAGGGTTAGATGGAGTAGGTAAAGGCGTGTAGAAACCAAAAGGATGCGAATTGGACTTAGACTTATGACAAGTAACACATCTACTACACATGTGTTCAACATCACGTTTCATCTGTGGCCAAAAGAAATGCTCATGCAGCAAGGATAATGTCTTATGCACACCAAAATGTCCCATTAATCCTCCCGCATGCGATTCTAAAATAAGTAGCTCATGCATAGAACAAGTAGGAATACACAACTTAGACTCTTTAAACAAGAACCCATCATCCACATAAAAACCATCATAAGACTTCATAGAATTCGAACACTTCTCAAAAATAGACGAGAAAAACGGGTCCGACTTACACAAAGATTTAATAGACTCAAATCCAAGCATCTTCGCATGCATTAGGTTAAGCAACGTGTACCTTCGAGAGAGAGCGTCGGCGATGACGTTGTCTTCTCTTTTCTTGTACTTGATGACGTATGTAAATGACTCAATAAACTCGATCCATCTCGCATGCCACTTGTTCATGTCGCTTTGACCCTTCAAATGCTTCAAGCTCTCATGATCCGTGTGAATGACGAACTCCTTGGGCCACAAATAGTGCCGTCATGTGTCCAACGCACGCTTCTAAGCGTATAGCTCCTTGTCGTACGTAGAGTACCTAAGGGCGGCGCCATTTAGCTTCTCGCTGAAGTAAGCTACGGGCCATTTTTCCTGCATCAAAACAGCACCAATACGTATCCCGGAGGCATCACACTCGATCTCAAAAGTTTTGGAAAAATCCGGTAAACATAAAACAGGACTAGAACACAATAAAGACTTCAAAGTATTAAATGCATGCTCTTGTTGTTTACCCCATTCAAACTTGCGATCCTTCTTAATTAACTTAGTAAGAGGCGCGCCTATGCTAGAGAAATCCCACACAAAGCGATGATAAAATCCGGCAAGGCCGTGAAAGGATCTAACTTCAGACGCGGTTTTGGGTGTTGGCCATTCCTCAATCGCCTTGATTTTGGAATGATCAACCTCAATACCTCTAGAACTCACAACAAAGCCTAAGAATACTACTTCATTCAAGTAAAAAAGAACACTTAGACATGTTGCCATACAAACGAGCATCTCTCAAAAGCATAAATACGCGCCTAAGGTGATCTAGGTGCGCCTGTGCACTGTGGTTGTATATCAAGATATCATCAAAATAAACAACTACATACTTCTCAATAATATCACGTAAAACATGGTTCATCAATCTCAAAAATGTGCTCGGTGCATTTGTAAGACCAAAAGGCATTCCCAACCATTCATATAATCCATGTTTAGTCTTAAAAGTAGTTTTCCATTCATTACCCTCATGCATGCGAACTTGAAAGTAACTAGACCTCAAATCATTCTTAGAGAAAATTTTCGATCCACTTAGTTCATCTAGCATATCATCAAGTCTAGGAATAGAAAAACGATACTTAATTGTGATCTTGTTGATGGCTCTGCAATCCATGCACATTCTCCCTTCATTGTTCTTCTTGGGCACTAGAATCACTGGAACTGCACATGGGCTCATCGACTCTCGGATTGGCTTCTTCTCCAATAGCTTCTTAACCTGATGATCGATCTTCTTTGTCTCTTCGGGCGAAGTGCGGTAAGCTGGATGATTCGACAAGACAGCTCCGGGCACGAAATCAATCTGGTGCTCGATCCCACGAACTGGAGGTAATCCACTTGGAATCTCATCCGAAAAGATGTCTTCGAACTTCTTCATAAGGGGCTGCACAACACTAGGCAAAGAAACATCATTAGTAGCACTGTTCTTACAAGTTAAAAGAATTAAATGCAAACGAGCTTTAATACCCTTTTCAACGCTTTTAATTGTACAAAATAAAGACCGATTTTTCTCTTGTGATATAGGGGCTACATTCACGCCTTTTCCATGATCAATGGAGCTGGACTGAGGTGATGAAGGGGTTGTATTATCCTTGGAAAGGGGAGGAGTCGGCGGTGATGACATCGGCGCCGTGGAGGGGCTGTTTGGACGGCGGTGGCGGCTGTCTTCTCTCGCTCCTCTTTGAACCTTGCTCGCATTATTTCTTGTTCTTCTTGAACGGCTTTGGGTGTTAACAGCTTAAGGATGGTGTTTCGGCCGTCTCTCTTGGCTGTGTAAGTGATGTGACCCGGGGACTAAGGGACACGATACGGACGAATATGCGGAAGCTAGGGACGAAACTACGCTCGTGAAATAAGGGATCAATACGTATGTAACTAGACAACTAAGATGAATTAAAATACTTAGACTACGACACACAAAATTAACACAAAATCCAAATATATGGGCTGTCTTGGAAGGTTAAAGGAACGGCAATGGTGAAGGAAAAACGATGGTGAGGTATAGATGAATAATGGCTTGAGTAGATAGGGTATGTTAGAGATATAACGAACTTACGGATTAATGGAACGACTTGAGAACTTGATGGAATGAACTCGAACTGAATTGGGATGTCTTGATCTTGATATGGATGAATTATGTAAGATGGAGGACGTCGATATGGAGGCGTCGTTGTTGTTGTAGAGTGAATCGAACTCGGAGCGTCCACCTAGTGAAGATTACTCCACCAAACGAATCACCACTTGAATCCTTTTCGTAGTAATCCAACCCTAGCACCACACGAGCACTAGAACGAGACTTGAAATAAAACCTAAAGTTTACTAAGCTTTAAGAGTGTAATTTTCGAACTAGATCACAAAGGTTTTAAAGAGGGTGAGACAATATTGAAAGCACAAAACTAAATTTATCAAATAGAGTCTAAAGTATCAACAAAACATAGAACCCCTATTTATAATACTATAAGGCACGAAAATACTAGTCTAAAGGCCCTAAAAATCTAATCCAAATTGATCTCCAACTATACTAGGAAGTTCCCTAAGCTAGAATTCTATTCAAGGTAGGAAATTGCCTTAAACACAATTCTAGTCAACTTGGACTCTAATAAATTCGAAAATTACAATAATTAAATAACGAAACTGGACTCAAATAATTAATTACTATAGTCTAAAATAATTAATTAAAATAACTAAGATAATTCGAAACCCCACAAAGTGTCAAAAAGGTTCGAATTCTCGGATGCCTCTGGCAGATAAGATATGGTCACGCCTTATTCGCCATAACCTCCTGGATTGGCATCAAATTGAAATCTTCTAATTTTGCACCAAGTATGCTTCAATCCATCAAAGTATGATCCTTATCTTCAAGTGAAAGCATAGTGATGATCTTGGGGCTGCTCCGAACATTCACTTCTTCCTCGAGCTTCTTTCGAACATAGCCTTGCAAATAACCTTGAAGTTGCTTAGCTCATAACCTTGTAACTGGACCTTTAATTTGCAACTTCGGGTTTGAATCTTCATTGCTATGCACGATCTCATCATTCTCCCCTGCTGAAAAGAATTCGTCCTCGAATTTGGCTCATCCTCTTGGTCGAATCCTTCTGCATCAAAAGGAGATAAATCAGCAACGTTAAAAGTGGAGGAACACTTATACTCACCAGGAAGATAAATGCAATACGCATTGTCATTGACACAGCTTAAGACGGTGAATAGGCCATCTCCTCTAGGTAAAAGTTTCGACTTCCTTAAGTTGGGAAATCGGCCAGGACTCAAGTGAATCCAAACAAGATCACCGGGTTGGAAGACTACTCTTTTGCGCCGGGTATTGTGATCGGCGGCTGTCTTAGCACCTTTATGCTCGATCCGGGCTCGGACCTTCTCATGCATCTCCTTGATAAGATCAGCTCTCTTCAATCCTTTAACACTTGTTAGATGCTCAACAGGTAAAGGAATCAAATCATTAGGCGTGAGTGGATTAAATCCATAAACAACCTCAAACGGAGACATGTTAGTAGAAGAATAAATAACACGATTATAAGCAAACTCAGCATAAGGTAAACACTCTTCCCATGATCTCACATTGTTCTTAATTAAAGACCTAAGCAAAGTACCTAAAGTACGATTCACAACCTCAGTTTGACCATCGGTTTGTGGATGACATGCAGTAGAAAACAACAGCTTAGTCCCTAAGTTTCCCCATAGAACTCGCCAAAAATGTCCCAAAAACTTGGAATCCCTATCACTAACAATAGTACGAGGAATTCCATGCAATCTAACAACATGAATAAAGAACAAATTGGCTATGTGAACAGCATCATCAGTTTTCCTACATGCAATGAAATGTGCCATCTTGGAAAACCTATCAACTACAACAAACACAAAATCTTTACCCGATCTAGACCTAGGCAATCCCAAAATAAAATCCATAGATAAATCAATCCAAGGACTAGATAGAGTAGGTAAAGGCGTGTACAAACCAAATGGATGCGAAGTAGACTTAGACTTATGACAAGTAACACATCTACTACACATGCGTTCAATATCACATTTCATATGCGGCCAAAAGAAATACTGATGCAACAAGGATAATGTCTTATGCACACCAAAATGTCCCATTAATCCTCCCGTATGCGATTCTAAAACAAGTAGCTCACGCATAGAACAAGTAGGAATGCACAACTTAGACTCTCTAAACAAGAATCCATCATGCACATAGAAACCATCAAAAGACTTCATAGATTTCAAACATTGCTCATAAATAGATGAGAAATACGGGTCCGACTCATACAAAGGCTTAATGGACTCAAAACCAAGCATCTTAGCATGCATTAGGTTAAGCAACGTGTACCTTCGAGTGAGGGCATCGGCAACGACGTTGTCTTCTCCTTTCTTGTACTTGATGACGTATGGAAATGACTCGATGAACTCGACCCATCTCGCATGATGCTTGTTCAAGTTGCTTTGACCCTTCAAATGCTTCAAGCTCTCATGATCCTTTGAATGACGAACTCTTTGGGCCACAAATAGTGCTGTCACGTATCCAATGCACGCTCCAAAGCGTATAGCTCCTTATCGTACGTCGAATATCTCAAGGCGGCGCCATTGAGCTTTCTCACTGCATCAAAACAGCACCAATACCTATCCCGGAGGCATCACACTCGATCTCAAAAGTTTTGGAAAAATCCGGTAAACATAAAACATGAGCAAAACACAATAAAGACTTCAAAGTATTAAATGCATGCTCTTGCTGTTTACCCCATTCAAACTTGCGATCCTTCTTACTTAGCTCAGTAAGAGGCGCGACAATGCTAGAGAAATCGCGCACGAAGTAAGGCCATGAAAGGATCGGACTTCAGACGCGGTTTTGGGTGCTGGCCATTCCTCAATCGCCTTGATTTTAGAACGGTCAACCTCAATACCTCTACAACTCACAACAAAGCCTAAGAATACTACTTCATTCAAGAAAAAAAAACACTTAGACATGTTGCCATACTAACGAGTATCTCTTAATAACAAAAATACGCGCCTAATGTGATCTTGGTGCGCCTGTGCACTGTGACTGTATATCAGGATATCGTCAAAATAAACAACAACATATTTCCCAATAACATCACGTAAAGCATGGTTCAACAATCTCATAAATGTGCTCGGTGTATTTGTGAGACCAAAAGGCATAACCAACCACTCATATTAACCATGCTTAGTCTTAAAAGCTGTTTTCCATTCATCACCCTCATGCATGCAAACTTGAAAATAACCAGACCTCAAATCAATCTTAGAAAAAATCTTAGATCCACTGAGTTCATCTAGCATATCATCAAGTCTAGGAATGCGAAAACAATACTTAACTGTTATCTTGTTGATAGCTCTGCAATCCATGCACATTCTCCATTCATTGTTCTTCTTGGGCACTAGAATCACTGGAACTGCACATGGGCTCATCGACTCTCGAATCTGCTTCTTCTCCAACAGCTCTTTAACTTGTCTATCGATCTCCTTGGTCTCCTCGGGGGACGTCTGAACGCTGGTCGGTTTGGTAAGACGGCGCCGGGCTGGAAATCAATCTGGTGCTCGATCCCACGAACTGGAGGCAATCCACTTGGAATCTCTTCCGGGGAACACGTCCGCGAACTCCTCCATAAGAGGCTGCACAACACTAGGCGAAGAAACATCATTAATAGCACTGCTCTTATAAGATAAAAGAACAAACGGTAAACCTACTTTTAATGCTTTCTCTACGCCTTTAACAGATATGAATAAGCTGAGATTTTGATCCTTCTTTGAGGCTGATCCAGATGAATCTCCACGCACTAAGGGATCATTATAGGGCTATTTTGGAGCTGATTTGGAAGAAGAGGAGGAGGGGGCGGCCTGTTTTGAAGGTGCGACCGACTTGTTTTCTTCGGCGGCGACTCGGGCTGCGGTTTCGGCCTCCTTTGCTCTCGCTACTTTAAATCTCTCTTGCATAAGTCATTGATCCTTAGAAACAGCTTTAGGGGACAGTGGCTTCAATGTTGTAGATCGTCCGTTTCGCATCACAGTGTAGGTGTTTGTGAAACCATCGTGTACCGCGTGTCTGTCAAACTGCCACGGTCTACCTATATGCGCTGCATCCATAGGAATAACATCGCAAATAACAGTGTCAGAAAATCGACCAATGGAAAATTCAACACTTACCTGGCATGCGATGCGAATCTTGCCTCGGTCCGTAAGCCACTACAATTTATATGGCTTCGGGTGCTTCATCGGAACTAGACCAAGTTTATCCACCGCATACTGACTAATGGCATTAATAACGCTTCCACTGTCAATGATCATGGAGCAAATCTCGCCTTGGATAGCAACTCTCATGTAGAAGATGTTCTCACGTTGATCCGGTTGCTCTTCATCTCGACTAATATTCAAACTTTGAATTGAAACAAGGCTTATGAGAGGGGTCTCAGGTTCGGCCTCTTCATGATCAGCTAGGGATGGCTCCTCCATGGTCTTGGCGACGTCCGTGGGCTGCTTGGACTCGTCTTCACTGGCTGACTCGATCTCATTTTGTTCGGTGATGAATAAAACACGCCGGTTTGAACACTAGTTCTGAAAATGACCCCAACCTTGACATTTATGGCATTGTATGTCTCAGTCTCAGTTTGGGGCTGTATTTGGTGTCGGTGTGGGCTGATTGGGCCATGTATAGGCTGGCCTTGAAGGTGGCGCAGGCGTAGACTCGGGTCTACGGCTGGACTGCGGCGTAGAACGGTCGAAACGCCGTTCGGGTGGTCAGGGTTGACCTCGGGGTCGTGTGGACTCAGTAGAAGGGGTAGAAGGTGATGTGGAAGGTGTACCTTTGTTCCAGGAAGGCCATGTAGGGGCTGCACTGTGGTGTGATCGATGACGACCTTCTCTCAGCTACTTTTCCACATCGATGCGTACTACACCATCCTCTCTACACTGGTGAAGTCTTTGAGCTCGACTTCACATGCAATAGCGGGATTCATGCCTTCAATGTACCTAATGATGGTATCATGTAAGGTCTCCTCCTTCCCGACTCGGTTCAAGGCAGTCTCCAACTCTTTGTGATATTCTTCAATCGAACGGGTGCCCTGTTTGATCTGGTTGAGCTTCTTCTCAAGCTCTCTCTCGTAATGGACTGGAATGAAGCATCCTCGCATCAATCCTTTCATCTCTTCCTAAGTATCGACGGGTGGATGTCGATTGCAGCGTTTTCTCTCTTGTTGCATCTCCCACCATGAGGTTGCGTAGCCTCTAAACTCCAAACATGCTAATTGCACCTTTTTGACCTCTGAAAAGTCATAGCATGCAAAAATCTTCTCTACCTTACATTCTCAATCTAAGTATGCATCAGGATCGTGAAGGCCTTCAAACTCTAGAATGCTCGTTTTGATGTTATTGAGGATTCGGTCTTCTCCGTAATCATCGGCGCGGGCTGCACGCCTGTGAGAAGCTCGGGGCTGACCTCGGCCTCATTCAAAGGCCTCATACTCGGCATCTGTGTTCTCATCATAGTACTCCTCTTCTGGCTCGTCGCGACGCTCATTGCGTCTAGCTGGTCCTCAAACTGCTTGAGTAATGGTCGGTGTAGTCTTAGTGCGTTCAAAGGCATGCACTAAATCATCAATCTTATCTGAGAGGGCCTGGTGCTGTCTCTGGAAGAGCTTTGAAAGCGCTTCAAAGTGGTACTTAGGATCCCACTGTGGTGCTGGCTCAGAATAAGATTCCAACGGTGCTTTGGACGGGTCTAATGACGGGATGGTCGACTGAGGATTGACGGGTGAGGCAAAGGACGACCCTGGACGGTCTCCGTGCTTCATGATCTCACATCACTCGTTTGTTTTCTCTCTTGATTTTACCACTCGTGTATCACTCAATATATGGGTGCACAGTGTGTGATAATATCGTGTATATGGCTGATCTAACTAGCTAAGAAAAATCGGCTCACTTGTACTGGGAATGGATGGGTATGCTACTGTCGGAACAAGAGTGAAATTGGTGTGTAAATGAGATGATGGTCGAGTATGGATGTGTAAGGGCTGTCGAAATTTAGGTGTGGAATAAGGGTGGTGGTCGAGTATGTGGAGATAGGAAAGGAAAGGATTAGATCAATTAATGAAGTTCCAATTAGGTTAGGAAATCCAAAAATAAATCTAGATAGGAAAAAGAAAGAAATGGAATAGGATAAGGAAGGAAGAATTCAAGAAGGCAATTGGGTGATTTGGATATGTATCAATCTATGTGACACAATCTAAACACCTTAATTAGCCTAGACTCTAGGAAGAAAGAACCAAAAATAAAATATGACTCCTAAGGAAATTACCAAAAAGAAATTAAACTTGGAAGGGAATTTCCAAAAAGAAAATAATATCTAAAAGGAAATAATACCTAACTATAGACTTGTACCAAAAGGAAGGTACCAAAAATAAAGAAACACAAAAGGAAACAATGAATATTCTTCTTTTTTTTTTGAATTTTCGGATTTTTGTTTTTTTTTTACCCGATTTTTTTTTATCGTTGGCTTTTCCTTTTTTTTTATATGATCTTGCCTTTTTTTTTTACTATGAATGGGACGGAAAATAAATTACAACTCGATAAGACTTAAAACAAATAGACGAACAATTGGACGCATTGAACCACGAACGATATGAACCGACGTGGCTCTTGATACCAATTTATGATATGACCAGGGGACTAAGGGATACGACACGGACGAATATGCGGAAGCTAGAAATGAAACCACGCCGGTAAAGTAAGGGATCAATACGTATCTAACTAGACGACTAAGACGAATTAAAATACTTAGACTACGACACACAAAATTAACACAAAATCCAAATATATGGGCTGTCTTGGAAGGTTAAAGGAACGGCAATGGTGAAGGAAAAACGATGGTGAGGTATAGGTGAAGAATGGCTTGAGTAGATAGGGTATGTTAGAGATATAACGAACTTACGGATTAATGGAACGACTTGAGAACTTGATGGAAGGAACTCGAACTGAATTGGGATATCTTGACCTTGATATGGATGAATTATGTAAGATGAAGGACGTCGATATGGAGGCGTCGTTGTTGTTGTAGAGTGAATCGAACTCGGAGCGTCCACCTAGTGAAGATTACTCCACCAAACGAATCACCACTTGAATCCTCTTCGTAGCAATCCAACCCTAGCACCAAACGAGCACTAGAACGAGACTTGAAATAAAACCTAAAGTTTGCTAAGCTTTAAGAGTGTAATTTTCGAACCAAATCACAAAGGTTTTAAAGGGGGTGAGACAATATTGAAAGCACAAAACTAAATTTATCAAATAGAGTCTAAAGTATCAACAAAACATAGAACCCCTATTTATAATACTATAGGGCACGAAAATACTAGTCTAAAGGCCCTAAAAATCTGATCCAAATTGATCTTCAACTATACTAGGAAGTTCCCTAAGCTAGAATTCTATTCAAGGTAGGAAATTGTCTTAAATACAATTCTAGTCAACTTGGACTCTAATAAATTCGAAAATTACAATAATTAAATAACAAAACTGGACTCAAATAATTAATTACTATAGTCTAAAATAATTAATTAAAATAACTAAGATAATTCGAAACCCCACAAAGTGTCAAAAGGGTTCGAATTCTCGGATGCCTCTGGCAGATAAGACATGGTCACACCTTATTCGCCATAACCTCCTGGATTGGCATCAAATTGAAATCTTCTAATTTTGCACCAAGTATGCTTCAATCCATCAAAGTATGATCCTTATCTTTAAGTGAAAGCATAGTGATGATCTTGGGGCTGCTCCGAACATTCACTTCTTCCTCGAGCTTCTTTCGAACATAGCCTTGCAAATAACCTTGAAGTTGCTTAGCTCGTAACCTTGTAACTGGACCTCTAATTTGCAACTCCAGGTTTGAATCTTCATTGCTATGCACGATCTCATCAGTCAGTGTTCACGAGTCCGTCGTGTACAGCTTCTCTATCAAATTGCCACGGTCTACCTAAAAGTAAATGTGTTGTATCCATAGGAATAACATCGCATAATACATTGTTAGAATAATGACCAATGAAAAAAGATACATGTACCTGACCAGTCACGCGAACTGTGCCTCGATCTGTAAGCCATTGCAAGCGGTATGGATTTCGATGCTTTACTGTGGTAAAGCCAAGCTTTTCAACTGCATACTGGTTCACTGCACTGTCTATGATCATTGCACAAGTCTTGTCTTGAATAGCAACTCTAGTGTAGAAGATATTTTCTCGCTGTGATTGTTGCTCTTCTTCTCGATTTATGTTTAAAATGCGGATAGAGACCAAACTGACATGAGGAATCTTGGGTTCCTCTTCTTCAAACTCGATCTGGGCGTCTTCTTCAGCATGGGCATCGGCCTTGAAGGGTTCATCATCTTCACTGGTTGATCAAGTTCATTCTGCTTCGTGATGATTAGAACTCGTTGATTCGGGCACTGGTTCTGAAATGGCCCCAACCTTGGCATTTATGGCACTGAACATCTCTGGCTCGACTAGGGGCTGAAGTTGGTGCCACATTGGGTGGATTTAGCCATATGAAATTCGGCTGGGCTGGAGTTGCAAGTGTAGGATCGGTCCTACGGCTCGGTGGTGGTGTAGAATGGTCAAAACGTCGTTCGGGTGGTCCAGATTGACCTCAGGGTCGAGTGGAGTCCGTAGAAGGAGTAGAAGATGATGTGGGAGGCGTACCTTTATTCCAAGATGGCCAAGTAGGGGTTGTATTGTGGTGAGATCGATGCCAGCCTTCTCGAATCTGCCTTTCCACAATGGATGCGTAGTGCACCATGTCATCTACACTCGTGAAGTCTCTGAGTTCGGCTTTGCATGCAATGTCGGGATTCATGCCCTTAATGTACCTGATTATGGTAGCATTTAAAGACTCTCTCTTGCCGACACGATTCAAGACGGTCTTCAACTCTTTATGGTATTCTTCAATCGAACGGGTGCCTTGTTTGATCCGGTTGAGCTTCTTCTCAAGCTCTCTCTCATAGTGTACTGTATGAAACAACCTCGCAAGAAGCCTTTCATTTCTTCCCATGTATCAACAGACGAATATCTCTCTCTGCGTCGCCTCTCTAGCTGCATTTCCCACCATGAGGCTGCATAGCCTCTAAACTCCAGTGCTGCTAACTGGACCTTTTTGATCTCTAGAAAGTCATAGCAGGTGAAAATCTTGTCTACTTTGGGCTCCCAATCCAAGTATAGGTCAGGATCATGTAGACCTTCAAATTTCGAGATGCTCGTTTTGATGTTGTTGAGCAAACTGTCTCCATCTCCATATCTGGGCCTGTCATATCAAACAGTTTGTCTAACAGATCGTCTGGGATGATCACAGTGATCATCTTGTCTAGGAGGTATGAAGTCGGCTTCATAACCATCTGCTGCATCAAACTCAGGTTCGAATGCATCATGTCTTCGATCTTCTTAAAAAAAGGGTTTCCTCGGTGCGCTTCGATGTTGTGGGTGTTGGACTACTTGAGTCGTAGCTGATTAAACTGAGAGTTTCTTGATTTGTTCGGCTAACTCAGCTACTTGATTCCCGAACTCATCCTTCATCTGTTGATTTTGATGCAAGAAAAACTGTGCCATGGCGTCAAATTGGTACTTTGGATCCCATTCGGCTCTGGAAGTGTAAGATGGTTCATTTGGTGAAATGGGCGAGAAGGACTCGTCCATAGGGGGTATCGAAGCTGTGGCTTTGTTCTTGCCTTTGTCCATGGTACCTACAAAATGAACAAACGTAAAAGAAAACAGGGAAGGATCCTCACAATCTCACATTCACTCTTTTATTTTCACTCTTGATTTTACCACTCTTGTTTGCACTCAAAGTGTATGGTGATGTGATGCGACCCAGACAAGTAATCTAGGATGATAATAACAACGTAGCGGAAGACTTAAGAATCGAAACATGTCAACTTAAATGAAGAGAACAATCCGACTCGACAAACTACAAAAAATACGAAATCTAGACAACAAAAATACCTAGAACTATGACACAACTAAAATAACACAAACCAAAGGTTATGGGGGCTGAATTGGTCGAGAATTTAGGCTGGATTACGGATGGATTTTCGTGTGTGAAGGTTGGTGAAGAAGGGCTTGGAGAAGATAGGATATGATAGTGTTTTGAACGAACTTACGGATATAACGAACGGAGGTAGAACTCGAACTTGTGGGGCTGGATTGAGGCGTGCGTAGGGGCTGTATGGAGGACGTCGACGGCGTGGATGGAAGGTGATGTTGTGGTGATTCACAACCCGATAGCCTCCTTGAATCTCGAACATCTCCAAGGTTGAAATCTCCAAGTTGTTCCTCGATAGCGAATACCGGTCAATCCCTCAAGTGAATTGAGCAATACCCTTGAATAAGACTTGTAGTTGCTAGCTCCAAAAATGAATATTTTCGTGTGAAAAGTATTCAAAAGACGAATAGATTTGAGACACAAATTGAATGCAATAGCAATTTAATTCAACAATGTCTAAAGTAATAACATAACACATGGCCCCTATTTATACTACTTAATGGCCGAAAATTATAGTCTAAAGGGGCTGAAAAATCTGATCCAAAGCATGTCTAATTGGACTAGGAAATTCCCTAAACTAGAATTCTATTTAAGGTAGTTTCTTTCCTTAATTAAAATTCTAGTCAAACCTATGACTATTCAACATAATGACCGAAAATTAACAAATAATTAATAAAAATCTGATCTAAACTATAGTCTAACATAATTAAATAAAATCAACCCCATAATTAAATTACTATAGGCCGAAAATCTTGCCAAAATCGCACACACATGCACGTTGATCTCCATGCACATGCACACGTACACTTGAGCTCTTCATCTTCATCTCTTCAAGATTAATTCTCCATGGTGTGTTCTTGATCTTCAATATTTAATAAATTAACTATCTTGGAATTGCTTCTCTTGATTTCTTCATCTCCAATCTCGAGCTTTCTTCGAATCAACACTTGTAAGTAGGCTTGCAACTTCTTAGCTCTTGATCTTGTGATTGGTCCTCTAAATTGCAACTCCAGATCTTGATCTTCTTTGTTGCTCATGGCTTCATCATGATGTGTGTGTGTCGTGTATATGGGGGTGAGAGATAGCACTTTTGTCAGATATCGAGAGTACGGATTAATTGCACGAAGAAAAGACGAGTATTGCTAACTAGGATCAACGAATAATATGGAGTATGTTTGTGTAGGTGGCGTGTGGGTTGAGGTGGCAAGGGGTGGGGCCGTGTGGGTCTAGGTGGCGTGCGGGTAAGGTATGTCGATTAGGGTAGGGTGGCTTAGGGTTAGATGGGTCCCCAAGGATAGAAGGAAAGAAGTAGGAAGGAAAAGGAAGGAAAGATTAGGTAATTTGAAAAGTTTTACACAATTATGACACAATATAAATATCCTAATTGAACTAGACTCTAAAAGGAATAAACCAAAAATAAATTACAACTCAAAAGAAAACTACCAAAATAAAATAAACTTGGAAGGAAAGTTCCAAAAATAAAATAAGACTCTAAAGGAAATTACCAACTAAGGAATTATCCTAGAAAGAAATTACCAAAATTAAAATAAACTCACAAGGTAAATACCAAATATAGTGTAGGACTAAAATAAATCAAGACTCAAATGGCAACACAATGAATATTCCTCTTTTTTTTGTCGATCTCTTTCTCTTTTTTTTATCGCCTCTTTTTTTTTCAATGGATAACTATGCTATTACAACTCGATGAACGGTTGTTTGATAAGTCAAATTAATCTCAGGGTGTGTGCGTGAAATTCAGAGGATTCTCCATAGAGAAATAAACTCACAAATAAGTTGTATATCAATGATGATCTCCTTTGAATAATCGAATACAACCCTTTTATAGTTGGTCCAACTAAAACACAACCCTAATTTAATTATCCCAAGTAAACTAGGAAATGAAAACATAAAAATTTCGAAAATTCAAAATAGTTCGTACGGGGGCGCAACACGGGGTCAGTCGCGCTGCAACTCGCACCCAAACTGTAAAACCCCAGATTTTCAGAGTTTATTTATAAAATTAAAGAAATTTAATCGGAGCCTAGATAAGGATATTTAGGTAGTTAACCGCGATTTCAGGGTCGTTTTTCGTGAAATCGTCTTTTTGAGAATTTCGATCCGAGCTTAGTTATAGCCAATTTTGGTTGCGTTTGGAAGGCGTTGACCCAAGGAGCATGCTGGTGCTTTCGGATTTTAAATCTGAAGTCGTTTGAGTTCCCGGTGATTTAAAACGCGTTAAAAGAAGTTATGAATAGTGTTTTTCCGTAAGAGCGTGATCGTTAGAAATTTTCAAAATCGCATGTGTTGACTCGAGAATTTTTTTTTCAAGCCTGTCCTATAGTAAAGTTCTCAAGAAATCCGTTAGCGTTCCTGAATTTTTATTCTGAGGTCAATCGAATGCTCGGGAATTTTATTTGTCCCTTGTGTGGAATAGTAGCTTTATTTTTGAAAAAAGAATATTTTTTCATTTTCCTTCAAAAGACTCGTTCTTTACCCTGAGTCAAGTTGGTATAATAGTACTCGAGCCAACAAACCTCTCGGTATTTTTGAATTTCGTGAATGAGGTCATTTGGACCTCGCCATCGAATAAAGCGCCTTTTAACCGAACCCGGTATTTTTAAAGCAGTGTTGTTACACTAAAGTAGCTTCCAAGGGAAGTCAAGTATTTCCCTATAAATAGAGCTCTTCTCCTCCCTTCTTTCTTGTTCATTTTCATTTCTTCACCCCCATTTCTTGAGAGAGAGAGTACGAGTTGAGTGAGGAGCGCTCTTCGTGAGCGCACCTCCCAATGAGAGAAGAGTGGAGGAGGAGCCGCCGCCGCAGGAGTGCCCTCTCGGTCAGAGAGGTACGCGGGTGCGGAAGGTGCCTCCGGCGCAGGCACCCCGCCGCCATGGGGGGTACCCCCTCAGCCATGAAGGCGTGCGCACGCGGGGGGAGGCGCCGAGGCGCAGGGGCCGAGCCAGCTCCGGAACGTTTTCGTACAGAAGCCATAACTTTCAACTCGGTGGGAACCCCGAGGGTCACGAGTACTCAAATCAAAGCTCTTTTGAAGATCTATGACATAATAGTGGCCCATAGTCCAGAATCTTGATCGTTCTATTCGGAAATTCCATCCCTGTTTTCGGTAATTTCGAGCGTTTAAAATCGTTTAAATTCTCGTGTTTTAAGTTATAGTTATGGGACGAGTGTTTAGATATCATTTTGATTTCTTGTTAGGATCTCAAATGGGGACGCTAAGTCGTTAATTGACTTTTATAAAGAAGAGGTGAACCCCGAGGAGGCCCGAGGAAGGATTTTTGGCTCGTTACTTCGTCTACATGCTCGTTATCAAGATGCTCATCATAGAGGTGGGCAATTCTAAACCAAATATATGGTTTGAGATAGTAAGCTCTAGAAGCATGTTAAGGCAAGGAAAATATCCAATAAAAGTATTTTATGCTCTGTCTGGTTCGTCTCTGTGCAAAGTTAAGAAAAGAAAGGAAAGAAGTTATATACATGATATTATTGAATTGTTATTTGAGTTTGATAAAGTAAAGGAAGTTATTACAAGTTAAGTGAGCTCTTAGTCTTGTTTAGATATGCTAGGATTGTTTAAATACAATTTATGCCAGCATGAGATCTTAGAATTGCTTTTAGTTGCAATCTATGTTTATCCACGTTCATTTCCTCGTATTGGAATGTTGGATTTTGCTAAAGCTTATTTAGCTAAGTATTGCCTTCTAAGGTAGTGATAAATCCCTTGTAGGCTGAGATCATGCTCAAATAAAGAATTAACCTTAGATGATTGCTCTAAGCTTGATTTTGCTAGCTAAGTTCAGGAGAAGGTTAAGGTTAAGTAAGGAAGGTTAAGGTTAAGTAAAGAGGACGTTAAGGAAGGATATAGTTTTTGTTGTAAGCAGGTTATCGAGCTCAAAGAACAATTTAATTGCATTATCATGCTGTGACCTTTGTATCACTAAAGTTGAATCTTGATTAATAGGAGTCACTGCTAGGAAATCCCCTCGCATACTCGGGAGGATATTTGAGGTAACCCCTCTTCTATCTGAAAGTAGGCCTAAGTGTGCAGTAGACAACAAGTTTGAGTCAAGGAAGGCGCCGGAAAAGAAAGAAAAAGGTTTTGCGGATATGCAGAGGGTTTTTGGGTTTTGCTCTCCATATGCCGTCAGTTTATGATTGGATATTTCTAAAGTTTATCAAGAGTTTTCTCATAAAACCCCACTGAGTACATTAGTGCTCATACCCTCTTTTTCAAATATTTTCAGGTTGAGATGCTGAGGCCGGTGATGTGCTGCTGGTGGGGTTGTCTGAGGTTTCCAAGTTTGTTGCTCTATATGGTTACATATTTTCTTCCGCTATGTTTCTGCTAAGTACTCTGATGCTAGTATTTAGTCTTGATATGTGTAACTTGATCCTTGATAGTAGCATGTTTTAAATGCTATGATTCCTAAATATCAATAAAGTCTTAAAGTCTTTGAAGTATGTTCTTTTGACGTACCAGTATTTCTTTATTAATTCCAAGATATTTGAAAAGTCTTACTGTTGAACATATTGGTATTCGATCCCCTTGTATGTGTCTCGTTGGTCATTTATGATGTGACCCGGGACTCAATGACCAACGAGACACAAAAGACGCAGAAGCTAGAAAAGAAACTACGTCGATTACGAAAGGATTCTATACTCGAATAACTAGACAACTAAGACTCAATTAAAATACCTAGACAATGACACACAAAATAACACCAATCCAAATAGAAATAGGGTTGTTTTGGACGGTTAGAACAATGGATGGGATGACGATGATTCGATGATGGTGAATAGGTTTAGAAGGGCTAGGGTAGATAGGATATGATAGAGATGAAACGGACTTACGGATTGATTTGAATGAAGGCGAACTTGGACACGAACAAGGATGAAGTCGATCACGTGCGATGATGATGATGGACGACGTCGTTTATAGCTGGACGGTTGATGAATTGTTGATGTGAATTACAACCCGAAAGTTGCCTTGAATCTCGAACGTACACAAGGCCAAATTCTTTAAGTTGCTCTTCGATAGTGAGTTTCCGACGATCCCTCGAACGTGGACGGCGAATTCCCTTTGTAAAACTTAGAGATGCTAAATCTAAGAGTATGAATTTAAAAGATCTAAACTCACAAAGATATAAAATGGGGTTGAGACAATATTGAAGCAAAGCTTTAATTATCAAATATGGTCTAAAGTAACAATGAAATATGGATCCCCTATTTATAATAGGTGGATTGAAAATCTTAAGCCTAAGAATCGAAAATTATGAGTCCAACTTAGACTAGAATTGGACAACTTCCTAAACTAGAATTCTATTTAAGGTAGATTTTGTAGATCTTGCCTTATCTAAAAATCTAGTCAAATCTATATCCAAAATAACCGAAAATCTTAATTAAAAATCTGCTAAAAATCGTCCATACCATAGTATAAATTAAATAAATAAAATACTATAGTCTAATAAATCAATCCCCTTAATTGGATCATTAAGGGCCGAGTATTTTGAGCTTTTCCACCATGCATGCTTAACTTGGGCTGAATAGCAAGTATACATATCTAGCCCAACAAAAGCACACGCACGCCTCCTTCTTCATGCACACACGTTCACATCTTGATTTCCATCTTCAAATGTCAACAATGTCATCATCTTCAAGCTTCCTTGCACACCGTCTTTAACTTCGAACTTCTTGCGAATTATGGCTTGTAAATATTCTTGCAACTTCTTAGCTCGTAGTCTTGTGACGGGTCCTTTGAATTGCAGCTCTTCATTGACGTCATCATTGCTATGGATGTCCTCATCATTCCCCCCCTGCTGAAGAGAATTCGTCCTCGAATTTGAAGTGTCATCATGGTCGAATTCATCTACAGAAAAAGGAGACAAATCAGCAACATTAAACGTAGAAGAACACTTGTACTCACGAGGGAGATCAATGCGGTATGCATTATCATTAACACGGCTCAAAACAGTGAATGGGCCATCTCCACGGGGTGACAATTTCGACTTCCTCAAGTTTGGGAATCGGCCTGGACTCAAATGGATCCAAACACGATCTCCGGGCTGGAATATCACACGTTTGCGCCTCGTGTTGCGTGCGGCGGCGGTTTGAGCGCCTTTGTGCTCGATCCGGGCACGAACCTTCTCATGCATCTCTCGAATAAAATCAGCTCTCTTCATACCTTTAACACTCGTTAGATGCTCAACAGGTAAAGGAATCAAATCAGTAGGAGTTAACGGATTAAATCCATAAACTACCTCAAATGGAGACATGTTAGTAGAAGAATGAATAACACGATTGTAAGCAAATTCAGCATATGGTAAACACTCTTCCCATGACTTCAAATTGTTCTTAATTAGAGACCTAAGTAAAGCATCTTAGCATGCATTAAGTTCAGAAGTGCGTACCTTCGAGATAACGCATCCGCGACGACGTTCTCTTCGCCTTTCTTGTACTTGATCACGTATGGGAAGGACTCGATGAATTCCACCCATCTTGCGTGTCTCTTGTTCAAATTTTGTTGTCCTTTGAGGTGCTTTAAACTCTCGTGGTCCGTGTGAATCACGAACTCCTTGGGCCAAAGATAGTGATGCCATGTATCCAATGCACGCTTCAAAGCATAAAGCTCCTTGTCGTACGTAGAATATCTCAAACTGGCACCACTAAGCTTCTCACTGAAGTAGGCGACGGGCCTGCGATCCTGCATGAAAACTGTACCAATACCTATGCCCGAAGCATCACACTCGATCTCAAAAGTCTTAGTAAAATCAGGTAAACGAAGAACAGGAGCAGAACATAACAGAGATTTCAAAGTAGTGAATGCATGCTCTTGTTGTGTACCCCACTAAAATTTCCGATCCTTCTTACTTAGCTCAGTAAGAGGGGCAGCTATACTGGAGAAATCCCGTACAAACCGACGGTAAAATCCAGCTAGTCCGTGAAAGGACCGAACCTCGGAGGCATTTTTCGGGGTTGGCCATTCCTCAATCGCCTTGATTTTGGAACGGTCTACCTCAATACCTCGTGAACTGACGACAAAGCCTAGAAAAATGACTTCATCTATGCAAAAGGAACACTTAGATAAATTTCCATACAACTTTGCATCACGCAAAAGCATAAAAACACGCCTAAGGTGCTCTAGGTGCGCCTGTGCACTGTGACTGTAAATCAGGATATCATCAAAGTAAACAACCACAAATTTACCAATCACATCACGCAAAACATGGTTCATTAACCTCATAAATGTGGTCGGTGCATTAGTGAGACCAAATGGCATAACTAACCACTCATATAAACCATTCTTTGTTTTAAACGCAGTTTTCCATTCATCCCCTTCATGCATTCTAACTTGAAAATAACCAGATCTTAAATCTATCTTAGAAAACACATTAGAACCACTTAATTCATCTAGCATATCATCAAGTCTAGGGATAGGAAATTTGTACTTAACCGTGATTTTGTTGATGGCGCGACAATCCATGCACATCCTCCATTCATTGTTCTTCTTTGGCACTAGGATGACTGGAACTGCACAAGGGCTCATCGACTCTCGGATTTGCTTCTTCTCCAACAACTTCTTTACTTGACGGTCGATCTCCTTCATCTCCTCGAGGGATGTGCGGTACGTCGGTCTGTTGGGCAGGACTGCGCCGGGTATGAAGTCGATCTGGTGCTCGATCCCACGAACTGGAGGTAATCCACTTGGAATCTCTTCCGGAAACACGACTGCGAACTCCTCCATAAGGGGCTGCACATCACAAGGCAAAGAAACACTATTAGTAGCACTGTCCTTATAAGATAAAAGAATGAAAGGTAAACCTGCTTTTAGTGCTTTCTCTACGCCTTTAACTGAGATGAACAAAGACCGATTTTGTTCAACTTTAGGGGCTGATCCGGATGATTTTCCACAAACTAAGGCTTCATTGGAAGCCTTCGAAGGGGCTGTATTGGTCGTCCTTGAAGAAGACTCCGGCTGAGAAGTGTCGGCCGAATCTCGGCCGTTCACGGTGGCGGTCCGGGCGGCGTCTGCGGCTTGCTTTGCCCGTTCTTGCTTCAATCTCTCCTGCATCCTTTCTTGATCCTCTGCAACAGCTTTAGGAGCGAGTGGTTTGAGCACAGTGGTTCGACCATCCATGGTGATCGAATAAGTGTTGGCCAAACCATCATGAACTGCTTTTCTGTCGAATCGCCACGGTTTTCCTAAAAGAATGTGGGCTGCCTCCATAGGAATAATATCACAAAGAACAGTGTCAGAATAACGACCTTTAGTAAATGAAATGTGTACCTGACCCGTAACTCTGATGGAACCTCGATCAGTGAGCCATTGCAGCTTGTATGGCTTTGGATGCTTTGTTGTGGTAAGGGTGAGTTTATCAATGGCGTATTGACTGATTGCGTTAATTACACTCCCACTGTCAATGATCATCGCACAAGTCTGATCCTTGATTGCAACGCGTGTGTAGAATATGTTCTCACGCTGTGATTGCTCTTCGTCTTCACGATTGATGTTCAGACTGCGAATAGACACTAAGCTGAGATAGGATAATTCATCCTCATCTTCTTCCTCATTGACTTTGGGGACTTCGACGGCTTCAGGGGCGGTGGCCTGGGCTCCTCTTCATCTTCACTGGCTGATTCAAGCCCGTTTTGTTCATTGAGAAACAAAACACGACGGTTCGGGCACTGATTCTGAAAATGGCCCCAACCTTGGCATTTGTGACACTGGATGTCACGAGCTTGATTAGGGGCTACATTCAGCGTCGTATTGGGCTGATTAGGCCATTGGAATGGGGGCCTTGGGGTCGACGTGGGTGTAGACTCGGGTCTACGGCTGGACTGCGGTGTAGAATGGTCGAAACGCCGTTCGGGTGGTCCGGGCTGACCTCGGGATCGTGTAGACTCAGAAGAAGGTGTAGAAGGTGATGTGGAATGTGTACCTTTATTCCATGAAGGTCTACTGGCGGCGGCGGTGTTATGATGAGAACGGCGCCGGTCTTCTCTCAACTGCTTTTCCACAATCGATGCGTACTGCACCATCCTTTCTACACTGGTGAAGTCCTTCAACTCGACTTCACAAGCAATGTCGGGATTCATGCCTTCAATGTACCGAATGATGGTAGCATTTAAGGTCTCCTCCTTCCCGACTCGGTTCAAGGCTGTCTCCAACTCTTTATGATATTCTTCAATCGAACGGGTGCCTTGTTTGATCCGATTGAGCTGCTATTCGAGCTCTCTCTCATAATGGACTGGAATGAAGCATCCTCGCATCAATCCCTTCATTTCTTCCCATGTATCAATTGGTGGATTTTGATTTATGCGCCTTCTTTCTTGCTGCATCTCCCACCAAGTGGCTGCGTAGCCTCTGAACTCCAAACAGGCTAACTACACCTTTTTGACTTCTGTAAAGTCGTAGCAGTCAAAAATCTTCTCTATCTTACGTTCCCAATCAAGATAGATATCGGGATCGTGAAGGCCTTCAAACTCCGGGATGCTCGTCTTGATGTTATTGAGCATTCGGTCTTCACCATAGCCATCACGGCTGCGATCTCGACCATAACAGTGTCCTCTGTCCAGTTCTTCAGTATTTTCATCAAAGTACTCATCCTCGGGCTCGTTCTGTCGCTGGTATTGTCGAGCTAGTCCTCGAACTGCCTGAGTAATGGTCGGTGTGATCTTAGTGCGTTCAATAGCGTGCACTAAGCTATCAAGTTTGTCAGACAGGGCCTGGTGCTGTCTCTAGAAGTGTTTTGAGAGTGCCTCAAAATGATACTTAGGATCCCATTGTGTGGGTGGATCCGAAGTAGACTCCATGGGGGCTTTGGACGGATCTCCGGATGGGTCCAAAGGTGGGGTGTCGACTGGGGGAGTCGAAGATGACTCGGGATGGGTACCTTTCTTCATGATACCTGCAAAACGAACAAACGTAAAAGAAAACAAGGTAGGACCTCACAATCTCACGTCACTCGTTTGTTTTCACTCTTGATTTTACCACTCGTGTATCACTCAATATATGGGTGCACAGTGTGTGAAAAATCGTGTAAATGGAGTAGGGAACTCGGCAGTCTTGTGTAGAGGAAAGGACGGAAATGCTATGTTCGGAACACGGATGAATTTGGAGTGTGTATGAATGAGATATGGGTTGAGTATGTGTGATGTAGGGGCTGTCGAGATTTGTGTGGTATGGGAGAGGTGGTGATCGAAAGGCATCGGAAGAAAAGGAAAAAGAATAGATCAATTAATGAAGTCCCCCATTTTGATTTGGAGATCTAAAAATAAATCTAGATAGAATAGGGAAAGAAATAGAATAGGTAAGAAAATAAGAAAGAGATAAGGTAAGTAGGGAATTTGGATATGTATCAATCTATGTGACACAACCTAAATACCTTAATTAGCCTAGACTCTAGAAGGAAAGAACCAAAAAATAAAATAAGATATCTTAGGTAGTTACCAAGATCAAAACAAACTAAGAAGGAAATTTCCTAAAAGAAAGAGAATCTAAAAGGAAATAACCAACTATGGATTTGTACCTAAAAGGAAGGTAACAAAATAAAAAGGAAACAATGGATATACCTTTTTTTTTTTTTTTGAATTTTCGGATTTTTTTTTATCCGCTTTTTTTTTATCGCTCTTTTTTTTATATGATCTGAATTTTTTTTTATTTATACGATCTGAATTTTTTTTTAAAAAACAAAGAACAATACGGAAATTAAATTACAACTCGATAAAACGCAAATAAAATAAACGGGACAAATAAACGAGTATGGAACCACGAACGATATAAACCGACGTGGCTCTTGATACCAATTTATGATGTGACCCGGAATAATTGCTTGGAAACAACCTTGCAATTTCTTGGCTCGAAATCGTGTAATTGAACCTCTAAATGGCAGCTCCGGATTTAGTTCTTCAAGGCCTTGCATGGCTTCATCATTCCCCCCCTCTTGAAAAGAATTCGTCCTCGAATTCAAGTCTCCGGGATAAAAAACGAACACGAACTGACCATTGAACTCTTTTTGCACAAACTGTATAAAACACATCTTCATGAACGTACACATCAACTTGGTGTCAAATGGTCGAAACTCTAGCTCCAAAGAATGCATTGACATGGCATCCACGATCAAATCTGGTGGTACATCAACTTCCAATTGAATTTCTTTGAAAACCTGTAAAATAAAGACATCACAAGAAAACGGTTGACAAAAAATGTTAGAACTCCATGGATCCGCTATGCTAGCTTGTTCAAGCTCTTCATGATCTTCAACCATTGCCTCACGGAGATCATTCTCCTTTTCAAAACATGGTTGTATCTCCATCATCTTTTCATCTTCTTCGATCTTCTCAACTGCAATATTGCTCTCCAAATTCACAATTTGTAGTTTGTCCTCCACACAATCTTTAGGAATTGTCATCTCTATGGACAAAACTTCCAAACTGCAATCTTCTATACTTGTCTTCTCCGGATTAGTAATTTCGAGAATGGGCACATCTTTATCGACATGAATGGAAACCGACTCCTCTTGATTACAATCGCCTTGAACTAACTCCTCCAAAACTGATATCTCCTCATTGGTTGTTTCTATCATGTCCAACTCTGGCTTAGATTCTTGAACTATCTCATCTTCTAAGCACATAGAAACAGATGGTAATGAGATAAAAGGTACTTCAACAAAGTCTAGAATTTGTACCTTGGAAGTAGAATCGTCATGGGTGGCAACGCTCAACTCTACTTAAACCTCCTCTTTTGACTTCATCTCTAGTTCCTCTAGCCATTTTTCTATCCGAATGGCATAATCCACCATGTTCTCCAACTCATCGAAGCGGTACAATGCAACTCTTTCATGAATTGCCCTTCGTAGACCAGCTAGAAATCTATCCATGGTATCCTCTGGATATTCTTCTATATCAGCTCGTCTCATGGCTTCAATCATTTTGTTGTAGTAGTCATTTACACTTCGATCTCTTTGTCTAAGCTTGTATAGCTTTTCCTCCAACTCCCATTGGTAGTGGTCTGGAATGAAGCGTTTCTGCATCAAATCTTTCAACTCACGCCATGTGTCGATAGGTGGAAGGTGATCTCTGTGGCACCGGTTCTGCTGAAATCCCCACCATGATGTTGCGTAGCCTTTAAACTTTGACAAAACTAGCTGTACTTTCTTTTTCTCGGGGAAGTCATAGCAATCAAAAAGTTTGTCTACTTTGCGTTCCCAATCCAAATAGATGTCGGGATAGTATAGACCTTCAAACTCAGGTAATATCATGTTGTTGTTGCAGTAGAGATGGTGAGAATTTGGTGTATAGGGTGTATGGGTATACGGAGTATGAGTGGTGTATGGTGTAAAGACCGGATGGTACATAGGTGCATATGTGTATGGTCCGGATGGTGTATATGGGTATGAACAGATGATATATGTGGAATAAGATGAATTTCCGATCCCCTTGATAATGGTGGATGAAAATTTGAAGGAATGAAGTGTATATGGAAGGTTTGGAAGGATTTGAATGAAAGAAAGCTAGAAAAGGAAAGAATTAGATGTATTTTTGAAGTTCCCAAATAGAATAGGAATCCAAAAATAAATCCCAAAGGTAGAAGGAAAGAAATAGGAAAGAAGAAGGAAAAAAAGATTAGGTAATTTGGAAAGTGTTACACAATTGTGACACAATCTAAATATCCTAATTGAACTAGACTCTAAAAGGAAAGAACTAAAAATAAATTACAACTCAAAAGAAAATTACCAAAATAAAAATAAAACTTTGAAAGAAAGTTCCAAAAATAAAATATGACTCTAAAGGAAGTTACCAACTAAAGAACTATACTAGAAGGAAATTACCAAATAAGAAAAGACTCACAAGGTAATTACCAACTATAGAGAAGTACGAAAAGGAAAGTACCAAAATTAAAACAAGACTCAATAGTTAACACAATGAATATGCCTCTTTTCTCTTTTTTTTCTTTTTTTTTAATTTTCGGATTTTTTTTATTTTTTTTTATCCGAATTTTTTTTTCTTTTTTTTTCAATGTACTCTAGCTATTACAACTCAAAAGACATGTAAGAAAATAAAAGACACGTAGGACGACATGTAGGATAAAATGACACGTCGGATTGAACCACGACCAGCAGAGCTGACCTGGCTCTGATACCAAAATATGATATGACCTGGACTATCAATCTAGGACGATAATAATAACGTAGCGGAAGACTTAGGAACAAAACACGTCAACTTAATGAAGGGCTTCAATCCGACTCGATAAACAATGAAAAGATGACAATCTAGACAACGAAAATACCTAGGAAAATGACACGAATTATGTAACACAAAACAAAGGAATAGAGGGTTGTATAGGGACGAGATTATGACTGTAATTTGGTGTATGGAACGTGTGTTTGATGGTGAATAAAGGCTTGGGTAGATAGGATATGTTAGAGATGAATCGAACTTACGTGTAGATGAAACGGGTAGAACTCGAACTCGTCTTGTGGAAGAGACTCGATCGATTGGTGGCTGGACGGTTACGGACGTGGATGACTTGATGGAAGTCGTTGTTTGGTGTAGATGGATGATGATTCGTTGATGTGAATCACAACCCGATAGCCTCCTTGAATCTCGAACGTACCCAAGGATGAAATCTCTAAGTTGATCTTCAATTAGCAAATACCGGTTAATCCCTCAAGTGGATTAAGCAATACCCTTGAATAAGACTTAGATGTGCTAATTCTAAGAATGATAATTTTCTTGATGAAAACAATCAAAAGAATATAAGATTTGAGACACAATTGGATACAAAAGCAACATATCTTCAATAATGTCTAAAGTATCAATGTAACATGGTTCCCCTATTTATAAGACATAAGGGGGACGAAATTTGCATCAAAAAAAGACGCAAAAATTGATCCAAAAGGGATCTCTAACTATACTAGGAAGTTCCCTAAACTAGAATTCTATTCAAGGTAGGAAATTGCCTTAAATACAATTCTAGTCAACCTTGACTATAATATGGACGAAAATTACATTAAATTAAATAAAAATCTGAACTAAACTATAGTCTAACATAATTAAATAAATACTATAGTCTAAATAAAATTCAATCCCTAATTAAATCAAATAAGGGATGAAAATTCCATGCAACGCGAATCTGCCATGCATGCACAATTTGATGAGTTCTATCTTCATGCATTGCTCTTCAAATCTTGATCTCCAATCTTTAATTGTTAACAAAGTAACAAACTTGGGGCTGCATTTAACTTCTTCTAATTCTTCAAATTTCTTGCGAATAATTGCTTGGAAACAACCTTGCAATTTCTTGGCTCGAAATCGTGTAATTGACAGCTCCGGATTTAGCTCTTCAAGACCTTGCATTGCTTCATCATTAAATATGATACGACCTGGACAATTCATCTAGGATGAATAAAAGACGTAGCGGAAGACTTAGGATGCGAAACACGTCAACTAATTGAAGGGTTCCAATCCGACTCGATACACAAATGAAAAGACAAAAACTAGACAACTAAAATATCTAGATAAATGACACACAATATATAACACAAATCCAAAAGGATAGGGGCTGCAAAGGAATGGTTTTAGGGCTGGAATTTGTAGGAAATTCATGTGTGAGGCTAAGTGAAGAATGGCTTGGTGAAGATAGGATATGATAGAGATAAACGAACTTACGGTATGGATCGATTGGCGTAGAACACGATCACGATCTTGGGGGCTGAATTGAAGCGTGCGTTGATGAAGTATGGAAGACGTCGATGATGGTTGATGGTTGGTGATTGTTGATGTGAATCACAACCCGAAAGTTGCCTTGAATCTCGAACGTACACAAGGCCAAATTCTTTAAGTTGATCTTCAAGTAGCGAGTCTCCGATGATCCATCGAACGTGGACGATGAATTCCCTTTGTGAAACTTAGAGATACTAATTCTAAGAGTATGAATTTAAAATCTAAACTCACAAAGATTAAACGGGGTTGAGACGATATTGAAAGCAAAGCCGAACCGGCGGTTATAACCGCCGGTTTAACGGTTTGGGCCGGTTCCGGAACCGTACGGACGGTTACGGTTTACAAACCGTAACCGTCAACCGTAGTAGGCCGGTCCGGTTCCGGTTTGGGGGGAGGTTTTTTTCAAACCGCCGGTTTGGGCGGTTAACCGACAGTTTGTGTATTATTTTTTTTTTTTTTTAACGGTCGAGATCACGATCCGCGTGATCTCGATCTACGGCTAGGAACGCACGGAGGCAGATTGCTGACGTGGAACTGCCGGTTTTGGAGCCCAAACCAGCGGTTTGGCCGAAAACCGCCGGTTTGGGCTCCAAAACCGGCGGTTCGGCCGTTTTTTTTTCAAAATTTTTCAAATTCAAATTTAAAATTTTTCCCCCCACTTCCCAATTTTCACCTATAAATACCCCATCTCCTCCACCATTTTCACCCACACCAAACTCTCAATCTCTCTCTCTATACTCAAATTCTCTCTATTCTACTATTCAAGCAATATCATTTTCTTATTCGAGTTTTATTACAAGTTACAATTTTACGAAGTTACTCTCTAGTCTCTCCAGTCTCCACTCTCAATCTCTCAATATCTCAATTTCTTCATTTTTTCATTTCTACAATTCTACTCATTTTCTATCATCCATTCATCCTTAATCATCATGTCTAGCCGAGGTAGTCGAGCCGATAAGGGTAAAGGTAAAGCTATTGCTGATAGTTCCGAAGCTCCACGTCGTCGTCGTCGTACTCATTCTGAAGTACATATTTCTGATGAGGCTGATACGACGTCGCCTCAATTTCAACAACAACAACCTGAAGAATATGTGAATCCCTATGGCGGAGCCGATAGTGGTTTCTACAACGATCCAAGTGGTGGCGGTTTTCACAACAATCCTACTGCAGCTCAAATGGCAGTTGATGAAGAAGTGGCAAGATGGATCCAGTTTGAAGAATTACAACGATCTCAAGAATCTCGTGCTTTCAGCGGAAATCCATCCATCGATCTCGACATGGAGAAGGAGGAGGAGGCCGTTCCAACAAGAAGTACGGCACTAAAATCTGCTCTCTTCACTATTCATTTCCGAAAGGTGTCAAGGAAGAATGAAGCGGGTGTGTTTGATTTGTATTGCAACTATTGTCCGAAGCAATACAAATTTCGCACTGGAGGCGGCTATGGGACGTACTGGTCACACATCACCAACAATCATCAAGTCGAACTTGGACGTGCTCAAGCTCAATCGCAACTCAACTTTCAACCGGTAAGCAGTCAAAATATCGAAAGTCAAGGTGAAGGTACGCCGTACTCATCCCAACTCTTTAGGTTTGACCTTCTAGTTGCTAGAGAACAAATGTGTTATTTTATTTGTGAAGAATCTTTAGCACTTCAATTTGCCGATAGCATGAATTTTGAACGTCGTATGAAAGCTGCTTATAATCCTGGTGCTCAAAGAATACCTAGAATGACTATGACTAGGACCCTTGAAAAATTGCATATAAGATATAAGTCGAAATTGAAAAGTGTTATTAGTAAAATTCCTTATAGGGTTGCTATTTGTTCTGATATTTGGTCTGATAAATTTATCCATCGTCATTATATTGCTGTTACATTGCATTGGATTGATTATTCATGGAATTTAAATAAACGTTTAGTTGCTTTTCGTAGATTTAACTGTCAACATAGTGCTACTAATATTGCTAAGGCTATTATTAAAATTTGCAATCATTTTAAAATGCTTGATAAAATTTTTTCTATTGGTTTTGATAATGCGAGTGCTAATACGGCTAGTATTAGAGAATTAATCCAAGCATGTAATCCAACCTTGCATGGTAAATATTTTCATACGCGATGTATTGCTCATATTTTGAATTTATGTGTTCGAGATGGACTTAGAATATTAAATGACTCAATCCAACCTATTCGTGATGCTGTAGATTATATTCATGGTAGAGTTAGAGTTAGACGTAGGTGGGAAAAATTCTGTAGGGAAGCTGGTGTGCATCCTAAAATTTTTAACTTAGATGTGCCTAATAGGTGGAACTCTACTTATGAAATGCTTTCTGCAACTTTTGAATATCGTGAATTATTATGTTCTTTTTTTGCTATGAATATTGAATCATTTATTTTATTATCTTCGTATTGGGATGATTGTATTGAATTAATGGAGCTTTTACAAGTTTTTCAATATGCAACAAAAGATTTATCCGGTGTGTATTACCATACTGTTTGTAAATTTATGTATCATTGTTGTTTAATTGCTGCAAAATTTAATACTTGTAGTCATAAACCCGATTTGCAAGATATGATTCTAGCCATGGTAAAAAAATGGCTAAAATATTTTGATCATGTGCCTAATAATTTTTTGGTTGCAAAAATATTGGATCCTACTTTTAAACTAAGTGGTACTAACGAAATGATTGACATGTATTACAAGTTTTTGTCTACTATGAGTTTTACAGGTTCCGATCCCAATATACATGTGCCAACTGCTGAAGAAATTAAAACAGAAATTTATGAGTCTATATATTCACTTTATAGAGAATATGAGTTAAAATATACTGATAGTATAACTCGTCCAACCAGTCGTTCTTCAGGTTCTAGTAGTTCTTTTTCGTTAGGATTAAATACTTCATCTTCACGTGGTAGTGCTTTACAAGAATTCCAAAATTTTTTCCACGGTAGAGGAAATACTAGGCGTAGTCAAAATGAATTAGATATGTATTTGCAAGACCCTGTTGTGCCCCCCGATGATGAAAATGCAGGTCCCAACGATTATGATGTTCTCAAGTGGTGGTCCCGAAATCAAGAGCGGTATCCTTTGCTTGCAATTATGGCAAGGGAGATTTTTGGAGTCCCGGCATCAACAGTAGCGGTCGAGCAAGCTTTCAGTGAATCCGGTTACATGTTGGACGAACGGAGATCAAATTTAACACCGGATCACCTCGAAGCTCAAATGATGTTGAAGGACGAGTCCAAAGCCGACCTAAGAGAGCAAGAGAACCGTTGGGATAACTTGATGGATGGCCCGCTCATTGAAGTTGGCTCGGAGAGTGAAGCCGAAGGAGAGAGCCAAACCGGAGATTATTGGGACGACGACTTCGAATTCTAGACTCGTCAAGGAAAAAAGGTAAAATGAACTACGGGGGTTTGATTCCAAGGTAAGGGATACGTAGGCAGCTTCATATGAAGTGCAAGCCCAAATTTCAATTATTTCTTTTTCCCCCCTAATTCCTAAATTAGCTCAAATTGTAACTTGTAAATTGTAATTTGTAAATTGTAAATTTATAAATTGTAATTTTATATTTTCATAGTTTGATAAATTTATAATTTGTATTTTGTAACTTGTTATTTGTAAATTGTAATTTGTAAATTTGTAAATTTGTTAATTGTAATTTCATATTTTCATAGCTTGATTAATTTACAATTTGTATTTTGTAACTTGTAATTTGATAAATTAAATTGTATTCTCAATATTCTTGTAAGTTGTAAGTTGTAACATGTAACTTGTAAGTTTTATAACTTGTAAATTGTAAGATATAAATTATAATAATAAAATTATATAATAATATCAAAATTCAAATAAACTTGTGTTTTGTCATACTTCTTAGTTTTTAACTTGTAAATTATTAATTTTATCGATTTAGTACTTAGTAGTTTTTCATCCAATCGTCAATTCGAGTTCGGAGAGATAGAGGAAAAAAGAAAAAAAAAACAAACCGGAAACCGGCGGTTAACCGGCTAACCGCCCGGAGCCCAAACCGGCGGTTCCTATTAACAAACCGGAACCGTCAACCAGAACCGCACGGTGCGTTTCCGGTTCCGCCGTTCCGGAACCGCCTAACCGGCGGTTTCTAACCGGAACCGTGGGCATCTCTAGTCTAAAGTATCAATGTAACATGGATCCCCTATTTATAGGGCTAATATGGACGAAAATAAAGTGTAAAAAACCCTAAAAATCTGATCCAAAAGGGATCTCTAACTATACTAGGAGGATACCTAAACTAGAATTCTATTCAAGGTAGGAAATTGCCTTAAATACAATTCTAGTCAACCTTGACTTTAATATGGACGAAAATTACATTAAATTAAATAAAAATCTGAACTAAACTATAGTCTAACATAATTAAATAAATACTATAGTCTAAATAAAATTCAATCCCTAATTAAATCAACTAAGGGACGAAAATTCCATGCAACACGAATCTGGCATGCATGCACAATTTGATGAGTTCTATCTTCATGCATTGCTCTTCAAATCTTTATCTCCAATCTTTAATTGTTAACAAAGTAACAATCTTGGGGCTGCATTTAACTTCTTCTAATTCTTCAAATTTCTTGTGAATAATTGCTTGGAAACAAGAAGTATTTGACCAAGAAGAAAGTGGAAAGAGGGATAAAGGTTGAGAATCAACCTAAAGAATAGGAGACCCATATCGGTTCTAGGCTGCAAGTACAAAAATTGAGGTTTTGAACCCTGAGGATGTACTTTGATACTTCTTCTCAAGATATGAAAATTTCGGGACGAAATTTATTTAAGGGGGGTAGAATGTAATACCCCGAAATATTTTAGAAGGTTTAATTCAACTTATGTTACCCTCTGATAATTTAGAAAATAAGTTAAGCCCTTAAATGATTCAAATAAAGGAAAATCGCAGGCTGGAAAATATGTTACATTTTATTTTGGTCAAAAATTATTTTAAAAAATATGTTCTAATATTTTTCTCGGGTTGATAGAAAATATTTCAAGAATCGTGCCAACCTTTGAAATTTCAAATTTCGAGTTCAAATGAACTCTTGGCACAACTTTAAGTTGAAAAATAATAAATTTAATAGAAAAAGGCACATCCGTCAATATCCAATTTCTTTTTCAAAAGATTATCTTATTCGTAATTATCCTATTCTTTTTCCATCATTATCCTCTTTCTTTTATTCGTTATTATCCTATTTATTTTTCCTCTATAAATAGGAGTTTAAGGTTTCATTTTTCATTCATTTTCAAAATCGAAATGTCGAGCAGCTTCCAGAGAATGTACAACTCTAGTTTCCTATTTCAATTCTGAAATAGTCATTTTGAAGGTGTCAACGCGTAGATCACGAATACATGATTGAAATGATGACACGAAGGATGATCACGATGGAAAATCATCGTGACCACCGCCAATTCCTTGGAGAAGGTACTTTCTCCGATTCTGGTCATTCGGACCGATGAATTTAGAAATTTCAAGTTCTAAATATGCTTATATTTCGATTATCTTTAATTCTACCGATTCCGATTTTTGATGTTGTGAGTTTTCGGTATTTTTCCCCATTTTCATTTTATGTAAATCTCAGATCTACTCTTCCTGGATAGTCGTATTAGAAATCTTCTTTTTATAAATAGTTTTTGATCATTTGGATCTTGTAGTTAACCGAAATAGATTTTTAATTTCTCGTCATTTGAAATCCGGATCCGAATATTATATTATAAATCTACCCAGTTCAAATTTATGTTCTAGCCGTCCGATCTTTGATCTGATTACACCATCAAATTCCTTATTTTGTGCACTATCAAAAATTATACGTTTGAGCGAAAATTCAATGAGTATCGAGCTCGATCGAGACCGATACATTTTCAACTAAAATCTGTGAATGTTGTTACCGAAACTCCCGTTTCACCCATTTTGGGTCATCAAATCGAAAATGTTTCTTCTCAAAAGTTGCTCCAAATATTATTTCCTATAAGCCTGCCAAGTTTCGCGATCTTGTTGCGAGTTTTGAATAATTTCAATTATTTAAAGTAGACAGTTATTTTTATACCGGGAGCATGTATTATCGAAAAATTCTAAAATTCTCATTCTTTAATCTTGGCATGTATAGTATCATCCCTGAATATTTTCGTAATTTTCAAGCGGTTAAAAAGTGTCATGGCGTAGATCTGGTAAACTTTGGATAAATGACAAGTTTTGGAAAGAGACCTCTGTCAAATCAGTTAATCCCAGTAAAACAAGAATAACATTTTGGAATTTATTTCCTTCTTCGTCGAAATTATTCAAGGTCTCTAGAGTCGCGCAATCTATTTTAGAATAGAATAAAATTGATAATAGTTCCGTTTATAGTAGATTAATTTCTGAAAATATAGCGATTATCCTGAGTTGAAATTTACCTTCTGTAGTACCAGCTGAGCTAGAGAAAGAGTATCAAGATTGATTCTTTAGAATTTAGCTTTTCAGAATCCCGAGAAAGGTGGGTTCTACTATACTATCTTTGCAAATTGTATCTTTCGAGTTATTAAGCTCTGCTTTGTTAAAATTGCATATGTGACTATCTGTGTTAAATATTTACGTGCTACTGTATGTTGTCGGAGTCTCATATACCAGCGTTGTGTCAATGTGAGTAGCTACAGTATGCATGCATTATTTGTCCTGCCCTACTCCTTGTCGGTGAGACTAAAATGAAACACTTATTGGTTGAACTCTTTGGGTATACTATGGTCATACTGATGTGACCCAGGACTCAATGACCAACGAGACACAAAAGACGCGGAAGCTAGGAAAGAAACTGTGTCGATTATGAAAGGATTCTATACTCGAATAACTAGACAACTAAGACTCAATTAAAATACCTAGACAATGACACACAAAATAACACAAATCCAAATAGAAATAGGGCTGTTTTGGACAGTTAGAACAATGGATGGGATGACGATGATTCGATGATGGTGAATAGGTTTAGAAGGGCTAGGGTAGATAGGATATGATAGAGATGAAACGGACTTACGGATTGATTTGAACGAAGGCGAACTTGGACACGAACAAGGATGAAGTCGATCATTTGCGATGATGATGATGGACGACGTCGTTTATGGCTGGACGGTTGATGAATTGTTGATGTGAATTACAACTCGAAAATTGCCTTGAATCTCGAACGTACACAAGGCCAAATTCTTTAAGTTGCTCTTCGATAGCGAGTTTCCGACAATCCCTCGAACGTGGACGGCAAATTCCCTTTGTAAAACTTAGAGATGCTAAATCTAAGAGTATGAATTTAAAAGATCTAAACTCACAAAGATATAAAATGGGGTTGAGACAATATTGAAGCGAAGCTTTAATTATCAAATATGGTCTAAAGTAACAATGAAATATGAATCCCCTATTTATAATAGGTGGATCGAAAATCCTAAGCCTAAGAATCGAAAATAATGAGTCCAACTTAGACTAGAATTGGACTTTGACAACTTCCTAAACTAGAATTCTATTTAAGGTAGATTTTGTAGATCTTGCCTTATCTAAAAATCTAGTCAAATCTCTATCCAAAATAACCGAAAATCTTAATTAAAAATCTGCTAAAAATCGTCCATACCATAGTATAAATTAAATAAATAAAATACTATAGTCTAATAAATCAATCCCCTTAATTGGATCATTAAGGGCCGAGTATTTTGGGCTTTTCCACCATGCATGCTTAACTTGGGCTGAATAGCAAGTATACATATCTAGCCCAACAAAAGCACACGCACGCCTCCTTCTTCATGAACACACATTCACATCTTGATTTTCATCTTCAAATGTCAACAATGTCATCATCTTCAAGCTTCCTTGCACACCGTCTTCAACTTCGAACTTCTTGCGAATTATGGCTTGTAAATATTCTTGCAACTTCTTAGCTCGTAGTCTTGTGACGGGTCCCTTTGAATTGCAGCTCCTCATTGACGTCATCATTGCTATGGATGTCCTCATCATTCCCCCCTGCTGAAGAGAATTCGTCCTCGAATTTGAAGTGTCATCATGGTCGAATTCATCTGCAGAAAAAGGAGACAAATCAGCAACATTAAACGTAGTGTACTCACCAGGGAGATCAATGCGGTATACATTATCATTAACACGGCTCAAGACAGTGAATGGGCCATCTCCACGGGGGGACAACTTCGACTTCCTCAAGTTTGGGAATCGACCTGGACTCAAATGGATCCAAACACGATCTCCGGGCTGGAATATCACACGTTTGCGCCTCGTGTTGCGTGCGGCGGCGGTTTGAGCGCCTTTGTGCTCGATCCGGGCACGAACCTTCTCATGCATCTCTCGAATAAAATCAGCTCTCTTCATACCTTTAACACTCGTTAGATGCTCAATGGGTAAAGGAATTAAATCAGTAGGAGTTAACGGATTAAATCCATAAACTACCTCAAATGGAGACATGTTTGTAGAAGAATGAATAACACGATTGTAAGCAAATTCAGCATATGGTAAAAACTCTTCCCATGACTTCAAATTGTTCTTAATTAGAGACCTAAGTAAAGCTCCTAATGTACGATTCACAACCTCAGTTTGACCATCGGTTTGTGGATGACATGCAGTAGAAAACAATAACTTAGTACCTAATTTTCCCCACAAAACACGCCAAAAATGTCCTAAAAACTTAGAATCCCTATCACTAACAATAGTACAAGGAATTCCATGCAATCTAACAACATGCACAAAGAACAAGTTGGTAATATGAACAACATCATTGGTTTTTCTACATGCAATGAAATGAGCCATTTTAGAGAACCGATCAACTACAACAAACACCGAATCTTTACCCGACCTAGATCTAGGTAATCCCAAGATGAAATCCATAGAAATATCAATCCAAGGGGTTGAGAGGGCGGGTAGTGGCGTGTAAAGGCTGAATAGGTGTGAAGTGGATTTGGCTTGACGACAAGTAATGCAACGACTACACACATTCTCTACATCCCTACGCATATGCGGCCAATAAAAGTGTTCATGCAGCAAGTTCAATGTCTTATGTACACCAAAGTGACCCATTAAACCTCCTGCATGCGATTCTAACACAAGTAGCTCACGCACAGAACAAATAGGAATGCATAACTTAGACTCCTTAAACAAAAACCCATCATGCACATAATATCCATCAATTGCTCTAGATTTCGACACACATGAAGCATAAATGGGGCTGAAATAAGCGTCCTCAACATAAAGCGACTTAATGGACTCGAAACCAAGCATCTTAGCATGCATTAAGTTCAGAAGTGCGTACCTTCGAGATAACGCGTCCGCGATGACGTTCTCTTCGCCTTTCTTGTACTTGATCACGTATGGGAAGGACTCGATGAATTCTACCCATCTTGCGTGTCTCTTGTTCAAATTTTACTGTCCTTTGAGATGCTTTAAACTCTCGTGGTCCGTGTGAATCACGAACTCCTTGGGCCAAAGATAGTGCTGCCATGTATCCAATGCACGCTTCAGAGCATAAAGCTCCTTGTCGTACGTAGAATATCTCAAACTGGCGCCACTAAGCTTCTCACTGAAGTAGGCGACGGGCCTACGATCCTGTATCAAAACTGCACCAATACGTATGCCCGAAGCATCACACTCGATCTCAAAAGTCTTAGTAAAATCAGGTAAACGAAGAACAGGAGCAGAACATAACAGAGATTTCAAAGTAGAGAATGCATGCTCTTGTTGTTTACCCCACTCAAATTTCCGATCCTTCTTACTTAGCTCAGTAAGAGGGGCGGCTATACTGGAGAAATCCCGTACAAAACGATGGTAAAATCCAGCTAGTCCGTGAAAGGACCGAACCCCGGAGGCATTTTTCAGGGTTGGCCATTCCTCAATCGCCTTGATTTTGGAATGGTCTACCTCAATACCTCGTGAACTGACGACAAAGCCTAGAAAAATGAATTCATCTATGCAAAAGGAACACTTAGATAAATTTCCATACAACTTTGCATCACGCAAAAGCATAAAAACACGCCTAAGGTGCTTTAGGTGCGCCTGTGCACTGTGACTGTAAATTAGGATATCATCAAAGTAAACAACCACAAATTTACCAATCACATCACGCAAAACATAGTTCATTAACCTCATAAACGTGGTCGGTGCATTAGTGAGACCAAATGGCATAACTAACCACTCATATAAACCATTCTTTGTTTTAAACGCAGTTTTCCATTCATCCCCTTCATGCATTCTAACTTGAAAATAACCAGATCTTAAATCTATTTTAGAAAACACATTAGAACCACTTAATTCATCTAGCATATCATCAAGTCTAGGGATAGGAAATCTGTACTTAACCGTGATTTTGTTGATGGCGCGACAATCCATGCACATCCTCCATTCATTGTTCTTCTTTGGCACTAGGATGACTGGAACTGCACAAGGGATCATCGACTCTCGGATTTGCTTCTTCTCCAACAGCTCCTTTACTTGACGGTCGATCTCCTTCATCTCCTCGGGGGACGTGCGGTACGTCGGTCTGTTGGGCAGGACTGCGCCGGGTACGAAGTGGATCTGGTGCTCGATCCCACGAATTGGAGGTAATCCACTTGGAATCTCTTCCGGGAACACATCCGCGAACTCCTCCATAAGGGGTTGCAAATCACAAGGCAAAGAAACACTATTAGTAGCACTGTCCTTATAAGATAAAAGAACGAAAGGTAAACCTGCTTTTAGTGCTTTCTCTACGCCTTTAACTGAGATGAACAAAGACCGATTTTGTTCAACTTTAGGGGCTGATCCGGATGATTTGCCACGAACTAAGGCTTCATTGGAAGCCTTCAAAGGGGCTGTATTGGTCGTCATTGAAGAAGACTCCGGCTGAGAAGTGTCGGCCGAATCTCGGCCGTTCACGGTGGCGGTCCGGGCGGCGTCTGCGGCTTGCTTTGCTCGTTCTTGCTTGAATCTCTCTTGCATCCTTTCTTGATCCTCTGCAACAGCTTTAGGAGTGAGTGGTTTGAGCATAGTGGTTCGACCATCCATGGTGATCGAATAAGTGTTGGCCAAACCATCGTGAACTGCTTTTCTGTCGAATTGCCACGGTCTTCCTAAAAGAATGTGGGCTGCCTCCATAGGAATAACATCACAAAGAACAGTGTCAGAATAACAACCTTTAGTAAATGAAACGTGTACCTGACCTGTAACTCTGATGGAACCTCGATCAGTGAGCCATTGCAGCTTGTATGGCTTTGGATGCTTTGTTGTGGTAAGGGTGAGTTTATCAATGGCGTATTGACTGATTGCGTTGATTACACTCCCATTCTCTATGATCATCGCACAAATCTGATCCTTGATTGCAACGTGTGTGTAGAATATGTTCTCACGCTGTGATTGTTCTTCGTCTTCACGATTGATGTTCAGACTGCGAATAGACACTAAGCTGACATGGGATAATTCATCCTCATCTTCTTCCTCGTTGACTTTGGGGACTTCGACGGCTTCAGGGGCGGTGTCCTGGGGCTCCTCTTCATCTTCACTGGGTGATTCAAGCTCGTTTTGTTCATTGAGAAACAAAACACGACGGTTCAGGCACTGATTCTGAAAATGGCCCCAACCTTGGCATTTGTGAATTTGGATGTCACGGGCTCGATTAGGGGCTGCATTCAGCGTCGTATTGGGCTGATTAGGCCATTGGAATGGGGGCCTTGGGGTCGACGTGGGTGTAGACTCGGGTCTACGGCTGGACTGCGGTGTAGAACGGTCGAAACGCCGTTCGGGTGGTCCGGACTGACCTCGGGGTCGTGTAGACTCAGAAGAAGGTGTAGAAGGTGATGTGGAATGTATACCTTTATTCCATGAAGGTCTACTGGCGACGGTGGTGTTATGATGAGAACGGCACCGGCCTTCTCTCAACTGCTTTTCCACAATCGATGCGTACTGCACCATCTTTTCTACACTGGTGAAGTCCTTCAACTCGACTTCACAAGCAATGTCAGGATTCATGCCTTCAATGTACCGAATGATGGTAGCATTTAAGGCCTTCTCCTTCCCGACTTGGTTTAAGGCTGTCTCCAACTCTTTATGATATTCTTCAATCGAACGGGTGCCTTGTTTGATCCGGTTGAGCTGCTTTTCGAGCTCTCTCTCATAATGGACTGGAATGAAGCGTCCTCGCATCAATCCCTTCAATTCTTCCCAAGTATCAATTGGTGGATTTCGATTTATGCGCCTTCTTTCTTGCTGCATCTCCCACCAAGTGGCTGCGTAGCCTCTGAACTCCAAACAGGCTAACTGCACCTTTTTGACTTCTGTAAAGTCGTAGCAATCAAAAATCTTCTCTACCTTACGTTCCCAATCCAAATAGATGTCGTGATAGTATAGACCTTCAAACTCAGGTATGATCATGTTATTGTTGCGGTAGAGATGGCGAGAATTTGGTGTGTAGGGAGTACGGGTGTACGGTGTATGAGTAGTTTATGGTATATGGACCGGATGGTACATGGGTGCATATGTGTATGGTCCGGATGGTGTATATGAGTGTCAACAGATGGTGTCTGTGGACTAGGATGATATTTCGATCCCCTTGATGTGACCCGGGTCATAAATGATGAAGCCATGCAAGGTCTTGAAGAACTAAATCCGGAGCTGCCATTTAGAGGTTCAATTACACGATTTCGAGCCAAGAAATTGCAAGGTAGTTGCCAAGAAATTATTCGCAAGAAATTTGAAGAATTAGAAGAAGTTAAATGCAGCCCCAAGATTGTTACTTTGTTAATAATTAAAGATTGGAGATCAAGATTTGAAGAGCAATGCATGAAGATAGAACTCATCAAATTGTGCATGCATGACAGATTCGCGTTGCATGGAATTTTCATCCCTTAGTTGATTTAATTAGGGATTGAATTTTATTTAGACTATAGTATTTATTTAATTATGTTAGACTATAGTTTAGTTCAGATTTTTATTTAATTTAATGTAATTTTCGTCCATATTAAAGTCAAGGTTGACTAGAATTGTATTTAAGGTAATTTCCTACCTTGAACAGAATTCTAGTTTAGGTATCCTCCTAGTATAGTTAGAGATCCCTTTTGGATCAGATTTTTAGGGTTTTTTACACTTTATTTTCGTCCATATTAGCCCTATAAATAGGAGATCCATGTTACATTGATACTTTAGACTATATTTGATTAATTAAGCTTTGCTTTCAATATCGTCTCAACCCCGTTTAATCTTTGTGAGTTTAGATTTTAAATTCATACTCTTAGAATTAGCATCTCTAAGTTTTACAAAGGGAATTCGCCGTCTACGTTCGATGGATCGTCAGAGACTCGCTACTTGAAGATCAACTTAAAGAATTTGGCCTTGTGTACGTTCGAGATTCAAGGCAACTTTCGGGTTTTGATTCACATCAACAATCACCAACCATCAACCATCATCGACGTCTTCCATACTTCATCAACGCACGCTTCAATTCAGTCCCCAAGATCGTGATCGTGTTCTACGCCAATCGATCCATACCGTAAGTTCGTTTATCTCTATCATATCCTATCTTCACCAAGCCATTCTTCACTTAGCTTCACACACGAATTTCCTACAAATTCCAGCCCTAAAACCATTCCTTTGCAGCTCCTATCCTTTTGGATTTGTGTTATATATTGTGTGTCATTTATCTAGATATTTTAGTTGTCTAGTTTTCATCTTTCCATTTGTGTATCGAGTCGGATTGGAACCCTTCAATTAGTTGACGTGTTTCGCATCCTAAGTCTTCCGCTACGTCTTTTATTCGTCCTAGATGAATTGTCCAGGTCGTATCATATTTTGGCATCAGAGCCACGTCAGCTCTGCTGGTCGTGGTTCAATCCGACGTGTCGTCCTACGTGTCTTTTATTTTATTACGTGTCATCGAGTTGTAATAGCATAGCTATTCATTGAAAAATAAAAAAAAATCGGTTAAAAAAAAAGGAAAACCAAAAAATAAAAATAAAAAAAAATCCGAAAATTAAAAAAAAAAAGAAAAAAAAAGAAAAGAGGCATATTCATTGTGTTACCTATTGAGTCTTGTTTTAATTTTGGTGCTTTCCTTTTAGTACTTCTCTATAGTTGGTAATTACCTTATGAGTCTTTTCTTATTTGGTAATTTCCTTCTAGTATAGTTCTTTAGTTGGTAACTTCCTTTAGAGTCATATTTTATTTTGGAACTTTCCTTACAAGTTCTAATTCTATTTGGTAATTTCCATTAGAGTTATATTTTATTTTTGGAACTTTCCTTCCAAGTTTTATTTTTATTTTGGTAATTTCCTTTTGAGTTGTAATTTATTTTTAGTTCTTTCCTTTTAGAGTCTAGTTCAATTAGGATATTTAGATTGTGTAGCACTTTCCAAATTACCTAATCTTTCTTTCCTTCTTCTTTCCTATTTCTTTCCTTCTACCTTTGGGATTTATTTTTGGATTCCTATTCTATTTGGGAACTTCAAAAATACATCTAATTCTTTCCCTTTCTAGCTTTCTTCCATCCAAATCCTTCCAAACCTTCCATATACACTTCCTCCCTTCAAATTTTCGTCCACCATCATCAAGGGGATCGAAAATTCATCTTATTCCACATATATCATCTGTTCATACCCATATATACCATCCGGACCATACACATATGCACCCATGTACCATCCGGTCCATGCACCATATACTACTCATACACCATACACCCATACTTCCTATACACCAAGTTCTCTTCATCTCTACCTCCACAATAACATGATCATACCTGAGTTTGAAGGTCTATACTATCCCGACATCTATTTGGATTGGGAATGCAAAGTAGACAAACTTTTTGAGTGCTATGACTTCCCCGAGAAAAAGAAAGTGCAGCTAGTTTCGTCAAAGTTTAAAGGCTACGCAAAAACATGGTGGGGATTCCAGCAAGACCGGTGCCACAGAGATCATCTTCCACCTATCGACACATGGCGTGAGTTGAAAGATTTGATGCGGAAACGCTTCATTCCAGACCACTACCAATGGGAGTTGGAGGAAAAGCTATACAAGCTTAGACAAAGAGATCGAAGTGTAAATGACTACTACAACAAAATGATTGAAGCCATGAGACGAGCTGATATAGAAGAATATCCAGAGGATACCATGGATAGATTTCTAGTTGGTCTACGAAGGGCAATTCATGAAAGAGTAGCATTGTACCGCTTCGATGAGTTAGAGGACATGGTGGATTATGCCATCCGAATAGAAAAATGGCTAGAGGAACTAGAGATGAAGTCAAAAGAGGAGGTTCAAGTAGAGTTGAGCGTTGCCACCCATGACGATTCTACTTCCAAGGTACAAATTCTAGACTTCGTTGAAGTACCTTTTATCTCATTATCATCTGTTTCTATGTGCTTAGAAGATGAGATAGTTGAAGAATCTAAGCCAGAGTTGGACATGATAGAAACAACCAATGAGGAGATATCAGTTTTGGAGGAGTTAGTTCAAGGCGATTGTAATCAAGAGGAGTCGGTTTCCATTCATGTCGATGAAGAGGTGCCCATTCTCGAAATTACTAATCCGGAGAAGACAAGTATAGAAGATTGCAGTTTGGAAGTTTTGTCCATGGAGATGACAATTCCTAAAGATTGTGTGGAGGACAAACTACAAATTGTGAATTTGGAGAGCAATATTGCAGTTGAGAAGATCGAAGAAGATGAAAAGATGATGGAGATACAACCATGTTTTGAAAAGGAGAATGATCTCCGTGAGGTAATGGTTGAAGATCATGAAGAGCTTGAACAAGCTAGCATGGCGGATCCATGGAGTTCTAACATTTTTTGTCAACTGTTTTCTTGTGATGTCTTTATTTTACAGGTTGTCAAAGAAATTCAATTGGAAGTTGATGTACCACCAGATTTGATCGTGGATGCCATGTCAATGCATTCTTTGGAGCTAGAGTTTCGGCCATTTGACACCAAGTTGATGTGTACGTTCATGAAGATGTGTTTTATGCAGTTTGTGCAAAAAGAGTTCAATGGTCAGTTCGTGTTCGTTTTTGATCCCGGAGACTTGAATTCGAGGACGAATTCTTTTCAAGAGGGGGGTAATGATGAAGCCATGCAAGGCCTTGAAGAACTAAATCCGGAGCTGCCATTTAGAGGTTCAATTACACGATTTCGAGCCAAGAAATTGCAAGGTAGTTGCCAAGCAATTATTCGCAAGAAATTTGAAGAATTAGAAGAAGTTAAATGCAGCCCCAAGATTGTTACTTTGTTAACAATTAAAGATTGGAGATAAAGATTTGAAGAGCAATGCATGAAGATAGAACTCATCAAATTGTGCATGCATGACAGATTCGCGTTGCATGGAATTTTCGTCCCTTAGTTGATTTAATTAGGGATTGAATTTTATTTAGACTATAGTATTTATTTAATTATGTTAGACTATAGTTTAGTTCAGATTTTTATTTAATTTAATGTAATTTTCGTCCATATTAAAGTCAAGGTTGACTAGAATTGTATTTAAGGCAATTTCCTACCTTGAACAGAATTCTAGTTTAGGTATCCTCCTAGTATAGTTAGAGATCCCTTTTGGATCAGATTTTTAGGGTTTTTTACACTTTATTTTCGTCCATATTAGCCCTATAAATAGGGGATCCATGTTACATTGATACTTTATACTATATTTGATTAATTAAGCTTTGCTTTCAATATCGTCTCAACCCCGTTTAATCTTTGTGAGTTTAGATTTTAAATTCATACTCTTAGAATTAGCATCTCTAAGTTTTACAAAGGGAATTCGCCGTCTACGTTCGATGGATCGTCGGAGACTCGCTACTTGAAGATCAACTTAAAGAATTTGGCCTTGTGTACGTTCGATCTTTCTGAAAGCCTAAACGTTCGCCATCTTTCTCTATCCTTTATGAGAGCTATCACGATGCACCGACTTCATATAATCTCCCCATGATTCGAACGAGCACGCCCTTGGACGGTGGGATTATAAATTCTATTAGGTTCGAACTGTGGTTTATCTCTTTCCTTAAAATGTTGAGATTCGACGTTCACGTCTTCTTGAAGCGTGCTTGAATCGTATTTCCGATGCAAATTAGTCTTATTTTCCTTGTTATACTCTTCTCTTTTCTTTAAAGTGATAATCCGACTGTCTGGCTCCCGCTAGTGATCACCTTCGCTTGCATGCATAATAAGAATCGCATGTCTAGACTTTAACTGTAAGCTCGAAACTTGCTTGTTGACATCCATTGATCATCTTTAAACGTTATGAACTGGGAAATTACTTTAGAAATGTACTTTTGACTTTGGAAAACACTAACTGGTACTGCTTCGGTTCCATTCGTCATTATGGAATACTATCATTCGTTCTCCTGACAATATACTTAAATGAATACTTCTATAAGCTCTCTCTTATATTTGAAGACTCACACTTAAGTTCTATGAGTGAGATTAAAATAAATCAAACACCTCTGAGTGAGAACTTTATCTGATCAACAAAAGCTGGAAGAGAGGTAACACTAGGTTATTTATACCAAAAATATTACCTTTTTAGAGGATTTATAACTCGAAGGGTTCTCACATTTTACAAAAATATATGAGAATAACAAAAGAAAATCAACACTTAAGAGCTGAGAACCGTGCTGAAATATTTTGATAAAGGCATCAGCATAGCCTAACAAGTAAATGTCATTGCTGATTCTTGATGATCAAAGAAGTATTATCCAAAAGATTTCAAATTATCCAAGAGGATAAAATCAACGAATCCCAAGTGGTATAAATGGAGAATTTCAAATGATATGAAGCTGTTGAAGGGAAATTGATTCAATTAATAAGAGAATAAATCGATTTCAAAAGAGAATGAATAAATCGATTCTATCGACACGAGAATAAATAAATAGACTCATCAAAACTTCCTATCATAATGAAACTCTCAATCTATCGAACACTAGGTCTATCTTCTTAACGATCTTCTTCGGGTTCTCCTTCCTTCTTTCTTGAGCTTCACCCATCTTGTTTTTTTTACGAGGTTGCTACGATAAAGCACGAGTCAGCTAGACTTTGCACTGGCTGGAAAATTGAGGTATCGGGAATCATTTTCTACCCATCAAAAGGATACGAGAGAATGACTTGATCTATGATACCTCCTAGACTCAAAATAATTTGACTTAACTTCTCCTGGAAGCTGAGTAGAACACCGGCAAACATATCTTTAAATGAATTTGGTAGCAATCATGATGACCATCTTTACCCTCATTCTAAAAATTGATGTAAAACAAGCTACAAATCTTGGGAATGAAACACGCCAGGGCCTCGATTAGCCATCCACTGAGATCAAGAGCTTTCTCTTGGAGGAACGAATCTTTATTCCCTGTAATCGCAACAGGATCGTTAAACATGACTCCTAAGTTGAAAGCTTGCATAGGGATTTCTTGAACGTGTAATAGATCTGCAATCTGATAACTGACCTATAAATTGATTACTCATTTCCTTACTTCTGGTTCCTAGTCAAAGCTTTATAATCTCATCTCCACAGAGAGGTATAAAAGGCGGTTATCAGTTTACCTCAATATTTCACTCAGGTGACAATTCTGATGTTGAACTTTGTTTGTAGTAGCCATCATCGTCTAACATATCTATCCACAAAAATTCACAGTCTCCACATAGATCGTTGACTTATGTTTTTGTTTTCAAAATATTTTATTCCTTAATGTGTCCATATTCCTAGTAACAATGCAAATTCTTGGTCAACTTTAACACAGCTCAATCTGAAAGACTTCTTCTAACCGGATGTTGACCCCCATAGAGTAGGTTATTTCCCCAACGAACTCAAACACTGAATCGATCTCTTTCTTGGTATATGTACAAAATTTCATAATCCACTCATCGTGATATACATGTGGCAGTTATTCTGAGCCGTAAGTTTATGTTCAGTCATCAAAATGAAACGTTTCCTCAGTCAAACTATGTTCTCAACAATCTTATTAGTGTTTACAAATTTAGCCTAAGTTCAGCCACTATAGGCTAAGTTAATCTTACATTCTCCCACTTTCAAGTTCTTGTACTCATCCAAGAGTATGAACAATAAACACATTCCGGCTATCAAGGTTTACAGTATGCATTCCGCACGTTCCCAACATCACAAGTATGCACAAGGCATATATAAACAAGTTCATACATATATGTAATCAACATAGTTTTTCAACAGAAATCAGTATGCTCACAGACATATTTCAAAACCAGTATGCTATCACTATAGCAACAGAGTATGCAATCAGCGCAGTTAATCAGAGTATGATATCCGTATAATAATCAATCTTTCGAGGAATTCCCGTTAACACGGTGAATCCTAATCTTTCGTTTTCAGACAAACATAACATTTCAACATTAATGTAAACTTTTAAGAACTAAAAACCACATAAAAACATGCGTACCTTTTAGCTGTTGCATGAGTGACGAGCTGAGGCTTATATAATATCACACGGAATTTCAATAAAAGACGAAATAAGACTCAGCAGGTCTGCAGAGTTGCAAACCTGCTTTGATACCACTTTGTAGTGCCCCGATCTCGAAAGATCGTGGAAATGGACGCTACGGGGGTTGGAATTAAGAAGCGGGAAAGAAAGGGGCAATTAAATTAACGACGGGGTGATAATCCAAAAGGATTAATGTTTGGAATAAAATTTAACAACCGAGTATGCCAAAGATATGTTATGTCTTCCGGAAAATTAGACAGCATAACCTCTGTAACTAGAGCAAATCCCCATTTATAACGGCTTATAAGAGAAGAATGGAAGCTATAACAATTCAATAAGCCCTTTCATAGGCCAAATGGAAACAAATAACCAGATACCAACAATCAATAGACACATTCATAGGTCGACAAAAGAAACAGACACCAATATGCTGAACAAATGAAGCCCTTCCATAGGCCAAAATGAATGATCAAATAGACATAACGAAAGACGGGCTTCCTCCCTTTGGAATAATTATGTAGCTAAGCATATGATATATGTTAACTAGGAATTCAACAAATGTTCAGAATCAGAGAAGCAGAACCATATCAACAAAATACCAAGATCAGAGTTTTTAGCATTTAGCAAAAAAAAACACTATAAGTGCGAAAGCTCAATTCTTAACAGAATACTAACAAAAAGGAACAACGGAAAAATATGTAAATCATAATAGCCCATATCTCAGTCTTGTCACCTCCACGCTCCAGCCTACTGACCTGAAAATGTTTGAAAAGATTTGGGTTGAGTACTAATGCACTCAGTGGGCAAGTTCTCACAATTTAAGTTATGCAAATCATTTTGTTAAAGTAATCTATTTGTGTTCATGCAGGTAGTAAAGCTTAGGAGGTTTAAAAGTTGGAAGCAACCTAAGTTCACCAAAACATTTTATCGTGAAGCGCTTAAGAGTATAACTTGTCACTGCCCGCAACCCAAACTACATCACCAGCGCATAATGTTGAGTATGGCCATAGTATACCCAAAGAGTATAACCAATAAGTGTTTCATTTTAGTCTCACCGACAAGGAGTAGGGCAGGACAAATAATGCATGCATACTGTAGCTACTCACATTGACACAACGCTGGTATATGAGATTCTGACAACATACAGTAGCACGTAAATATTTAACACAGATAGTCACATATGCAATTTTAACAAAGCAGAGCTTAATAACTCGAAAGATACAATTTGCAAAGATAGTATAGTAGAACCCACCTTTCTCGGGATTCTGAAAAGCTACCTTCTGAAGAATCAACCCTGATACTCTTTCTCTAGCTCAGCTGGTACTACAGAAGGTAAATTTCAACTCAGGATAATCGCTATATTTTCGGGAATTAATCTACTATAAACGGAATTATTATTAATTTTATTCTATTCTAAAATAGATTGCGCGACTCTAGAGACCTTGAATAATTTCGACGAAGAAGGAAATAAATTCCAAAACGTTATTCTTACTTTACTAGGATTAACTGATTTGACAAAGGTCTCTTTCCAAAACTTGTCATTTATCCAAAGTTTACCAGATCTACGCCACGACACTTTTTAACCCCTCGGAAATTACGAAAATATTCAGGGATGATACTATACATGCCAAGATTAAAGAATGAGAATTTTAGAATTTTTTGATAATACATGCTCCCGGTATAAAAATAACTGTCTACTTTAAATAATCGAAATTATTCAAAACTCGCAACAAGATCGTAAAACTTGGCACACTTATAGGAAATAATATTTGGAGCAACTTTTGAGCAGAAACATTTTCGATTTGACGACCCAAAATGGGTGAAACGGGAGTTTCGGTAACAATATTCACAGATTTTAGCTGAAAATGTATCGGTCTCGATCGAGCTCGATACTCATTGGATTTTCGCTCAAAAGTACAATTTTTGATAGTGCAGAAAATAAAGAATTTAATGGTGTAATCAGATCAAAGATCGAATGGCTAGAACATAAATTTGAACTGAGCAGATTTATAATATAATATTCAGATCCGGATTTCAAATGATGAGAAATTAAAAATCTATTCCGATTAACTACAAGATACAAATGATCAAAAACTATTTATAAAAAGAATATTTCTAATACGACTATCCAGGAAGAGTAGATCTGAGATTTACATAAAATGAAAATGGGGAAAAATACCGAAAACTCACAACATCAAAAATCGGAATCGGTAGAATTAAAGATAATCGAAATATAAGCATATTTAGAACTTGAAATTTCTAATTTCATCGGTCCGAATGACCGGAATCGGAGAAAGTACCTTCTCCAAGGAATTGGCGGCGGTCACGATGATTTTCCATCGTGATCATCCTTCGTGTCATCATTTCAATCATGTATTCGTGATCTACGCGTTGACACCTTCAAAATGACTATTTCAGAATTGAAATAGGAAACTAGAGTTGTACATTCTCTGGAAGCTGCTCGACATTTCGATTTTGAAAATGAATGAAAAATGAAACCTTAAACTCCTATTTATAGAGGAAAAATAAATAGGATAATAACGAATAAAAGAAAGAGGATAATGATGGAAAAAGAATAGGATAATTACGAATAAGATAACCTTTTGAAAAAGAAATTGGATATTGATGGATGTGCCTTTTTCTATTAAATTTATTATTTTTCAACTTAAAGTTGTGCCAAGAGTTCATTTGAACTCGAAATTTGAAATTTCAAAGGTTGGCACGATTCTTGAAATATTTTCTATCAACCCGAGAAAAATATTAGAACATATTTTTTAAAATAATTTTTGACCAAAATAAAATGTAACATATTTTCCTGCCTGCGATTTTCCTTTATTTGAATCATTTAAGGACCCAACTTATTTTCTAAATTATCAGAGGGTAACATAAGTTGAATTAAACCTTCTAAAATATTTCGGGGTATTACACGACGAGACATAAAATATGCGGAAGCTAGGATTGAAACTACGTCGGTGAAGTAAGGGATCTATACTCGATTATCTAGACGACTAAGACTCAACTAAAATACCTAGACAATGACACACAAAATAACACAAATCCAAACAAAGATAGGGCGGTTTGGGACGAGTTTAGGAACGATGATAATGATGATGAACGATGGTATGGACTAGGTTTAGAAGGGCTTGATGTGACCCCGGAATCAATGACCAACGAGACACAAAAGACGCGGAAGCTAGGAAAGAAACTACGTCGGTACGAAAGGATTCTATACTCGAAAACTAGACGACTAAGACTCAACTAAAATACCTAGACAATATCACATGAAATAACACAAATCCAAAAGAACAAAGGGTTGTTTTGGGACGGTAATATGGACGGCTAGGATAATGATGATCGATGGTGATGAGTAGGTTTAGAATGGCTAGAGTAGATAGGGTATGATAGAGATGAAACGGACTTACGGATTTAAAGGACGATGACGAACTCGAACACGATGGAGCTGGACTTGGAACGGATGGATGGTGATGATGATCGGCGTCGAACGACGGTGATGATGGTGTAAAGTTGATGTGAATTACAACCCGAAAGTTGCCTTGAATCTCGAACGTACACAAGGCCAAATTCTTTAAGTTGCTCTTCGATAGCGAGTTTCCGACGATCCCTTGAACGTGGACGGCGAATTCCCTTTGTAAAACTTAGAGATGCTAAATCTAAGGAGTATGAATTTAAAAGATTTAAACTCACAAAGATATAAAATGGGGTTGAGACAATATTGAAAGCAAAGCTTAAAATTATCAAATATGGTCTAAATAACAATGAAATATGGATCCACTATTTATAATAGTTGGATCGAATTCCTAAGGCTAAGGGATGAAAATAATAGTCCTAATTAGACTAGAATTGGACTTTGACTACTTCCTAAACTAGAATTCTATTTAAGGTAGATTTTGTAGATCTTGCCTTATCTAAAAATCTAGTCAAAACTCTATCTAAAATAACCGAAAATCTCAACTAAAAATCTGCCAAAAAATCATCCAAAATAAATAAATAAAATACTATAGTCTAATAAATCAATCCCCTTAATTGGATCATCAAGGGCCGAATTATTTTGGGCTTTTCCACCATGCATGCTTAACTTGGGTTGAATAGCAAGTATACATATCTAGCCCAACAAAAGCACTTCTTGCACGCCATCTTCATGTATTGGACTCCACATCTTGATCTCCATCTTCCATCTTCAAAAATGTCATCATCTTCAAGCTTCCTTGTACTCCGTCTTCAACTTCGAACTTCTTGTGAATTACAGCTTGCAAATATTCTTGCAACTTCTTAGCTCGTAGTCTTGTGACGGGTCCTTTGAATTGCAGCTCTTCATTGACTTCATCATTGCTATGGATGTCCTCATCAGGGCTAGAGTAGATAGGGTATGATAGAGTTGTAATGGACTTACGGATTGAATAGGACGAACACGAAATTGACTCGAACGGGGCTGAATCGAACACGGACGATGATGATGATGTTTGACGTCATGGATGGCTGTACGGATGGTGATAAATCGATGTGAATCACAACCCGAAAGTTGCCTTGAATCTCGAACGTACACAAGGCCAAATTCTTTAAGTTGCTCTTCGATAGCGAGTCTCCGACGATCCCTCGAACGTGGACGGAGAATTCCCTTTCTAAAACTTAGAGATGCTAAATCTAAGAGTATGAATTTAATTATCTAAACTCACAAAAGATTAAATGAGTTGAGACGATATTGAAAGCAAAGGCTTAATATCTCAAATATAGTCTAAAGAATGAATGTCACATGGATCCTCTATTTATAATAGAGGTGGTCGAATCCTACTAAGATAAGGATCGAAAAATACTACTCAAAATCAAACTAGAACTGGACTAGGAAACTTCCTAAACTAGAATTTTATTCTAGGTAGAATTGTGCCTTAAATAAAACCTAGTCAAACTAGAAATCTTAATGATCGAAAATTACTAATAAATAAATAAAAATCTGACTTTGGACTATATTCTAAATTAAATTAAATAAATACTATAGTCTAATAAATCAATCCCCTTAATTAAATTATCAAGGGCCGAAACTACTCGGTATGGACATACCGACGGGTACACTTATATTCCAAATCTTCACTTTTGGCCGTGCACTCTTCAAAACACGTACACATGCACACGTGCACATCCTCATGCATTGTACTCCATGTCTTAATCTCCATCTTCCATCTTCAACAAGGTCATCATCTTCAAGCTACCTTGCACGCCGTCTTCATCTTCGAACTTCTTGCGAATTGTGGCTTGCAAATAATCTTGCAACTTCTTAGCTCGTAGTCTTGTGATGGGGCCTTTGAATTGCAGATCTTCATTGACTTCCTCTTTGCTATGGATGTCCTCATCATCGGTGCTTTCGGATTTTAAATCTGAAGTCGTTTGAGTTCCCGGTGATTTAAAACGTGTTTAAAGAAGTTATGAATAGTGTTTTTCTGTAAGAGCGTGATCGTTAGAAATTTGCAAAATCTCGTGTGTTGACCCGAGCCTTGCTTTTCAAGCCTACCCTATAGAAAAGTTCTCAAGGAATCCGTTGGCATTCCTGGATTTTCATTCTGAGGTCAATCAAACGCTCAGGAATTTTATTAGTCCCTTGTGTGGAATAGTAGCTTTATTTTTGAAAAAAGAATTTTTTTTCATTTTCCTTCAAAAGACTCGCTCTTTACCCCAAGTGAAGTTGGTTCAATAGTACTCGAGCCAACGAACCTCTCAATATTTTCGGATTTCGTGAATGAGGTCATTTGGACCTCACCATCGAATAAAGCGCCTTTTAACCGAACCCGGTATTTTTAAAGCAGTGTTGTTACACTAAACTAGCTTCCAAGGGAAGCCAAGCATTTCTCTATAAATAGAGCTCTTCCCCTCCCTTCTTTCTTGCTCATTTTCATTTCTTCACCCCCATTTCTTGAGAGAGAGAGTGTACGTGATGAGATCGTGTATAGCAATGAAGATTCAAACCCGGAGTTGTAAATTAGAGATCCTGTTACAAGGTTACGAGCTAAAAAACTTCAAGGTTATTTGCAAGGTTATGTACGAAAGAAGCTCGAGGAAGAAGTGAATGTTCAAGGCAGCCCCAAGATCATTACTATGCTTTCAATTGAAGATGAGGATCATACTTTGATGGATTGAAGCATACTTGGCCGAGAATTGGAAGATTTCAATTTGATGACAATCCAGGAGGTTATGGCGAATAAGGCGTGACCATGTCTAATCTGCCAGAGGCATCCGAGAATTCGAACCCTTTTGATACTTTGTGGGGTTTCGAATTATCTTAGTTATTTTAATTAATTATTTTAGACTATAGTAATTAATTATTTGAGTCCATTTTTGTTATTTAATTATTGTAATTTTCGAATTTAATAGAGTCCAAGTTGACTAGAATTGTATTTAAGGCAATTTTCTACCTTGAATAGAATTCTAGCTTAGGGAACTTCCTAGTATAGTTGGAGATCAATTTGGATCAGATTTTTAGGGCCTTTAGACTAGTATTTTCATGCCCTATGAGACTTATAAATAGGGGATCTTTGTTTCATTGTTACTTTAGACATTGTTGAATTAAATTGTTTTTTCATACAATTTTGTCTCAAATATTTTACGTCTTTGAATACTTTCACATGAAATATTCATTCTTGGAGCTAGCAATTCTAAGTCTTATTCAAGGGTATTTCTTAATCCACTTGAGGGATTAACCGGTATTCACTATCGAGGAGTAACTTAGAGATTTCAACCTTGGATACGTTCGAGATTCAAGGAGGCTATCGGGTTGTGATTCACTTCAACGAATCATCATCCGTCAACCATCCACGATGTCGACCATACTCCATCAACACACGCCTCAACTCAAGTCACAACAAATTCGAGTCCAACTCCTTCGCCGTATCAATTCTATCCGTAAGTTTGTTTGAACCTTATCATAACCTATCCTCTCCAAGCCTTTCTTCACAAACCCTCACACACAAATTCCCATTCGATTTCCAGCCATAAAACTGTCCCTATACAGCCCTCTATTCCTTGTTTTTGTGTTGCATAGTTTGTGTCGTTATTCTACGTATTTTAGTTGTCTAGATTTCATCTTTTCGTTTGTTTATCGAGTCGGATTGAAGCCCTTCATTAAGTTGACGTGTTTCACATCCTAAGTCTTCTGCTACGTCTTTAGTTCGTCCTAGATTAACTGTCTGGGTCGTATCATATTTTGGTATCAGAGCCACGTCAGCTCTGCTGGTCGTGGTTCAATCCGACGTGTCATTTTATCCTATGTGTCGTATACGTGTCTTTTATTTTATTACGTGTCATCGAGTTGTAATAGCATAGATATCATTTAAAAAAAAGAGCATCGACAAAAAAAAAAAGAAAAAGTCGTCGATAAAAAAAAAGAAATCGGATAAAACAAAAAGAAAAATCCGAAAATTCAAAAAAAAAAGAGAGAGAGGGGTATATTCATTGTTTCCTTTTGAGTCTTAATTTAATTTTGGTACTTTCCTTTTAGTCAAGTTCTATTGTTGGTACCTTCCATTGGGGATTTATTTTATTTTAGGAACTTTCCTTTCAAGTTTTAATTCTATTTGGTAATTTCCATTAGAGTCTTATTTTATTTTTGGGATCTTTCCTTCCTAGTTTATTTCATAGTTGGTAATTCCTATTTGAGTTATAGTTTTTTTTTGTCACTTCCTTTTAGAGTCTAGTTCAATTAGGATATTTAGAATTGTGTCACAATTGTGTAACACTTTCCAAAATACCTAATTCTTCTTTCCTTTCTTTTCTATCTCTTTCCTTCTACCCTTGGGGATCCATCTACCCTAACCTACCCTGCCCTACTCGACACCACCATACCCCACGCCACCTAAGACCCACGGACCCACACCCTTGCCACATAAGCCACACGCCACCTACACCAACATACTCCATCTCATTCATTGATCCTAGTTAGCAATACTAGTCTACACCTTCGTGCAACTAACCGTACCCTCGACATTCGACAAGAAGTGCTATCTCTCACCTCCATTATACACGACACACACACATCACCATACACTTTGAGTGCAAACACGAGAGGTAAAATCAAGAGTGAAAACAAACGAGAGAAAGTGAGATTGTGAGGATCCATCCTTGTTTTTCTTTACGTTTGTTCATTTTGTAGGTACCATGGATAAAGGCAAGAACGAAGCCACCACCTCAACCCCTCCTTTGGTCGAGTCATTCTCGCCCAAATCACCTGATGATCTTTTCTACACATCCAAAACTCAGTGGGACCCAAAGTATCAGTTTGACGCCTTAGCACAATTCTTCTTGCGTCAAAACCAACAAATGAAGGATGAGTTCGGAAACCAAGTAGCCGAATTGGCTGAGAAAATCAAAGAGCTCTTAGTTTAACCGGCTACGAGTCAAGCAGTCCAGCAACCACAGCAGAGAGGCGCACCGAGGCAGCCCGTTTTTCAGGAAAACTGCCGACAAGATGCATTCGAACCCGAGTTCGATGCCGCAGATGGTTATGAAGCTGAGTTTATACCACCGAGACAAGATGACCAGCGTGATCGTCCCAGACCACCTGCCAGATAGGTTGTTCGATATGAGAGGCCCAGATATGGAGATGGAGACGGTTTGCTCAATAACATCAAAACGAGCATTCCGGAATTTGAAGGCGTCTAAACCTCTATCTGGATTGGGAGCGTAAAGTCGACAAGATCTTTACTTGTTATAACTTTCCGGAGATCAAGAAGGTCCAGTTAGCAGCGTTGGAGTTTAGAGGCTATGCAGCCTCGTGGTGGGAAATGCAGCAAGAGAGGCGACGAAGAGAGAGATATCCGCCTGTTGAAACATGAGAAGAGATGAAAGGCTTCTTATGAGGTCGTTTCATACCAGTTCACTACGAGAGAGAGCTTGAGAAGAAGCTCAACCGGATCAAATAAGGCACCCGTTCGATTGAAGAGTACCATAAAGAGTTGGAGACCACCTTGAATCATGTCGGAAAGAGAGAGTCCTTAAATGCTACCATCATCAGGTACATTGAAGGCATGAATACCGACATTGCATGTGAAGTCGAGCTCAGAGACTTCATGAGTGCAGATGATATGGTACACTACACATCCATTGTGAAAAGGCAGCTCCGAGAAGACCGACGTCGATCTCATCACAATGCAGCCCCTGTTCGACCCTCTTGGAACAAAGATACACCATCTACATCATCTTCTACTCCTTCTACGGACTCCACTTGACCCCAAGGTCAATCCGAACCACCCGAGCGGTGTTTTGACCGTTCTACACCACCGCCGAGCCGTAGGACCGATCCTACACCCGCAGCCCCCGTTAGGCCGAATTACACACGGCCAAGTCAGCCCCAAACGGCGCCAACTTCAGCTCCTAGTCGAGCCAGGGATGTTCAGTGCCATAAATGCCAAGGTTGGGGTCACTTTCAAGCACAGTGCCCGAACCGACGAGTTCTATTCCTCACGGAGCAGAATGAGCTCGAATCAGCCAATGAAGACGATGAACCAGTCAAGGCCGACGCCATAGCTGAAGAAGACATCCATGATGAGCTCGAAGAAGAAGAGCCCGAGATTCCACATGTCAGTCTAGTTTCTATCTGCAGTCTGAACATTAATCGAGACGTTGAGCAACAATCGCAGCGAGAGAATATATTCTACACAAGAGTTGCTATTCAAGACAAGACCTGCGCATTGATCATAGACAGTGGAAGTGTTATTAATGTAGTGAGCCAGTACGCAGTCGACAAGCTTGGATTTTCCACCGTGAAGCATCTAAATCCATACCGTTTGCAATGGCTTACAGATCGAGGCACAGTTTGCGTAACCGGTCAGGTACATGTATCCTTTTCCATTGATCGTTATTCTGACACTGTATTATGCGATGTTATTCCTATGGATGCAGCACATATACTTTTAGGGAGACCGTGGCAATTCGATAGACAAGCTGTACACGACGGACTCGCGAACACCTACACGGTCAAGAAGGACGGCCGAACCACCATCTTAAATCCGTTAACACCTAAGGCCGTTTAAGAGAAGCAAGAAATAATGCGAGCAAAGTTCAAAGAGGAGCGCGAGAAGAATCGCCTGAAGAAACCAAGGTGATAGACCGTCAAGTTAAGGAGCTGTTGGAGAAGAAGCAAATCCGAGAGTCGATGAGCCCATGTGCAGTTCCAGTGATTCTAGTGCCCAAGAAGAACAATGAATGGAGAATGTGCATGGATTGCAGAGCCATCAACAAGATAACAGTTAAGTATCATTTTCCCATTCCTAGACTTGATGATATGCTTGATGAACTTAGTGGATCTAAGATATTTTCTAAGATTGATTTGAGGTCTGGTTATTTTCAAGTTCGCATGCATGAGGGTGATGAATGGAAAACAGCTTTTAAGACTAAGTGTGGTTTATATGAGTGGTTGGTTATGCCTTTTGGTCTCACAAATGCACCGAGTACATTTATGAGATTGATGAACCATGTTTTGCGTGATGTTATTGGGAAATATGTTATTGTTTACTTTGATGATATCCTGATATACAGTCACAGTGCACAGGCGCACCTAGATCACCTTAGGCGCGTATTTTTGCTTTTGAGAGATGCTCGATTGTATGGCAACATGTCTAAGTGTTCTTTTTGCTTGAATGAAGTAGTATTCTTAGTCTTTGTTGTGAGTTGTAGAGGTATTGAGGTTGACCATTCCAAAATCAAGGCGATTGAGGAATGGCCAACGCCCAAAACCGCGTCTGAAGTCCGATCCTTTCACGGCCTTGCCGGATTTTATCGTCGCTTTGTGCACAATTTCTCTAGCATTGCCGCGCCTCTTACTGAGCTAAGTAAGAAGGATTGCAAGTTTGAATGGGGTAAACAGCAAGAGCATGCATTTAATACTTTGAAGTCTTTATTGTGTTCTGCTCATGTTTTATGTTTACCGGATTTTTCTAAAACCTTTAAGATCGAGTGTGATGCCTCCGGGATAGGTATTGGTGCTGTTTTGATGCAGGAAAAATGGCCCGTGGCTTACTTCAGTGAAAAGCTAAATGGCGTCAGTTTGAGGTATTCGACGTACGACAAAGAGCTATACGCTTTGAAGCGTGCATTGGATACATGCCAGCACTACTTGTGGCCCAAGGAGTTCGTCATTCACACGGATCATGAGAGCTTGAAACATTTGAAGGGTCAAAGCAACTTGAACAAGCGTCATGCGAGATGGGTCGAGTTCATCGAGTCGTTTCCATACGTCATCAAGTACAAGAAAGAAGAAGATAACGTCATCGCCGACGCCCTCTCTCGAAGGTACATGTTGCTTAACCTAATGCATGTTAAGATGCTTGGATTTGAATCATTGAAAGCCTTGTATGAAGTGGACGACTTTTTCGGTCCTATTTATGCTAAGTGTTCGACTTTATCTAAGTCTTTTGATGGTTTCTATGTGCATGATGGATTCTTATTTAGAGAGTCTAAGTTGTGCATTCTTACTTGTTCTATGCGTGAGCTACTTGTTTTAGAATCGCATGCGGGAGGATTAATGGGACATTTTGGTGTGCATAAGACACTATCCTTGTTGCATGAGCATTTCTTTTGGCCGCATATGAAACGTGATGTTGAAAGCATGTGTAGTAGATGTGTTACTTGTCATAAGTCTAAGTCTACTTCGCATCCATTTGGGTTATATACGCCTTTACCTGCTCCATCTAGCCCTTGGATTGATTTATCTATGGATTTCATTTTGGGTTTGCCTAGGTCTAGATCGGGTAAAGATTCTGTGTTTGTTGTAGTTGATAGGTTTTCCAAGATGGCGCATTTCATTGCATGTAGGAAAACTGATGATGCCGTTCACATAGCCAATTTATTCTTTATTCATGTTGTTAGATTGCATGGGATTCCTCGTGCTATTGTTAGTGATAGGGATTCTAAATTTTTGGGACATTTTTGGCGAGTTCTATGGGGGAAAATTAGAGACTAAGCTGTTGTTTTCTACTGCATGTCATCCACAAACCGATGGTCAAACTGAGGTTGTGAATCGTACTTTAGGTACTTTGCTTAGGTCTTTAATTAGGAACAATGTGAGATCATGGGAAGAATGTTTACCTTATGCTAAGTTTGCTTATATACGTGTTATTCATTCTTCTACTAACATGTCTCCGTTTGAGGTTGTTTATGGTTTTAATCCACTAACACCTAATGATTTGATTCATTTACCTGTTGAGCATCTAACAAGTGTTAAGGGATTGAAGAGAGCTGATCTTATCAAGAAGATACATGAGAAGGTCCGAGCCCGGATCGAGCACAAAGGCTCCAAGATTGCCGCCGATCGCAATACACGGCGCAAAAGAGTAGTCTTCCAACCCGGTGATCTTGTTTGGATTCACTTGAGTCCTGGCCAATTTCCCAACTTACGGAAGTCAAAACTTTCACCTAGAGGAGATGGTCCATTCACCGTCTTGAGCTGCATCAATGACAATGCGTATCGCATTGATCTTCCTAGTGAGTATAAGTGTTCCTCCACTTTTAACGTTGCTGATTTATCTCCCTTTGATGCAGATGAATTCGACCAACATGATGAGCTAAATTCGAGGATAAATTCTTTTCAGCCGGGGGGAATGATGAGATCATGCATAGCAATGAACATTCAAACCCCGAGTTGCAAATTAGAGGTCCTGTTATAAGGTTACGAGCTAAGCAACTTCAAGGTTATTTGCAAGGTTATGTACGAAAGAAGCTCGAGGAAGAAATGAATGTTCAAGGCAGCCCCAAGATCATTACTATGCTTTCAATTGAAGATAAGGATCATACTTTGATGGATTGAAGCATACTTGGCCGAGAATTGGAAGATTTCAATTTGATGCCAATCTAGGAGGTTATGGCGAATAAGGCGTGACCATGTCTAATCTGCCAGAGGCATCCGAGAATTCGAACCCTTTTGATACTTTGTGGGGTTTCGAATTATCTTAGTTATTTTAATTAATTATTTTAGACTATAGTAATTAATTATTTGAGTCCAGTTTTTTTATTTAATTATTGTAATTTTCGAATTTAATAGAGTCCAAGTTGACTAGAATTGTATTTAAGGCAATTTCCTACCTTGAATAGAATTCTAGCTTAGGGAACTTCCTAGTATAGTTGGAGATCAATTTGGATCAGATTTTTAGGGCCTTTAGACTAGTATTTTCGTGCCCTATGAGACTTATAAATAGGGGATCTTTGTTTCATTGTTACTTTAGACATTGTTGAATTAAATTGCTTTTGCATACAATTGTGTCTCAAATATTTTACGTCTTTGAATATTCATTCTTGGAGCTAGCAATTCTAAGTTTTATTCAAGAGTATTGCTTAATCCACTTGAGGGATTAACCGGTATTCGCTATCAAGGAGCAACTTAGAGATTTCAACTTTGGATACGTTCGAGATTCAAGGAGGCTATCGGGTTGTGATTCACTTCAACGAATCATCATCCATCAACCATCCACGACGTCGAGCATACTCCATCAACGCATGCCTCAACTCAAGTCATAACAAATTCGAGTCCAAGTCCTTCGCCTTATCAATTCTATATGTAAGTTTGTTTGAACCTTATCATAACCTATCCTCTCCAAGCCTTTCTTCACAAACCCTCACACACGAATTCCCATCTGATTTCCAGCCATAAAACCATCCCTATATGTAATACCCCGAAATATTTTAGAGGGTTATACTCAACTTATGTTACCTGAGGGTAATTTAGGTAAGAAGTTGGGTCCTTAAAGGACTCAAATAAAGGAAAATCGCAGCCAGGGAAATCTATTAAAAAATTTTTTGGTCAAAAATTGCTTTAAAAATATGTTCTGATATTTTTCTTGGGTTGATAGAAAAATTTTCAAGCATCGTGCCAAACTTTGAATTTTCCAATTTCGAGTTCAAATGAACACTTGGCACAATTTTAGGGTGAAAGGTAATAGATTTGGATAACTAAGGCACATCCGTCATTATCCAATTTCTTTTTCGAAATATTATCCTATTTATTTTTCTTCTATAAATAGGAGGTTAAGGTTTCATTTTTCATTCATTTTCAAAATCGAAACGCCGAGCAGCTTCTAGAGAAGGTACGTCTCTAGTTTCCTATTTCATTTCCGAAATAGTCATTTTGAAGGTGTCAACGCATAGATCACGAATACGTGATTGAAATGATGACACGACGGACGATCACGATGGAAAATCATCGTGACCGCCGCCAAAAGTCGCCACCACCTTTCAAATCGGTGACTCTTTCGGGTCATCGAATCAAAAAGTGTCTTTAGGGTTTTATGTTCTATGTATATTTATATACATTTTCCATGTTGTCACTTTTTAATTTCGGGTATATTTTGGGTATCCGATTATTAAATTGTAGTCTTTTTCAGATCTATCCTTCGTGGATAGCCCTATCGTATTTTTAAACTCAAAAGTTGTTCCGTGTCAAAATATAGTATTTTGATTTAAAGTTTCATATTTTTCCAATGGGCAGATCTTGCGGTATGAATTTATTTGTACCGAATTAATTTTAGGATACGGGTTTGACCACCCCGTATGCCAAAACTTTCTAAACAGTTTTTCTTTATAAAAATGCCCTGAGTAAAGTTCCCTTAAGAGTCAAAATATTTTGATGATCCGAGTGCTGCGTATTAAGATAGTAGATATTATAATATTTACTTCATAACTAAGAAAGGTTAGATTTTGACCTAATGGTAGTCATTCATCGAAACTAAGTTGCCGGATAATCTTGTAGGCACAGAAGAAGAAGACTTCTAGTTGAGATCAGAATCAGAATCTAGATCTAGCTCAGATTACCAGGTGGGTTTTTATTATATAAAAATATGTTTCGGGTTATTAAGCCCTGATATTTATAAAATGAATATGATTGAATATCCAACTCATGACTGTATTTGATGTGCTCTCCTGACTCATGTAAGTCTTACTACTGTTTTTGGTGACGAAACTACAATGGTTCACGATATCGAGCCCCAAGCAAACAGGGCAGTGTCCAACCTTAAGCAGCCGGGTTGTGTACACGAACCGACTCACCGTAAGCGTTCTAGGGGAGAGTGGCGCGCAATGATGGAACTAAAATGATTTAGTATACATGGAATTCGCAAATTTTCTACTTTAAAAGCTTTCCATCATATGCTCTCAATATGATTGGATATTCTATTTTATAAAATGATTCTGAAGGTTTTTCTCAAAAGTACCCACTGAGTGCATTAGTACTCACGCCCAAATCTTTTCAAATATTTTCAGGATGAGCTGCGGGATGGTGGACGGCTGTGCTAAGACTGAAGGGCTATCTTTTGATGTATATGTTTCTTTTATGTGTGGAGTCCAACTGAGAACATGGTTACCTTTTGTGTCTGAATAAATGCACTGCGTTTTTGTCCGCTTACTCTGATTATTGTTATGGAGTGTTCGGTTCTCCGAATCCCATTTTATTTACTGTTATGGAGTGTTCGGTTCTCCGAATCCCATTTTATTTACGGTTATGGAGTGTTCGGTTCTCCGAATCCCATTTTCTTTACTGTTATGGAGTGTTCGGTTCTCCGAATCCCATTTTATTTACTGTTATGGAGTGTTCGGTTTTCCGAATCCCATTTTCTTTACTGTTATGGAGTGTTCGGTTCTCCGAATCCCATTTTCTTTATTGTTACGGAGTGTTCGGTTCTCCGAATCCCGTTTACTTTCTGTTCCTGACAGGCGAAAGCCTGGCATTTATTTACTTTCCTTACTCAGACAGGCGCAAGCCTGGCTTTACATTGTTTTTCATGTCAAGGCAAAAGCCTGGCTTTATATTGCTTTCACGACAGGCGGGAGCCTGGCATCTCTTTACTTTAAGTATTTGGACAGACATCAGTCTGGCCTTTTTTATGCCTAACCTATTAACAGTTAACCTTTGAACTGTTATTATTTACATTGAAGTTTGCCTTTGTTATTCTTTCTTGGGTTCATCCTAAGAGTCATGGTATCTGGTTTGAGTCATTTCATACGCTTTAAAAGCGTGGATTGATCCATTTATAGAGGTTATGCTGCCCATATTTTTAGGGCACTAACCCTATTTCTTTGATTGCTTCTGTTCAACAACCCCTTTCCCCCTTTCCCCAAGTAGCGCACCGGTCCCCTGCCCTTCTCCCGGGATCGGGGCGTTACAGAGTGGTATCAGAGCAGGCTGCAACTCTGCAGGCCTGTCATATTATTGATTGAGTCTAGTTCTCAGTGTATTCTCTTAATTAATTGTCTGATAGCCCTAGCTCGTCGCCTACACCGCTCTCATCTTGCTTAAAAAAAAAGGTACGTGAGTTAAAATGTTTTTTAGATTCAATTATATTTACTGATTTTTAAAAAAAGAAATGTGGATAAGGACCATTCTCCACATTGATGGTATTTATGAAAAGTCGCGCCAATGATGGTTTCGAAAGGATAATGGTATCATTTTGGACTATCTGTCCATATGATGATGGTTATGAATAAAAGGGACTTATTGTCCATGATGGTAAAAAAATTGTGGGACATTGTGCCCAGATGGTATTGAATTATTATTTTTTTTTTAATGGGACTATATGTCCATGATATGATTTGAAGGAATGTGTGGCGATAGTAATTAATGCCCTATGATTAGAAATGTGATAATGTGTAAGTGATTGGAATGTGAGAATGTTAAAGTAATTGGAAATGTGATGATGTTAAATTGATGGGAAATCGAGAATGCTTATGAAGATGAAATGTGAACATAGAATGATTTGATTGAGAATGTAGATGAACATAGCCAATTGTGACTTATACACATAAATTGGATTTTAAGTGCCTCTCTTAAGATTCATGTGGAACGTAGACTGACTAAGTGCTTTCCTTTACAAATAAGTAGACTGATTAGAATTGCATGAGAAATGTTGTTGAGTATTTAGTTTAGGAGATATCTCACATTCGTATTAATTTAGCACGAAGTAGATTTTGTGATAGTTATTTCTGAAGCCTAAAATTTTTCAGAATGCCGCCTAAGAAAAGAACACAGAACCAAGAAAACCATGGACAACCTGTCCCAATTCCAATTCCCATACCGACATCAAGAGCAGAAGAAGCTTTTCGTAAACATCACCCACCTACTTTCAACGGGCTAGGTGACCCAATAGATGCAGAAAAATGGATTCGATCTCTGGACCGAATATTTGATTACATGTCTTGCATGAATGAGGAAAAGCTTACATGTGCTCAGTTTCAATTGATTGACGATGCAGACTATTGGTGGGAGTCTGTAAAAAGAACTATGACTTATGAGCAATGGCAGGAATTTACTTGGGAAGACTTCAAGGAAGAAGTTTATCAGAAATACATTCCTGATTGCTATCGAGAAAAGAAAGAGTCGGAATTCTGGAACCTCCGACAGGGAAGCTCTACTGTTACTGAGTATGACCGTGCCTTTAATCAACTCTCTCGTTATGCTCCACATCTCGTGGACTCGGACTGCAAGAAGGCTAAGAAGTTTAGGAAGGGCCTTAAACTAGAAATCAGCATGACTCTTATGGGGCATGATGAGATGTCGTATGCGCAAACACTGCGTCGGGCTTTGAACATAGAATCTGTTATGCCAGCTGAGAAAATCCAGCCACAACAATCTTCCCAAGATCTGAAGGGAAAGCGGAAATGGGAAGATAGAAATGCAGTGGGAAATAAGCAACAGTGGGCCAAGGGAAATACCAATTATGGACAACAGAATCAACAAGGAAATAGGACTCCCTGCCCTATCTGCCGGAAGTTTCATTCAGGAAAGTGTATGAGGAATACATATGGATGTTTCTTCTGTCATCAACCGGGACATTTTGCTCGAGATTGTCCTAGGAGTAAAGAAAATACAGGTTTTCCTCCTAGACCAGCACAAGATGGGAATATAAATCAGAGGCCTAATCAAGGGAACAATTCTAGGCCTAATCAGGGTGGAAACTTAAGGCAAAATCAGAGAGGAAATTTTAAGCCAGACCAAGGACAACGTGCCCCACAGCCAGCCAGGACTTATGCACTTCAGCAACAGCAGGCAGAGCGAGCTCCAGAAAATTTGGCAGGTATGATTAACATGGTTAATATACCTGTGCTCGCTTTATTTGATACTGGAGCTACACACTCTTTTATTTCAGAAAAGGCTAGTCAAGGATTAAAACTTAGACAAGTAGATGCTACTAATGCCTTAGAAGTTAGCATCCCTTCTGGAAAAACTGTGATAGCCAATAGAATATGCCTAGATTTGGAACTCGAGATTAACAAAAAGATTTTCATAACCGATTTATATGTAATCGACATGAAGGATTTTGATATAATCTTGGGAATGAATTGGCTAACTGCAACGTATGCAACTATACGTTGTCATGAGAGAGAAGTCATATTCCAGAAGCCAGGAGAACCAAAGGTAATTTTCTTTGGAGCAAGAATGGGTTTGAAGATACCAGTTGTTTCAGCCCTGAAAGCTATAAAGCTAATGAGAAAAGAAGGTTGCCATGCTTTTCTGGTTAACCTAGTAGGAAAAGAGAAAGAGGGAGTAACGATAGATCAAGTCCCTATCGTTCGGGAATACAAGGATGTTTTTCCACAGGACCTACCAGGGCTACCGCCCGATAGGCAAACTGAATTTACCATTGACTTGGAACCAGGAGCAGCTCCAATATCTAAGGCACCATATAGAATGGCCCCTAATGAGTTGCAAGAACTGAAGGTACAACTATAAGAGCTGTTGGACTTAGGTTTCATACAACCCAGTGTCTCACCTTGGGGAGCGCCTATTCTCTTTGTTAAAAAGAAGGATGGTACATTGCGAATGTGCATAGACTATAGGGAGTTGAATAAGGTGACAGTTAAGAATAAGTATCCCTTGCCAAGGATAGATGACTTGTTTGACCAACTAAGAGGAGCTAACGTATTTTCAAAGATTGATTTACGTTCAGGTTATCACCAATTGAAGATAAGAAAAGAAGATGTGCCTAAGACAGCATTTCGAACACGTTACGGCCACTATGAATTCTTAGTGATGCCATTTGGGTTGACTAATGCACCTGCTGTGTTCATGGATATGATGAACAGAGTCTTTCATCAATATCTGGATAACTTTGTTCTTGTGTTTATAGATGATATTCTTATCTATTCCAAAAGTGAGGAACAACACCAAGAACATCTACATATAATTTTGGAAACATTGAGGAGGGAGAAATTATATGCCAAATTTAGCAAGTGTGAATTTTGGCTCAGTGAGGTAATGTTCCTTGGCCATATTGTGTCATCAGAAGGAATCAAAGTAGATCCTGCTAAGGTTGAAGCAGTAAGTAACTGGAAATCACCTTCCAGTGCACATGAGATAAGAAGTTTCCTAGGGTTGGCAGGCTACTATAGAAGATTTATTGAAGGATTTTCTAAATTGGCAAGGCCAATGACACAATTGTTGAAAAAGAAGACTAAGTTTATTTGGACTGAGGAATGTGAGAAGAATTTCCAAGAACTTAAGAAAAGACTGACCACAGCTCCAGTATTGGTTATACCAGAAGGAAATGAAGGATTTGTTATCTTTACAGATGCGTCTAAGCTAGGGCTAGGGTGTGTGCTAATGCAAGACAAGAGAGTCGTTGCTTATGCATCTCGCCAGCTCAGGCCACATGAGTTAAATTATCCCACCCATGACCTAGAGCTTGCAGCTGTGGTACATGCCTTGAAAATTTGGAGGCATTATTTATACGGTGTCAGATGTGAAATCTACACTGATCATAAGAGTCTTAAGTACTTCTTTGAACAGAAGGATTTAAACATGAGGCAGAGAAGGTGGCTGGAATTAGTTAAGGATTATGATTGTACCATTCTCTACCACCCCGGTAAAGCAAATGTTGTAGCAGACGCCCTTAGCCGAAAAACCAAAGCAGAGTTAGGTTGTTTCCTAACACAAGAAGAAAGGTTAATTGAAGAATTTCAAAGACTAGAGTTACAGTTGGTTCAACCACCAGACTCTACTAAAGGACTTATAGCTACTTTAATAGCTAAACCCGATTTAAGGAAACGAATTGTGGAGGCACAAAGAGGGGATCAATTTTTGGAGAAGATGCGATTGAAAGTAAGATCTGAGGATTCAAAAGGATTTGCTGAAGCAAATGACAATGCTCTCATGTACGAAAGAAGAATATGTGTGCCCCACGATGAAGAGTTAAAGAATGAAATCATGATGGAAGCTCATGATACTCCATATACCGCTCACCCTGGAAGTACAAAGATGTATAGAGATTTGAAGAGAAACTTCTGGTGGCGAAATATGAAGAGAGAAGTGGCCTCATTTGTTGAACGATGCTTAACTTGTCAGCAAGTAAAGACGGTACATCAACGACCATCAGGATTATTACAACCACTTGAAATCCCAAAATGGAAATGGGAACATATCAACATGGATTTTATAGTAGGATTACCAAAGTCAGTGCGAGGAAACACTGCGATATGGGTCGTTGTTGATCGATTGACCAAATCCGCGCACTTTTTGCCAATCAAGATGACACTTGGACTAGATAAGTTGGCTCAACTCTATGTGAAGGAGATTGTGCGATTACACGGAGTACCTGTCTCGATCACCTCTGACCGAGATACCAGATTTACTTCTAGATTCTGGATAAGTCTCCAAGATGCCATGGGAACGCAACTAAATTTCAGTATAGCTTTCCATCCTCAAACTGATGGACAATCAGAAAGGACAATACAAATACTAGAGGATATGCTCAGAGGAGTTTTAACTGATAGAGGTGGAAGCTGGGAAAATGTTTTACCCTTAGTAGAGTTCGCCTATAACAACAGTTATCAGGCAACCATTGGAATGGCACCATATGAAGCATTGTATGGCCGAAGATGTAGATCACCACTTTATTGGGATGAAGTGGGTGAAAGAAAGATATTAGGCCCTGAGATTGTTCAGATAACAATCGAAATAATTGATAAGATAAGAATGAGAATGAAGGAGGCCCAAGATAGACAAAAAGCCTATGCAGATAAACGTCGAAAGGATCTGTATTTTAATGTTGGAGATAAGGTCTTTCTCAAAATATCTCCTACTAAAGGAATTATACGTTTTGGCAAAAGAGGAAAATTGAAACCACGGTATATTAGACCATTTGAAATTCTTGAACGAGTTGGAGAGGTAGCTTATAGACTAGCCTTACCGCCAAGTCTAGCTGAGGTTCATAATGTTTTTCATGTCTCAATGTTGAGAAAGTACGTGTTTGATACTACACACGTTATAAAGAATGAAGAGATAGTCCTGAATCAGGATTTATCATATGAAGAAAAACCAGAGGCTATTCTTGACCAAAAGGTCCAAAAATTACGGAACAAACAGATATCACTGGTGAAAGTCCTATGGAATAACCATGGGAGAGAGGAAGCTACCTGGGAGCTTGAAAGCAGAATCAAGGAGTTGTACCCTGATTTACCTTATAGAGGTACGCAAATTTCGAGACGAAATTTTTATTAAGGAGGGTAGAATGTAATACCCCGAAATATTTTAGAGGGTTATACTCAACTTATGTTACCTGAGGGTAATTTAGGTAAGAAGTTGGGTCCTTAAAGGACTCAAATAAAGGAAAATCGCAGCCAGGGAAATCTATTAAAATTTTTTTTGGTCAAAAATTGCTTTAAAAATATGTTCTGATATTTTTCTTGGGTTGATAGAAAAATTTTCAAGCATCGTGCCAAACTTTGAATTTTCCAATTTCGAGTTCAAATGAACACTTGGCACAATTTTAGGGTGAAAGGTAATAGATTTGGATAACTAAGGCACATCCGTCATTATCCAATTTCTTTTTCGAAATATTATCCTATTTATTTTTCTTCTATAAATAGGAGGTTAAGGTTTCATTTTTCATTCATTTTCAAAATCGAAACGCCGAGCAGCTTCTAGAGAAGGTACGTCTCTAGTTTCCTATTTCATTTCCGAAATAGTCATTTTGAAGGTGTCAACGCATAGATCACGAATACGTGATTGAAATGATGACACGACGGACGATCACGATGGAAAATCATCGTGACCGCCGCCAAAAGTCGCCACCACCTTTCAAATCGGTGACTCTTTCGGGTCATCGAATCAAAAAGTGTCTTTAGGGTTTTATGTTCTATGTATATTTATATACATTTTCCATGTTGTCACTTTTTAATTTCGGGTATATTTTGGGTATCCGATTATTAAATTGTAGTCTTTTTCAGATCTATCCTTCGTGGATAGCCCTATCGTATTTTTAAACTCAAAAGTTGTTCCGTGTCAAAATATAGTATTTTGATTTAAAGTTTCATATTTTTCCAATGGGCAGATCTTGCGGTATGAATTTATTTGTACCGAATTAATTTTAGGATACGGGTTTGACCACCCCGTATGCCAAAACTTTCTAAACAGTTTTTCTTTATAAAAATGCCCTGAGTAAAGTTCCCTTAAGAGTCAAAATATTTTGATGATCCGAGTGCTGCGTATTAAGATAGTAGATATTATAATATTTACTTCATAACTAAGAAAGGTTAGATTTTGACCTAATGGTAGTCATTCATCGAAACTAAGTTACCGGATAATCTTGTAGGCACAGAAGAAGAAGACTTCTAGTTGAGATCAGAATCAGAATCTAGATCTAGCTCAGATTACCAGGTGGGTTTTTATTATATAAAAATATGTTTCGGGTTATTAAGCCCTGATATTTATAAAATGAATATGATTGAATATCCAACTCATGACTGTATTTGATGTGCTCTCCTGACTCATGTAAGTCTTACTACTGTTTTTGGTGACGAAACTACAATGGTTCACGATATCGAGCCCCAAGCAAACAGGGCAGTGTCCAACCTTAAGCAGCCGGGTTGTGTACACGAACCGACTCACCGTAAGCGTTCTAGGGGAGAGTGGCGCGCAATGATGGAACTAAAATGATTTAGTATACATGGAATTCGCAAATTTTCTACTTTAAAAGCTTTCCATGATATGCTCTCAATATGATTGGATATTCTATTTTATAAAATGATTCTGAAGGTTTTTCTCAAAAGTACCCACTGAGTGCATTAGTACTCACGCCCAAATCTTTTCAAATATTTTCAGGATGAGCTGCGGGATGGTGGACGGCTGTGCTAAGACTGAAGGGCTATCTTTTGATGTATATGTTTCTTTTATGTGTGGAGTCCAACTGAGAACATGGTTACCTTTTGTGTCTGAATAAATGCACTGCGTTTTTGTCCGCTTACTCTGATTATTGTTATGGAGTGTTCGGTTCTCCGAATCCCATTTTATTTACTGTTATGGAGTGTTCGGTTCTCCGAATCCCATTTTATTTACGGTTATGGAGTGTTCGGTTCTCCGAATCCCATTTTCTTTACTGTTATGGAGTGTTCGGTTCTCCGAATCCCATTTTATTTACTGTTATGGAGTGTTCGGTTTTCCGAATCCCATTTTCTTTACTGTTATGGAGTGTTCGGTTCTCCGAATCCCATTTTCTTTATTGTTACGGAGTGTTCGGTTCTCCGAATCCCGTTTACTTTCTGTTCCTGACAGGCGAAAGCCTGGCATTTATTTACTTTCCTTACTCAGACAGGCGCAAGCCTGGCTTTACATTGTTTTTCATGTCAAGGCAAAAGCCTGGCTTTATATTGCTTTCACGACAGGCGGGAGCCTGGCATCTCTTTACTTTAAGTATTTGGACAGACATCAGTCTGGCCTTTTTTATGCCTAACCTATTAACAGTTAACCTTTGAACTGTTATTATTTACATTGAAGTTTGCCTTTGTTATTCTTTCTTGGGTTCATCCTAAGAGTCATGGTATCTGGTTTGAGTCATTTCATACGCTTTAAAAGCGTGGATTGATCCATTTATAGAGGTTATGCTGCCCATATTTTTAGGGCACTAACCCTATTTCTTTGATTGCTTCTGTTCAACAACCCCTTTCCCCCTTTCCCCAAGTAGCGCACCGGTCCCCTGCCCTTCTCCCGGGATCGGGGCGTTACACTATATAGCCCTCTATTCCTAGTTTTTGTGTTGCATAGTTTGTGCCATTATTCTACATATTTTAGTTGTCTAGATTTCATATTTTCGTTTGTTTATCGAGTCGGATTGAAGCCCTTCATTAAGTTGATGTGTTTCGCATCCTAAGTCTTCCACTACGTCTTTAGTTCATCATAGATTAACTATCTGGGTCGTATCAGTACGAGTTGAGTGAGGAGCGCTCTTCGTGAGCGCACCTCCCAATGAGAGAAGAGTGGAGGAGGAGCCGCCGCCGCGGGAGTGCCCTCTCGGCTAGAGAGGTGCGCGGGCGCGGGAGGTGCCGCCGGTGCGGGGCACCCCGCCGCCGCGGGGGTACTCCCTCAGCCATGAAGGCGTGCGCACGCGGGGGGGGCGCCGCGGCGCAGGGGCCGAGCCAGCTCCAGCACGTTTTCATACGGAGGCCATAACTTTCAACTCGGTTGGAACCATGAGGCCCACAAGTACTCAAATCGAAGCTCTTTTGAAGATCTATGATGCACTAGTGGCCGATCATCCAGAATATTGATCTTTCGAGTCAGAAATTCCGTCCCCGTTTTCGGTAATTTCGAGCGTTTAAATCGTTTAAATTCTCGTGTTTTAAGTTATAGTTATGGGACGGGTGTTTAGATATCATTTCGATTTCTTGTTAGGATCTCGAATGGGGCCTCTAAGTCATTAATTGAATTTTGTAAAGAAGAGGTGAACCCCGAGGAGGCCCGAGAAAGGATTTTCGGCTCGTTACTTCGTCTACATGCTCGTTATCAAGATGCTCGTCATAGAGGTGAGAAATTCTAAACCAAATATATGGTTTCAGCTAGTAAGTTCTAGAAGCATGTTAAGACAAGGGAAATATCCAATAAAAGTAGTTTATGCTCTGCCTGGTTCGTCTCTGTGCAAAGTTAAGAAAAGAAAGGAAGGAAGTTATATGCATGATATTGTTGAATTATTATTTAAGTTTGATAAAGTAAATGAAGTTATTATAAGTTAAGTGAGCTCTCAGGCTTGTTTAGATATGCTAAAATTGTTTAAATAGAATTTATGCCAGCATGAGATCTTAGAATTGCTTTTAGTTGCAATCTATGTTTATCCGCGTTCATTTCCTCGTATTGGAATGTTGAATTTTGCTAAAGCTTATTTAGCTAAGTATTGCCTTCTAGGGTAGTGATAAATCCCTTGTAGGCTGAGATCATGCTCAAATAAAGAATTAGCCTTAGACGATTGCTCTAGGCTTGATTTTGATAGCAAAGTTCAGGAGAAGGTTAAGGTTAAGTAAGGAAGGTTAAGGTTAAGTAAAGAGGAAGTTAAGGAAGGATATAGTTTCTGTTGTAAGCAGGTTATCGAGCTCAAAGAATAATTTAATTGCATTATCATGTTGTGACATTTGTGTCACTAAAGTTGAATCTTGATTAATAGGAGTTACTGCTGGGAAATCCCCTCGCATACTCGAGAGGATATTTGAGGTAACCCCTCTTCTATCTGAAAGCAGGCCTAAGGGTGCAGTAGACAACAGGTTTGAGTCAAGGAAGGTGCCGGAAAAGAAAGAAAAAGGTTTTGCGGATATGAAGAGGGTTTTTATGTTTTGCTCTCCATATGCCGTCAGTTTATGATTGGATATTTCTAAAGTTTATCAAGAGTTTTCTCATAAAACCCCACTGAGTACATTAGTGCTCATACCCTCTTTTTTAAATATTTTCAGGTTGAGATTCTGAGGCCGGTGATGTGCTGCTGGTGGGGTTGTCTGAGGTTTCCAAGTTTGTTGCTCTATATGGTTACATATTTTCTTCCGCTATGTTTCTGCTAAGTACTCTGATGTTAGTATTTAGTCTTGATATGTGTAACTTGATTCTTGATAGTAGCATATTTTTTAAATGCTATGATTCCTAAATATCAATAAAGTCTTAAAGTCTGTGAAGCATGTTCTTTTGACTTACCAGTATTCCTTTATTGATTCCAAGATATTTGAAAAGTCTTACGGTTGAACATATTGGTATTTGTTCTTTTTCAGTTGATTTGTGAATAAGTTTTGCATGCTTGTTGTTGTTGTTCGCCTATGAAGGGACTTTTCTTTCCAAGCATGATTCTTCTCATCTCTAGTTAGTCTTAAGTTGTTTTTCTTGCTTTCGTTCTATGAATGGGACAATATGATTTATTTGACTCCGACCTATTTATGGGTCTTAGTTGATGTGACTTATGATGAGGTCTTGTTTATTTAAAGAGTCAAATTCCTATCTGTTTGTCATTGATTCTGTTTAAATTTCGATTGGCCTATGTTTTGGCATTCGTTTGACTTGATTGAATACTTTGACCCGATTGAACCCTTTGACCCTTAGTGATTCGTTGAAAACGATAGTTCTTCCAAGTCATAAATTTAAGTTGCCTAAGTTCTTGAGGCGCTAACTTAATTTAATTCTAAAAACACCCCCCTGGATTTTCGATTTTTCGTGCTATTTTATGCACAACAACCTCGACCCCATCCTCGGGACCGGGCTGTTACACAAACCAAAGCAAAACCCCCCTCCGTATCAGTGCAGTTCACTCGCACCTTCACTTGCGCTGCACCTCGCACCTGCAGGCGCGACCGGTCACTCGCTCTGCGAGTCGCACTGCACATTGCGTTCAGCCTTGCTGCAACTCGAGATCAATGTCTTTCACTTGTGCTTAGATTCTACTCCTTCCATGAGTCTCTTGATTATCTCTCCGCTCCAGACTTCTTGAATGAATCTATTAAGGCTCTACTTGAACCTCTTAGCTCTTGATCTTGTCACTGATCCTTCCAGCACTTTAATCGGATCCGAAATCATCTCGGCTCGATCCACATCAACATGTCCATTTATATTTCCTTTGGCATTAATGAACCACAAAACATAGCTTGGCATAAAATTTTGGCCCATTAGTATTGTTTCGTTCATCTACCGCTAAGCAAGTTTTAATTTAATTTGAAAACTTGACGAGCTAAATATTAAATAAAAACCCTATATGTGCAGACTCATCTGATTAAGAAGCTGTGGCTGTAGGTTTAAATCTCACCAACTCTACGTCAAGATTTCATGTCCATATCTTTAGGTATCGATTACATATTATTCCAAAAAAAATATATATATAAAGAACATGGGGAAACGATTTAATATGTCGACGATCTTGATGAGTAATGACTAATGAAACATAGAAATAATTATTAAAACTTGTGATTAATAATCTTGTGTGATTAGAAAAGGAAGTAGGCCCACTCTCGAGTTCAAAGCCCAAATATTTAACTAATCATGGGTTGGATTGGGGCGGGCTTTAAACATGCAGCCCATGAACATCATATTTCCTATATGTTTAGGAAAGCTACTTTGGTGTTAGCTCATAATCTCACACGTTTTGATGTCAGATGTTTTGTTACTTTCGTTACTGGTTGACGCCTCTTGTTGATTGTGATTTCTAGTTTATGAAATGGTCTTCCATATAATAATAATAATAATAATAATAATGATGATGATAATAATAATAATGATGATGATGATAATAATAATGTTATCTAGATATTTACACATGCCTTGAAATAAAATGTAACAAAAACTAAACACAAAAACTTGGGTACATCAGTTGTACCTGAGCCTTTCTATCAGATGAGCTAAGTCGCGGATCGACCCGGACCATACCAGCGCAAATGTCCAAGAAAAAAAAATCCCAATAAAAGTATCATTTTGTTGAAGAAAAGTATCACTTCTAACACACTATCCGTCTAATATTTGGTTTATATAAGTTTATTTAAATCCAATTAGGGTTTATTCCGCCTCAATTAGAGTTTAAAATTTAGTTATTGTTTTTTTTAGGGTTTACTAAATCTCAGTTATGATTTATTATATCCAAATTATAATTTATAATTATTTTTTTTGAGAAACTATATATGCATAAATGTTGTAAACTAGAGAGAGGCGAGAGAAAATATGAATTGTGTGTATTCAATATGAGGACCAAATGCCTCTATTTATAATAGTACAAGAGATAGGGTTTTAGAGTTAGTAACTTGGTCATCACTCATATCATATATATCTATTAGATATATTTACAACACTCCCCCTTGAGTGACCAATCTCTAAAATAAATGTTGCCTCATTAAAACCTTACTAGAAAAACTCATTGAGAAAAAATCTAGTCGAAGGAAAAAGAGTACAACTGCTCCCCCTGATCTTGAGATCATTGTAGATCTTTGAGTCGGCGCATGCCAATCTTGTGTACCAACTTTCTAAATGTTGATGTTGGTAATGCCTTTGTGAATAAGTCTGCCAAATTGTCACTTGAGCGAATTTGTTAAATGTTGATATCGCCATTTTTTTGGAGATCGTGTGTGTAGAATAACTTGGGAGAAATGTGCTTTGTCCTATCACCTTTAATGTGTCCTTCCTTGAGTTACGCGATGCAAGCAGCATTGTGCTCATACAAAACAGTTGGAGTGATCTTTGATGAAGGTAATCCGCATGACTATTGGATGTGACTTGTCATATTTCTCAACCATACACACTCTCGACTTGTTTCATGAATTGCAATGATTTCAGAATGATTTGAGGATGTTGCAGTCAAGGTTTGCTTCACAGACTTCCATGATATAGCAGTTCCACCACATATGAAAACATAGCCAGTTTGTGACTTGGCTTGATGTGGATCGGATAAAAATCCTGCATCCGAATACCCTACCAGAGAAGAATCGGAATTTTCTGAATAATATAATCCAATGTCTATGGTACCCTTCAGATAACGTAGAATGTGCTTAACACCATTCCAATGTCTCAAAGTGGGTGCAGCGCTATATCTTGCGAGAAGATTTACAGAAAAAGCTATATCTGGTCTAGTATAATTAGCCAGATAAGTTAATGCTCCAATTGCACTTAAATATGGTACTTCAGGACCAAGTATCATTTCACCTCTTCAATAGGTCGAAATGGATCTTTCTTCGTATCAAGAGATCTAACGACCATTGGTGATGCTAATGGATGTGCATTATCCATGTAAAAGTGTTTTAACACTTTTTCTGTATATGTGGATTGGTGAATAAACGTTCCTCCTCGGACACTTTCAATTTGCAAACCAAGATAGAATTTTGTCTTTCCCTCTTTCATCTCAAATTCTTTCTTCAAATATTCAGCAGTTTTATTGAGCTCTTCAGGAGTCCCAATTAAATTTAAATCATCAACATAAACTGCTATAATTGTAAATCCACTTTCGGTTTTCTTTATGAAAACACAAGGGCAGATATCATCATTTTTGTATCCTTCTTTCAACAGATACTCGCTCAATCTATTATACCACATACGGCCAGACTGTTTCAGCCCATACAACGATTTTTGTAGTTTAATCGAAAACATGCTTTTGGGTTTTGACTTTAATGCTTCAGGCATTTTATAACACTCCCCTTAAAAATATTATTCTGAGTAATATAATTAGTATAAATAATCGAATTAAATGATCCTTCAGGGATTGCATAATTAAATGTTCTTCCTTCAGGGATTTCGAAGAAATAATATTTTTCTTCAACTTTTGTTTTACTTGGTGATGATAAAAGACTAATAATGATTTTCTCTCTAGGTAAAGAGAGAGTTTAAAATATTTCGCTAAAAGTGGAGAAAGTAAAATACAATTCAATACATATCAAGAAATCTGAATAAGTGCTAACACATATAGAGCACATGTTCTCCAAATAATACCATGATATCAAAAATCAAAGATCTCCAAATAAAAACAATATTGATCTAATGTCAATTATAACCATAAGGATTCAATAAATTAAGAATTCACGATATGAGCATAAACATAGAAGATAGAAGTTGATTCTTTTTTTTTTCATAAACAATATATATGGACTGCTCAATAACCGAAATTAAAATAACATGAAATAATAGTTTCTTCATGAAAGTATCTTTACTATCAACACATCGGCAAAAGAAATAACAATGTGACGGACAATATCAAAACTTCATACAAATTTTAATTACCGATGAAAAATATTTAATTCTTTTGCAATCTCTCATTATATTCACAATAATATAAAATATTGATTAACATCAAATTTAATTTCAAAGTTTTGATTTAGAAATTACCTCGTAAGAAAGACACGATTCTTTCCTATGGCATACCTTCGATATTAATTCAAACTCAATTGGCTAGAGACTCGTGCTGATAACGTGTTGTAAACTAGAGAAAGGCGAGAGAAAATATGAATTGTGTGTATTCAATATGAGGACCAAATGCCTCTATTTATAATAGTACAAGAGATAGGGTTTTAGAGTTAGTAACTTAGCCATCACTCATATCATATATCTATTAGATGTATTTACAACAATAAAAAAATATTTTTCTGTTTTTCGTTCACATTTTATCATGGGAAAATGGTCAAATAAACCCTTAATATTTTTAGGATCAAATAAGTCACTATGTATTTTTAGGTACAAATAAACTCTTAATGTTATAATTATTAACATTTATATGCCCCTCTCAAGTATTGTCATTCCAAAATAAATTTATGCCAAAATTTATTCTAATTTATGAAGCATCAACAAGAACTAACTATAATTTTATCATCTTAATTTTTTAATTAATGATTTCACCCATTTCTCTATATTTTGTTTTATAAAAAAAATTTAAAAATATTATTATTTTTATTATTTATTAATTAATTTAAATGTTTTTTTCTAAAAAATACCACTGGTTTAAAAATGTTAAGTGTTGCGCCGATGCCATTTTAATACATTTCGGGGTGGCGACGTTAGCTGGGGAGAGGAAGAAGGGTTAGATTTTCTTCTTCTTTTTTTTTTTTTTTTTTTGATACTAAGGATATATTGTTGGAATAATAATAATAATAATAATAATAATAATAATAATAATAATAATAATAATAATAATAATAATAATAATAATAATAATATTTTTAGAAAACAAAATTGAGAGAAATGGGAGAAAGTGTAAGTTTAAAAATAATAAGATGATAAATTATACTAATTAGATCTTGTTAATTCTTCAAAAATTAAAAAAATAGAATAAATTTGACACAGTAATTTTGGAATACAATAGCAGGAAGAGGTCATAAATCTTAGTAAATTATAACGTTAAGGATTTTATTTGTACCTAAAAATATTTTAGGAGTTTATTTAATTCTAAGTAAAAACATTGAAGGTATATTTGATCATTTTTCCTATTTTATCGTCCAAACATGTCCATGTGAAATCTTAAATACAAAATCATAAAAATGCCTTTAATTTAGTATACTTTCTACATAAATTCGATGAAAACCAAAAAAAAAAGTGATCATATGAAGGTTGGAAAAATGTTATGGTGTCAGTCAATTTTGTTTTTGACTTTTTATGTTTAAGGTGGTTGTACACAAGGCTTGGGTACATTAGATGCAACCAAGTCCTCAAAACTAAAATTAAGTGTCACACGCTGATTCAACCCTGATTAAATTTATGAAAACAATCTAAGGAAATTCGAAATTATGTATCAGCTATAATTAGCATAATTTTAACATTTAGTTCAAATAATCAATAGCCTTCTCCCATTGAGCTAATAACTGCAAATATAGAAACCAGGCAAGCAATCCATACCAAAATTAACAACCACAAGCCATTGTTACAATCCACAAACCATATCGTTATGTCTACCTAACACTAACATAAGGATCAAAGCTCCGAAACCTACTGGTCGACGACACGGTCGACACCCTCGGTTGAATGATAAGAACAACGAGAGACGGACGAGAAACAGAAGACTGCATATGCAATACGACCAAAGTAATTTATCCAGAGACAATTATTTCCCTCCCAATATTACTCGATTTTATGGCTATGGTCGTGCAGAAGTCCGTTCTTCTCGCCCTTCGTTTTAAGTTCCTCCCGCAGCTGAATAAGATGACAGTTCATATTATTATAAAAACAAAGAGCATAAAAATGTACGCAAACTTCCGTTCAGGAATAAAGTACTGATGTTCCATGCAACACCAGATTGCAGTATAACCAATCTCATCTATACTTGATATAACTCATTAGAAGTTACACGATCCATCAAGGAATCCATACAAGAAAACATTTCAGCATGTTTCCGAAAGTTAAGAATTAGAGAAAGATATTGGATCACTTAGTCACATGTACGTATTAAACGTGAAAGGGTATTTATGTACCTGGTGAAGAACTTTCTTCTGGTAGCGGTATCCCTGACAAATAAACGAAAAAGAATTGTAAGAACATAATAATTTGAAGCCACACTATACCCTTGTAATGGAAGACATGATTCATTTTGGTAATCACCTTGTCAGTGCCATAAATATAATCGCAATAGGTGAAAACTGATGCAAAGTTACTTTGACTCTGTCCACCAACGTAGTGATGGTAATCATGGTAATCTGGGCCACCGTAAAAAGGAATATACTTTGTCGGAGTCCAAGGGAAGTCATACCTGCAGCAATTACAATTTGGTGATTCCTTCATGAAAAAAAGAACTGATGCAATGCAAAGTTACCATGGTAAGGAATATAGAAAAGTAAATTTCAGATTAATGAGGACCTTCCCTGATGTTATCATTATTTAGAAAACAAATTGATCGTGGGAATTTAACAGAATATAACATTTTCTTGAACTTTAGTTCACAATAATAGTCTCTTCTATTAAATTATATCTATACAAATAGGTGATGATATATCAGAATAGTATGTAAGATTCATCCTTGGAGAAGCTATGAGGAAAAGTAAGATGATTCAATAGCTAAAAGAATCATATCAATGTATAGGGATTTTAATAGACTAGCCTGAACTTGAAGAGAAAAAATGAACGCGATAATCATTGTTGTCACAACCAGTCTAGAATAATTAAAAGCAGAACTCAACTGACACAAGCGCTAAAACTTAACGCAAGCATTTCTTCTCAAATTAATACTTCATTCAACAAAAGTAAAATACTAAATTTAACTAATCAGAATTACTATTATATATATAATTATAAGGAAAATACTTTCAACAAGATATATTGTTTGAAACTATTCAACAGGGAAATAAACACAATTATGTCTCAGTTTGACAAGATAAAATTTCAAACAAGATCACGGGAAATGGTACCTAGAAAAATCTAAGTTTCAGTAACAAAGATATTAAACTCATAAAACCCTCAATTGAACTTGACCACCAGTTTCCATTGCATGTATAGAAAAATGTCTTCATGGTACTGACTAATGAGCCAATACGTAACTCCAAACCCAAATAACAGACTATCTCTACCATGGTACACCAGGTTTTACTACCATTCAGAAAGAAAAAAACGTTCTCAGTATTCATGAACAAGGATAGGAATACGAGAAAAAAAAGATAAAAGGAGATAAAAAAGACAAGCATGAAACACAGAGAGCGACTACTTATTAGGTCACCGATCATAAATTCCCTTGTTCACTTTGATGGAGAGATAGTGTAATTCCCGTGTTTGTTTAAATTCTTACATATAAAGAAGGAAAAGGAGGGGAAAAACTAAACAGGCACGGACTGAAAAGTTACGATATAATCAGGAGCTACTTATAAATTTATAATAAACTCTAATCTGTAAACATTTTGGAGTAATCCCTTCCCCTGCATTCCGCAGAAAGACTTGCATTACTCCCATACTAAAAACCATATGTATCATAGGAATCATTTATGCCAATTTTTTACCAAGCTGTCAATCTTTTAATAAGCTCAAAACAGTTTTTAGTCTTTTGTGGTTTCGACACAACCGCTTTGAAACTGCTTAATGACTAAAATGGAATGAAATGGTTATGGCTTTTATTTGATGTACAATGCTAGCTAATATGTGCAGATAATCATAAATAATAGTCAGAACCAGAAGTTTCATTGGACATCCATTGCAGAATTTTCACATGGAAGCCATGGCGACATTCTACCCCAAACACAGTTAGTTTAGAAGTTTAATTTAAAGCACGAAAGTAATGTCAATGCACATTTAATCAAATGAGTCAGGAAACTAAAGAGTGATATCAACAGAGGGAGGGTTTGGAAGGCAAAGGAAGATCAAAGAATCTCACAAGGCATGCCTAACACATCACACTTGTCTAAAGACAAATTTAGAGGGTAACAAACTCTCTCTTTATCCAAAGCATGTGCAATGTGTTAAAAAAAAAATAGAAGGTATCCAATGAAATAACTATTTGGAATACACCAGGGGTATCAGCCCACACAGATACTACATTATAAATGTCTTAAGAAAAAGATCTCCTTAAAAGAATCAAGGTAAAAAGACAATAACAAATAGAATAACTAAAAAGGAATATTAAAAGGAAAGAGAAAGAGAGAGAGGATTTCTAATCCTTCTCCTCGTGCACAAAAGCTAATCAACTATTATTGACCTCATCCCACCAATGCATTTACTTTCCAGCAGATCAATCAAAATCTCAAAAGCAAACAGTTAAAAGAAATTGAATGAATAACACTGTTGAGCCATCATTTGGTCAAATTAGCAAAAGCAATGCAGATAGAATGACACTTAAATCAATCAAAAGCTGGAGATTTGTCACTAAATTGCATCAAATCAAAGCATGAGCATTAGGCATGCAAAGTGCATTACCCACTGTGAGTCTCAATAGCCTCAATCTGCCTCAAAGCAATCCACAACCAGAATGTAATCATATGTCCAGGGGCAATCGCGGGTCCCAGAAAAGACGGGATCCCGAGGATCAAAATCTCGGCCCAGTGAGCATACGGCGCTGCAAACCCAATTGGAGCTGTGTACTCATGATGCACCTTGTGGATTTTCTCATATCCCCACTTGCAATGCAGAAATCTATGGACCCAATAGTTTGTGTAGTCCTCCACAAGGAAATACACCCCCAATTGTAGTGCTATTTCCCACAGCGAAGGCAGTGGCAAGCTGGTTCTTATTCCTATAATCTTCATTACAAAAGCAAAAAGATCCAGCAGAAATTAAACATGATTTCAGACTACAAACTGCAGATGCACTAGAAAGTTTTCGAGAATGTAAAGATTGCACATTTAATTAAATCCACTAAAGATCACAACATACCAATCAAACATGATCAAGACTAAATAATTCTTATCAAATACAGACATTCCAAGAATGTAAAGATTCCACATTCAATCAAGTCCCGCGAAAAATAACTACAAAATGAAGCTTTTCCAGTGATACAATTACAGAATCCATCTCTCATCACTAAAAAAATCACTTTTCCCCCAGAAACGGAAAAGAAAAATCACAATTTGAGATGGCATTAGAAGCATGGAGCTGATTTAATTTACAGAAACAATTTCTTTAAAAAATAAAAAATAAAAAAAATCACCTGAACGGAAGGATACGAGACGAGCTGGAGGGGGCCCACAATAAGGAAGAACGTGCGCATAACCGATTTATAGCAGCGGATAGTATCGGAGAAGGGGAGATTCACCTTGGGCTGGATTTTGTAAGAGCCGACAGAATTCTGGAAGAAGTATTCGAGAAAGAGGTAATAAAAGGGGAAGAGGGAGAAGATGAGGAAGAGGAAGATGATGTTGTGGCAGTAGAGGATGTAGTCGGACTTGGTGGCGGAGTAATTGAACCAGAGGGTCTCCGCCGCCGTGAGGGATCTCCCGAGGGCGGCTTCAGCCTCGTGAAGAGTTGCGTAAGGCAGCATTGCCGATGCGGACAAGACAGGAATGTGGGGGTTGGTGTGGATGGTGAATGTGTGTAGTGTGTGAGGATTCTGGTTATATTATGCCACTACAAAGAGAAAGAAAGAGGTGGCTGCTGCTGCTACACAGGTGCGTCCAAAAACTAGGACAGATTTTGGAGACTATTGTATTCAAGAATCAAGATTGCCAGGTTTATTACTCTCTCTTTTTTCCTTTTTCTTCTTTTTGTGGAATCCCCCAATAAACTTACAACTTAAATAGGTTTATATTATTTTTATCAATGTAAGCTTTTTAATTTATCATCCAAAGTAAACGAAACACTCTCATGTGATGAGAAAGGCCACACCTTTTTTATTTTCTTTTTTATTTTCTGTTTTTTTTCTTAAACTAATATACCTTAAAATATAATTATTGAATCGTCGACGGCTCGTGCACCGTACTTATTAATTGATTTTGGAATTAATGAACTCTAAAATGAAATTGTGGGCAGCTCACGCGGTGCACTCGTCCAATGCTAACTCGCAGGTTCGTGCACTGCGCTCATTAATTAATTTTTTTCAAAACAAATATATGTACCATAAAATGAAATTAGTGAACCCTAAAATTAAAGTGAATTAATTTATTTATTTTCCTGCGGCTCGTTCACTACGCTCGACAATTATTTATTTGAATTAAATATAAATCATAATTGAGACAAAATAAAAGTTTTTTTAAAAAAATGCAAATGTGTGTAGATGGGTCGATTTTGTGGGTATTTTGGGCATATTTGGGTTGATTTGGCCCATCTAATGAACTGTGGCTCATTAGACCGTCTAATATAAATTTTTATATACATGCGTATTATATTTGATAAATATATTAGGCTGAATTATAATTTGATCCCAACATGTCGCTTTTTAAAAAAATATATCAACTCAAAACTATTGATATAAAGAAGAAGAAGAAGAAGACATTCCTAGTTTTTTTTTTGCAAATGTATCATGTGATAGATTTTCCGAGAGTGGAAATACCATTTGGCATACCGAATGTGTGTGGAATTTTCAATCCAATAAAATAAGTTATGATGAAATAAATAATCACATGTTAGGCCTAAACGACAAAGGCTTTCATATAATTTTCGGTAACAAAACGATGGTATTTGATCCTACACTCTAACACTCCTACATGCATGTTATGAGTTATTTTCACATGATTTTGTTTATTGGACCATAAATTATATGTTTGAAATCAACTTGCCACCAGGGTCGGTGCTGATTTTTCGGAGGGCCATGGCGAAACAAAAAGAGAGAGACCTTAGTCATTTTAACATTTTGAAGTTTTTTTCATTATTATTTTCATCAACTTCTTCAAAAATTACAATTAATCTCTACAAATATACAAAAATATATAAGTATTAAATAATTATAAAAATAATATAGATCTTCTAACCTTTCGAGAAATAAATTTCATCAGTACGATCATCAAAAATATTTTTTTTCCCAATATCTCGTATCAATGTTTCAAAGAAACATTCTCATTCTCAATTATATCAACTTCTTCGATCAAATAACTAGTTTTAAATAACTTATCAAGAGCTCATGTTTGAGCTTTAATCATCTCTTCACTTCCTCTTGTTTTATATCTTTTTTTAACCTCCATACACTACAAAAAAAGTCCATTCTAGTGACGGGAATTAGCGACGGGGCCGACACGGGTCGCCACTAGCGACGGAAATAGCGACGGAAAATTTTGTGACGGGGTTAGCGACGGGGTTCCCCGTAGCTAATTCTAGCGACGGAAATAGGGACGGGAACCCCCGTAGCTATTTTTTTTTAGTTTTTAATTTTTTTTTAATTTTATTTAATTATTTTTAAAATAATTAAATATGATTTCATACTATTCTAATACAAATATTTTCCCTATTAAAATCATTTTTATATTTTTATTCATTTATTTTAATTTTTGAAAAAATAATATCGCAATATACATTTATTAATATCACATCTTTAAATTTATATTATTTCCTTATTAAATACAAATTTATACAAATTAGCTTTATTAGTATTCTTATAAATAAACTAATTAGTATATTATTATATATTTAAAAAATGTATTAAGTTTAACATAATATTTATTATAGTTACTATTACAAGATTAATCAATTATACATTAACAAACTAAAATATACTATGAAAATATATATACATCATATAGTATATAAAAGATTTTAATTTTTAATTATAAACTAAAGTAATTTTTAATTTTTTTTAATTTTTTATTTATTTTTTAAATTTTATTTAATTATTTTTAAAATAATTAAATATGATTTCAATCTATTCTAATACAAATATTCTCCCTATTAAAATCATTTTTATATTTTTATTCATTTATTTTAATTTTTGAAAAAATAATATCACAATTATACACATTTATTAATATCACATCTTTAAATTTGTATTATTTTCTTATTAAATAAAAATTTATACAAATTAGCTTTATTAGTATTCTTATAAATAAACTAATTAGTATATTATTATATATTTAAAAAGTGTATTAAGTTTAACATAATATTTATTATAGTTACTACTACAAGATTAATCAATTATACATTAATAAACTAAAATATACTATGAAAATATATACATAATATAGTATATAATGGATTTTAATTTTAATTATAATCTAAAGCAATTTTTAATTTTTTTTTTTAATTTTTTATTTATTTTTTAAATTTTACTTAATTATTTTTAAAAGAATTAAATATGATTTCAATCTATTCTAATACAAATATTCTCCCTATTAAAATTATTTTTATATTTTTATTCATTTATTTTAATTTTTTTAAAAATAATATCATAGTTATACACATTTATTAATATCACATCTTTAAATTTGTATTATTTCCTTATTAAATACAAATTTATACAAATAAGCTTTATTAGTATTCTTATAAATAAACTAATTAGTATATTATTATATATTTAAAAAATGTATTAAGTTTAACATAATATTTATTATAGTTACTACTACAAGATTAATCAATTATACATTAACAAACTAAAATATACTATGAAAATATATACATAATATAGTATATAATGGATTTTAATTTTTAATTATAAACTAAAGTTATTTATTATGTAAGTAAAAATAATTTAATTCATTATGATATTTAGCATGAAACACAAAGTAAGACTATTTAACCACATTTTCACCATGATATATATATATATATATATATATATATTATATATATAATTTTTAAAATAATTTAATTAATAAATTATAGTTCTATATTCAAATATATAATACAATATCACCTTTATTATAATTTTTGTATGCATGGATACTTAATAAATATCACCTTAAATTATAGTTCTTATATACAAATATATAATACAATATAATATCAATATTATATATATATATATATATATATTTGTGCACAAATAGATATAAATATATTAATAAAAATATAACACTTTTAATTTATAGAGATAAATAAAAATAAATTATGAAAAAATCGTATAAGTATATATATTATTTAAACTATCAATATAACATCAATTGAACTTGCCCCAATGGATAAGTGCTTGGCCCTCCTTCTAGGAGGTCAGGTCACAGTTTCGAATCCTCTTAGGTGCATATTATTCAAAATTATTCTTCTTGAAGGGCTTGGGAAGGGCTTGGGCGCGACCCTTTCATTGGGTCGAGTCAAGGGCTCATTAATGGGCCGGGCCCCCCAAGGGCTCATTAATGGGCCGGGCCCCCGGGTCGGGGGCTCATCGCGGGCCGGGCCAATCAATAATTTCAAAATTTTAAATTTGACAGATAGCGACGGGGTACCCCGTCGCTAGATCCGTCGCTAAGCCTTGGCGACGGGCGAGCCACCGTCACGCATGATTAGCGACGAACGATTTAGCGACGGGCGAGCCACCGTCACGCATGATTAGCGACGAACGATTTAGCGACGGGGGTTTCCCGTCGCTAAACCCTGTAGCGACGGAAAACCCCGTCACTAAATCGAAATTTTTTTGTAGTGATATTGATATTTCTAAGTAACAAGTTTGCAAACTATGAATTTAGATTTTAAAAAAAAAGAAGAAGAAGAAGAAGCATACACAATGTATTTGAAATATTAAAATGATAGAGTAATAAACATTGAAAAAAAAAACATGATTCGTCCAAATTCCAAATATGCAAATTTGTATTTCAACAAATCAACTTTCAAATATTTCAGCCTCCAATTTGCACATTAAGGAAATCATTATTAGTCATAACTCCTTATTAAAAATAAAAAAAAAATAAAGGAGTTTCTATTTGCACCACAATTTTTACTCTTTGCACCATATCTACTCATTGCACTACAATTTTTACTCTTTACACCACCAATATTGACAATAATTCCCTCCCATCTAAAATATGTTTTTAACATAAAAAAAACTTAAAAACAGAAAAATTAAAAACATAAAATAACTTTAAAAAAGAATTTTCAACCGCCGTAAATTTTTTTCCTTCAAACCCGTCATCCTTGTTTGATTTCGATCTGAAGGAATTTGTTCGACACTGCAAGACGATTTTGTTCCAAGCCTGACAACTTCGACATAAGATTCATGGAACGATTTGGTGAGTTATCCGTTCAATTTTGTATCTTTTATTTCGTTACGTTTTATAAAAAAAAAATAGTTGGGGATTGTTTAAATCTAGTTTTCCAATAGTTTAAGATGCTATGATATGTTAGTAGAATGCTTGGATGCTAGTTTAAGTTGATTGTGCGCAAAAAAAAAAAAGAGGTTTTGAGCGAGTTGTTGGTTTGATTTTTTTCCCGTTTCGCGGTTCGTTCGGACTGTATAATTCGAACGTGTATGTTATGTTCAAAGTCCAAAATTCGAACAACACTTGGGGAAAGGAAAATTTTTCTAAGTGTTCGAACTTAAGAATTCAAACATAAGCATTATGTTCGAACTCTAGAGTTCGAACAAAATCAAATGCTTAGACTATGGCACAGAGAAATGTTCTCTGGTGGAGCATATTTCTTTTTCCTTTCTAGTAATCTACCCCCACATTCTACTAAGATACCTGCTCCAACTACCTTTTCTTATAAAGCTTTTTGCCTCATTATTTATCTATATAAACTATGAATTAATAGTGACATTTAATTTGTTATCCTTGATCCCTTTTCTTTTCCTGTAATAGCATTGTTATATAGTTGTTATTTTTAGCATCTGGAGTTTTGGGTCCGAGTCATGCTTCAAATTCTTGTTCCAGGCTGAAGTATTTTTATCAATCTTCCTCACAATGATGATCATTTTTTCATAACAGATCCAAAGCTTCCGAGCTTATTGAAAATGCTGATCTGGGCACAAAACCAGCTTCTTGAAAATGCTTCTTACCCTCGAACTACGACACTCAAGGATCCTTCTGTTTGACAGCTGAACCAAATGATTGGAGTGTCGTACTTGGAAATTCAGAGGCAATTTCTGCGATAAATTGTGATGATTGTACTTGTGTGATAGACTGTTGTCTCTGAAACTATTTGTATGTGAAATCAAATATTATTTCATTTTATTCTGAAAAGATTATTAAAATCCATCATGCTCACACAGCAAAATGAGAGAAATCTAATTTTGTATTTGATTGAGTGGCACTTTCCTTTTTTTAGTTCGAACATGAGAGCTTGCTTTTATTAGGTTTGTGTTTAGCAAAACATACTACAAATGTATACTGCAAAAGGTAGCTTTTTAAATCTTATCTTGAGAGAATTAAAGTTAATGTTCAAAATAAAAGGGGTATTATCATATTTTAGCCCGACCTTTCAAGTAATTCACAAAAATGTCCTGAACTTTTATAAATAACAATTTAATACCTGACCTTTTGAATTTATAACAAATCTAACCTAGAATTAATTTTCGGGCTTTTAATCCCCAACGTATATCTTTTTACATACGGTCTGGAGTAAAATATAATTTTATTTGATCAATTGGCGTGACACAAGTATTTTCCACGTCAATAAAAAAATTCAAAAAAATGATATACGATGACAACTAAAAGCTCAAAAATTAATTTCAGGCTAGATTTGCTGTATATTAAAAAGGTTAGGTATTAAATTATTATTTACAAAAGTTCAGGACATTTTTGTGAATTACTTAAAAAGTCAGGCTAAAATATGATAATACCCCAAAATAAAATGAGCAGATTTGCTTTTTCCGAGTGTAAAGCTGCACCCTTGCTCTTATTCTTTGAGAATATCATCTTAAATTTCTCTGCAAACTTGAAACCAATCACATTTATATTTTTCAATACAATTTCTTATAAATATTAACTGATTTATGATAAATCACATCATCAACGCTCATCTTTGAAAAATCTCACCCCAAAACATTTATAAAAATAAAAAACCAAACATAACCAAATTTCTCATGGTTCTAGTGGGGCAAAATCAAAGATCGAATACTAGATATATAGATTCATAATAGTAATCTTTTTTTTTTTTTGTAAGTCCTTCAACATTGTTCTACCTTTTCAAGTAGTTGGACTCACTCCACAGTCCACCCACACAACAAAAATCAAAATTGTAATTTCTGGGAAATCTCCAAATTTTTCTAGGGGAGAATCTCTCTCTCTCTCTCTCTCTCTTCCAAATTTCTTGGTGACAACCATCAACAAAGTTGAGGGCATAACTGTGAGGATCGTGCTGAAACTTGAATTGCTGTTTGCTTCCTTTCCTCATTGCCTTCTTTATCACTCCTTTCATTCTCCCCAGTAATCTTCTGCACTCGTTCCTGCCATTGCTCTGCACCCACCCAAATCGTTCTATCAATGCCATCAAGAGAAAAGAATATAAAAAAAAAAAGATTTAATTTTTATATCTTTTTTTGTGAAGTGCTGTTCGACTTCACAAGTTTGAACATTGCATCAATGTTCGACTTCCAAAGTTCGAACATCACTCGTGTGTTCGGCCTTCATTGTTCGAACGCATTGAAGCATGTTCAAACTGTAAGTCTCGAACAAAACGTGCAAACAGGTCTAAGAAATCTACGAAAACTTGTAATTCAATCGATACAAACTATTCAAAATGACTTACATTGCTATGTTCTTCTTCATTTTCATCGTGCGTTGTATCTCTTTTCATTTTTGCCACCACAATTGCACAACTAGAAACTAGGTTCTTGAGTTCAAATTGTATTCAAATAATGCTAACTTTTTTTTTTTGGATCTTGTTATTTTTTATTTTAATAGGTTTAATAATATATTTTCTATTGTTTTAATTTTAATTTTTATTTTAATTTTATTTTGTGGTTCAAGGAGTAATTATTGTAGTGCATACAAATAATAAAAGGATAAATAAGTCATTTCGTATTTATTTCATTTTTCATTTAATTTTTTAATAGTGCAAAGAGTAAATTAAGTGGTGCATTTAGAAACTAACTCTTGAAACTTGAATTCGGAATTACAACTAAACTGGGACCATTTTAATTAACTAGTATTTAGTTCGGTCCCTTTTAAATTAACTCAAATTATAAATTTCATAGGACCATTTTAATTAACTAGTATCTAGTTTTTTTCTTCTCATATATCTACACAAACTCAAATAATTTTTTTAAAAATGTAATTATATATTAAAAAAATTAAAATAGAGGCCCCCAAAATTTGGGGGACCCACGGGCATAGTCCATGTTGGCCATCCATCAGGGTAAGGCCTGCTTGCCACATGGGATTTCCGGTTCTGAAAAATCCATTGTGTGATACATCTGCAATTAGTTTAAAAATTGGGTATCTTCTTGTCAATAATTTTTTATTTGGAGTACTTTATATATTAATATTATGAAGCGTTAGAAAATATTAAAAAAATATATATATATACTCACACCTCATTCTTCTTCTTCTTGTGATGAAACCATCCAAGAAGTCCTTACTCACGCACTAGAACTTCTGTTACATTATGATATTTTCTATGCCAAATCTTCATTTTTTAAAATTTTAATTTATTATAATTTGATTTAATTTAAATTTTTTTACTTAGGGTTCATCTTTCCTCAAATATGGTATGTTAAAAAATAAAAAATAATAACTATGACTCACGAAATATAATACGATTGAGCACAGGGATCTTATCCTGACACCAACTAGGCGTGTTTGAATCATCTGTAGTGCTCAAACACACATCATGTCTGATATTCTTCAAAGTCCACGTTTAAAAGAAATTCCAATTTTTATTAAATAGATGTATATATTTAATAAAAGAAATTAATTTCAAATCAACAATTCATTTATGTTTAAAAGAAATTCCAAATTTTATTAAATAGATGTATCTAGGGAGAATTCAATATAACTAGTATCTAGTTTTTTTCTTCTCATATATCTACACAAACTCAAATAATTTTTTTAAAAATGTAATTATATATTAAAAAAATTAAAATAGAGGCCCCCAAAATTTGGGGGACCCACGGGCATAGTCCATGTTGGCCATCCATCAGGGTAAGGCCTGCTTGCCACATGGGATTTCCGGTTCTGAAAAATCCATTGTGTGATACATCTGCAATTAGTTTAAAAATTGGGTATCTTCTTGTCAATAATTTTTTATTTGGAGTACTTTATATATTAATATTATGAAGCGTTAGAAAATATTAAAAAAATATATATATATACTCACACCTCATTCTTCTTCTTCTTGTGATGAAACCATCCAAGAAGTCCTTACTCACGCACTAGAACTTCTGTTACATTATGATATTTTCTATGCCAAATCTTCATTTTTTAAAATTTTAATTTATTATAATTTGATTTAATTTAAATTTTTTTACTTAGGGTTCATCTTTCCTCAAATATGGTATGTTAAAAAATAAAAAATAATAACTATGACTCACGAAATATAATACGATTGAGCACAGGGATCTTATCCTGACACCAACTAGGCGTGTTTGAATCATCTGTAGTGCTCAAACACACATCATGTCTGATATTCTTCAAAGTCCACGTTTAAAAGAAATTCCAATTTTTATTAAATAGATGTATATATTTAATAAAAGAAATTAATTTCAAATCAACAATTCATTTATGTTTAAAAGAAATTCCAAATTTTATTAAATAGATGTATCTAGGGAGAATTCAATATAAAGCGACTATTCTCTAAATGCGCAGCACAAGTCATATTATTTCACAATTCAGTTCAATAGTGCGTAGTATAGCCGCAATTCTAATCAATCTTCTTTATTAGTTTATTTATTTTCTTATTAAATTCAATAGTGAACCACTAATTAATATTTAGTGCAGTAATAATGCGAATTAATTTTAGTTGATTTAGTTTCTCTTCCATCAGTTCTAACTAGATGGATTATTTGTGGTGCTGCGTTTTAATCAATTATGTGTGATATGCAAAAGAAAATGAATTAACTAAAAAAAAAGATTGAATTACAGATTTACTAAAAAAGCTAGTGTTGCATTATTGTATTTAAGAAGAAAATAAATAAACGAAAAAAAAAAGATTGAGAACAATTGCGGCTCAATTAATGATTTCATTTGGAATTAATTTTTCCTGAAACGTCATGAACAGGGGATCAAATCCTCTAGTCCACTTTTCATGTCCCACTATTGTGTTCCACTATAAAATTTAATATTTTAAAAATATTTATTAGAAAAATAAATTTTATTATAGTATTACAAATCATAATCAACATTTATTGCTAAAAATTAAAAATTATATACCCTACTTTTGGAATAATCAACAATATTAATCAATTATATTAACTAAAAAATAAGAAATAAATATTAAAAAATAAATATAAACCCTAATTGGGGGGAATAAATCCTAAATAATAATTATAAAATTAAACTAAGACATAACAAATTGAAATTGAAGAAAAAAATTGATGAAATCGAATAAAAATCAAAATGGGACACCAAACGGAATAGAGAAAAATGGGATAGAGGATTTTATTTAGTGTAAAATTCTTGTATTTCAATAATTGTATTTATGACATGTCTATTCTTCTATTCCAATCATTTTATTTATAACATGTCTAAATACAAATGTCATAAATACATTGATTGAAATACAAGATAAAATCCCCCGCCAAAACACCGCTACTATACCCCAACTGTTCATGGAATAGAGATCCTCTAGTCCCACTTGTGTGTGCCAACTGTGTGCCACCATTAAAATTATATATTGTTAATAATGTTTTTTATAAAAATAAAATTTGTTTTATCATAACTAATAATAATTAATATTTATTGTAAAAAAATTAAAATTTTAAAAATTATATACCCTAAGTTTGGAATAATCAACCCCAAAAATCAATTATATTAACTAAAATTTTAAAATTAAGTATTAAAAAATAATTATAAACCCTAATTGGATGGAATAAACCCTAAATAATAATGTAAAATTATACTAAATCAAAAGAAATTAAAATTGAAGAAAAAAATAAAAGAAAAAGTAATAATTTTGAGGTGTGGCACACGGTTGGCACACACAAGTTGGGACTAGAGGATCTCAAATGAATATGAGTGGAGGAGTAGAGATCCTCTAGTCCCACTTGTGTGTGCCAACCGTGTGCCACCATTAAATATTGAAAGTTATATACGTGATTATATAATTTACATACAAAGGAGTTATATGTGTGTGTGTATGTAAGATGCTTTCATAATCCATTCATACATAATAAGCACATACATATATTTCGGACGTTTTATTAATTTTGAATCCGAAAGATAGATTAACTATTATTTCGAGATCTAAAAAATGAAAATTATTAATTTAGAACATGAATGATTCGAACAATAAATCTAATACCTAAACGTTCACTTATTTTGATTTTCATTTTTAATAAGTTTTGATTAAAAAATTATTAAATTCAATAGATAATTCATGGAGGAATTTTTATTGAATGTAGTATAAAAATAAAAATAAAAATAAAATTTTTTGAGATCTTAAATTTATAATTTCAATTATTCAGACCATAAATTTGATAGTTTTTCATCTTTCGGATTGATCAATACAAAATCAATCGGATTGATCAATACAAAATCAAACATAAAGTAATTTGTAAAACTTAGATTATTTAATTTAGTAAAAAGTAATGCTCAAATTCTTGACCTATATGTCTTTATCATTAGATTTTTTGTTTGAATTCTTTATCTTGAACAGAAAAAATATTTATTTGAGGACACTCAGTTTATAGTCCAACAAGTAAGTTTTATTTGGGGACCTAGCGTACACTATTGTTAATGAAATAAAATTAAATAAATATTAAAAAGGTTTTCAGTAACTCTCTAAAAAAATTGAAGCAATCACATATTTGAGATGGGGGTAATCTCATGTCACGTTCACCATATTTGGGTATGGATTTTGATTTGATCCATAAATTATGAATTAAATACAAAGTGAATTCAAATACAGTTTGACACAGTAGTATCATATATAAATTTTTAGAAAGAAGATTCAAATATAATTACACACAGTTTTTCATATTTTTTGCTTTTAAATTAACGTCCAAATTAATCGTACGCCAAACTTAACAGCTAAGAAACATGTTTCAGTTCTGACATTTGCTTGAGGAATATTCCATTTGTACATTTCAAATTTGTCACTACTCTACTCTTTTAAAAAATAAAACTAAATCATAAAACTATAGCAAACAAATCTAAAATACCCACTTATGTTATCACAAAACTTACATTACCTATTTTACTATGTACATTCAAGATATGAGTCATAACTTTTTTAGAAATATATCGACTACAGCGTCATCACGGGCACGATCCCAATTTCAAACGCGAGCCTGACCGAGATACCTTTCACAGGTTTGATCCCAAACATGATATAATTTCAGCATGAAAGATCCAATATGATGAGCGTTTTCAATAAAAGTGAGTATTTTTAACCACTAAATCAATTGGAAGTTAGATATGCATTATTGTTTTGCTAGCTCGTCTTCCTCTTTAGTCCTTCCTTATTTGTTCGTAAGAAGACTTTATCACGAAGAAATTTTATTTGCGCTTCTCATCATTTGATATCGATAAACTTTAATTTACTCTTATCAACTAAAAATAAAATGAAATGATTTTTATACACAGATCGATTTGTATTTTTCTTTTTCTTTAATTTGCATCAAGGTGAGGAGAGATGCAAAAGGGGGGAAAAAAGAGAGAGTGAAAACTAATATCATGATGGCATACCATCATCCCAAAGAGGATAGAAACAAGAAAAGATGAATTATCAATTTCCCAATGCAGCTTTTATTGACTGCACTGTGAAACATGATTATATTTGCCCCTTTTGAATATAAACATATATATGGTGAAATTAAAGATAAATAGCACCAAATAGTGAATCACATGCCTTTCAAATTAAATCTAGCTACATTCATATATTCACATATCTAGCTATATATAGTTCAAATTTTAAAATTATAATTTGTGCTCGTGATCTTTCATGAGCACCTTTACAGTCAATATAAGAGTAGAGTTTACTCACCGAGCATCTCAAATTCCAACGGCAGATTACCCTCGTCACTAAATAAAAAATAATTAAAAATTATTCAATGACCCATACAATTCATGATTTGAGCGCTGAAATCTATTCCCCACAAAATCATTTGTTTGCTCAAATTTGAGCACTAAATATGATTCGAAGAAATGCTCTAGAGAGAGGAGGGAGTGGGAGAGTGATTGGACTGTCGTATATTATTTATACATTTAATGATAACATATTGCAACCTATTATTTTTTATCCTATTAATTATTTTTTTATTCAATAATTTTTTTATCTTCTTTTGAACCTATTTATTTATTGATAGTGAAAAAATAAAGGTAGAAAATGTTTTAATTTAACCAATTCATGATTTATTATGATCAATCATTTTGTGTGTGAGATGCGTTTGAAGAATAGTGGATTAGGTGAATAGGGCAGGTTCAATCACTAAAACCACCAAGTTTTATTGATTATTATAGTATAAAGACATAATTACAAAGTAAAGAGTCAATTATATGCACTAATTATATATACTAGGATCATACATAGGTCAATATAATGTCGTTGGATTATCCCGATAAATGGCTATAATTAAAGTGAAATCTAGGCATTAAATCTCGCATGATTGTAGAGTAAGAAAAATTTGAAAATCAATTTAATTACTGTTAAAACGCAGCAAATCAACACATTAAAAATAAGGGTTAATTACCTCTAAAGTAATAATTTTTACCCGATTTTTTATTTTAAACATCAATTTTTAATTTTATAATTTTAACATAAATTGATATTTTTTTAAATTTGACATCTTATTTATGTAGAAATCATGTGTGCGTAACTTAATTCATTTGATACTGTGACATCCGATGTCTAATTCGGTTGTCACGTCAATTTAGTTCAATCGGAAATATCATAAATGTCTAATTTACAAAAGTTTCAATTTATGTTAAAATTACAGAAATTAAAAAGCAATATTTAAAAAAAACCAAGTAAAAACATGATTTTAGATGTAATTAACCCTAAAAACAATAGTATGTACATATATATATATATTGTTTTAGAATACATGTACATATAATTATATGTATGTAAAGATCGCGTCCAACAACATAAAGGATAAATCAGCTAAATTAATACTACAATTTCTTCGATTAATATTTAGCAACATACTATGTAGCTAGGGTTCAATTTAAATAACTAGTGTTATATAATGTAATAAGGCTAATTAATTGATTCGTTATTTGAAAAATAACATTGATATTAGGACTTGGAAAATGATGTGTGTTTGAAAATCTCTAACAAGTTAAAGTTAGATTTGTATCGAGGTATGGAAATCTGTATGTGAAAAGTTTGATGCTAATGATTTGAAATGTAGACTATATAGTCCTTCACTTTTCCTTTTTTCTTTTTTTTTCCTACTTTTAACTTTTTCTTGATTGTAATATTTGGGAAGAAAGAGACTTTAGATCACTTGATATCGAATCTATGTTTGATAATACATGTACCTCGAGTTTTTTTTAATGCGTAAATGTGAATTTTATACATGTATTCATAATGAGAAATATATTCATAATGAGAAATATATTTGAATGGTCTGTGGAGAACTGCTTTCTTAATGGAAATATATTGAAAAAAAAGTAATTCAATCATTTGATATTGCACATGAGATCCTCTAGTTCCAATTTCCAAGTTGTGTGTGTTAATAACTGTGTATCAAATATAAAAAAAAAATTCATTTTTTTCTCAATTTTAATTTCTTTTAGTTTAGTATTGTTGATAATGATGTTCCAAATGAAGTTATCACTTCGTTTGATAACATCGAAGTCAATGTTCTGCATCACGTATTCCATTATTCTCGTAACACAGAGTTCAACTCTCTGGGAGCTAATTTTATCTTTTCCTTATTTTTATGATTAATTTATTTTAAATATTTAATCTGATTATTTTAAAGTGATTTTTATCACTTATTTATTTCCACGTTTTTAGGATCCATTAATAGATTAAATCTATTCAAAATAGTGGATTAAAATCTGACCTTGATTTAGTCGAAGTTGGTTCTGATTTTCTAGGAAACGTGATGTTGTCATTCTTATTGGAAATTAAACCGATCCGACATCACAAATTTATTTTGGGTTATGATTGTTTGAGTTTTTGTCTATGCATCTAATATATTGAAATGTGTAATTAATTCGAATTTGTGGGCGAGATTCGACAAATTTTTTTTAAAAAAGGATTTTATATTCTTGCTTCACGAACACGAGTGCTTGAGTGAATAGTAAATAGTGTAGTGCACTATTCATTCATGTAGTCTAAGGGAATGTATTATTACACAGTTTTTGTGCAAACATAAACATAGGATACCAAATATCAATTTTCAGTCAAAAGGAACGTATCATATTACACATTTTTTAATCATAATGGAACTCGTAGTCACTATCAGAATTGAAAGTGCATTTTGAGAAAAACTTACTCATGTACAATAGACACTAAGGAGGTAATTTGAAAAAAATGGATATAAGAGCAAGATAAAATCTATAAGGTGTCAGTGAAATTCAAATTTAAGATCTTTTGGCATCCATTTACCCCATTCAACTGGTGGACCATTTATTTGAAATATATATGTACATATATTTATTATAGTACAAATGGTTCTCTTCTTTTTAAATCATGATGCAAAATTTATTACACATCATATTTTAAGTTACACTCCTTTCAATTATTCAGAGCATGAGTTACAAGTTTGGAACAATAATGAAAACAAAATGAATGGAGCTTTTAAGGTGATCTTATCGAGGAATTGTTATGTCATATATATGCCCCACAAATATCTCATTCCATTATATTAAATTCATTTTTTTTCTTTTAATTTATAGGTTTATCACGATTGTTTCTTTTGTTTATTCTTTTTTATGACCGTAACAAATCAATGTTGAGTCATTAATAATTTGCGCGTTTGTTTTGAGTAAACCCTACTTCTAAATATTGAGTAATCTATAAATAGGACAAGAATGACAAATATATAGCATAGCAAGCCTAGTCCAATGAGCATATACTCGATTGAACTCCTCCATTCACACACTCAATCGACCATTGGGTCACCTTCCAGAGATATTTATTTTATTATATATGTATATATGTATGTGGGTGTGTGGTTGTAAGCTACTGTTGTTTCCTTGTAATAAGTCATAATTGATTAATTTAATTGTGATTAAAAAATATCATCTGTTTGAAATATACTACTACTGATAGAATTGAACTTGCCTCGCCTAGGTAGTTTACAAACCTTGTGTTGGTTTCAGACTATTTGATGCAGATAGAAGACATGTTGGAATATTTTTATGTGGACTTATATATATTAATTAAATGTGTATAGCTGTCTTAAAGTAATCCAATTAAAGTGATCTAATAAGATTATAACTATGGATTAAAGGGTATTATAATATTGTCATGGAATTTAATTGTGTAGATACCATTAATAGATTTGTAATTTGTTGAGGGACCGAATTGCAAATCCCAGATAACTTATTATTATAAGTTAGGGTTATGGTCCCTAAACGACTGTAAACAGAAAAATAGAATCTGTATTCCTTCTACAGAATTCTCTACAGCAAACCCTAAGGTGCCGATCGTTTGGAAGATCCATACCACATCAAGAATTCAAGATTCAATAACTATGGATTCAGGTACGCTTCCGCTATAATACTGTATCTTGGTTTATCATCATAGAGTTCATGGATTTAGGGTGTGAATCTGGATTATTGCATGCCCAATGTGATTTAATTTTCTAATAAGTGGTATCAGAGCCATTCTATGTATGATTCTCTGAGATCTATGAATAAAGATTGATAAATCTTGAATTTTGGATTTATGGTGAATCTCGATTTTGACGGAATAAAGATGCGAGAATTGTGAATTTGCTTAGTAATCGGGACATTCAGATGCGTGTATTCATTCATTGGATTTAGAATTGCATAAGTGTTTTCGCGCGTTTCAAGAATTATCATGATATTTGACTTCTTGGTTGATAGTTGGTGTTTTTTTTTTTTTTTTTTTTTTTTTTTTTTTTTTTTCCGTATAAGCATGGCTGGATTAATGTTTTATCAATTACTAGTTAATTCACGCAAATCAGACGTAATCATGTTTTGGTCAAATAAGGTTGGTTACAATTGCTTAATTATGCTTCTGCGACTTGATGACATGGGAGAAACAGTCAATTTTATTTGGTTTTGCACTACTGGATTCTTCTGGAGCAGTAAACAAAATTTTTCGGTAGTGATTGTTATATAATTCTTGATGTCTTCTTCGGTTCTCTTAATTTAAAATTAAGAGTCAGTTTTTTCATCAAGGCCAAAATTCCCCAATTACAGTTATATATAGTCAATCAAATTTTAATTTAGTTTGGTGCATCTCACGTTCCTTATTAATTTGTCTATTATTTAAAGTGAATTTATTGAAACATGAAGTCGCCACAGTGACCTCTCTGTGTAGATTTATTCATTGAAAATATTAGATGTTTGTGTAAGTGTATTTTCATGCGGGTATTAGCTGGCCCACAGGAAGGTTAATATCTGGCAGAAATATACAAACACCTGTAGTGATAAATGCGTGACAATTATGAGGTTGTCCATGTAAATAATATGTCGGCCCACATGAAGACTATTATTTAACAGGATTTATTGTCAGTATTTGATCACCGCACAGAGGTATCCACTTGCAAATTAATATTACTGTCCACAGACTTGATATTAATGTTGTGTCCGGTGCCTCGAGATGTTATCAACTTATTTGATTTGATATTGATTATACAGTTTTATGTGAGCATGAAAGTTAATTTTGGTTTTTGTTCTCTGTTCAGCTATGATGTCTGCTACTTCTATTTCTACTAACACCAACAACATTCATATGCTTAACGGGTCAAACTTTAAGGATTGGAAAGAAAACATTCTGATCATTTTGGGCTGCATGGATCTGGACTATTCGCTAAGAGTTGACAAACCCGATTCTCTGACGGATGCAAGTTCTGCGGATGAAAAGCGGAACTTTGAGAAGTGGGATCGCTCGAATCGCGTTAGTCTCATGATCATTAAGCGCGGCATTCCAAAAGCCTTTCGAGGCACTGCCTCTGAGGAAATTAGTACTGCCAAAGAGTACCTTGCAGGAATTGAAAAACGTTTTGTGAAAAACGATAAGGCCGAAACAAGTATGCTTTTAGCTAACTTGATCTCACTAAAGTATAAGGACAAGGGAAACATAAGGGAGTACATCATGCAGATGTCTCATATTGCTTCAAAATTAAGTGCACTAAAGCTCGAGGTGTCTGAGGACTTACTCGTACATTTAGTGTTGATATCGCTTCCTCCACAGTTTAGTCAGTTTAAGGTCAGTTATAACTGTAAAAAGGAGAAATGGACTCTTAATGAGCTCATTTCATACTGTGTGCAAGAGGAAGAAAGGTTGAAGCAAGAAAGAACTGAGATTGCTCAGTTGGCTAGTACTTCCAAAGATAAGGGTAAAAGAACTAAGGAGGTTGAGAAAGCTGCTAAAGATAAGGGTCCAGTACAAAAGAAACAGAAAATAGAGAATTCGGATGACTGTTTCTTTTGTCACAAACCTGGACACCAAAAGAAAGAATGTCCCAAATATCGCGCTTGGCGCATAAAGAAAGGTATATTTCTTACTTTGGTCTGTTCTGAAGTTAATTTAGCTTCAGTACCTGGTAACACTTGGTGGTTAGATTCTGGTGCTACCACTCATATAAGTGTTTCAATGCAGGGTTGCCTGAGCTGCCGAAAGCCAATTGATGGTGAAAGATACATCTATGTGGGAGATGGCAAGTCGGTGGAAGTGAACTGGTTTCTTTTTGGATTTGAAAGACACTTTTATTGTACCGTCTTTTAGACGGAATTTGGTTTCTATTTCCTTATTAGACAAATATGGTTTTTCTTGTTCATTTGGGAATTATCAGTTCAGTCTTTCTTTAAATTCCAATGTGGTTGATACTGGTTCATTAAGTGCTTATGACAATCTCTATGTGCTTGATATTATCGCTTCCTATAATGAATCCTTGCATGTTGAATCTAGAGGTACTAAGCGAAAATTAAATAATGAAAATTCAGCAAATTTATGGCATAAGCGATTGGGTCATATCTCAAAAACCAAAATTGAGAGGCTTGTGTCAGATGGTATTTTAGATACACTTGATTTTTCGGATCTGAATGTTTGTATTGAGTGTATTAAAGGAAAACAGACCAAAACAAAGAGATTAGGTGCCAACAGAACTACAGACGTCTTACAATTGATACATACGGTTATTTGTGGGCCATTCCCTACGGCTTTTTGGAATGGTCAACTTTATTTTGTATCATTTATAGATGATTACTCACGATTTGGGTACCTATATCTAATTTATGAGAAATATGAGGCCCTGGACAAGTTCAAAATTTTTAAGGCTGAAGTTGAGAATCAACTCAACAAAAGAATTAAAGTTGTAAGATCTGACCGTGATGGTGAGTACTATGGTAGATCTGATGGCTTAGGTGAACAACGTCCAGGTCCTTTTGCTATCTTCCTAGAGGAATGTGGAATCGTCGCACAATACACTATGCCGAGAACACCTAGCATGAATGGTGTATCTGAAAGACGAAACCGAACTCTAAAGGATATGGTTAGAAGTATGATTAGTCATTCATCCTTACCAATATCAATATGGGGAGAAGCATTGAAAACTGCAGCTTATATTCTCAATAGAGTACCAACTAAAGTAGCTGCAAAAACACATTTTGAGCTTTGGAATGGGCGAAAGCCTAGTCTGAAGCACTTTCATATTTGGGGATGTCCAGCTGAGGCTAGGCCTTATAGGCCAAATGAAAAGAAACTGGACCCCAAAACAGTAAGCAACTACTTTATTGGTTATTCAGAAAAGTTAAGGGGTTTCAAGTTTTATGATCCCACTAGAAAAATAATTTTTGAGATGGGAAATGCAGTATTCTTTGAGGATGTTGAGTTTGGGGGGAGAAATAAGGTTAGAGATATTACTTTTGAGGAGGTGTCGGTCTCAACTCCTACTACTACTTCTGATGATTTTCAGGCTTCTATTCCTGTTATTAGTCGAGAAGTAGATTTGGAACCTCAACAAGATAATATTGAAAATCTTCCCACTCAGGATAATACAATAATTCAAGAAGAACAACCTCAACAACCTCAAGAACTAATGCCATTAAGAAGGTCCACGAGAGATAGGAGAAATGCTATTCCGGATGATTATGAAGTATATCTCCTAGAAAGTGAGGAAAATAGTGGAATGATGGAAAACGATCCTATCAATTTCCATCAAGCCGTGAATGATCCAAACTCTCAAAAGTAGATTGATGCCATGAATGAGGAGTACAAGTCAATGCAAGACAATCAAGTTTGGGATCTTGTCCCATTACCTGCAGGTGCGAAACCTATTGGTTGTAAATGGATTTTTAAAACCAAAAAGGATTTGAAGGGTAATGTTGAAAGATATAAGGCTCGTCTTGTGGCTAAAGGCTTTACTCAAAGAGAAGGCATTGCCTTTAAAGAGACTTTCTCTCCGGTTTTTTCGAAAGACTCTTTTAGAATTATTATGGCGTTGGTTGCACATTTTGATCTTGAGTTGCATCAGATGGATGTAAAAATAGCGTTTCTCAATGGTGACATTGATGAGACAATTTATATGGTGCAGCCAGAAAACTTTGTGTTGGGAGATCCAAAGTTTATGGTTTTCAAATTAAAGAAATCCATCTATGGACTCAAGCAGGCTTCTCGTCAGTGGAACCACAAGTTTCATCAAGTAGTAGTCTCGTTTGGTTTTGAGACTAATGCTGCTGATGATTGTGTGTATCACAAGTTCAGTGGGAGTAAGTGTATTTTTTTGGTTTTGTATATGGATGACATTCTGCTTGCCACCAATGACTCTGTCATGCTGCACGATACCAAGAAATTTCTATCAAAGAATTTTGAGATGAAAGATCTTGGGGAAGCTTCTTTTGTATTAGGAATCCAGATACATCGAGATCGTTCTCGGGGTATTCTTGGATTATCACAAAAGACATATATTGAGAAAGTGCTGCAAAGATTTGGCATGCAGAACTGCAAACCATGTGATATCCCTATAGCTAAAGGAGACAAGTTCAGTCTCGATCAGTGCCCAAAAGGTGATCTGAAAATTAAGGAAATGCAGAAGATTTCTTATGCCTCGGCTGTTGGGAGTCTAATGTATGCTCAAGTATGCACAAGACCTGACATAGCTTTTGTTGTTGGAATGTTGGGTAGATATTTAAGTAATCCCGGTATGGATCATTGGAAAGCAGCTAAACGGGTTATGAGGTACTTACAGAGAACAAAGGATTACATGCTCACATACAGAAAATCAGATCATTTGGAGATCATCGGGTATTCTGATTCTGATTTTGCTGGATGCCAAGATAGTAGGAGATCCACTTCGGGCTACATTTTTTTATTAGCTGGGGGAGCCATTTCTTGGAGAAGTGCTAAGCAGACACTTATAGCATCTTCTATCATGGCAGCTGAATTTGTAGCATGTTTTGAGGCATCCAATCATGGAATATGGCTGCGAAATTTTGTCACTAGGCTCCGCATTTTTGAGAATGTAGAAAGACCACTAAAGTTGTATTGTGACAATAACTCAGCAGTAATGTATTCCAATAACAATAGGAGCTCTAGTAAGTCAAAGCATATTGACATTAAGTTCCTAGTTGTGAAGGAGAGAGTACATAGTCGACAGATTATTATAGAGCATATAGGGACAGACTCAATGGTTGCGGATCCGCTTACTAAGGGATTAATACCCAAGGTCTTTCATGAGCATACTGCTCATATGGGTGTGATTTTGTTTTAGTATGCATTGGTTATGTGGGAGTTTGTACTGTTTTATAGCTCTGTAATATGATTTGGACACATTTTGTGTTTTATGGATGAATCTGTACAGATATAAAGTATTCAGTTATTTGGTTTATTACACTGTGTTATTTTAATTATGTTTGATCTCACTATGGAATAAAGTGGACCAGTTGGAAATAGGCATGATAGATCACATAACATGTAATTTCCATGCTACACATCCATGATTGATCTATGTCATTTGGTTGTATCGGTATATGTGATTATTGATGGGTCTATTCACGCACAAAGTGATGACAGCCTCTTTAGTTCTATGCTTGTATAATCAATGGACGAGATTATTTAGGATACCCTTAAAGTGACAGCACAGTTTGAGCTCATAAGGTATTACACATTTCTTTGGTAATATATATAGTCCATGTGTGAGATTGTTGGAATATTTTTATGTGGACTTATATATATTAATTAAATGTGTATAGCTGTCTTAAAGTAATCCAATTAAAGTGATCTAATAAGGTTATAACTATGGATTAAAGGGTATTATAATATTGTCATGGAATTTAATTGTGTAGATACCATTAATAGATTTGTAATTTGTTGAGGGACCGAATTGCAAATCCCAGATAACTTATTATTATAAGTTAGGGTTATGGTCCCTAAACGACTGTAAACAGAAAAATAGAATCTGTATTCCTTCTACAGAATTCTCTACAGCAAACCCTAAGGTGCCGATCGTTTGGAAGATCCATACCACATCAAGAATTCAAGATTCAATAACTATGGATTCAGGTACGCTTCCGCTATAATACTGTATCTTGGTTTATCATCATAGAGTTCATGGATTTAGGGTGTGAATCTGGATTATTGCATGCCCAATGTGATTTAATTTTCTAATAAGTGGTATCAGAGCCGTTCTATGTATGATTCTCTGAGATCTTTTGTTTATTCTTTTTTATGACCGTAACAAATCAATGTTGAGTCATTAATAATTTGCGCGTTTGTTTTGAGTAAACCCTACTTCTAAATATTGAGTAATCTATAAATAGGACAAGAATGACAAATATATAGCATAGCAAGCCTAGTCCAATGAGCATATACTCGATTGAACTCCTCCATTCACACACTCAATCGACCATTGGGTCACCTTCCAGAGATATTTATTTTATTATATATGTATATATGTATGTGGGTGTGTGGTTGTAAGCTACTGTTGTTTCCTTGTAATAAGTCATAATTGATTAATTTAATTGTGATTAAAAAATATCATCTGTTTGAAATATACTACTACTGATAGAATTGAACTTGCCTCGCCTAGGTAGTTTACAAACCTTGTGTTGGTTTCAGACTATTTGATGCAGATAGAAGACATGTTGGAATATTTTTATGTGGACTTATATATATTAATTAAATGTGTATAGCTGTCTTAAAGTAATCCAATTAAAGTGATCTAATAAGATTATAACTATGGATTAAAGGGTATTATAATATTGTCATGGAATTTAATTGTGTAGATACCATTAATAGATTTGTAATTTGTTGAGGGACCGAATTGCAAATCCCAGATAACTTATTATTATAAGTTAGGGTTATGGTCCCTAAACGACTGTAAACAGAAAAATAGAATCTGTATTCCTTCTACAGAATTCTCTATAGCAAACCCTAAGGTGCCGATCGTTTGGAAGATCCATACCACATCAAGAATTCAAGATTCAATAACTATGGATTCAGGTACGCTTCCGCTATAATACTGTATCTTGGTTTATCATCATAGAGTTCATGGATTTAGGGTGTGAATCTGGATTATTGCATGCCCAATGTGATTTAATTTTCTAATAAGTGGTATCAGAGCCATTCTATGTATGATTCTCTGAGATCTTTTGTTTATTCTTTTTTATGACCGTAACAAATCAATGTTGAGTCATTAATAATTTGCGCGTTTGTTTTGAGTAAACCCTACTTCTAAATATTGAGTAATCTATAAATAGGACAAGAATGACAAATATATAGCATAGCAAGCCTAGTCCAATGAGCATATACTCGATTGAACTCCTCCATTCACACACTCAATCGACCATTGGGTCACCTTCCAGAGATATTTATTTTATTATATATGTATATATGTATGTGGGTGTGTGGTTGTAAGCTACTGTTGTTTCCTTGTAATAAATCATAATTGATTAATTTAATTGTGATTAAAAAATATCATCTGTTTGAAATATACTACTACTGATAGAATTGAACTTGCCTCGCCTAGGTAGTTTACAAACCTTGTGTTGGTTTCAGACTATTTGATGCAGATAGAAGACATGTTGGAATATTTTTATGTGGACTTATATATATTAATTAAATGTGTATAGCTGTCTTAAAGTAATCCAATTAAAGTGATCTAATAAGATTATAACTATGGATTAAAGGGTATTATAATATTGTCATGGAATTTAATTGTGTATATACCATTAATAGATTTGTAATTTGTTGAGGGACCGAATTGCAAATCCCAGATAACTTATTATTATAAGTTAGGGTTATGGTCCCCAAACGACGGTAAACAGAAAAATAGAATCTGTATTCCTTCTACAGAATTCTCTACAGCAAACCCTAAGGTGCCGATCGTTTGGAAGATCCATACCACATCAAGAATTCAAGATTCAATAACTATGGATTCAGGTACGCTTCCGCTATAATAATGTATCTCGGTTTATCATCATAGAGTTCATGGATTTAGGGTGTGAATCTAGATTATTGCATGCCCTATGTGGTGTAATTTTCTAATAAGACATACATAAATGTGTATAATTCATTCTCATTTTACGAATATCCAATGGAACATTAGAATAAAGTATAAATTCGTTAATTCTAATAAAAATACCGAAGATTGCACTAAACCAAATCAATCAATTTTATTTTTATGAAATTCAACTGCCCTATTAACAACCCATACCTATAGATTTATAATATAAGAGAAACTTAGAAAAAAAAAAATATAAATAATAATTCTTATAAAATTCTTAATTGATAATTGGGTAAAGGGCCAAAAAACACCCAAACTATATGCCCAATCCCACCTAGATGTATGAACTATTTTCTGGCCCAAATACACACCTAAACTGTTTAAAAAATACAATCGGCTTCCACAGCTATCGAATATATCGATGACGAGGGTGTGTATTATGAATTAAATTTTAAATCTCGATACCGATTCGATGTTAGATTTTGAAATTAAAAGAGGGATTTGAAACTCCATAGTATTATGGACTATTTGGTCATGGTTTCAATTTGTTCGATCGGAATTCATAGGTGATAGAATTGAGCTTGACACATTTTAATTAACGGAAAAAACTAACGATGTTAACTTCAAGTGTCAGTTTGTTCTTTTTTTGAATAGTTTAGGGGGCTGATTGTTCTTTTTAAATAGTTTAGGTGTGTATTTGGGCCAAAAAATAGTTCGTACGTCTAGGTAGGATTCGACATATAATTTGGGTGTTTTTTTTTTGCCCTTTTACCCTTGATAACTTAGTTATAATCTCGAAATAGGTAATAAAATAAAATGAAGTTTATAATATAATATAAATGTGATATATTTATTTAAACTTAATATCAATGTTGTAAATGAGCAAAATGCATGACTTCAATAATAGTTATACTTTTTTTTACCATACCAATTTAAAAAAGAAAAGGCTGACAAGTGGAGTTTGGCGAGGATACCAAACAGGCAAACACACGTGAGAGAGAGAGAGAGAGAGAGAGAGCGCTTATATTTTAAAAGAGAATTATGTATGAGATTATGTTACAAGTTAAAATTCATAAGATGGACTAAGATTCGGATTCATACACAATTAAACACCAACAAAATAACTAATGTGCTATTGAATATGAGTTTAGATCTGAATTTTGATTCGTAAAACAGCCTCACACAATTTATTATCATATTTTAGTTTGAAAATCAGGTTAAATAAAGTGAGTCATGTCGCATTTTATCCAATTTTTAGCGGCCAATATATTTGATTTGGATGAATTAAATAGTGTACGATTGATCTATATTTGTAGTAGATAATCGTAGTATTTTTATTTTTCAACACCAATTTTCGGTGAGTGAGAACTTAATTGTTAAAGTTAGTAATTAGAAAGGACATTTATGATATGTGGGAAAATGTGAAGAGTCACATTTATGACATCACATTTAGTTAAGACTTGTATTGAAGTGTTTAATCACTTAAGTGGAATATCTAATATGCAGAAATATGTGGGCTTCAAGCCCACATGCGCGTATGCCCATGTTAGTGCTGGTGCCAGTGGCAGTTCTTAGACTCAGTCTTGCTCTTATTCTTGGCACTCGGACCTCAGACCTCTGTTCGGTATTTTTATTTTCACCTAAACTGCAAGTGTACAACGAGACTTATAGGACAACAGTGAATAAAAGTATCGTATCCACGGGGATTTAATAATTAATATACTAGTTATCTATTTAACCTCTCACAGTTATCTACACGACCGAAAATTAATGGGGTATTTAATTACCTAACAAAAACTAAAAATAATAAATAAACTAAATTACCACAGAAGAAATCAACACGGATAATCAAACACTGAAGAAATAGACGCATTCTAGGATTGGATACTCATTATTTAATCCATTCTCTTAATCAATTCATTTAGTGTCTATGTTGGGATTTAAATCATGCTAGAACAATCACTCATGTATTCTAAACCTTCTCTCGAAGCGCCTGGATTGTAGATCACACAACAAATATTAACGTGTCTGTTCAATACTTATCATGCAACTCCTAATGGTTCCAAAGATTTGTTGTTCTCTAACTTAATCGCAACTCTATCGAGTGATATTGACTAACCCGTTAATTATTCCAGATCTTGTATTAAAACTCATCTCTCGAATTATGGATTAACACATCAGATTGCATCATTTAGTGATCAGGTAAATAATACAGAGAAAAGCAGGAATAATCAAAACATAATCAAATTATAAACACCATATAAAATTAATAAAAAGAACTTCATAAATAACTCATAATCCAACCCTAGAATACTAGGATTTTAGCTATCCATGGCAAAATAAATAATTAAAACAATCCACAAAGTAAACATTGTATTTCTAAGAATAGAGAAAATAAAACCCGGAAGAATTAATTTGTCTCTAATCTTGAAAGCTCTTGAATCCCTTGATCTTGTTCCTTGCGTCTGTTTTTCTCTACAACAAACTTCTGGTGACAACTTTTGGGTAGGTGGAATTATGTGTATTTTTGTGCATCAAAACCCCTTAAATACCAAGTTAAAAAAAGCCCAAAAATAGGTAAAAAAAAATCAGACAAGCCCACTCGACTCGCGACCACATTCGTGACCATGGCGCCCGTGACTCGGGTCGCGAATCCACGTGGCATGACGTGGCGCTGATGTGGCAGAAAATTCGCGACTAGTGCAAAATTCACGAGTGGGGTCGCGGATAATACAAAGGAGAACCATCTCCCTGTCGCGACCGTGCAGAAAAATAGGAAGAAGGTGATTGGTGACCCCGAGGGTCGCGAGTCAGGTCGCGGGTATTTTCCGGCTCCGGCAGCCTCTCACTATGTTGCTTCGTTCTCACTTGTTTTTCGTCTGATTGACCCGAGTCTTTTTGCAATGCGTTCCTAACTTGATTTTCCATCTTTCTAGGGTCTTCCCAAGCTCATTTGAAGTTCACAAAAAAAAAAATAGCATTAATTTCCTTCACAATGAACAAACACGTGACAATGCACAAAATATAGAAACTATGCAAAACTTAACATTTTATGCATGCAATGCCAATCAAATACCACTCAATTATACCTCAAAATACATGCAAAATATGAGGTTATCAACCTCAAATCTTGAATTTTGTGCTGGGGGTGTACCGACACCTATCTGGCCACTAAAGCTTGATTGTTGCATACTTTAAATCCTGGAGGAGTTAGTGACCTGCAGTGATGGTGGTCAGTTTCCGACACCTAGCTTGAATGCTGCAGTAATGGAGGCTGTAACTTTTGGAGGTTACACATCTAGGATAGATGACAACCCTCGTAACTCCAGGATGTTACTCACTTGGTATTGAATATTTGAATGCCCTTAGCCCTAATGCAAATCCTAAGTGAGGTAGGAATGGTGTGTCTATAAATAGAACACTTTAGAGCATGCTAGGAGAAAAAATCGTACACAAGCATCATTACATATCATAGTCATAGTCTGCTCCCAGTTCTCGTATTGTTTAGTTAGTTGGAGCTCTGTCGGAATTGTTGTTCTACTACCGAAAGGATTAAGTTGTATATATTTGAGAGACAATGCGTCAAACTGTAGCACTAACTGGAGTGTAATTATCTTACAAATATATATATTCTCGACTCGACTTATATCCAAAGACGAATCCAGAATCCGTCCAAGATCAAAGTTTCCTATAATTTTGTATTTCATTTCAGTTTGTTTAAATCCTGTAATCTACATTTATACTTCTCTTCTTTTCTTTGTACTTAGGTTCTAAATTCAAAATTTGAAACATTGTAATACTGTTTACAATTTTAATGGATTCACGGTGGTAACTTCGCATTAATATTTTTGTGTATATATTTTGCTTTTAGAATATCAATTTATTCTTCTTGAACTTTTGTTGTAGTTCGTTTTGGACTTTCAAATTTTTTAAGGGTCTGGGAAGAGTTGTAAATGAACAGAGCCGCTCGCTGCTATTCGGAACTCATCTCAAAAAACTCGTTCATTTTTTAAATGGGCCAAGCTCGAACAGAGTAGTATTTGGCTTGGTTAGTGACATGCTATTTATTAATATATAAGTGGCCGCAAGTGTACGGTGTTATTGCAATATGTAGTGAGTAAGAGTATCGTATCCCGCATAAACTGTAATTCCTATATTCTTAAACACAAGTACTTAATTAAATATCTAGACACTATAATCAAAGGTAGGAGAGAAAATAAATAAATGAAGATAAAATACAAAGTAAAATACTGGAACTATTAATTGATTAAAATACAGGTTTTAGGGAAACTAGATTATTATCTCATTCATTTAAATTCATTGATTCTTGCAACCTGACTTAGTCTTTAATTTATCAATGGTGGAAAATCATTGGTTTGTTACCAGACTGCTTATTAAAGAATATACAATAACATAGATATAATGAGCATGCACTTCACTTGGTCAGTTATTCACACATGTCATTACTCCCAATCAACACACGAAGATTTATTGAACCATATGTAACACTTGTTTACTGGGTCGTACTTCCCATGCACATAACTCGAATTCTATCGTTCTATCAATTAGTTCTTCTCCAATGAGTACATAAAATTAATTGACTAGCATACACAAATGTTGATCAGACACTCATGCAAGATGAGAATAAAATCATAGAAAACAAGCCCCGAGAGATAACAGGAAAAAAAATCAAAATCATATAGATAAAATTCATAACATCTAATCCTTAAAAACTAGCTAAAATTTAGCTAGATATAATAAAGTAAATAACAAAAACTAGAGTATAGATGTTTGATGAAGCCATGCCTAACATTGATGAAGAGAATCCCGAGCTGCAGTTGCAAGGGTCGATTACACGCCTAAGAGCAAGGAAGTTACAAGGTTATTTTCAAGCTATTGTGAGAAAGAAGTTTGAAGAGGAAGTGATCGAGCCATTCAGCCCAAAATGGATCACCATGTTGTCTATTGAAGATGAAGATGAAGGCATGATGTTGGAGACGAGTACTTGAGAAGAAAAGAAGAAGATTGGACGTGTGCATGTTGAATTCACGTGTTTGCATGGGAAACAACGAGTCTTGGATTTGCATGCATGAAGAATAATTAAATCTGGATTGGGCCGATTTTATTCCTTTAATTTTCGGTCATGGTTTAATTATTTAGAGTCCAATTATGAAGGCCCAAAAGTGTTGGGTTTTATTTATCCATTAGATAGATTTTTTTATTAATTTATTTTTGGTCTTTTTGGAACTACCTTAAATAGAGTTCTAATTAAGGTAGGAATCCTAGTTAGATTAGGATTACCTTTATTTTCTAATTCATTTAGGATTTTATCTTGAATTTTCGTCCATCCTTCTTTTATATAAAGGGGATCATTGTTACTTTGATATTTTAGACCATATTTGATTAAGAAGTATTTTGCCTTTCAATATTGTCTCACTCAAGATCCTCTTTTGTTTATTTTCAGCCAAAAATACACACTCTTAAGAAGCTTGCAACTTTTTAAGTTTTATCTTTAAATCTTGTTCTAATTCTCTTGTGGAGTTAGGGTCGGATTTGCAATCGAAGAGAAATCAAGTAGTGAATCTTTTTGTGTATCTTTTTACACTTGGAGTTTTGCCCCGATTTCAATTCATACACTATCCCCATCGTCGCCTACCACCATCCATGACTTCCATCAGCCATCCGACGTCCGTAACATCAGTCTCCATCGAGTTCGAGTCAAGTTGTACGTGTTTCCAAGATGTTCGAGTCCAGTTCAAGTATACGTGCTATTTACGTCGAGTTGAGCATCCATACCGTAAGTTCTTTATCTCCTTGTCATAACCTATCTACACCAGTCCTTCTTCACCCTACATCACTATAATAAACGTCCCTAGCCTCATCCTTCGCCAGCGAACCCAAAACAACCCTTATTCTCTTGGTTTTATTGTGTTTTATTTATTTGCCGTGTCACAAATCTAGGTATTTAGTCGAGTCTTTGAGTCTAGTTCATTGTCGTATTTCGAGTCTCATAACCCTTACAGTTGAGTCGACGTGTGTCCGATCTTATCTCAGCCTGGATCACATCATAAAAGTGGTATCAAAGCCACGTCGGCTTTGGTTCGTGGATAATTCGTTTGTGTTGTTTATTTTGTTACTGAGTTGTAATTTTCGTTCTTGTTCATTCATAGTATATGTAAAACAGTAATCTGTGCTTGTATGATTTTAGTTAACTGCTTAAAAACTGTTCTGTGATATGTGTGGGACAGATGCAAGAACATAAAATTATAAAGCAGTAAAAACGCACGAAATGGTAACCCAGTTCGGTTCAAACAACCTATTTTGGGGGGATTGCTCCCAAATTTGAAGTTTCGACTGGTACTCCTTCAAAGAGAGTATTAAGGATCTTACACATCCAAGCCTCCCGCCTTATGCCGCCCGTTCTTTTCCTTGAACTCTTTCGCTAGCCGAAAGTTGTATGATCCCCTCACAATCGTGACACTAGACTCTCTCTAGCTACCCACAATTTCAACTTACAATATCTCCCGAGATTGCGTATAAAACTGGAATAAAAATTCCCTCACGTGTTTTACTCGTAAACACTCAAGACTAGTCTATCACCTTGAACGTATTAATGTACAACTACTAGTTACAAAATGACAACAAACTGATTCTAACACTAGAATCTAAATAAAATATCAGTGGTACCAATTGCTCCTCAATTTGGTCTTCATATAGACGTCGATCTCCATCCGCCGCCAACATGGTAAGTAGATTGTGGTTTGTGTCCTTCCATACGTGTGTAGATACTCTCCAAGTATAGTGGGGTTAATTCAGCACTGGATCTACATCACAAGGCAGTAAAACGAATAAATCTTGACCTTCCAAACTGGTTTGGCGCAAGATATTTCCACCAAGGAAACTGCTATAAATAGCGTGTCCCTGGTTCTGTCTGGGACATACTCTGGAACAGTTCACCAACTGTTCTTTCTTTTCTTGCACAGCGGACTACAAATCTTTGTGGGACATACCCAGGCACACATTGTCGAACATATCTCGCTAATTCAACAACACAAATACTTAGTGCATGACGATGACACTAACAATCTCCCCCTTTGGCATTTATGGTCAACAATTATCATCATGATCTGCACAACACTTGAATAAACTTCGCAGATAAAAAATATATAAAAAAGAGTGATATATTTAAAAACTGTTCGAGATAGTTACAAGCACACTCCCCCTGAATCTGAATTGAGAGTGTCTTCAACATGATCAGAGCATTGTTTTCACAGTGTAGAACTGCATTGTCAGTCGATCAAAAATATAGTACAGACCAACAAAAAATTAAAGTGGGGTAAACAACATCCCCAATAAATTATTTGTTCAGAAATCATCAAACATTAAAAAAATGAGCACACGCTCAACACAACAGCAGCAAAAAGACCATCCTTCATCCAACCGTGGCGTTTGTTCACCAACATTCTTCTCCCCCTTAATTGTTGCTAGAAACGGCAAACACCAAACTTCAGGCCGGAGAGGCAGCAGCATCATCACCAGCCGGCTTATCAGCAGCTAGGACAGAGGAAGCACTTGGCACATCAAGCGGTGAGGCAACGCCAAGGGCTCTGGCCCTGAGATCAATCAACAAGGCCTCCAACTCCTACTTCCTAGTTTTGAAAGTCCGAATGGACTTGCTCAGGAACACCACTTCACGCTCTAGAGATTTGATATGCCTGTAAAAGAAAACAGAGGTGACAGAAAAAGAAGAAGCAGATCTGTCTGGGACAGATGATGTCACAGGTCTCGAGCTTTCATCAGCATCACGGGCAGGAACATCCGGAGCATGCTGGGATGAAAATAGCTTGTGGCTGATTTTCAGAGGCTGCGCAACAGCCGCATACACATCATTTGCAGAAACAACATCATGCTGGGCCATAATGATGCTAAAGATAAGACCAGGATGTCCAACAGGTTGCTGGGCATGAGCAGAAAAAGAAGAAGCAGATCTGTCTGGGACAGATGATGTCACAGGTCTCGAGCTTTCATCAGCATCGCGGGCAGGAACATCCGGATCATGCTGGGATGAAAATAGCTTATGGCTGATTTTCAGAGGCTGCACAACAGCCGCATACACATCATTTGCAGAAACAACATCATGCTGGGCCATAATGATGCTAAAGATAAGACCAGGATGTCCAACAGGTTGATGAAAATAGCTTGTGGCTGATTTTCAGAGGCTTGTGGCAGATTTTCAGAGGCTGCACAACAGCCGCATACACATCATTTGCAGAAACAACATCATGCTGGGCCATAATGATGCTAAAGCTAAGACCAGGATGTCCAACAGGTTGCTGGGCACGAGCAGATTCAGCATGAGCAAACACATTCTCAAAGATAAGCAGACCAAGATTAAACTCGCTACGAGTGCCCACTTTGAACAACAACAAGGCCACAGACTTGCCAACAGTAGAATCATGAGTACTGGGCAGCTAATTCTGAATAGCAACCTTGTGAAGAATCGAGTACTTCACACTCAGATTAGAAGCCAACAATGCACGCCCCAAGGGCCAAATAACCCGACTTCCTCCAGTCAATTCCGACACAATCTCATTTAGATAAAAAACAGGCACAGGAGCAACAAGATTCTCACGACCTAAAAACTCATTAATCACAACAGGGAAAAATGCAATCCAATGACCCCGCACAAAAACTGAAAAAACATGCTCATAGGAAACATCACGTATGCGCTTGGACAAGTTGGCATAAAACTCATGTACAATAGCAACAATAAAAGGTGGAGCATAATAAGCAGATTTTTCTAACCGGAGATCATGCAATAGAGAATCAACACATGTTCCCTCTATATCGGACTTAACGAAACAACGCTCGGAAACCAACGAGCGACCAGCAACAATCTTGAATTGATTTTGGTGAAAGACAGAGATAAACTTACTTGAATCAAAGTCCTCTGAATCGGAATCTGATCTGTCTGGAATAGACTCAGGGACATCCTCTGCTTCTTCATCAGAGGGGGAAGGTGCTCTGGCTTGCTTCATCAGCGGGTGACGACGTCCCGATATCAACCCCATCCTCTGAACAGACACACTCCGTGTAACACGGCGAGCAGGAACAACATCAGGCTTCTTAGCCACAGACTTTTTCCCAGAGGGCTTCATAGATTTGGGGGGTTTTGATGAAGACCCCTTCTTAGTAGCAACTTTCTTGGATTTGGGGATTTTTGAAGAAGAAACCTTCTTCGCAGCAACCTTGGCCAACACCTTTGATTTCAAATTGGCGATAGGTGTGTCATCGTCATCATCAGACACCGGAGGAGTGACTGGAACATCTCGCAACTCCAACTTGCGTTTGAAACCGCGAGTTTTGGAGGAGGTAGCCTTTGGAGGAGGGACATAATCATTCTCATGAATAGGAGAATCCTCATCGAGAAAAGAGATATCAATATCATCTCCACCTTGATCTTGAACAAGAGTTTTAGCAGTAGCAACCGGTGATACTTCACCAAGAGGAACTTGAACAGTGACAATGGGCGTGTCACTATACACAGGGACAACAACAGAAAGCGACGGAGCTTGAACAAACTTCAGAGCATCAAGAGATGTAGCAAATTCTTCAATAGAGGTAGGCTCTTCGTCAACAGCAGAGGCGGTGACATCATCTTCAACAGAAGCCAAGGAGACTTCATTACCTCCAACATTCTCTATAACAATCGTAATTGAAGCATCCAAAATTTCCACAGACACCATGGGCAGAGAGGATGGCTCTTCAGAAACCCTAGGAGAGGGTTGAACAGTAAGATCTGTCTCAGACACAGACCTAGGCGGTGAATCAACAGAAGGTGCCACAGAAGCAAGGGCTTCGGAGGAAGCAACAGATGGCTTCACAAGAGCAGAGACAGAGGCAAATGAAGACGAGAACACAATTGGTTGAGAAAGCTCTGCAAGGTGTCGTCACAAGTCTTCTGTAGAAATTCTGGGTTTCTTCGCTTGAGAGGGCTTAGAAGAAACAACTTTGTCCGCAATTGGAGTTCGAACAACAAAAATCAAGCAACCACCAGAGAGAGAGAACGACTTGAAAATTTTGCTGAGATTCTGTCTCTTTTGAAAAAAATAAGGTTAAGAACTTAATTAGGAAAGTAAGTTATGAAACTTTCCTTCACAAACACACCCCACGCACACCACCCTGCAGCTTGGTATAGAGAAGTGGAACCGATCATGGTGCGAAAAATAAGGCACTACTAGCTGTTGAAAAAGTAACCGTTCCTCCAAAGTAGAAACTGTTCGAGACAGATATTGACACAATACTTACAGACCATATTAACCATGGTCATTTTATACTCTCTATACATATATCACTGACTAAGACTGTATAGAGAGTCTTCTCACAATGGAGAAGTTTAGAGAACACAAAGACCCAAGGAGGATCTTAGTGTTTCAAACCTTCTACTATCAAGTGCCTTTGTAAAGATGTCCGCAAGCTGAGCATCTGTTCCAACATATTCGATCACAACATATCCATCTTCAACAAGCTCTCGGATGAAGTGGTGACGAATGTCTATGTGCATTGTACTTGAGTGCTGAACTAGATTTTTCGAAATGTTAATCGCACTCATTAATGTGACCCGGGACCTATGGGACACGACACGACACAAAATACGCGGAATCTAGGAAAGAAACTACGTCGGTAAAGTAAGGGAACAATACTCGAATATCTAGACGACTAAGACAAAACCAAAATACCTAGACTATGACACACAAAACCAACACAAAATCCAAACAAAGAGGGCTGTTTTGGGAGGTTAATGGAACGGCTATAATGAAGGTATTTTCAAACGTGATGTGTAGGTGAAGAATGGCTTGGGTAGATAGGATATGAAAGAGTTGTAACGAACTTACGAATTAAACGGAACGAAGTTGATCTTGAACTTGAACTTGTTGAACTCGAGCTTGTGGGATGTGGATGAACACATACGGCTATGGTGGTGGATGGCGTCGATATGGCTAGATGGTAGATGATTGTAGATGCGAATCACAACCCGAAAGTTGCCTTGAATCTCGAACGTATACAAGGCCAATTTCTTTAAGTTGATCTTCAAAGTAGCGAGTCTTCGACGATCCCTCAAACGTGGACGGTGAATTCCCTTTGTAAAATCTAGAGTTGCTAGTTCTAAGAGTATGAATTTAATATTTAAATTCACAAAGATTAAATGGGGTTGAGACAATATTGAAAGCAAAGCTTAAATTATCAAATATGGTCTAAAGTATGAATGTCACAATGTTCCCCTATTTATAGGCTAAGGGGCACGAAATTTATGGCCTAAAAATAATTCATGGTCGAATTCATCTGCATTAAAAGGAGACAAATCAGCAATATTAAATGTAGAAGAACACTTATACTCACTTGAAAGATCAATGCGGTATGCATTATCATTAACACCGCTCAAAACAGTGAATGGACCATCTCCTCTAGGCGACAACTTCAATTTCCTCAAGTTAGAGAAGCGGCCAGGACTCAGATGAATCCAAACACGTTCTCCGGGCTGAAAGACAACTTGCTTGCGCCTCGTGTTGCGTGCGGCGACGGTTTTACACCTTTGTGCTCGATCCGGGCACGAACCTTTTCATGCATCTCTCGAATATAATCAGCTCTCTTCGTACCTTTAACACTCGTTAGATGCTCAATGAGTAAAGGAATCAAATCAGTAGGAGTTAGTGGATTAAATCCATAAACTACCACAAATGGAGACATGTTAGTAGAATAATGAAGAACACGATTATAAGCAAATTCAGCATATGGTAAACACTCTTCCCATGACTTCAAATTGTTTTTAATTAGAGATCTAAGTAAAGCTCCTAATATACGATTCACAACCTCAGTTTGACCATCGGTTTGTGGATGACATGTAGTAGAAAATAATAACTTAGTATCTAACCTTCCCCACAAAACACGCCAAAAATGTCCTAAAAACTTAGAATCCCTATCACTAACAATAGTATGAGGAATTCTATGCAATCTAACTACATGAAGAAAGAACAAGTTGGCAATGTAAACAGCATCATCAGTTTTCCTACATGTAATGAAATGAACCATTTTGGAGAACCGATCAACTACAACAAACACCGAATCTTTACCTGACCTAGACCTAGGTAATCCTAATATGAAATCCATGGAAATATCGATCCAAGGAACTATAGAGGCGGGTAACGGCGTGTACAATCCAAACGGGTGTGAAGTGGACTTGGCTTGACGAAAAATAATGCAACGACTACACACATTCTCTGCATCCCTACGCATATGCGGCCAAAAGAAGTGTTCATGCAGCAAGTTCAATGTTTTATGCACACCAAAGTGACCCATCAAACCTCCCGCATGCAATTCCAACACTAATAACTCACGCATAGAACAATCCAGGATGTACAACTTCGACTCTTTGAACAAAAAACCATCATGCATATAAAAACTATCAAAAGGCTTAGGTTTGCTAACACACGACGCATAGATAGGGCTGAAATAAACATCATGTATGTATAAAGCTTAAATGGACTCAAAACCTAGCATCTTAGCATGCATTAAGTTCAAAAGAGCATACCTTCTAGACAACGCATCGGCTACAACATTCTCCTCGCCCTTTTTGTACTTGATCACATATGGAAAAGACTCGATGAATTCTACCCATCTCGCGTGTCTCTTGTTCAAATTTTGCTGCCCTTTGAGATGCTTTAAACTTTCATGATCCGTGTGAATCACGAACTCCTTGGTCTAGAGATAATGCTGCCATGTGTCCAACGCACGCTTCAAAGCGTATAGCTCTTTGTCGTACATGGAATATCTCAAACTGGCGCCACTTAGTTTCTCACTGAAGTAGGTGACGGGCCTGCGATCCTGCATCAAAACTGCACCAATACCTATGCCCGAAGCATCACACTCGATCTCGAAAGTTTTAGTATAATTAGGTAAATAAAAAAAGGAGCAGAACATAACAATGCCTTCAAAGTACTAAACGCATGATCTTGTTGCTTACCCCACTCAAATTTCCGGTCCTTCTTACTTAGCTCATTAAGAGGGACGGCTATACTGGAGAAATCCCGTACAAAATGACGGTAAAACCCAGCCAATCCATGAAAGGATCGAACCTCTGAGGCGTTTTTCAGTGTTGGCCATTCCTCAATCGCTTTGATTTTGGAACGGTCTACCTCTATACCTCGTGAACTGACGACAAAGCCTAGAAAAATGACTTCATCTATGCAAAAAGAACACTTAGACAAATTTCCATACAACTTTACATCACGCAGAAGACAGAAAACACGCCTAAGGTGATCTATGTGCGCATGTGCACTGTGACTGTAAATCAGAATATCATCAAAGTATACAACCACAAATTTACCAATCACATCACCCAAAACATGGTTCATCAATCTCATAATCGTGCTCGGTGCATTAGTGAGACCAAAAGGCATAACTAACCACTCATATAGACCATGCTTTGTTTTAAACGCAGTTTTCCATTCATCCCCTTCATGCATTCTAACTTGAAAATAACCAGATCTCAAATCTATCTTAGAAAACACATTGGAACCACTTAATTCATCTAGCATATCATCAAGTCTAGGGATAGGAAATATGTACTTAACCGTTATTTTGTTGATGGCGCGGCAATACATGCAGATCCTCCATTCGTTGTTCTTCTTTGGCACTAGGATGACTGGAACTACATAAGGGCTTATCGACTCTCGAATTTGCTTCTTCTCCAACAACTCCTTCACTTGACGATCGATCTCCTTCATCTTCTCGGGTGAAGTGCGGTACGTCGGTCAGTTGGGCAGGACGGTGCCATGCACGAAGTCGATCTGGTGCTCGATCCCACGAACTGGAGGTAATCCACTTGGAATCTCTTCTGGGAACACGTCCGCGAACTCCTCCATAAGTGGCTACACATCACAAGGTAAGGAAACACCATTAGTAGCACTATTCTTATACGATAAAAGTACAAAAGGTAATCTCGAGTAATCGAGTAAGTCTGTCGAATTGCCACGGTCTCCCTAAAAGTATGTGGGCTGCCTCCATGGGAATAACATCACACAAAACAGTGTTAGAATAACGACCTTTAGTAAAAGACACGTATACCTGACCTGTAACTCGAATAGAACCGCGATCTGTAAGCCACTGCAGCTTGTAGGGCTTCGGATGCTTTGTTGTGGTGAGGGTGAGCTTATCAACGGCATACTGACTGATTGTATTGATCACGCTCCTACTGTCTATAATCATCGCACAAGTCTGATCTTTGATAGCAACTCGAGTGTAAAAGATGTTCTCACGCTGAGATTGCTATTCGTCTTCACGATTGATGTTCAGAATGCGGATTGAAACTAGACTGACATGAGGTAACTCGGGTTCTTCATCTTCAAGTTCAACTTCTAGATAGTCGACAGCATCAGTGGCGGTGGCCTGGGGCTCCTCCTCATCTTCACTGGCTGATTCAAGTCCATTCTGTTCATTGAGGAACAGAACACGACAGTTTGGGCACTGATTCTGAAAATGACCCCAACTTTAGCATTTATGACACTGGATGTCACGGGCTCAACTAGGGGCTGAAGTCGGTGTCGTATTGGACTGATTGGGCTGTTGGAATAGAGGCCGTATGGGCGGCGCCGGTATAGACTCGGGTCTACAGCTGGACTGCGGTGTAGAACGGTCGAAACGCCGTTCAGGTGGTCCGGACTGACCTCGAGGTCGTGTGGACTCATAACAAGGTGTAGAAGGTGATGTGGAATGTGTACCTTTGTTCCAAGAGGGCCGTGTATGTTGGTTTTGTATACTAGAAGACTTGTCTTTGTATACTTTTCTGATGATATGATAATATGAAATGAAAGTTATTGCAGTCACTGTTTGCATTTAGATTATGTTCTATAATTGTTCTATGCAATGTTCTATATACTTACATTGTAGATGATATGGTGTGGGGAGTCACACGGTAAGATCATATCATTAGAACCTTGTATCGTATTAAAGAATTTTCTCACGGCTTAGATGGTCCTGAACACACCATCGGTACACCGTAGAATAATCTGATAAGTTAGTTTATCTTGACTAACTGATTATTCTAGTACACTCGTTGTGTATTGAGGAGGATCGTGATAGGATACTATTCTCTGTCTCTGACCCAGTTACTGAGAAAATAAAGATCCACAGAGTTCGGGTTCTGAACTCATGTGATATTGGCGAACATATGTGTGCGTTGTTTATTACTTTGATTTATCAATGAGTAAGATCTTTTCGTAGATCGAATTCGATATCTTGGGTAATGACATATACATGATGTCTCGAGCAGTGTGTATGAGCACCGTGTCCCGGTGCGCCAGGTTGATGATGTTCTCTTGAGGAAACACAAGTTCATGTTGAAACCCTGCAGGTGGAATTCATACCTTACATGGTAAAGCTTGTGTGGTACTACTCAAGGTTTTAGATGTTAATTAATTATAGCTGTCATAGGCTGACATAATTAATTAATGAACATTATATCTTAAACACGGGGAGTGGCTGGACTAAAGGAGAAAGCATATTCGTAAATATGTATTAAACTGGTAGGTCAGTTTTATTTCTTTAGTGGAATAAAAGTAAAACTTAATTTATTTAATTATATCCTAAGTTTATTGGATATTAGATATTAAATAAATTAGTGGGCCAATTTAATATTCTTCTAGATCCCTGTTGTAGCCCAATATGACTGAAAGTGGACTGGATATAGAACTTAAGATAGAGGCCCAGCCCAACAGGGCTGGAGCATGAAATTTCACCCCTCCCTATATATAAGGGGGTGGGAGGCACGAAATTTACATGATTATTATCATAAGAAATCAGCCCCTCTTTGTCTCTCAAAGTTATCCACAGATTTCACAATTCTATCTAGTAGATTTCAGCCCACTCTGAATCTAGATACAGTCCGAGAATACAACAGAAGATCTTGGAGTGGAATTGTGCAGTGGTCGTGTGTGACATAAGTGGTGCCATTATCATTGTTCATTCAACAACAAGATTAGATCTGTAATCTTGTCCTCAGACCGTCTATCGATTTGTAAGTAGATTCATTTTCTATGTCTTCCGTTTTATTAGAATCGAATCTGTTTTACATGCTATTTGATTAGAATGTGATAAACATGCATGTGACATAAAATTATGATTTGCATGAACATGGATTAATGAACAACCAAATAGATCCTGCGGTGGTTTAATTCGAAAAAACCCCAACAGTGTAGGTGTTGCACTATGTTGTGATCGATGGCGGCCTTCTCTCAGCTGCTTTTCCACAATCGATGCGTACTGCACCATCCTTTCTACACTGGTGAAGTCTTTGAGCTCGACTTCACATGCAATATCGGGATTCATGCCTTCAATGTACCTAATGATGGTAGCATTTAAGGTCTCCTCCTTCCCGACTCGGTTCAAGGCAGTCTCCAACTCTTTGTGATATTCTTCAATCAAACAGATGCCTTGTGTGATCCGGTTGAGCTTCTTCTCAAGCTCTCTCTCATAATGGACTGGAATGAAACGCCTTCCCATGAATCCCTTCATTTCTTCCCAAGTATCAATTGGGGGATTTCGATTTCTGCGCATCCTCTCTTGCTGCATCTCCCATCAAGTGGCTGCGTAGCCTCTAAACTCAAAACATGCTAACTGCACCTTTTTAGCTTCTGTAAAGTCGTAGCAGTCGAAAATCTTCTCTACCTTACGTTCCTAATCTAGATAGATATCGGGATCGTGAAGGCCTTCGAACTCTGGAATGCTTGTTTTGATGTTGTTAAGCATTCGATCTTCTCCATAGTCATCATTGTAATTTCCACGCCTTTGACGGTGACCTCGATCTGGAGTATCATATCCGGCATCGGTATTCTCATCAAAGTACTCATCTTCTGGCTTGTTTTGACGCTCATCACGTCGAGCTTGTCATTCAAATGCATGCACTAAATCATCAATTTTGTGGGATAGTGCCTATTGCTGTCTCTGGAAGTGCTTTGAAAGCGCTTCAAAGTGGTACTTAGGATCCCACGGTGGTGGTGGATCCGATGAAGACTCCATGGGTGCTTTGGACGGATCTCGGGGCGGGTCCAAAGGTGGAGTGGTCGACTGAGGGTCGACTGGGGGAGTCAAGGATGACTCGGAGCGGGTTTCTTTCTTCATGACACCTACAAAATGAACAAACGTAAAGAAAAACAAGATAGGACCTCACAATCTCATGTCACTCGTTTGTTTTCTCTCTTGATTTTACCACTCATGTATCACTCAATATATGGGTGCACAGTGTGTGAAAAATCATGTATATGACTATGTGGGAATCGGTTCTTCTGCACTGGGATGGACGGTATGCTACTCTCGGAACACGGATGAATTTGGTGTGTATGGAACGAGTATGGGTGTGTAAGGGGGCTGCCGAATGGTTGTGTAAAATGGAAGTGGTGGTTGAGTATGGTAGAGGAAAGGAAAAAATTAGATTAATTAATGAAGTCCCAATTAGATTAGGAAGTCCAAAAATAAATCTAGGTAGAAAAGGGAAAGAAATAGAATAGGATAAGGGAAGAAGAATTAAATATGGCAATAGGGGATTTGGATATGTATCAATCTATGTGACACAATCTAAATACCTTAATTAGCCTAGACTCTAGAAAGAAAGAACCAAAAATAGAATATGATACCTATGGAAGTTACCAAAAATAAAATAGACTTGGAAGGAAATTTCCAAAAAGAAAACAATATCTAAAAGGAAATAACCAACTAAAGACATGTACCACAAGGAAGGTACCAAAAATAAAGGAACACAAAAGGAAACAATGGATATACCTCTTTTTTTTTTTTGAATTTTCGGATTTCCCTTTTTTTTTATCCAATTTTTTTTTGAACGATCGGTTTTCTCTTTTTTTTTTGATCGTATGTTTTTTTTATACAATGAATGATACGGAAAATAAATTACAACTCGATAAAACTCAAAATAAACAAACGAGTATGGAACCATGAACGATATAAACCGACGTCGCTCTTGATACCAATTTATGATGTGACCCGGGACCTATGGGACACGACACGACACAAAATACGCGGAAGCTAGGAAAGAAACTACGTCGGTGAAGTAAGAGAACAATACTCGAATATCTAGACGACTAAGATAAAACCAAAATACCTAGACTATGACACACAAAACCAACACAAAATCCAAACAAAGAGGGCTGTTTTGGGAGGTTAATGGAACGGCTATAATGAAGGTATTTTCAAACGTGATGTGTAGGTGAAGAATGGCTTGGGTAGATAGGATATGAAAGAGTTGTAACGAACTTACGAATTAAACGGAACGAAGTTGATCTTCAACTCGAACTTGTTGAACTCGAGCTTGTGGGATGTGGATGAACACGTACGGCTATGGTGGTGGATGGCGTCAATATGGCTGGATGGTAGATGATTGTAGATGTGAATCACAACCCGAAAGTTGTCTTGAATCTCGAACGTATACAAGGCCAAATTCTTTAAGTTGATCTTCAAAGTAGCGAGTCTCCGACGATCCCTCAAACATGGACGGCGAATTCCTTTTGTAAAACCTAGAGTTGCTAGTTCTAAGAGTATGAATTTAATATTTAAATTCACAAAGATTAAATGGGGTTGAGACAATATTGAAAGCAAAGCTTAAATTATCAAATATGGTCTAAAGTATGAATGTCACAATGTTCCCCTATTTATAGGCTAAGGGGCACGAAATTTATGGCCTAAAAATAATTAAAAAGCTAATCCAAAGTGGACTAGAAACTTACCTAGAATAGAATTCTAATTAAGGTAGGAAATTACCTTAAATAAAACCTAGTCAAGCTATGACTCATTAAATTCGAAAATTACATCAAATAAATAATAAAAACTGACTCAAATAATTAAGTACTATGATCTAATTAAATACTAAAGTCTAAATAAATCAATCCCCTAATTAAAATAACCAAGGGATGATTTTTCCTCATGGGCACCGAGTATCTGCTTAGGTGTGATCATGCCTAACGCGAAATAGTCTTCTGTACCAACATCCAAGACTTGATCTTCAATTGCTTCAAAATGGACGATTGGCACTTCTCTTTTAACTACTCTTCAAATATTGCACTCCATGCTTTGATCTCCATCTTCCATTATCAACAAGGTCATCATCTTCAAGCTACCTTGCACGCTGTCTTCATCTTCGAGCTTCTTGCGAATTGTTGCTTGTAAATAGTCTTGTAACTTCTTAGCTCGTAGTCTTGTGACGGGACCTTTGAATTGCAGCTCCGGATTGAGTTCTTCATTGCTATGGATATCCTCATTACTCATATTGTCACAGTATATAGTAAGGACAGACTGTGGGACACCATAGTCATGCAGCATTTGTTTCATCCACAAAAGTTGAGTACAACAACTCCCAACAGCAATATATTCTATCTCGGCAGTAGAAAGTGAGATAGAATTCTGTTTCTTGCTGAACCATGAGACTATGTTATTTCCAAGGAAGAAACATCCTCTAGAGGTACTCTTCCTATCTTCAGTACATCCTGCCCAATCTGCATCGCAAAACCCCACCAAACTAGGGTTCGTATTATAGGAAAACCAAAGTCCCAACTCAGCAGTGCCCTTTATGTACTTGATTATGTGCTTGACAGATTTCAAGTGACTTTCTTTGGGTTCAGATTGGTAGCGAGCACAAACTCCCACACTATAGCATATGTCTGGCCTACTTGCTGTAAGGTAGAGCAGACTCCCAATCATACTCTGGTACAAGGTTTGCTCAATAGCAACACCAGCTTCATCTTTTGACATCTTTGAAGATGTCCCCATTGGAGTTCTTTTTGGGCTGCAACTCTCCAAGCCAAATTTGCTGATTAAGTTCTTTACATATTTCGTTTGAGACACAAAGATTCCATCATCCTTTTACTTCACTTGAAGCCCCAGAAAATAGGTTAGTTCCCCTACAAGACTCATCTGAAATTCGGAAGTCATGTCCTTCACGAAGTCTTTCACCATTCTATCCGAGACAGATCCAAAGACAATATCATCAACATAAATCTGAACGATGTTCTTGTTAGATTTTTCTCTCTTGATGAAGAGAGTTCTATCAGCTCCACCTCAAACGTATCTTTTCTCCAGAAGGAATTTGGTAAGTTGTTCGTACCAAGCTCGTGGAGTTTGTTTGAGACCGTAGAGGGCCTTCTTCAGTTTGTACACATACTCAGGATGGTACGGGTCTTCAAAGCCTTTGGGTTGGCTTACAAACACATCTCCAGATAAGTACCCATTTAAGAAGGCACTCTTCACATCCATTTGGTACAATTTAAACTTCATCCATACAACCTTGGCGAGGAGCAATCTGACAAATTCAAGACGAGTAACTGGAGCGAACGTCTCATCAAAATCCACACCTTTAACTTGTGAATAGCCTTGAGCCACATGTCTTACCTTATTTCTGGTTATGTTCCCTTCTTCATTGGTTTTATTTTTGAAGATCCACTTCGTGTCGATCACATTAACACCTTTAGGACATGGAACCAAATCTAATACTTCATTTCTTTCAAACTGCAAGAGCTCTTCTTGCATGGCATGAATCCATCGATCATCTTGTAAGGCCTCTTTAATGTTCTTGGGCTCAGTTGTAGAAGTATAGCAGACATTTGCAATCATCTCACGATAGTTCTTTCGAACTCCTCTGGTTCTAACTCCTTCACCCACATCACCAATTATATCTGCTGCAGAATGATGCTTCTGCACACCTTTTGAAGGTTTAAAGCTATCCACATTCTCATTCCTCATCTCAGCCTGATCATTGTGTTCTGAACTGTCTGGAACAGAAGCTGGCACAGGAGTTGTGACATCAACAATCTCCTCATCAATCTGGGCAACATGTTCTTTCAGATCATCTACAACAATATTGATGGACTCCATCACCATCTTGGTCCTCTTGTTGAACACTCGATAGGCCCGACTATTTCTCGAATATCTGAGAAAAATGCATTCATCTCCTTTGGCATCAAACTTGTCAAGCTGCTCTCGGTCTCTTAACATATAGCAAGTACTTCCAAAGATGTGTAAGTACTTTAAATTTGGTTTCTTCTCTTTCCACAGCTCGTAGGGAGTGACTTTTGTCTTGGGTCTGAAATACACCCGATTGATAACATGACATGCTATATTCACAGCTTCAGCCCATAGATTGTCAGGGACAGATTTTGCCTTTAACATAACTCGGCTCATTTCCTGAAGAGTCCGATTTTTCCTCTCAACAATACCATTTTGTTGAGGCGTTTTTTGTGCAGAAAACTCCTAAGTAATACCTCTTTCTTCACAAAAACATTTGAAATAAGCATTTTCAAATTCACGACTGTGATCACTTCGAATTCTCATCACAGCTGTTGCTTTCTCTACTTCAAGCTTGAGACACAGATTCTTGAATGTCTCAGAGATTTCTCTCTTATCTCTAAGGAACTCAACCCATGTGAATTGTGTGAAGTCATCCACACACATAAAAATAAACTTCTTCCGTCTAATACTTTCAATTTGAACCGGCCCCATCAAATCCATATGCAACAGCTCCAAAGCTTTTGAGGTGGTAATCTTCTTAACAGATTTATGTGATGTATGAATCTTAACAATTGTCCCTCGATCTGTCTCCATCCATCAGCAGCACACATTCTTTGTTCTTCACAAGACATTTGTCTCTAGTAAAATGAACCAAGAGACCTTGATCACAGAGTTGACTTATGCTAATTAAGTTAGCTTTTAGTCTTTCAACAAGTAGAACATCCTCCAAGTTGGGCATCTCTTCAACATTTAGATGACCACAGCCAAGAACTCTTCCTTTGACACCGTCTCCAAAAGTAACGGATTGATAAGAACAATCCTTTTGGATATTCTTCAGCATACTGGCATCTCCAGTCATGTGTCGCGAGCATCCACTGTCAAAGTACCAACTGCTCTTTGCATGAATATTGAGGGCAGTATGAACAACATAGTTCCTGTGATTGTTCCAGGATCTGTTCTGCACAGATTGTCTTCTAAAATTCAGGTCATTCTGAGATCGACCTTTCCTCCTTATTCTTCTGAGATCATTGATGTAGTACCTACAGTATGGTCAAATGTGACCAGGTTTTTCACAGTAGTGGCAGACAACTCCAATCTTTCGAGGCTGTGACTTTTGAGGATGTGGCTGCTTGATCTCTAGTTTAAATTCAGGTTCTGGAATAGATTCATCATGCTTTCCAGATGTTTGTCCTTGACAGAAACGATCAGAAAACTTCCCACCAGTGTATCCAAGACCTGTATGGTCCTGCAGAATTTTTCTTTTAGAAAGGATGTCATCGAGCTGAGACGATCCAGAACTCATCATCTTGACAAGCTTCTTTAGATAAAACAGTTCACCATTCTGAGAGTGAGAATTGTTTCTGGATTATTGAAGATCATTCTGCAATTCACTGAGGCGCGTGGACAAACTATCTCTTTCTTTAATGAGATCACCATTCTCTTTCATCAGCCCTTCATTGACTTTAACCACCATGATCTAGCTCTCATGAAGCTTTTTGTAAGCTTCTATGGCAGACTCTTCAGTGAATTCTTCATCATCACTGCATTCCGAAACATTATCATTCTGTCTGTCAGAGACAGAATTAGACACAGGTTATTTGTGAGAATGTGTCATGAAAGCAATATAATTGTTCATGCATTCTTCATCACTCTCACTATCATCTCGATCATCACTTTCACTAAGAGTGGAACTGTAGGATTTATTCTTCTTCTTTAAGGTGTTATCACATTCAGCTTGATAGTGCCCAAGACCACCATATTCTCTACACTTGACTTCCTTCTGTTTTTCTTCAATGGAATCTTCATCTTTAGATCTCCGAGGTTTGGAGAATCTGTTCTTGACAGAATTATTCTATGAAGACTTCTCATAACGTTTGACAAATTTTGAGAAATTCTTTGTCAGCAGAGCAATTGACTCAGCCAGATTATTTTTATTAGAGACATTACTTGGCACATCAGAACTGGAGCCGGCTGAAAAGGCTATGCTTTTCTTCTGAAATGTCTCTTCATCTGTTAGTCCCATTTCAAAAGTCCTCAGGGACCCCATCAGCTCCTGTAACTTCATCTTGCTCACGTCCTTGGCCTCTTCTATCACCGTGACTTTATATGCAAATCTCTTGGGAAGAGATCGTAGAACTTTCCGTACAAGTTTCTCCTCAAAGATGGCATCACCATGTGCAAAGCTTTTATTAGCTATGTCACAAATATTGGCATTGAAATCAGCAAGCTTTTCACCTTCATCCATTCGAAGGTTTTCAAATCTGGTAGTGAGGAGCTGCATACGAGATGCACGAACACTGCTCATTCCTTCAAAAGTAGTTTGAAGGATATCCCATGCATCCTTTGTCTTGTCACATGTGGAGATGAGTTTAAACACGTTCATGTCCAATGCAGAGAAAATGGCATTCATGGCTTTAGCATTCAGCCCTATGATCTGATAATCAGTATCGTCAAACTCTTCTTCTGGCTTCAGCACCGCTTTGCCTTTCTCATCCTTCTTGATAGGAGGCTTCCACCATTCAGTCACCATCTTCCAGGCACGCTCATCAATTGAGCGAATGAAAGCTGTCATACGAGCTTTCCAATAGGCATAGTTATTCCCATCAAGGAGCGGAGGTCGCACCGTCGTGGCTCCTTTCTTCATCGAGTCCATCTCGGCAAAAACAAAACAATAACACGGATTAATACCCCAATATCAACCCTGAATACAGGCAACCCGCTCTGGTGCCAATTGTAAAACAGTAATCCATGCTTGTACGATTTTAGTTAACTGCTTAAAAACTGTTCTGTGATATGTGTGGGACAAATGCAAGAGCATAAAAGTATAAAGCAGTAAAAACGCACGAAATGGTAACCCAGTTCGGTTCAAACAACCTACTCTGGGGGGATTGCTCCCAAATTTGAAGTTTCAACTGGTACTCTTTCAAAGAGAGTATTAATGATCTTACACATGCAAGCCTCCAGCCTTATGTCGCCCGTTCTTCTCCTCGAACTCTTTTGCTAGCCGAAAGTTATAAGATCCCCTCACAACCGTGACACTAGACTCCCTCTAGCTACCCACAACTTCAACTTACAATCTCTCTCAAGATTGCGTATAAAACTGGAATAAAAATTCCCTCACGTGTTTCACTCGTAAACACTCAAGACTAGTCTATTACGTTGAACGTATTAATGAACAACTACTAGTTACAAAATGACCACAAACTGATTCTAACACTATAATCTAAATAAAATATCAGTGGTACTGATTGCTCCTCAATTTGGTCTTCATATAGGCGTCAATCTCCATCCGCTGCCAACATGGTAAGTAGATTGTGGTTTGTGGCCTTCCATACGTGTGTAGATACTCGCCAAGTATAGTGGGGTTAATTCAGCACTGGATCTACACCACAAGGCAGTAAAATGAATAAATCTTGACCTTCCAAACTGGTTTGGCGCAAGATATTTCCAACAACGAAACTGCCATAAATAGCGTGTCCCTGGTTCTGTCTTGGACATACTCTGGAACAGTTCACCAACTGTTCTTTCTTTTCTTGCACAGTGGAAAATAAATCTTCGTGGGACATACCCAGGCACACATTGTTGAACATATCTCGCCAATTCAACAACACAAATACTTAGTGCATGACGATGACACTAACAATATATAAAAAAAAAGAGAGAAAGAGGCAGTACAACCGAATTTAAAAAAAAATCTGCCAAAAAAAAAATCCGAAAAAAAATCAGATTGTTTATTTCGATTTGTTCTTTCTTTCCTTGTTAGTTTAGACTCTTTCCTTCTAGATTAAGTATTTAGATTGTGTCCACATTAAGTAGAACACAACCAAATCTAAATTACTTTATCTAGATCTCTCTTTCCTTTCAAGCTAATCCTTTTCTATCCCAATCTTCTTCCACACCCAAAATTCGACTCCTACATCCCAAGGGGATCGAAATTTTCCAGCTTATTCATCTACACCCACTGTTACACCCGTACACCCTCATACAGCATCCGGTGCATACACCACGCACCTATACCCTACACCATACACCATACTCCATACACCCTACACCCATACACCAAAATACACCAAAAAACTCCATCATCTACTACAACAACTTTCGAGTAGCATTCCATCCCACTACACAGAGTTTTTTGATCGAGATCAAGAGATTGACTTGCAAAAGAAACAACTTCCATTCTACTGGATTTTCGGCCATCTTGTCCACTTATTCACACGTGCACCACCATATTGAGTGATACACAAGTGGTAAAACAAGAGTGTTAAAAATTGAGTGACTGTATGTTGGTGAGGATCTCTTTATTCTTCACGTTTGTTCATTTTGCAGGTACCATGAAGAAGAGCAACAGAAACGAGTTGCCCAAGATCAGTGAGGACGACCCGAAGTCGCCCATCACACCGGAAGAAGAGACGTCTTTTTCCGATACACCAGAATGGGATGCCAAGTACCATTTTGACGCATTGACTTCATATGTCAATCGTCAAAATTGCGAGATGGAAAATAGACATGGTGATCAACTAGCCAAGTTAGCTGAGCAGATTGGGAGCCTCAAAACCCAGTCAACTGAAGCTAAGATAGTTCAAGGACCTCCTGAGAGGCCCAATGAATCCCCAAGCGCAGTAGAGAGGCAAGTTGAGCCTCAAGAAGCCGCAGCTAGAGCCGCAACACAGCCCAGAGTCACCGCCAGACGTCCCCAGCCACCACCTGAGCCTAAAGAAGATGATTACGGACCCGAGTCTGATGATCATGAGGAGTTCAAAGATGATTTCGAACCTCTAAGAAGGGGGAACCGCCGAGACTATCCCCGAGCCCCATACAGGCGTGTATTCCACGTCGATAGACCCAGATTCGATGAAGACAACTCAATGGTGAACAACATCAAAACCACCATTCCAGAGTTCATGGGATTGCACGATCCAAATGTGTATATCGATTGGGAAAGGAAGGTCGACAAGATCTTCGAATGTTATGAGTTTCCAGAGCTGAAGAAGGTACAACTCGCCTCCTTAGAATTCAAAGGGTACGCCGCCACATGGTGGAAAAATCAGCAGCAGAGAAGGCGCCGTGATCGATATCCACCTATCGATACATGGCAATAGATGAAGGATATCACATGAGGGTGATTCATTCCAGTTCACTATGAACGGGAATTGGAAAAGAAGCTGAACTTGATCAAGAACGATACTCGATCGATTAAAGAGTATCACAAAGAGCTTGAAACCATGCTCAATCGAGTGGGCAAAGAGGAGTTGCTAAATGCCACCATCATCCGGTATATCGAAGGGATGAATCCGGATATAGCATGTGAAGTTGAGCTCAAGGACTTCCACAGCATCGAAGAGAAGGTGCATTACGTCACTATAGTAGAAAGACAGCCGCGAGAAGGCAGACGGTGCAGTCATCACAGTGCCGCTACCTCTGGGCCTTCCCAGAATAAAGGTATGTCTTCTACTCCTCCATCTGATTCTACACGACCTCGAGGTTAGCCCGGACAACCCGATCACTGTTTTAATCACTATGCACCGCCAAACAACAGTAGATCTGAATCTACTGTAACTGCACCCGTAAGGCCACCGTTCCAACGGCCAAATCAGCCCTCTCAACCACCAAATGCAGCCCCTAACCGTGCTCAAGACATCCAGTGCCATAAATGTCAAGGATGGGGCCATTTTCAGAACAAGTTCCTAAATCGGCGCGTTTTGATCATCATAGATCAAAATGAGATCGAATCCGCCAGTGAAGGAGAGCAAGAATAGCCCACCCATGATGAGAAACCCGAGGAATCATCGCCTATAGATGATCAAGACGAGGCTGAGCCCGAGCTCAATCACGTCAGCCTTGTCTCCATTCATAGTCTTAGTCTAATACGTGACGAGGATCAGCAAAATCAATGGGAGAACATCTTTTACACCCATGTCGCCATCAAGGATAAGATATACTCAATGATCATCGATAGTGGGAGTGTAATTAACACCATAAGTCAGTACACGGTCACAAAATTGGCATTACCTGTTATGAAGCATCCGAAGCCATACAAGCTTCAATGGCTCACAGACCGCAGCGTCATCAAGGTTATCTGCTAGGTAAGCATCGATTTTTCCATAGATAAATACTCTAACACAGTTTTTTCCGATGTTATTCCTATGGATGCAGCTCATATCTTATTAGGGAGACCCTGGCAATATGATCGGCAAGCTAAGCACGATGGATTCGCAAACACCTACATGATGCTGTGAAATGGCCGATCTACAATCCTCAAGCCTTTACCTCCAAAGGCTGTAGCCGAAGACCAATTGAGGATGCAAGAGAAATTCAAGAAAGACAGAGAGAGGGCAGCCGACTCTGCCGCCAGTAGTACCGCCGCCACCGCTGAATTTTCGGCCAATACCGACCCCTCGACTGATGATTCTTCTTCCACCCCTCCCAACACGTCGAGGCAGCCCCCTAATGAGCCTAAGACAGCTAGTGGTTCAAGTAAAATGACCTCCAAGAAGCCTCAAAACCGCAACCATTTTATTTCGGTTAAAGGTGTTGAAAAGGCTTTAAAACAGGTTTGTCTTATGTTTTATTGACCTGTAAGAGTAGTGCTACTAACGAGTCTTCTTTGCCTAGTGTTGTGCAGCCTCTCATGGACGAGTTTGCAGACGTGTTCCTGGAGGAGATTCCAAGTGGTTTACCTCCAGTTCGAGGGATCGAGCACCAGATCAATTTCCATCTGGATGCCGTGTTACCCAACCGTCTAGCTTATCGAACGAATCCCGAGGAAACAAAGGAGATCGATAGGCAAGTGAAGGAGCTACTGGAGAAGAAGCAAAATTGTGAATCCTTAAGTCCGTGCGTCGTTTCTGTAATTCTCGTGCCAAAGAAGACAAATGATTGGCGAATGTGCATGGATTATCGCGCTATCAATAAGATTATGGTAAAGTATCATTTTTCCATTCCTCATTTAGATGACATGTTAGATGAATTATCTGGTTCTAAGGTCTTTTCTAAAATTGATTTGAGATCCATATATTTTCAAGTAAGAATGAAAGAAGGGGATGAATGGAAAACAACTTTCAAAACAAAACATGGTTTATATGAGTGGTTAGTTATGCCCTTTGGTTTAACTAACGCGCCTAGCACTTTTATGCGTTTAATGAACCATGTATTGCGTGCCAAAGAAGACAAATGATTGGAGAATGTGCATGGATTATTGCCCTATCAATAAGATCATGGTAAAGTATCATTTTTCCATTCCTCATTTAGATGACATATTAGATGAATTATCTGGTTATAAGGTCTTTTCTAAAATTGATTTGAGATCCAGATATTTTCAAGTAAGAATGAAAGAGGGGGATGAATGGAAAATAGCTTTCAAAACAAAACATGGTTTATATGAGTGGTTAGTTATGCCCTTTGGTTTAACTAACGCGCCTAGCACTTTTATGCGTTTAATGAACCATGTATTGCGTAATGTGATAGGTATGTTTGTGGTTGTCTATTTTGATGATATTCTTATCTATAGCCGCAGCACACACGCACACTTAGACCATTTATGTCGTGTTTTCATGCTTTTTCGTGATGTAAAGTTATATGGTAATTTGGCTAAGTGTACTTTCTGCATGAATGAAGTCATATTCTTAGGCTTCGTTGTGAGTGAACGAGAAATGGAAGTAGACTGCTCTAAGATTAAGGCAATCGAAGAGTGGCCGACTCCTAAGTCCGCTCTGATGTTCGGTCATTCCACGGCTTAGCTAGATTTTATCGCCGCTTTGTGCGCCATTTTTCCACTATAGCCGCCCCTCTTACTGAACTTAGTAAGAAGGATCGACCATTTGTGTGGGGAAAAGCCTAAGAGGAGGCGTTTACACGCCTTAAGTATTTGCTTTGTCATGCACCTATTTTATGTTTGCCCGATTTTACTAAAACATTTGAAATAGAATGTGATGCCTCGGACAAGGGTATTGGTGCAGTTCTTATGCAGGAAAAGAGGCCCGTCGCCTACTTTAGTGAAAAGCTCAACGATGTAGCCCTCAAGTATTCTACATACGACAAGGAGTTGTACGCTTTGAAGAGAGCTTTAGAGCTGTGGCAGCATTATTTGTGGCCAAAGGAGTTCGTGATTCACACGGATCACGAGAATTTGAAGCATCTAAAAGGCTAAAATAATCTAAACAAGAGACATGCGAGGTGGGTCAAATTCATCGAGTCCTTTCCGTACGTCATCAAGTACAAAAAGGGTGAAATTAAGTAGTGAATCTTTTTGTGTATCTTTTTACACTTGGAGTTTTGGCCCGATTTCAATTCATACACTATCCCCATCATCGCCTACCACCATCCACGACTTCTATCAGCCATCCAATGTCCGTAACATCAATCTCCATCGAGTTTGAGTCAAGTTGTACGTGTTTCCAAGTTGTTCGAGTCCAGTTCAAGTATACGTGCTATTCGCGTCGAGTTGAGCATCCATACCTATCTACACCAGCCCTTTTTCCACCCCACATCACTATAATAGACGTCCCTAGCCTCACCCTTCGCTAACGAACCCAAAACAGCCCTTATTCCCTTGGTTTTGTTGTGTTTTATTTATTTATCGTGTCACAAATCTAGGTATTTAGTCGAGTCTTTGAGTCTAGTTCATTGTCGTATTTCGAGTCTCATAACCCTTACAGTTGAGTCGATGTGTGTTCGATCCTATCTCAGCCCGGATCACATCAATGTTCATGACAAATTCAATCGATAAAACCGTAAACACAGTGGAATTCAGCTATCTATATTATCTCTTTTGCGGCATCCGTTCTCTAGCACATTGACACATTCTTGTGGATAGATGACAAGTCTTCATTTTTCTTCTCTCTTTTGTGTTCCTCAGGTGAAAATAAGTGATATTATCTCCTTTTAGATGATATGGGGTGTGTATCCAAATGAAGACTTTAAATATGTAGATTTAATACTCTGATTGGAGAGAGAAAATCTCACATCCGTGGACCCGGTTGACCTGGGTCAGGTGAAATATTTCACACGATCCAATAGCCTATTTTGCACACGGTCGATCCAAGTGAAATTGATCGGATCGACCCACTCATTCATATTTTACATTGGGCTGGGTTGACCAAAGCTTTACGGGTCAACCCAGTCCATTTTCTCCACGGGCTTCGGGTTTTCGTGGACTTTGATCATTTAATGTAGTTCATTAGGTCTTAATCAAGTTTTTAATTAATCCCAATAGCCTATTTTGATCCTTCCTCAACTCTCCATGAGCATATTCGACTCTTTTGCTTCAATTATTCAACAAATTCACAAGTATTACTGTAAAACTAGAAAACACATCAAAAATTCTAAATGATAACAAATAAAGCATAAAGGCTATATAAAGTACAAAACTTAGCATTCTAAACATCATCGATTCATATCCAAAAGTCTTGCGAACATATTCGAACTCGTAGCTTAATCGAACATGTTCGCAAACTTGTTCATGAATACCATAAATATTTTGAATGGGTAAATTAAATAATTTTTTTTTCAAGATCGAACTCAAATATATAAGTTAAACAAGATTTTTTTCCGAGCTCATACTCAATTAGTAAATTTTTGAGCATTTCATGAATTGAGCTCGAACCGAATTCGAACATGATAAATATTTATTGAGTTGAGCTCAAATAAGAGGAAAAAAGATTGAATTGAACTCAAGTTGATCTCGAGTTCAAATATTTTTTTTTTAATCATAGAGATCTCTAGTACATGAAGATATAAATAAATTTTATGTACATTTGGAAGCAGGTAGTACTTGTGCTAACTGCTTACTTTTCAGTGTTATGAGTGATTTATTTATTTATTTTGTTTAGTAGTGATTTCAAGTAAAATAATGTGATAGTATTAGAAATGATAATTTTCTCCAGGTTAGTGAGTCTAGGGCCGTATGCTCTCGCCTGATATAAAGTTTGTGTTCGTCTATTGTACTAGCTTAATAACTCCATGTTTAAATAAAATATAGATATTTATGGAATAGTCTATTATGTCCTTATAGCCCCTATTAATACTTAATATATATATATATATATATTATATTGCATATAATAAAATATATGTAAATAAATACTTTATAAATTAATAAATTCTCTAAAATAATCGTTTTCTCCAATTCTTACGTGGCTAATTGAAAAAATGCACAACTTCACTAAGTTAATAAGATAATATATTTTCGGAAGACCCGTATATAAATATATGGTCCTTTAATATCATAATTTAATAAATCATTAAAATTAGAGACACAATTAAGACAATGTAGTGAAATATGATTTTGGTGTTGTTTGCATTTTCTTATAACTTAAATTTAATTGGAGCTCATATCTAACTTTTCTTACTGCATCTACAAGTTCCGGTATCATATTCTTAAAACTGAAATATAGATGATGTTCATAATTTTTAATATTAATTCAATGAATATAATACATAGATTAGTAAAAGATAATGATTTTCTATGTAATTAAAATTCAAATTCATTGAATTATGAAAATACTTTTTAAATTAATAATATTAATTTATTGATTAATTAATATCTATATGAAATAATAAAATCTCATTGTCTCAACATTATAAATTTATGGAGGTTTTAATGTTTTGTTGTATGATGGTCTTCCTTTTCCTTCAATAACTCTCACTGTCACTATAACCCATTAACGATCATTGAATCATAGGCAGAATGAATCAGAGGCTGGGCCAATAAACATGTCAATTTCCTCCGTTTAGTATAGGGGTCACCTGAATATTTATGCGATAACCCCTAGGGGTGGGACGGTAAGGTATACATTACTTTTTTCACCATACCTTTACTTTACCTTACTTGTACGGTATGGAGAAAATCCATACCGTTACCTTACCTTAACATTCGGTATACCTTCCAATGGTATACCTTAAGTTCAGTATGAAAAAATGGCATACATTTACCGTACCTTTATTTCGGTATACCTTACCGACACCGGTATACCTTATCAATATCGGTATACATTATATGTCAGTATATCTTACCGACATCGATATACCTTATCCTACTATCTTACAATATATCTCATATATTTATTAAATATATGAAACACCCCTAATTATAACGATCAAAATTCAAAAAAATAAAATAAATCTTCTCATGCCACGATATCTAAATTCCAATAAAACAAAACATATACTTAGAAATCGTAAGAATTATTTACTAAGTATTAATTAAGAACATATTTAGAATTACTATACATTAAGTATAACATAAGATTAATTATAAGTGTTTGACATTGTAAATTTACTAGATATTTATGAATGTATAACATATTTATTAAGTATTATATATCAATCATGTTTTTATAATTAATATAAATTGTATAAAATATTATAAACTCACTATATATTACAAATTTCAAATCATTTACTTAGAAATCGTAAGAATTATTTACTAAGTATTAATCAAGAACATATTTAGAATTACCATACATTAAGTATAACATAAGATTAATTATAAGTGTTTGGTATTATAAATTTACTAGATATTTATAAATGTATAACATATTTACTAAGTATTATATATCAATCATGTTTTTATAATTAATATAAATTATATAAAATATTATAAACTTACTATATATTATAAATTTTAAATCATTTACTTAGAAATTATAAGAATTATTTACTAGGTATTAATTAATATCACATTTAGTTTTCATTACTATGCATTAAGTATAATATAAGATTAATTATAAGTGGTAGATATTGTAAATTTACTAGATAGTTACATATGTATATCATATTTACTAAGTATTATATATATATCAAGTTCAAGTATCTATAATTCACACACACATATACATATATTTATATAATATCACAAATATACTGGTATACCGTTACAATGGTATATGCCGTACCAACGGTATATACCTAAAAAATTCGGTATACTGTCGGTATCGGTATACGTCGGTATACCTCGGTTTTTAAAATTCTATACCGTTATCTTACCGAAAAATCTCGGTACGGTATCATACCTTACTGAAAATACCGGTATACCTTAAAGTTTGATATTTCGATATTTTTTCCAGTACGGTAAGTACGGTATGACGGTATGTTTCCCCAGCCATAAATTAACCCTCATAACTACAATCGAGAAAATGGAATGAATTTGGAGAATATGTGAGAGGGTGATTCTAAATATACAATAATTTTTTCTTTCCACACCATCAAAAATAAATAATTTAAAAATAAGTATTTATAAAATTATTTAAATATCCTCGTTAAATCAAAATAATTCAAAATGAATTAAAACAAATTAAAAACAAATGCACTGGTCTTCTTCTTCATCTCTCCACCACCGTCGACCACCCTGCCTCTCCAATTTCTAACAGCCAAATGTGCGCCGACCACCACCATCGATGGAGGCAGTGACAAGGCGGTGGTAATCTGACTTTAGATGATGAACAATTAGTTATATGAACTCCTATTTATTTTAAGAGAGTTTTCAAATCAAAGTTATGGTGGATATTTTTTTTTACATGCACATGTTTGATTTATTCAATCTTTATATTATTATTATTATTATTATTATTATTATTATTATTATTATTATTATTATTATTATTATTATTATTATTAATTTGTATATAATTGAAAATGTAATGTTGTTTAAGTTAAGATATTTTAAAGAACACAAAAACTTACCTGCAGCGGCTGGAAATAACACTATTTCAGACGGGTTGGATCCGGGTTTTATCCGACCCGATATATATAAAAAAAAACCCGCTCCTTCCCCCATTTTGATTCACTCCTAACCCTAATTTCACTCTGAAGCGCAACCGTTCTCACTTTTCCTCCCAATCGAAAACCCTAGCCTGAACATAAGCTCTCGCCTCTTCATTGTAATGGAGTTTTTCGGCACTGATATCCTCTAGTTGCAAGCGAAGAGGCACCGTCATCCGTTCAATCGATTTTTCTGACAACCGTGAACCTTGGTTTGAAGTGAAGATCCGACGCTGTGAGTTCGATTGAGTTCTCTGGTGTTTTTCATGATTACGATTTCATTCCAGGTTCGTTTCTTCTCCTTTTTAGGTTTTTTAATCTCGTCTCTAGTTTACAATTTTTTTCTATTTCTTTTAAGCAATTGATATTTATTTTTAATGTGTTGCTTTTGTTTATTTCATTTTCGATGGTTTGAAGTGAAGACCCGACGTTGTGACTTGGATCGAGTTCTCTGGTGTTTTTTTTAATACGCGCGATTTCATTCCAGGTTAGTTTCTTCACATTTTTAGGTTATTTAATCTCATTTTTAATTTATAATTTTCTGTGATTTTTTTTTAATGTAGCACCTAATCATGTATCTGAACCAAAAATAAATATGTGTTGTTTGTATTTAATCCATTTTCGTTGCGGTTTTTTTCCCCTCTTTTAATTTTTGTTCATGTTCTTTGTTTTATTTATAGATACATTATGTTTGTTAACGTTCTTAGATTTCCTATTAAGAAATCATATGTTTATGAATGGGGTCAGATTTGTTATATGTATATAATATATTGTTGCTTCAAACTCGATTTCTGGAGTTATTGGTAGATATTTTGATATACATGTTTGTTATTTGCTGTTCTGGTTTTCTTTGTATGTGTTATTCACAATCTCGAGTAAGTTTATTATAATCAAACCATACCACAGTATTAGTGTTTACACAGTTAAGTATCATTCTATTCATATATATGTAGCAGTTGTGTACGTATCTGTCTTATATACTTACAATCAACGGATTGAGTTTTGTAACTTGAAAAATGATATCTGGATTAATTGATTATAACTTATTTTTATCTCTATTAGTTGATGTTGTGGTTTTCTCTACATGTTTTCTTTTGTTAGAGTTTAGTTTCACTTTTTACCCATTATAGTATCATGCTATTCAGATATAAGTATCACATGAGTATGTCTCTGTCTTATACACATACAATCAATGGAGTCTTTTTTTGTAACTTGAAAAATGATGTATGGATTATTTGAATATAAGTTATTTTCATCTCTATTAGTTGTTGTTGTGTTTTCTTTGAATATTTTGATATGTTAGAGATTAGTATCAGTTTTTACCCATTTAAGTATCATGCTAGTCACATATAAGTATCACTTGAGTATGTATCTGTTTTGTACTTATACAATCAGTGGAATTAATTTTGTAATTAAGTTGAAAAGTGATGTCTGGATTAATTGAATAAACCCTATTTTCATCTCTATTAGTTGCTGTTTGTTTTATCTTAATGTTTTGCTTTGTTCGAGATTAGTATCAGTTTTTACCCATTTAAGTATCATGCTAGTCACATATAAGTATCACTTGAGTATGTATGTGTTTTTTACTTATACAATCAGTGGAATTAATTTTGTAAGTTGAAAAGTGATGTATGGATTAATTAAATAAACCTTATTTTCATCTCTGTGAGTTGTTGGTGTGTTTTTCTCGGAATGTTTTGCTTTGTTATAGATTAGTATCAGTTTTCACACCATTAAGTATCATGCTGCTCACATATAAGTATCATATGAGTATGTATCTGTTTTGTACACATACAATCTGTTGACTCATTTTTTTTGTAACTTTCATATTTGATGTGTGTTGTTTATGTTTCAGGTCTCTAATGTTATCAAATTGTTTGTATTTCAGATTTTCACAATGAAGAGAAAGCTGAAGAAGAATAAGGAAATTGATTCCAACACACAGGTTGTTGATGAAAATGCTGCAAATGAAGCAATGCATATGTTCAAGAAAGCTGTGAAAGGGAAAGCAAAAATCAGGTATATATGATGAAGTTTGCTTACGTGTTTGAATTTTGTTACGTGTTATGTTTTGATTTTATTTTCCTGTTATATGTTCATTTCAATTTTTAATTTTCTATTTTAGTTCTGCGGAAGTGAATAAATCAAAGAAGCGGAAAAAGTTTGGCAATGCCTCCCCATCAGACTCTGGAGATAGCAGTTGTGCTAAGAAAAAGTCTGTGAAGAAAGTTTTGAATACATCTGGTATTGAAAAAATGATGAGGTAATATATTTTGTAGACTGATACTTTTATGTGATTTTGAGTGTACTTTGTGCTATAGACTAGATACTTTATTTTTGCAGATTGTGATTTTTTTTTTCCTTTTTTCCTTTGAATTTTTTGTTGCAGTGGAAGGGAATATGTGATTAAATGCCAACCTTCTTCAATATCTTCTCTTATTTCTTTATTGAATGATGAGCAATGGGCTGCTGTAAGAGATATTAGGTTTGGGGGGTTACTTTATTTTCAAGAGTTTAGAGGTGTGTTATGGTCATATGTTTATTGGTTTATTGACCATTTTAACCCTGCTAGTCGATTAGTCTGTTTTGACATCAATGATAAGTTTGTCGTCACGCCGGATGATATATGTGATCTGTTTTTACTTCCTAAGAATGAGGGTAGGCCTGTTTTAAGGGGTAGGGATGGTCAATTTCTTAAGTCTGTTATTACTGACTGGATTATGAAATATTCTGATAACAATATTGTGACGGTTTCTGGTGTTCGTAGTTTGTTGTTAGATTCACATTTGGCTGATGGTGTAGAAGATTTTAAATGATTTTTGTTATCTATGTTATGTCTGTATTCCTTGCACCTACAATAAATCGCTCGACTGATCTGAATTTGATTAAATCAGTAGTCGAGGTTCATTTGATTTCGTCTTTTGATTGGTGCTCGTATGTGTTAGACAAATTGTGCAAAGGTGTTGTTTTCTTAAAGAAGAATCTTGAAAAGAAAAATGTTATTAGTTGTATTCTTGTTCTTCCCTTACTGTATCTGCACCGTTTGAAATGGAAGGGTTTTAGTGTACCTAGTAGTCTGCCATTGATTAGGCATTGGAATGCCTCCATTTTTAATAAGAGATTGATTGAGGAGACGAAAGCGGGGGGTTTCGGGCAGGGAGAATTTGTGATTGGAATTTATCCCGTGAGTCATGGGGCGAGTGGAGCATCTGCCTCTTGTGAGGGGGCACGATTTGGTGATGTGAGGGTGGATGAATCTGGGAGGAACATCAATGATGCAGAGATTCACCATGTTTCAGAAGATGTCAGTATTGTTGTTTTTTTTCGTATTTTTCGTTTGTTTTTTTTAATCATTTTCTTAATTCTGAATTAATATATATATACATATTTTAAACTTATTTGCAGGCTCTCCAGGAGTCCTTTTTGATGTTGTGACTCATGCTCACATGGATCGATTGAAAGAGCTTGGAAAATGCTTTCAGGAACGAGATCGTCATTAGACGTCTTCTTCTTCTGCCCATCCTATGCCTCAGAGTGAAGATTTTTTTGGATCTGATAAATTTATTGCGCTGGATAAAGTCATAGACACCTTCACAGCCGTGCAGGAGGATTCAAAGCCATGTTATCCAGTTTTTTCTAATCTTAGACCTCAGTCACCGAATGTACTTTTGAATGAGGTTTCAATAGATGAGATGATTGATGATGTTTGTAAGTATTCTGGAAGTTTGGATGCTGCTGGAGTTGTTTATGAAGAAGGTAAAAATGAAGCGAAAGAAGCTGATGAAGAAGCAATGGAAGAGGATATTCCTAGAGGTATTGATACTTTTGATATAATTATTAAATTATATGTTATTTTTATACTGATATTCTTTTCTTTTGTCTTCATGTTTTGAAACAGCAAATGATAAATATGTTGATCGCGGGAAGAGTACTGTATTGAGAGATGTCGATGCAGGTAAAGATTATTATTTTTACTGACATGTTTAATTTTGATTGATGATTTCTTTTTTATGTATGCATTTTTTTACTGATTTTTTTTTGTAATGAAAGTGGTCTAGATGTTGCTGTGGTTGATGAAGTGCTTTATTCTATTGGTCGGCATGGTTCACAGCATTTTGATTATGATCCAATCGATCCGTGGATTGTGGGTGATGATGAGTGGTCTGTGGATAAAAGTTTTTCCTTCCAGTCAATTTTCATGAAGAAAAATAAACGTCGTTGTTTGAAGGATTTGACTCTGAAGGAGAAATATGTTGTGGATTATTTTTTTCACAATCATCGTTCAGCAGTCGAGTAAGTGAATTTACTTACATAATGTAATGTCTTCTAGATTGCTTTTCAAAAATGTTGATTTCATTTATGTTTTTTTTGTTTTTTTGCAGTTACAATGTCTTTGCATGTAGGAATAATTTTTTTCTATCTTTTTCACTGATGCAATCTTTACAAGATAGTTGTTACGTTCATATAACATTTATCGATACATGGGCTCTGTTACTTGACCAATTCGAAAAATACAATGCACGGAGTGATGCAAGAGATCAGTTGAAGCTATATTTTACTGTCCAACAATCTGTAAGTTCGTTTATACTTTTTTCCAGTCATGTTGATACTTCCTTTATATCTAATTGATACTGTTTCTGATGTATGCATTTTTTTATTTTTTTTCATATCAGATGTGTCTTAATGATGTGATGAAGTTGAAACGCGAAATGGAACGTCAGAATTCTGATGTTGATGAGGGAATCTTAGAGATTTTTGAGGTGAAAAGGGCAGCGTTAAGAGGTTGTTGGAACTACAACATAGAGCAGATGGGTTCTTTGGGTGGAGTTATGACAACAGAAGTGCTGTAGTTCCCCATCTATTCTTCAGGCCATTTTTTCCTTGTTGTCATCAATTTTCATGATCGCTTAGTGCAGTATCTGGACAATATCAAGCGCACGAGTGTTGAAGATTGCATTTTCTGGCAATCGTCGACTGTCTTGGTAAAATTTTATATTACTTGATATATTAATTTTGTTATCATTGTATTGGTGTTTATTTGTTATTTATATGATGCACATTGTCCCCCTTGTTGTAGCAAGAAGAATTTGCTGAATATCTTGAAGAGATCAAACATCCAAAAGCATCTGAGCTGAAGGGGTACCCTTTAGTGAATGTTGAATTGGAATGGCAGAAGAATTCTGACGGCTTCGACTGTCGAGTGTTTGTGAAGAATCACATGGAGAATTTTGATGAAAAAGTTTACTCATGCCCTGATTTGATGAATGTGAGTTTTTGTTATCTATTATTTTTGCTTTGTTTTATTTTTTTTGACCTTTTTTTCTATTTTTTTCAGTCGTGCGGTTGAAGAAAACTACGAGCACTATATTGTGCTCGTATTGTTCTTGCGGGTACCAATGACCTCAGATTTGAAATTCACAAATCAGTTCTTGCATTTATGAAGAGAAAGAATGTTGGTCCCGGGCGAGTTGATATCAATTTAGAGGGGGGGTGAATAAACTGATAAAAACTTTTGCTTCAATTTGCGGAATAATAAGGGCCCTTGACTCGCTGAGTAACTTATCTATGCACAATTTGGTTGAGCACTTTTTGACAACTTGAGTGCAGATTGTATGAGCTTGTGTACAGTTCAAAGATATGCAAGTAATCAAAACAGTACATCACACAGATGATTTATAGAATGTTGAGCATGACGTGTTCCAGATGACGTTATCACTTCGTTGATAACATTGCAATCAATGTCGTACCTAATGTTGTCCGTCATTCTCAGCACACCGAGTATAACACTTGGATCTCTAACCTTATCCTTTCCTAGTATTTTGGATTAATTTATTTTAAATTAATCTGAATAAGTTGTGATTTTTGTCACATATCATTTTCCACGATTTAAGGGATTTATTAGATATTTTATTATAATTTAAAACGTGGATTATGCTTGATTTTGACTAGGTCAGAATCTGTTCCGAGTTTCAAAGGATGTGATGTTCCCCACTTCGTCTTAGACACTAACCGTTGCAGAGAACGTGGGTTGCTGGAATAACCGTCATTGTTACACGATGTTGAAGAACGTGTGCCACGCATTGCAGAGGACGGTTATCTCGAGTCCAGTTCAGCAAGGGTAGTGGAAGGCGGTCATTTTGCATCCAACTCATCAAGGATCGTGTAGAAACTACCCGGTCGAGATGAAGGAAGTATTTAAGGTCTTCTTAGACCTTAGAATCATTTATGCAAGCAGGTTATCACCGTGGTTTGTGAGAAGCTCTGAATCTTACATCTAGTGTCATCTCTGAAATCCAAGACATCTTCCTCGACATCTGCCTAGCGTCCCAATCAGCTAGAGACTTTCATTCCAGTTGTGTGTGTAGGTTAGATAGTCAACTTTGAGAAGTCTAGGATTTAGAGTGACTGATTGTAATCTATCTATGTGTTTAGATAGGTTTGTTTTTGAGTGAATATTCGAGTGAGTGAAGCTAGGATAGTCCTCTGTATGTTATATGCAGTGTTGTCAAGGGAGTGAACCGAGACAACATCAGCATTGTTTTTGTGTTTCACTTGTGATAGTGAATTTCGCCTTGAGGCAATCACATGCCGTAAGGAGTGTGATTTAAAACTTGTTTTGTGCAAAGTTCTATTTACGTTTCCGCTGCATGTTGAAGGCAATGTGGTAACACTAGCTTCGACATTACTTTTAACTTTGCAATTTACATCCGTAATTCACATTGTTTCAGGCAACAAATTCTAACAAGTGGCATCAAGAGCCGGTACTTGACATACTAAGTACTCGATCCGGTGTTGCTTGAAATCTGTGATGGATATTCAAATCAATCAATGTCGTCCTCCTACTCTAGATAGTAATGGTGGTAACTATGTCATGTGGAAATCTCAGATGAAGATATACATCAAATCTATCGATGAAAGAGCATGGATGGCAGTTATTGAAGAATGGAGCCCTCCTAGGATGGAAGGTCCAAATGGAGATTTTGTGTTAACTCCGGAATCTCAATGGACAAATGATGAGAGAATTATATTAAACTTTAATGCTCGCGCTCTGAATGCAATTTTTATATCTGTCGATGTTCCATGTTTCAAGATGATTTGCAATTGTGTTACTGCATATCAAGCATGGACTATTTTTCAGGAACATTGTGAAGGGTCTGCTAGTGTAAGGAAGACCAAACTGAGATTACTCACATCAAAATTTGAAAATTTGTGCATGTTTGAAGATGAAACTATTTCATCTTATGCTGAAAAATTATGTGAGATCTCAAACCAATCTTCCGCTCTTGGAAGTCCAATTTCTAATGAGAACATGGTGAGCAAGTTGCTTCGAACTCTGCCTGAAAGATTCAATATGAAAATTTCTACAATCGAGGAAGCACACGATGTTGGAACCATGAGTATGAGTGAAGCGTTCAGCATCTTACTGACATTTGAGATGAATCTGCAAAATCAAAAAGCAAACTCAATCGCAAAGGGAATTGCTCTCCGGACAACAACTGTGTCATCTGATGTTCATAATGATGTTGACAGTCTTCAGGAAATTAATGAGGAAGAGAATCTAAGTGTTGCACTACTGACAAAGAAGTTCAACTCACTGGTTCGTTCTATGAAGAAAAGCCCCCCAAATATCAAACCTCGACGGCTGTTTGACTCTCCATCTTCATCAACTTCAAATTCTGGAAGATCAAATGTCAAGAAGAAAGTCGCTGACACTGGGAAAGACATTGATTCAGTTCAATGTAGAGCATGCTCCGGGTATGGACATTATTCAAATGAATGTCCAACAGCACGAAGAAGACAAAGAAATAATTTTAATGCTGTTCTCAGTAATGAGTCTGATACTAAAAATGATTCAGATCAGAGGGTGTTGTTCATCAATGTCATGGAGGAAGACGATCAGATTATTGATGCCTTGAATCGTATTGATGAACTTGATGGTCTGGATGTTGAAGAATGTGAAATTGAAGATGAGGTTCTACCAGATGTTGAAGATGAAGTCACTGAGATCTCTCCCAACACTACTAATTGGTATGAAATGACTCTACTGGATAAGTTTAAGCGTACTTCTGAGTTCAGAGAGGTTAATCCATAGGAAGAACGCCCATTTGCCTCTCTTGAAGAACTCAGTAATGTTGTGAATAAAGTTTGCAGTCAATGGACAGCTCAATCCAAAGAACTGAAATTTCTTATGGAAGAAAATCAGTGTCTTAGAGAGAAGATTGTGCGACTGGAAATCAGACTCACCAGGAGTGATGCTGAAATCACCAAACTAAAGAAGGAAGTGGAGAGCACCTCAAGAACATTTCAGAAATGGAATCAAGGAACGAATGTCCTAAATGAAGCCCTAACATTGGGACAGACAGACAGAGCTGGACTGGGATTCTCAAACAAAGTTTCCATGACTTCATCAAATCACAATGTTGTGAAATTTGTGATGGAGAACAACCCAAACATGTCTACAGGGAGCAATGCTGAAGATGATGTTCAGAAGAAATGCAAAGGCTCAAAGGTTCGAAAATATGTGTGCCATTATTGTTAGGAGCCGGGACACATCAAACCACATTGCTTTAAGTTTCACGATGATGTTGCAACCGGGAGAACAACATCAGGAATCACATCGAAGAACAAGAATCCGATGAAGTCCAAAAAGATGAAGGTTACATGCAATGTTGTGTATACATCACTGAAGGCTAACATTGCCAGAACATGGTACTTCGACAGTGGATGTTCTCGACACATAACCGACAATAAGGAGTTTCTTGAAGAATACACCACTTCAAACAAAGGCAAAGTCAGTTATGGAGGAGGAGCTCAAGGAAACATTATTGAAAAAGGTACATTGAATGTCAAACATTTTCCTAAGCTTCAGAATGTCTTACATGTTGAAGGATTGACGGCCAACTTGATCAGCATCAGTCAGTTATGTGACGATGGTATGCATGTCAAGTTTGATAAAAATACTTGTAAAGTATTTGACAAACACGACAAATGCATAATGTTCAGAAGCCGCGCATCTGATAATTGCTACCATGCTGACAAAGATGAAACGTGCAACATGACTGTAAATGATGAAACAAAGCTGATTCATCAAAAACTCGGTCACATGAGCATGGTAAATTTGAAAAAATTGATTGTGTCAGATGCTGTTCGCGGCCTACCAAAACTGAATGTTGATCATGATGTTGTATGTGGTGCTTGTCAAAAGGGAAAACAAACCAGAATCCCTCACAAAAGCCTGGGTGGATGTCAAACAACAAGATGTTTCCAACTCTTACACATGGACATCATGGGTCTAGTCGATACAAAAAGTATGAGTGGTAAGAGTTTCATTCTTGTCATTGTTGATGATTTCTCAAGGTATACTTGGGTTGAATTTCTACAGGAAAAATCTGAAACATTCAAAGTCTTCAAAAGATTCTGCCGGACAATGTGTTTGCAATTTGACACCAACATTGCATGCGTCAGAACAGATCATGGAAGAGAATTTGAAAATGCTGCATTTAATGACTTTTGTGAAAAGAAATGAATAGTCCATAAGTATTCAGCTCCCAGAACTCCTGAACAAAATGGAGTAGTGGAGAGAAAGAATCGAACTCTGCAGGAAATGTCATGTGCAATGTTGCAGGCTAAAGGTCTCTCAAAGAAGCTATGGGCTGAAGCTGTCAACACAGCCTGTCACATCGGGAACAGAGTCTATCTTCGACCAGGAAGAAATGAGACACCTTATGAGCTTCTACGAGAAAGAAAGCCAAATCTCAAATATTTCCATGTGTTTAGATGTGTCTGCTATATCCTGAACGAGAGAGACCACCTTGGAAAGTTTGACTCTAAAAGTGATAAAGGAATGTTCTTGGGATATGCTCAAAACAGCAGAGCATTTCGTGTTCTTAACCTAAGAACCAAAGCTGTGCAAGAATCTATCAATGTTGTGTTTGATGATCTTGCAGGTCTGGCAACTAAGTCTGAGGAAGATGATGTGTCATTTCTCCTTCATGAACCAGATGTTGCTGATAAGGAGCCAAGTGGAACTCCCAAAAGTCCCACGGGAAGTCCTGATGTCAAATCCAATGTTCCTTCTCCCTCAGCAAATGATTCAACATCCCCTCGAACACCAGACTCAGATTCCTCCTCTGAAAGCGATGATGACCATCTTCCACTTGCTCAGTATGAACCAAGACGTGATCCTCCAAGAAGAATCAAAAGAGATCACCCAAATTCCCAAATTATTGGTGATGGATCTCAAGGAGTCAAAATAAGAACAAAAAGCTCAGCCGATGTTGCTGAATTGGTCAAACAGGTTTGCATATCATCAGTCATTAACTTTGTGTCTATCACATGCTTTCTATCCAGTGTTGAACCTAAAAATGTCAAAGAAGCTCTAAAAGATGAATTCTGGATAGAAGCAATGCATGATGAGCTGATTCAGTTTGTTCGAAATAATGTGTGAGAATTGGTTCCAAGGCCTGAAAATAAAAATGTAATTAGAACCAAATGGATATTTAAGAACAAGACTGATGAGTCTTGGAATTTGGTTAGAAACAAAGCCAGGCTAGTGGCACAAGGTTATACAGAAGTAGAAGGAATAGACTATGATGAAACATTTGCTCCTGTTGCTAGAATAGAGTCTATCCGTCTCCTACTTGCCATTGCTTGCCACATTGGGTTTACATTGCATCAAATGGATGTCAAAAGTGCATTCCTGAATGGTATTTTGAATGAGGAAGCCTATGTTCAACAACCAAAAGGATTTGAATGTCATGAAAAGCCAAACCATGTGCTGAAACTCCACAAGGCCTTGTATGGGCTGAAAGAAGCTCCTAGAGCTTGGTATGCTCGTCTTACCGAGTTTTTAATTGACTTTGGTTTTACAAGAGGCGTGGTTGATAAGACATTATTTATCAAAAGGATCCACAAACACATCATTGTTGCACAAATTTATGTTGATGATATTGTGTTTGGATCCACGTGTTCTAATATCCTCAGGGAGTTTGTTGATGCAATGTGCAGCACATTTGAGATGAGCATGGTCAGAGAATTGGTCTACTTTCTTGGTCTCCAAATCAAGCAAGACAAAGATGGGATTTTCATATCCCAAAGCAAGTATGCCAAAAATCTGATCAAGCGCTTCGGACTTGAAGCTTCTAAGCCTATGAAGACACCAATGGGATCCTCTGAAAAACTGAGCAAAGACGATGTTGGAGTCAATGTTGACCCAATGATGTATAGAGGAATTATTGAAAGCTTGCTCTACTTGACTGCTAGCAGACCTGACATCACGTTCAGTGTTGGAGTATGTGCTAGATACCAAGCTCAACCCAAGGAATCTCACTTGAAAGCTGTCAAAAGAATAATTCGATATGTTGCTGGTACAGTTAACTTTGGAATCAGGTATTGTAAAGATACAAACACCAGCCTGATTGGATACAGTGACTCAAACTGGGCAGGTGATGTTGATGATAGAAAGAGAACAAGTGGTGGTTGCTTCTTTTTGGGGAACAATATGGTTTCTTGGTCAAGCAAGAAACAAAATTGCATCTCCTTGTCAACAGCTGAATCGGAATATGTTGCAGCTGCTAGTTGTTGTGCTCAGTTGGTATGGTTGAATCAAACGTTGATTATGGCATGACAAGCTCATCACTAACCCTGTTGTGTGATAATGCTAGTGCTATTGAAATTTCCAAGAATCCTGTTCAACATTCACGCACCAAGCATATCGACATTCGACATCACTTCATCAGAGACTTGGTGGAAAAGGAGATCATTAACATCAAATACATATCCACTGAGAATCAAACAGCAGATATTTTTACCAAGCCTCTTGATTTCGAGAGATTTTCTGCCTTGAGAAAGTCTCTTGGAATGTGTTCTATTTAATTAGTTCATTTTGTTTACTGATGTTGAACTCGATGTTAGTTCTTTTTATTAAACATCAGTTGTTTATATTTTTATTTATTCATGTTCGTCATTTCCTTTAAATATAATTCAAGGGTGTCTTAATGAAATTATTGTAATTCTGCTTTTATTTAACAAAGTCAGCTACTTGACATTCTATGAATGTGTTTGTGAATGAAATACCCGTAATTCTATAAGGTGAATTATAGTTGGGATTGTTCACTGTTTGCTGTGTTGTAGCTGATGTTGTGACCAAAATTGCAGAAAAATGATAATCTTCAGAACATATATGCCTGGAATTCTATTTGTATTGTAAGTGTATCCCTTGTCTATTTTTCTATTTAAAAAAAAATAAAAAAAATATATAAAAATGGATTTGTTTAGGGGGCCCATGAATATCTCTAATTTGTACTTCGGTGATAAGTACACCTTCGTTTATCCCTATCCACTAATCCATTTTTAATTTTTGAATTTTTTATTCTTGATGTGACGATTTTGGGGAGTTCCGAGATTTGAGGGATATTGACATCCATATCTTGAATTAAAATTCAAATCTCTCACTCATTCTCTCTTCACCGAGTCATTTCATTTTCCCTTCATCTTGTCTATCTCTCTTTCTTCTGTTTTCTCTCAAGCTTTTTCAGAACATCAATGGCAGATCCTAATGACTTAGCTGCTATGTTTCAAATGATGAAACAAATGTTGGAGAAAACCATGGGCACTCCATCTTCAGCTTCAGTTCCCACTGGAAATTCAACTTCAACCTCCACAGTCACTGTAACACCTGGAGTGCGTGAGGAAGGTGCAAAATCTGAGTCAGAGAAGCCCTCATCCCCTCCGACCGAACAAACTGATACTCTGATGAAGGAAGATGAAATTCCCGAAGGGGTTCAAGTGTTAAATCCAACACCACTTCAACAAGTACTCTTAGGAGAAGAAGAAAACCCCATAGATCCTGATCTTGGGATACACATTCAAGCTATCACCAGCAAGAAGAAGAAGGTCGGGCCAACTCGTAAGTCTAAGAGGCTTCACAGTTCTCAAGACACTGAAAAGGAAGAGATTGAAGAAACTAGCAAGAAGGCTAGGAGAACTCTGAAAATGGAGACCAAGCTGGTGCGGTCTTTACAGGATGAGTCTGATGAAGAAAAAACTCTTCCCGAGAACTCTCCCATTAAAGCCCCTGCGGATGTTGAAGTGGATGCTGAACAAGAAACTGCTTCGAAGATTCCTGAAACTGTCCAGAAAGAAGACCCTTCTAAGGATGTGATAAAAGCAACCTCTCCCATCTCTTCTCATGATCTTGTCTCTTCCGGCACTGCTCGAGATGTTATCTCCCCTACTCCGTCAGGCAATGTCAAAGATGATGCTGAATCTGAAGACTCTGAAACAATCTACCCACCAGGTTCTCCTTATGACGTTACTTCTGCTTTTAGTAAGATTTTTACTCTAAACATGCTAAGGATCAATACAAAATTATGTGCAATCGTCCTGTGTGTGTTGAGAAACAAATTAATGTCTTAAGCTTTAAGAAGTATGGCATGGATGTGTTTTTGAAAGAGAGGGGTCTGTGGAAAGCTGTTTCATCTCTGTCGACTTTTGAGCCTGATGTGATTGTTGAATTCTATGTCAATGTATCTCTGGATATGGGTGATCATATAAGGAGCAAATATGGTGAAATTTATATGTGTGATCATGTGTTTAAGTTTAATCCGATGGTGATCAACAATTTCTTGGCCTTAGGCAATGACAATGATGTTGTTAGTCTAGATCTTATTGATGATGTGGTGTCGACTATTACTGGTGGATTGGTAACCAAGTGGACAAATAAAATTTCCACTTCTAAGCTTACATTCTTATATTCTGTTTTACACAAGATTATTGTGTGTAATTGGTTACCTACCACTAACACTTCAGTCCTCACTGTTGATCAAGCATTTCTGCTCTTTAAACTTGGCACTAAGATCCCCTTCAGTCTCGGAGACTACATATTTGACTATGTGATGAAAGCTGCTACAAAGACCAGCAACACTAGCATACTTCCTTTTTCCTGCCTCATCGATGCAGTTATGGTTGAGCAAGGTGTGAAGCCAAACAAGAAAAAGATAGTCACTGAAACATCGACTATCACAATTGTCAAACCAAAAGGGAATGATGATCGAGTGATGGATCTCCCTTACAACCTTGCTCTAAGTTCCACAGCTGCCTCCAGAGATGTTGATCAGGATGTCGGCATAGAGACAACTCTCTCCCTTCCACGATCTGAAAGTGAATTATCTAGTGCATCTTCACATTTGGTGGCATTTTCTGTGCAGGTGTTAACTTCTTTTATCAAGCAGATGGACTCTATGATCCATCAAAGCACAGTCCTCACCAATGCTATGGTTGAACATCGCCATGCTCTGCGAAGTGTACTTTCTACATAAAAAGGGGGAGTAGATGCTGCCACCGCCACTGGTGATGATGATGTTGCTGATGGTGCTGAAGGAAAGAAGGCTGGAAAGTCCGTGACCAAGGCTCAGGGGAAGAAGAAAATATGAATTTTCTTTATCAAAAACAATTTAATTTGGTTATGTATTGTGCTGGACACAAGTTTATTTTGGATGTGGTTACATCCTTGTTGGGTTGTGGTGTGCTTGGACACATTTTATTTTGTTTTGTTATTGGGTATCCATGATTGGATATCCTTGGATATTTTTATTTTAATCATCAGCATGAGTTGATGATTTTACTATATATTTCGTTTGCTTATTCTAAGTTGTGATGTTTTATGTTGTGATTGCATTCAACATTGTTATTCTGCTTTTCACATAACTTATAGTATGTGATGATTTATGTTGGGAATTGTCTCAATATTGTGATTGTGTTCGCACATTTTTAAAATGTGTGATGTTTGTTGAGAATGTTCTCAACATTATTTATGTATAGGGGATCATTACCCACTAATATTTCTGTACAGGGGTAAATACCTACTAACCATGTTGTATATTATTCTATAGGGGATTATACCCACTAACTTTATATATTATGTTACAAATATTACCTTAAGGGGGAGTTTTTGAACTCCAATATTTTTTATCGTATTCCGCTGCGGCTCTAATCATGTTTATATTGAGCATAATGTTTTGTGCAGAAAGGATAAGCTTAAGGGGAAGATTGTTGAGCATGACGTGTTCCAGATGACGTTATCACTTCGTTGATAACATTGCAATCAATGTCGTACCTAATGTTGTCCGTCATTCTCTGCACACCGAGTATAACACTCGTATCTCTAACCTTATCCTTTTCTAGTATTTTGGATTAATTTATTTTAAATTAATCTAAATAAATTGTGATTTTTGTCACATATCATTTTCCACGATTTAAGGGATTTATTAGATATTTTATTTTAATTTAAAACATGGATTATGCTTGATTTTGACTAGGTCAGAATCTGTTCCGAGTTTCAAGGGACGTGATGTTCCCCACTTTGTCTTAGACACTAACCATCATAGAGAACGTGGATCGCTGAAGTAACCGCCATTGTTACACGATGTTGAAGAACGTGTGCCACGCAGTGCAGAGGATGGTTATCTCGAGTCCAGTTCAGCAAGGGTAGTGGAAGACGGTAGTTTTGCATCCAACTCATCAAGGATCGTGTGGAAACTACTCAGCCGAGATGGAGGAAGTATTTAAGGTCTCCTTAGACCTTAAAATCATTTATGCAAGCAGGTTATCACCGTGGTTTGTGAGAAGCTCTGAATCTTGCATCTAGTGTCATCTCTGAAATCTAAGACATCTTCCTCGACATCTGCCTAGCGTCCCAATCAGCTGGAGACTTTCATTCCAGTTGTGTGTGTAGGTTAGATAGTTAACTTTGAGAAGTCTAGGATTTAGAGTGACTGATTGTAATCTATCTATGTGTTTAGATAGGTTTGTTTTTGAGTGATTATTCAAGTGAGTAAAGCTAGGATAGTCCTTTGTATGTTATATGCAAGCAGGTTATCACGGTGGTTTGTGAGAAGCTCTGAATCTTGCATCTAGTGTCATCTCTGAAATCCAAGATGTAACACCTTAATCTAAAAAGAACTATTATATGAAATTAAATGATTTCTAATGCGAAAATAAGAATTTTAAGTAATTATCTTTTTTTTTTTTCAACTTTCTTTTCTAAAACAAACAAATAAATAAATAAATCTATTTTCACGTAACCCAGAGAAAAAACAAACAAGGAAACCTGTAGAATTTAAATTTAAGATCTAAGGTACGATTGATAATTTAGACAAACTACACAACTGAAATATTTACAATCTCATATACCTTTAAAAAAAACTCAATGTGCATACCCAAAAAGAGTTACCAGCAAAAGTTATTCTAGTTATCCAACTAGAAATGTAAAATAAAGTGGAAACTTATATATACATATGTATAACAAAAGATTATTCTGTCATTCGACCTCCACTGCAACTCCAAGCTCATTTACCTGAAATTTGTAAGTTTATGGGATGAGCATATATAAATATACTCAGTGTGGGACGGCTATGCAAAAATAATTTGTCCAAGTTGATATAAAATGAGATACATGTGTATTATTCACTGATATATGAAAATGAATCGCACTGTGCTTCCAAGGATCAATTAAGACCCCGGACCTATTTACGGTCCCTGGCGAAATGATTGTGCACAATAGTGAGGTTAAATATGAAGGACAACTGAATAGACGGTCCAGTAACACTCACAAATGATGTGAAATCATACACGTCAAACAAGTCACATCAACAAGGACAAACTGAAATCAACGGCATAATAAGTGAGAATCCCACACCTTATATTTGAACTAGAAAGTTGATTCAAGCAAATAAGTGAAAGCTAACGTCTTAGCTGCGCCGCACCTAGATATCAAATAAAAAAACATATTCTATAAATGCATCTTCAATTTTAAGGACATAAATTGATTTATAACAATTTAAATGAGATTATGAAATCTTTCTTTAATTCTAATTGGAAGTAATGAAAAATTTAGTGATAAGATATAAAACTAATAGGATTTAAGATTACAATTAAAAATAATGATATTAAACTTGAGGAATTAATAATATAAATACGACAAATTTACAATAAATATTAAATATTTCAGTAACTAATAATAATGATATAATAAATTTAAAATTAAAATTAAATATTTGACTAACTAATAATAAGAATATAATAATTTTATAATGAAATGAGCTTAGTCACTCTTGAATTGTAAGTTCCATTTTCCAAATATAAACAACAATATTGAGTTATTATTGTAAATTAATACCATAAGTTCATTATTAACTAATGTAAAAGCACTAAAATCTTTTATTACGATGACATCATTTTCATCCAATAATTTGACATTCATTTAAATATAAAATAAAACAAAGACTGCCTATTCATTTTACCATTGGAATTGAAACTTCCAAACTTACAGTAACTATTATAAATTTTATTCTATTCATATTAAGGTTGGTCAATCATGTCCAACAAATCTCATACTAAGATAAATGTTCTCCAGTTTATGGAAAAAAAAATATGATAATTGACTATTCTTATGATTCATGATTAACACTAATAAATTATATACGAAATTTCTAAAAGAATGGATAATTAAAAGTTGTACACGTTTGTTAATTTATATTAGGATTTATTATTTTATGTTTGAATACAAATTAAGATTTTATATTCATGCTAATAAAATTAAAATTCATAAAATTAAACTAATAGAAAAGTAGAAAATTACCTTGCATAAGAAATTTGGACAATTAAATGCGATTAAATTAGAGCCTTCTTCTTTTTCTTTCTTATTTAAAGTTTGGTAATAAATAAAATTTAAGAACAACTATAATAATTTACTACAGGTTTGTATAAATCCTATACCTACTTTAATTCATGAGTCACCATTTGTTTAAATCCATTATTTGACACATAAATTTGATAACTCAAACACATGACACGTGTTTATAAAAAAACTAATGACAAGTCAAATCCCAAAATACATATACTAATACACATATATATAGATATATATATACATATATATATATACATGTAGCTCTTGTTTCCATTAGATATATAAATAAATAAATAATGTACATATATATATATATATATACACATGCTTTTGCGTGAAGAATTTAAATCTCAATAAATCTATATACATTAAATAAATTAATTCTACTTAATCAAACTAGGTTCATATCTAGGGGTGCAACCTAAAAAAATTCACAAATTCACAACTCAAATAATTCAAATATCATAATTTTCACGAGTTGAAATAAATAAATTTAACAAATAAATATTGAAACATTTAATTTATAAACGAGATGTGACACAAGACATCTTCCTCGACATCTGTCTAGCGTCCCAATCAGCTGGAGACTTTCATTCCAGTTGTATGTGTAGGTTAGATAGTCAACTTTGAGAAGTCTAGGATTTAGAGTGACCGATTGTAATCTATCTATGTGTTTAGATAGGTTTGTTTTTGAGTGATTATTCGAGTGAGTGAAGCTAGGATAGTCCTCTGTATGTTATATGCAGTGTTGTAAAGGGAGTGAACCGAGACAACATCAGCATTGTTTTTATGTTTCTCTTGTGATAGTGAATTTTGCCTTGAGGCAATCACACACCGTAAGGAGTGTGATTTAAAACTTATTTTGTGCAAAGTTCTATTTACGTTTCCGCTGCATGTTGAAGGCAATGTGGTAACACTAGCTTCAACATTACTTTTAACTTTGCAATTTACATCCGTAATTCATATTGTTTCAGGCAACAAATTCTAACATAGAGGTTCAAAGTCTCAAACTCCTACGTCCTCTCTTCCTTCTACAGAAGAGCAACTTTACTATATAACTTGAGTTTCTTTACAAATTACACAATGAAGGATAGTTGGCTGAACTTTGTAACTGCTCGCTACCTCAGCGGGTCGACGACTCACACCTGAAGTCCCTAACTGTTCGCTAGGAAGGTAGGTGCTATTGACGTCTTTACAAGGTTTTAGATCTCTTTCGATCTTCAAGAGGTTAGTCTTGAATAAGAGGTATCAACCGATGTGCTCCTTCAATTGAGTTGGATAGTTGATCAATGTATTGCTGAAACTGAGAAGATTGCTCTGGCTGGATTATCAACAGCTAGCTGAATTCTTTGATTCTGTAGATTCTTCTTCTCAGTCGGACTCTCGCAGTTTAACAAATGTTGACCTTAAGCTGTAAGGGAGGGAGAAAGAAAGCTCTACTTGAATGAATGAGTATTGCGATAAGTCTTAAGTTGAAAGTCCAGAGTCTCTAGAAAACTTTTCTTCACTCGTCTTTTATAGAGGAGTGATTTTATGACCATTGAGTTCCATTGATCGGTAGCTCTGATGGCTTATCAATGGCAGATGGTCTTTATGATCGCTGGAGCTTTTGGTTGAAGTATCCGTTGCTTTGCCGATCGATTTTGATTGCAGTAGCTGTTGTTTTGCCAATCGATCTATTGGATATTTAATTCCAGGATCTCAGTTGAAGCATTTATTCCAAGATCTTCACTTTCAGCAATAACTCCAGGACTCTCTGGCTGGCTGTTTAGAACTCCAGTTTTAGCAAATTTGAGTTCCAGTTGGCAGTTCTGAACTTGTCTACTCAGTTCAGCTCTTACTCCAGTTGGCAGTTCCGAGCTTGTCAGCTCAGTTTGGCTATTACTCCAGTTGACAGTTTTGAGCTTGTCAGCTCAGTTTGGTTATTACTCGAGTTGGCAGTTTTGAGCTTATCATGCTCTGTTTGGCCATTGCTCCAGTTGGCAGTTCTGAGCTTCTTCCTCCAGTTCGACTGATCTCAAGTCGTTTGAATGGTTTTGTCAGTTCTATTGTTCTTTCTTGAGCTTTCTTGTCAGCTTTGAGTGATCACAAGCTTTTGACTAGCTTGTCAGTTTGACTGTTCTTTCTTGAGCTTTCTTGTCAGCTTGACTAATCACAAGAAGGCTGACTTCAGTTCTGGCCTTTAGCTGTTTTGTCTGTTTACTTCAGTTTGGCTGAAGTTAAGTTTGGCCATTAGTTGGATACTTTCAATCTTCAGTTTAAATTGATCTCTTATCAGTTTCTTCAGTCTTGATGATTTTTCTTTCAGCTTAACTGATTAAGCTGTTAGTTTGTTTCGACTGGTACCTTTCTTCGAATCCTTAGTTGACTTGAGTTCTGACTGGTTTGCGTATCTTTCCAGCTGGTAGACCATACTCTAGTTTGGTTGACTTCAGCTTTACTTGAATTCCTTTTTGATGCTCTGGATTGGTCAGCTCAGATCTGCAGCTTGAATTTTAGTCAGTTTTTCATAAATAGTTTTGACATCTCATCAAAACCTTATCTAGAGGTTCCTTGATAGTTTTTCCTAACAAAGAAGAAATGATAAATTTTCTATTATTGATGAAGTTTTTGTTTTTGGATGTGTTTACATCATAATCGCACTGATCTAACTGTTGGATTTGAATTTTTTTAGTCTGTACCTATGCCTATGTTGTTTGGGAGAATACTCTTTATGATTATTCTTTTTTTGTTGGTAATGCTGAATAGAAGAATGTTTCTGAATGTGTGAACAATGTTGTTATCAAGTATTTTGTTTATCCCTTTTATGATTATAAAATGGTATTTTGGTTGTGCAAAAGTTTGTTGTAGCTTTTACTAAAAGTATGACAATTACATAAAAAGTATCACTTAATATTAAATGAAGTATCACTTAACATGTAATTTGGATACCTTGCAAGTTTAATAAATACTGAGCATATATGAATATTCATAGCTAATTATGCTGCAAATGTAACTGTAAATTAGTTCTTTAATCATTATTCGTAACTTGAATTTTAAAAAATTAGATCATTTTTAAACATAATGATAGTATCATGTATGAAGTATAATAGTATTCGATAAGATAAAAAATAGTACCATCATGCAGATTGAAATAAGTGTTCTGGAGATATTAGCAATCGTTGTTTTAATGAATTAAAAAAAATGATTTATCATCAATGAAAGTTTAATAAAATGAAATTACATGATAAAATCTCAAAGTAACAAAAATCTAATTAGTGTTTTTCCAATATAACTGTAAGATAAAAAGTACCATGCTGTAAGCAAAAAACAATCAATTCTAATGAAGACAGGTATCAACCTGATATAAATTTAAAACAATCGAGGATTGGGAGTTTTCGATCTAAACTCATTCAACTGAGTTGAGCTTGCTGCATTATTTGTCTTCTTTTTTTTGCTCTTCTCAAGTTGTCCTTTAATCCTCTTTTTCCTTCCATTTGTTGTTGTTCTTTGAGGATCAAGTACACTTATGGATGATGTGGAGACATTGGTGTCCTCTGTCAAATTTGGTGTTGTTGCCAATGCTTCAATAGCCTCAAAGATGCTCTTAGATCCCTCTTCTATAATAATTCTTGCTTCTTCACTTTCCTGGGCCTTAATAAGTATACTGTAGTAGTTCCTCGCCATCTTGTGCCTCCAACCATTGAAATCCATCGATTCTCCTTTGATCACCCGAATTAGCAACTTTATCCCACAAATACTTTTTTGCAAATTTAGTCCATCTTTTCGTAATATACCGGAGGGGTATTTGTTTTGCTGAATTCCTATCCAGTATCCTCAAGCAATGAGAGCATAGCAATCCATACTCCTCAAATCTCCTACAGGTGCAAGTTATGAAGTTTTCTTCAGGGTAAAAATTCACTCTATGTGAAATGCACACATCATGATCTTGGACATCATATACTTTTACTCCAAATTCTTCTCCAACTTCATTGACAACTGACGATATAGATTTTAAAAGCTCGTCCTCAAAATCATAAAACACAGATAGTGTGTAAACCTCAGAGGCATGCTTGAGCATTCCTGTCAATGGTATACGCGAGTTTGGTATGGCTTTTGAGCATTCAAATTCATCAGCTTGTTCTCGGCTTCTCCATCATTGGATTGTTCTCTTGAAAATTGTATAGAACTCATGCAAATTTGTAGCCTTGCTTGCCTTAAATCCAATTGCATGGTTCGTACTCTCACTTCGCTGTGAAGAAAGAATTCCAGCTGAGAAGTAATCTTTGTTGTACGCAGTGCACCATTTTTCTCTCAGGTCATAAAGTCGTGCAAACCAACTATTGCCTTCCAATCCATGATCTGATATCATTGAGGCCCAACATCACTCAAATTCTTCTTTGTTGACACATCCAGTTAAACATCTTTGGAAAGCATCATTGAAGTCTTTGTTGCCTTTCAGTCTCCCAAAACGGCTTACCGCATTCTGGTACAAATGCCATATGCAGAGTCGGTGTCTTGCATCTGGAAAGGCCTAATATCATTGAATTTTTTTTATATATTTCAATACAGGTATCATCTACTAATAAGAAAAGTATCACGGAAAGAGTAACAGGTATTCCTTTGACAATGCATTTGTAATCGCATGATCTTGATCAGTGAAGATTGTGATCGGACATTTCAGCTTCATGGACTTCTTGAAAACCTCAAACAGCCATTCAAATGTATCAATCTTCTCATTCGTTAATAATGCACACCCAAACATGACATTCTTCTTATGGTTATTAAGTCCAACAAAGGGCGCACAAATCATGTTATACTTATTGGTTCTATAGGTTGTGTCAAAAACAACCACATCACCATACAAGTGATAATCTTCACACATCATAGAGTCTCTCCAAAACACATTAGATAGTCTTCCATCACTATCCAACTTAAATCTATAAAAGAAGTCTTCATCATCAGTTCCATCTTGACCTAACATGTCAATGAAACTCTGTGCATTCCCCACTCCAATTGCACTCATCTTCATTCTATTTACAAAATTCAAGTGATCCTTCATTGTATGGCCAACCAAATGCTTGCCCCCTGCTTCTTTTTCCATATATCTATATGAGTCGCTTGCTCTCATACCCTAAGAGATCATGTCTTGAATACGAACAGCTTTGTCATCTGTAATTGATCTTTGAGATCTATGTCTGTGACTCCATTCCTTCCTGGAAAGCTCATGGTTATGTTCTTGAACATGTTCAATGACTTCAAGCAATCCATCTTGGCCTCTCCTTACCCTCAATGATGCTTTACAATTTGTACGTGTAATATTTATTCTCCGTTTCCACTTTTTTTCTTGATTGTTCAAAGGAACAATTGTTGTATTATTTCTAACTCCCTCACTAGAACAAACATAATATTTCTCTGTCACAGCACCAGTACTGTTGCGCCTTTGAGTATTTTTTCTGACACTAAATCCAACCTCCCGAGCATGTAGACAGTACAATTCATACATCTCTTTAAAACTCTCTCTTTTGAACCCAATTAGAGAGCCACTGAGGTCAAACGTATTTACTGTATTGCATAAAAGTAACAATGAGTGCAAAAGAAAGTACCACAACATGTAGACGTATGAAATACATAAGATTAGATTTTTCACCTCTTTCAATCAATCTAATGCTCTGCTCGTTTTCATCATTATGTTCATGATTCTCATCTCCAGATTTGTCAAGAATAACTATATGTAGTTCATTATCTGCAACAATAGCATCTTCATCCCCAGAATTTTCATGTATCATTATAGGTTCTTCATCCATTTTTTTATCGTAACCTTTAATCCAAAAATAAAAATAAAAATAAAAAATTAGAATTTGAACTCAAATTCGATAAAAGTACCTTTTATGATGTTATGATAGTTGATTTTACCTCAATTTGGATGAATGTAGATCCAATTCAGATTTTGAGCTGATATTGATTCCGACTTTAGCTTCATTTGTTGTTGTCGCAAACCCTAACAGATGGAGATGACCTGGTATTTGAAGTTGTTGCGAAGGTTCACGGCGGCGATGATGCAAAGTTCACGACAACGATGATGCGAAGGTTCATGGCGGTGAGGACTTGGCCTCCGCGATGGATGAGGCGCGAGAGATGTTGAGCTTCAGGTTTATTTTTTGTTTTGGGCTTCAATTAGATTTTTTTTTTGGATTAGGACTGGGTCGAATTGAGGTGGGCTGGGTCCGAATTGAAGTGGGCCGGCCCATCTAAAATAGTGTTATTTGCAGCTGATGGAGGGAAGTCCAACTCTTTAAAGAAAATGGTGGAGTTCATTTGCATACTGCACGCCAACCGCTCCTTCAACTACTCTACTATCTGAACTGTTAATTGCGCGCATAGTTTATGGCTACTTGATTGAATAAGTTGCTTCACATGCAACAGTTAGTAATTGTTCAACTTTTAAAGCCAAAAATGCTTCGGAAATTGCATGTTTGTGGTGTATATATATATATATATATGAAAAGTATTGTATAGAAAATCAAAAGCACAATTTTTTTTGAAATAAATATATAACTTAAAATGGAATTAGTAAATTCTAAAATTAAAGTAAATTAATTTAATTATTTATCTGACGTCTCGTGCAGAATAATAGTCCAACGCTACTCGTTTACTGCGCTCAATACAAAATAAAGATAAAGAAAACAAAAAAAAATGGAAAAACAAAAAAACAGGGGCGCCATAGCGGGTGGATGGGTTTAGGCCTATTTAACCTATATAATGGATTATGATCTGTTAGACGGTCTAACATAAACTTTCATCTATTGTTTTATTGAAAATGGTGGGGGATATAAATGAATTGTTTTTTTATCAAGGTATTTAAGTATTGGGTGTCATAAAGAAAAAAATTGTCTATCCAAAAAATATTTATATTATAAAAAAAGTCAAAAACGTTTATCGTGGCCCTGGGCTTATCTATTGGGCCGTGAATGACGTAGCCCCAATTGTTTCTCATAACGTTGGTCTGAGTGGAAGTATTTTTTTTCATTTATTTGTGTATTTCAAAATATAAACACAAACTCGTTTGGCTTTTTATAATACCCAAGTTAATTAAAACAAAATATTATTTTTATGGGTAATTCTAAACACAACCCCCAATTTACTCTTTATAACCCCCACACTTAATTAAAATATAAATATATATTTTTAGACTATGTTATCCCTATAGCCCCCAATACTTATAAACCTCCAAAATTAATAATAATAATTATTATAAGAATAATTATAGTAATCATCTTTATCATTAGAGTACACTTTAATTTGGAACAAAATTCTCATCTTGAATTTAGCAAGCAAGAATAATGTACAGTATCATCGATCAATCTTTTACAATTTTTTCTGTAAAAAATAATAAACTATATCATTCCATTCACGGCACAGACTGTGAACTCTAGCTGATACTTTCTGGTTCGTGTTTCTATATTTCAAGAAAAAAATCACAAATTTTATAGACGTTTTCTTTAAGGATAATGAAAAATTATGTTGAAAGACGATTAATTGAGAGATGGGGTGAGGGATCTTATTGTTGGTTATGAAATATCAAGCACTCCATGTATAGAGCTTAAGCATGAATCTTTAAAATAATTAAAAGGGAAGAGAAAACAAAAGAATTTTTTTAAAACATGAGACTTTTCTTTTTGTTCTTCAAATTGTTGTTTTGTGCAATCTATTTTCGTCTCAAATTTTTTCTATTATATTGCTTGATTTGCATCCGGACTCTGTTGAATATGGCGGAAATTTCACATGAATTCCCGAGAAACAAAAAATGTAGAGCTCTTTTAATTTTTTATTTATTATTTATTTTATTTATTTATGAAGGGAGAAGGTTGGTGGTTGTGGTTGGGGCTGTACATTAAGGGGCTCAAGTAGGGTTTTAATAATTATTAGGGGCTACGGGGTTAAAATGGTCTAAAATAATATATTTATATTTTAATTATTATTGGGGGTTATAAAGAGTAAATTGGGAGTTGTGTTTAGAATTACCCTATTTTTATTAGACATGTTTGAAGTAGGTCCTACCATTTATAAAAAGCCCTAATAAACTTAGATATGTATAAACCGACTCATCCAAAACGGAAAAAAAATGATTTACTCTTGGTTTGATTATTTCTAATTGTCGAAATTTTTTTACGGATTCAAATAATTTTTCTCTTAATTTGGTTCGTCGAAGTGCCAATTGTATGACATATGATTTAGTTAAGACTATTTGTGATTTTTCAAACCGTTATTATTGGGTTGAGCCTCCGCCTTTTATGGTAGGCCTTCTCGATAGTTCATGTTCTTGTGCTTCTTAATAAAAATATTAGTATTTGGTTCTAAAAAAAAAAAGTTATAGCAGACGTTCTTCTGCAGCTCAAGGCTTTTGTGTTGTAAAAAAATATCGAAGAACCTGCTGTGGATCTGCTTAAAGCCTTATGAAAAATCAAATGATGGAAATAATTCATACCAGTTCCAAATTTTCTTTGAGGAATTTATCAATACTCTTACTTTGCCTGATTTCGACTTTATTTCATCAGCAGCAACGTTGATTTTCATCGGCTCAACTTCCGCCATAGTTGGATGCAGTGAGTTAATATTAATTATTAAATAGATTAACAAAATAACACAGACCCAACAGATAACAAAGAAATCTTGATTTTTCTTCAAACCAGAAATTTGAGAGAAAAAAGTATCGGATCTTTATGAGCTTATGATTTTTTTTTTGGGAAAATATTATGAAATAAAGTTTGGGGGGTTATAAACTATTTAATTCTACTTTGATTTTTTTAATTCATTGGGGGATATAGAGAGAAACATGTTTAATAAAAATAAATTTTCATTTCAATTAATTTCCTTGCCCCCATCAAGAAATAGAACTGACTAATCAGTTTATATTCTACTTTGATTTTTTAATTCATTAAGGGATATAGAGATAAACATGTTTAATAAAAATAAATTTTCATTTCAATTTGGGGATTGTAAAGAATAAAATGATTGTTGTAAAATAAGCACTATCTTCTATGGATTGTAATCAGTAAAATAGAGACATGAGAACAAGAGGTAAAAATGAGAGAGTGAAAAATATATTGTTATTCATCCATCAAAAGTGTTCCACATTATATATTATGTAAAAACTATCATAGAATACAAAAGGTTAAGCATGTGAAGAGTTATATAGTAATGTCCATTAAACCACATATTTACAACACTCCCCCTTGGACATTACTGTGTGATGTTCACGCATCATTAAAATATTCTCGTCGGAAAAACCCTATGGGAAAAAACCAGACGAGACAAGAGTAAATGACATGCACTTATTTATGTGTTGCATCAACTGCCTCACTAAAAAAACCTTAACGAAGAAAACCCAAAGGGAAAAACTTAATGAAGGGAAAAAGAGTACAATTATTTAGCCTTCAGGGTATTATGCAGACCTTCAAGGCCTAAGCTTCAGGGATGATTTTTGAAATTGACGCTCCCCCCGAAGATAACAATCTTCCAAGTCTACGCATTCCAATATTATGAACATATTTCTCAAATGTAGAAGTACGAAGAGATTCAGTGAATAAATCTGCGAGATTATCACTAGAACATACTTTCTGTACAATAATTTCACCGCTCTTCTGGAGCTCATGCGGGTAAAAGAATTTAGGTAATATATGTTTCGTTAAATTTCCTTTCACGAACCTAGTACTCATTTGTGTAACACATGCGGCATTGTCCTCGTAAAGGATGGTGGGTTATTTATTTGTTGTAAGACCACATGATCCACGAATATGTTGTATCAAGGACCTTAACCATACACATTCTTTTGCAGTTTCAAATAATGCAATAATCTCTGAGTGGTTTGAAGATGTAGTAACCATATTCTGTTTAATAGACCGCCAAGAAATAGCAGTACCACTACAGAGGAAAACATAACCAGTCTGAGATCTAGCATTATGGGGATCAGATAAATAACCGGCATCCGAGTAGCCGACCAATGTCGCATCTTGATTTCTTTCATAAAATAGACCAAGATCTTTTGTACCTTGAAGATAACGAAGGACATGTTTAACACCATTCCAATGTCTTTTTGTAGGAGAAGCACTAAATCTTGCTAGCAAATTAACTGCAAATGCTATATCCGATCTAGTACAATTTGCAAGATAAAGTAGTGCGCCAATGGCACTTAAGTAAGGAACTTCTGGTCCTAAGATATCTTCATTATCTTCTTTTGGCCTAAAAGGGTCCTTATCAACTTCAAGTGATCGGACAACCATTGGTGTGCTGAGTGGATGTGATTTATCCATATAAAATTTTTCTAAGACCTTTTGCAGATAGGTTGACTGATGTATAAAAACTCCTTCAGGGAAATGCTCGATCTGCAGGCCGCGACAATACTTAGTTTTACCCAAGTCTTTCATTTCAAATTCCGTCTTTAAGCATGAGCTAGCTTCTTCAAGATCTTTGTGTGTTCCAATTATGTTTATGTCATCAACATACACAGAAATTATACAAAAACCATGTTGTGATTTTTTGATGAAAACACAAGGACATATATCATCGTTCACGTATCCTTTCTTGAAGAGGTATTCACTAAGTCGGTTATACCACATTCTTCCTGACTAGTTTAAACCATATAACAACTTTTCTAATTTAATACTATACATGTTGCGATTTTTATTGTTCTTTAATTGAGGTATTTTAAATCCATCAGGAATTTTCATATAAATATTAGCGTCTAATGACCCATACAAATATGCGGTCACGACATCCATCAATTGCATATCTAACTTCATGGTTACTGCCAGAGAAATTAAGTAGCGGAATGTAATGCCATCCATAACAGGAGAATATGTTTGATCAAAATCAATTCCGGGTCTCTGCGTAAACCCTTGAGCAACTAACCTCGCTTTATATCTCACCACCTCATTATGTTCATTTCTCTTTCCTACAAATACCCATTTGTATCCTACTGGGATAACATTCTTAGGTGTGCAAATTATAGAACCAAAAACTTTTCTTTTATTTAACGAGTCAAGCTCAGCCTCAATTGCTTCTTTCCATTTTACCCAATCAGAGCGCTTCCGGCACTCTGTTATCATTTTCGGTTCTAGATCCAGATTATCATATGAAATAGAACAAGCATTGTAGAGGCAAAAATGTTGTCGACAACTGTGATATTTCTATTGTAAGTTTCACTTGTATTTATGAAATTCATGGCAACTTCAATATTAACATCAACCAAATCTTTGTCATTTTCCATATTATTATGATTTGGTTGTTCCGCAATCCCAGTATTATGTTTATTTGGTGCACGTGCAGATAGACTAGGAAATTCGTCTGCAGGACGATCATTTTCAGGAATTTCTAGGAGTGATGTTATTTCTTTATTTGATTTCATTCTCCGCAGATTTTTATCTTTAGCACCGACAGGTCTCCCACACTTCTGGCGTTGAGGAGCATCAGTTGATTTATTTAGTCCATGCGGGACTTCAATTTTTTGTGGAGCATTTACAGCAGGTATATGAGATTTGGTCACTCCTTTGTGATCAGTAAATGCATCTGGCAGATTACTTGCTAAATATTGCAAGTTAATTATCTTTTGAACTTCTAATTCTGATTGATTTGTGCGTGGATCTAAAAAATGAAGATTTTTTTCATTCCATGATATTTCTCGGCATTTGACAGAATTTGGGCTGTTATCTCCCCCTAATGCCGGGAAATGATCTTCATCAAAAATACAATCAGCGTACCGAGCAATAAATTGATCCCCAGTCATGGGCTCTAGATATTTGATAATTGATGGAGATTCATAGCCGACATAAATGCCTAGCTTGCGTTGTGGGCCCATAGAAGTATGCTGCGGAGGTGATATAGGAACATAAACTGCACAACCAAAAATACGCAGATGAGAAATGTTTGGTTCTTTACCACGCACTAGTTGTAAGGGGGAATAATCATGATATGCAGTTGGTTGAATTTGTAGCAAAATAGCAGCATGCAAAATTGCATGTCCCCAACAACAATCAGATAAGTTGGAATTTTGTAGTAATGGTCGTGCTACAAGTTTTAGGCGCTTAATCAATGATTCAGCTAGACCATTCTGAGTGTGGACATAAGGAACAGGATGTTCCACTTTAATACCCAATGACATGCAATATTCATCAAAACTTTTAGATGTGAATTCACCAACATTGTCCATTCGAATGGATTTGATTGGGTAATCAGGAAATTGAGCACGTAACTCGATGATTTTAGCAAGGAGTTTAGCAAAAGCATTATTTCGAGTAGACAGTAAACTCACATAAGTCCATCGAGTAGATGCATCAATCAAGACCATAAAGTATCGAAAAGGTCCTGATGCTGGATGAATTGGTCCACAAATATCTCCTTGAATTCTTTCGAGAAAAGTAGGACATTCGAGTCCAACTTTAGTACGAGAAGGGTGTACTATAAGTTTGCCTTTTGCACATGCATTACAAATAAATTCATTGAGTAAAGGGAGATTTTTGGTCTGTATATTATGCCCAATAGAATTATTAATTATCCGACGTATCATATTCTGCCCAGGATGACCTAATCGCTCATGCCATAATTTAAAAGATTGTGGGTCTTTAAATTTTATACTCATCGCAACATGATTATTGGGTCGAATATATGTATAATACAATCCGGATAAGAAAGAAGGTAACTTTTCAAGAACTTGTTTACGGCATCCAATAGTGTGGGTCATTAGCAAAAATTCAATAGTGCCCTCAGTTTCAGTTTCAATATGAAAACCATTCTGTAATACCCCGAAATATTTTAGAAGATTTTATTCAACTTATGTTACCCTCTGGTAAGTTAGAAAATAAGCTGGGTCCTTAAATGGCTCAAATAAAGGAAAATCGCAGCCAGAGAAATCTGTTAAATCTAATTTGGTCAAAAATTACCTTAAAAATATGTTATGATATTTTTCTCGGATTTTGATAGAAAATGTTTCAAGAATCGTGCCAACCTTTGAAATTTCAAATTTCGAGTTCAAATGAACTCTTGGCACAACTTTAAGTTGGAAAATAATAAATTTAATAGAAAAAGGCACATCCATCATTATCCAATTTCTTTTTCAAAAGATTATCTTATTCGTAATTATCCTTTTCTTTTTCCATCATTATCCTCTTTCTTTTATTCGTTATTATCCTATTTATTTTTCCTCTATAAATAGGAGCTTAAAGTTTCATTTTTCATTCATTTTCAAAATCGAAACGTCGAGCAGCTTCTAGAGAATGTACGACTCTAGTTTCCTATTTCAATTCTGAAATGGTCATTTTGAAGGTGTCAACGCGTAGATCACGAATACATGATTGAAATGATGACACGAAGGATGATCACGATGGAAAATCATCGTGACCGCCACCAATTCCTCGGAGAAGGTACTTTCTCCGATTCTGGTCATTCGGACCGATGAATTTAGAAATTTCAAGTTCTAAATATGTTTATATTTCGATTATCTTTAATTCTACCGATTCCGATTTTTGATGTTGTGAGTTTTCAGTATTTTCCCCCATTTTCATTTTATGTAAATCTCAGATCTACTCTTCCTGGATAGTCGTATTAAAAATCTTCTTTTTATAAATAGTCTTTGATCATTTGGATCTTGTAGTTAATCGGAATAGATTTTTGATTTCTCGTCGTTTGAAATCCAGATCCGAATATTATATTATAAATCTTTCCAGTTCGAATTTAGGTTCTAGCCGTCCGATCTTTGATCTGATTACACCATTAAATTTCTTATTTTCTGCACTATCAAAAATTGTACTTTTGAGCCAAACTCCAACAAGTATCGAGCTCGATCGAGACCGATACATTTTCAGCTAAAATCTGTGAATATTCTTACCGAAACTCCCGTTTCACCCATTTTGGGTCGTCAAATCAAAAAAGTTTCTTCTCGAAAGTTGCTCGAAATAATATTTCCTATGCTCCCGTCGAATTTCGTAATTTTCGGATGAGTTTTGAATAATATCGACTATTTAATATAAGCAGTTATTTTATTTCCGAGAGCATGTGTTATTGAAAAATTCTAAATTTCTCATTCTTTACTCTTGGCATGCATAGTATCTTCCCTGAATATTTTCGTAATTTCTAAGCGGTTAAAAAGTATTGTGGTGTAGATCTAGTAAAATTTGGATAAATGACAAGTTTTGGAAAGAGACCTCTGTCAAATCAATTGATCCCAGTAAAGCAAGAATAACGTTTTGGAATTTATTTCCTTCTTCATCGAAATTATTCAAGGTCTCTAGAGTTGCGCAATCTATTTTAGAGTAGAATAGAATTAATAATAGTTCCGTTTATAGTAGATTAATTCCCGAAAATATAGCGATTATCCTGAGTTGAAGTTTACCTTCTGTAGTACCAGCTGAGCTAGAGAAAGAGTATCAGGGTTAATTCTTCAGAAGTTAGCTTTTCAGAATCCCGAGAAAGGTGGGCTACTATATCTTTGCAAATTGTATCTTTCGAGTTATTAAGCTCTGTTTTGTTAAAATTGCATATGTGACTATCTGTGTTAAATATTTACGTGCTACTGTATGTTGTCGGAGTCTCATATACCAGCGCTGTGTCAATGTGAGTAGCTACAGTATGCATGCATTATTTGTCCTGCCCTACTCCTTGTCGGTGAGACTAAAATGAAACACTTATTGGTTATACTCTTTGGGTATACTATGGCCATACTCAACGTTATGCGCTGGTGATGTAGTTTGGGCTGCGGGCAGTGACGGGTTATACTCTTAAGCGCTTCACGATAAAATGTTTTGGTGAACTTAGGTTGCTTCCAACTTTTAAACCTCCTAAGCTTCACTACCTGCATGAACACAGATAGATTACTTTAACAAAATGATTTGCATAACTTGAATTGTCAAAACTTGCCCACTGAGTGCATTAGTACTCAGCCCAAATATTTTCAAATATTTTTCAGGTAAGTAGGCTGGAGCGTGGAGGTGACGATGCTGAGATATGGGCTATTATGATTTACATATTTTTCCGTTGTCCTTTTTTGTTAGTATTCTATTAAGAATTGAGCTTTCGTACTTATGATATTCTTTTGCTAAATGCTAAGAACTCTGATCTTAATATTCTGTTGATATGATTCTGCTTCTTTGATTCTGAACATTTGTTGACTTCCTAGTTAACATGTATCATATGCTTAGCTACATAATTATTCCAAGGGGAGGAAGCCCGTCTTTCGTTATGTCTATTTGATCATTCATTTTGGCCTATGGAAGGGCTTCATTTGTTCAGCATATTGGTGTCTGTTTCTTATATCGACCTATGAATGGGTCTATTGATTGTTGGTATCTGGTTATTTGTTTCCGTTTGGCCTATGAAAGAGCTTATTGAATTGTTACAGCTTCCATTCTTCTCTTATAAGCCGTTATAAACGGGGATTCGCTCTAGTTACAGAGGTTATGCTGTCTAATTTTCCGGAAGGCATAACCTATCTTTGGCATACTCGGTTGTTAAATTTTATTCTAAACATTAATCATTTTTAGATTATCACCCCGTCGTTAATTAAATTACCCCTTTCTTTCCCGCTTCTTAATTCCAACCCCCGTGGTGTCCATTTCCATGATCTTTCGGGATCGGGGCACTACACATTCAATCAGATGTCCTTAAAACTAAGAAGGGTACGTTTAGATTGTGGATATAAAAACGCATCTGGAATAATTAAAACTGTACCCATAGGGAGAACTAATAAAGCTTTTCCCGAACCGACAATAGGGATATTGTCATGTGCAATTGTAGACACACTCCCTTGCTTTTCAGTAAGAGTTTGAAAATATTTTCTATCCGTAAGGATAGTGTGCGTTGTGGCACTATCTACCAAACATAAAGTACTGTCAGTCGCCATGGATTACATGTGGAATGTGATATTCTAGTAAGAAAATATACACATAAAAAAACTAGAATAAGTAACAATGATGTAAACAAAATGGAGAAAGGAAGAAAAGAAAGAAAAAAAAAGAGAAAAAAACATAACATCAAAACCAGTGGCCATGATCCAACAAAAACTTAACAATAATCCAAGTAGGTGCAACACGCATAAAAAACACAAAGGAGATGCAGAAAAGGTAAAATAGTCTGATAAAGATTATTATTATTTATTTATTTGTAGACATAATCATGCTTGGTCGCCATAATCCTCGAGCTCCAATTTCAGCAAGTCATCATCATCCGCATTGAAAGTTAGGTTTGCTTTAGGCAAACTAGCATGGTGTGATTCACCTTGAATTCCTTTGCCTTTTTTATCCTTTTGCATTCGTTGATAGGCCTCAATCAAGTGCTTTGGAGTACGGCATGTATGTGACCAATGGCCTTCACACCCACACCTATGACAGACTTGTTTCTTGTCTTGAGCTGGATGAGATGAACTAGATTTTTGCAATGCAGATCGAGAAGTTTCTCCTTTGTCATAACCTGAAAATCTATAAACATTATTATATCCACCACCTCTACCACCACGTTATGGCCAACCACGTCCACCATGTGGAGACCAACCCGCATCATGTCCACCATGGGGAGACCAACCAACATTTCCACGACCTCCAAGTGGGGACCAACCAAAATTACCGCGATCTCTCCCTCGACCACGTCGATTGTGATGATTGTGAGTAGTAACATGTGCTTCAGGCACTGCTTGAGAACCAACTGGCCTGGCATTGTGGTTTTTCATAAGTAGTTGATTATGTTTTTCTGCAACTAGTAAAGCAGAAATAAGCTCAGAATGGGTAGTATAATTTTTAGCCATGTACTGCTGCTAGAGTATAAGATTACTTGCATGAAAAGTGGATAGCGTCTTTTCGATGAGTTCAATCTCTGTAATGTTCTGCTTACAAAGTTTTATTTGTGATACAATACGGTACAAGGCGGAATTATACTCAATGACAAACTTAAAATCTTGAAAACGTAAATTGAGCCAGTCGTATTGTGCTTAAGGGAGAATGATAGCAGTTTGTTGATCAAATCGATCCTTCAGGGATTGCCATAAGACAACAGGGTCTTATTCAGTGAGATATTCATTCTTGAGGTCTTTGTTAAGGTGATGACGAAGGAAAATTAGTGCTTTCGCCTTCTGGGCGGAGCTACTGGAAGAATTTGGAACAATTGTTGCACTTAGATCACATGATGTGAGAAAAATCTCAACATCCAGAGCCCAAATCAAATAGTTGCTACCATCAAGAGCAAGCTCAGCAAATTCTCGTTTGTTGATGTCAGACATTTTCAACTGTATTCTACAATAATGGTTCAAAAATAATTATATTACAAACATAAGGAAATAAACTGAACATAAGATTATATTTCATCATAGTATTGCGTGAGAAGATGACTGATATATATATATATATATATATATATATATGGATTTGCAGACAACAAATATCACAAAGAAAAAACCACGTTGATATATAAAAAAACGTCATTATTAACAACCCTCGTCATCAAGATAAATACCAATACTAAGAATATGCTAATTAAGAATCATTGATTGATGAGTCGTGTAAGAATCATGCTATATAAATGATCATCATATTGCAGCAATGGGAATTAAGCACAGTAAATCACTAAATAATGCCCACAAGCAATCTCAAATAAAAAGCTAAACAATACAACAATAATAATCTCATAATAATCCAGATTCAAATAAAAGGTTGAATGTATAGTAGTGAACTGAATTTTATACAGAATCCCATAATAGACGAGACAGATAAAAATTTCAGACATGAAGTATCAAATTTGTCATATCCCTATCAAAATAGACTAAAAAAAATAAAAATCAATCAAAACAGATATATATATATATATATATATATATATATCTATATACACACACACAAACAATATATAGCACACATATTCACAATGTATATAAAACAAATAAGCATTCCCAACATGATGGATACTTGAAAAAAAATGTACACAAAAAAGATATATATATATATATATATATATATATATATACCGACAAACCAAATAAAATTATTTAATATAGTTAGGCTCCTCTTATGAATTTCGAGTCTCTATAGCATAAAAATACACATCAATCAAGCACAATCATTATTAGACTTTTTGAATTTTCGTATCCCAAAGAGTATTGAGAGATAGTAAGCTACATAAAAAAAATTAATAGAGAATGAAATACCCATCAGAGCAAAAATATTCAACGAAATCCAATAAGTTTATCATATTGGTTAATTCATTCACAATCCAAATATTATACCGAAATTTAAATTAAGAAGTTACCTGGCAGGAAAGACACGATTCTTTCCTAGGACATATCAGCGAAAATTACACAGTTGGTTAGATTATCGTGCTGATAATGTGTTGTAAAATAAGCACTATCTTGTATGGATTGTAATCAGTAAAATAGAGACATGAGAACAAGAGGTAAAAATGAGAGAGTGAAAAATATATTGTTATTCATCCATCAAAAATGTTCCACATTATATATTATATAAAAACTCTCATAAAATACAAAAGGTTAAGCATGTGAAGAGTTATATAGTAATGTCCATTAAACCACGTATTTACAACAATGATGATTATGTCCACAATTTTCCTAATATATATTACCCTGTTTTGTATGCATCTCTTTTCAAATTAATATATGTTATCCCGTTTCGTGCCTACAACTAATTATAGATATTACGCCTGATCAGATATATTAATAGCATATCTATAGTTTATCGAAAGTCTCAAAAGTAGTCATTTGGATAATAAAAATATAAAAATAGATACTTTCATAAAAGTATGCCAGAATATTTCCGTGCAATGCAACGATGAGATATTTTGAATATTATTATTATAAATATAATAATGAAATTATTATTCTAATTTAATTATTGTAGGCATGAGATGAGTATATCTAATTATATGATTTCAATTTACATAATTATATAATCATATATAGTTATAATAATGATTACACAGTTTTCATATTTACTACTCCCTCCGTCCCATTTATATAGACCACCTTATCCTCACACGTAGATTAAAAATATTTATGAAAACAAGACATTAAAGCTTAACTTCCATTATTACCCTTATTTAAAATTTATGACTTTTAAGAATTGAAGTGGTTGAATTTTCAATACATACCAAGGGTATATTTGTATACTACTATGAAAATTAATACTATTTATAGTTATGGGACTATATAATTAGGACACCTCAAAATAGTAAAATGGACTATATAAATGGGACGGAGGGAGTATATATATTGTTCTCTCCTAAGTTTGCACGACTCATGAGAAGACAGCTAATTGTAATTAGTGCAAATTAAATAAGGTCATTTCCTCATAGACTAAGTGGCCTAAATTAGGTTACTAGCACTAACATTGAATGTTCATGTGCTGATTCAATCTTCCCAAGATAATCACTAAGTTAACCTGAATATTTTCTCAATGTGCTTAAGTCGTGGGGTACACATGCAATATGATTATTATCTCCAATTACTAACATGTATTTACCAATATTCCAATAGATTAAAAGCCTACATAATAATCTCAATTCTCACGAACTTATGGACTAATATGCCTTGTGTTCCCCTAATTTTATATTGAGACTCCTATCTCAAACTTATGGACTACTATGCCCTGTGTTCCCCTAGTCTTATATTGAGACTCTCAATTTATGAATCGATATATGAAATTGTGTCAACTAATGATCAATTAATCAACACCAATACATATCATTAATAAAAACCAATACAAAGCCGGTATGTAAAGAGTAGTAGGGATGAATCATAAACATTCAATTCACTATAATCATCAAAAGTGCATCATAACCCAAATAAGTTGTTCTCTATATCTACGAAGTGACAATCGATATCGTAAGTCATACAACCATTGTCTACTACTCTCTCTGTTTCTATATAAATGTCATTTTGGATGAATGTACACAAATTAATAAATTAATTAAATTACCTAATACACCATTGTATGAATACATTAAATGAGTTAAATATAGATTTTTAAATGCATTAAATGGGGGTAAATATATTTATTTCAAAAAATATATTAAATTATTTCACTTTAATTTTAAGGCTCACTAATTCCATTTTAGGATATATATTTATTTAAAAATAAATAAATAAATTCATTTTAATTTTAGGGTTCACTAATTCCATTTTACAGTATATATTTATTTTAAAATTAGGTTTTTAAATTTCAATACAGTTCATATTTATTTCAAAAAAAATTAATTTTCGAGCGCAATGCACGAGCCCATGCGTTAGCATCAGGCGAGTACATTGCGTGAGTCACCGAATTTAAAAAAAAATAAATTCATTCACTTTAATTTATGATTCATTAATTTCATTATAGAGTATTTATTTCTATTTATTTCATACAAATTAATTCAATTCATTTTAATTTTAGGGTCCACTAATTGTATTTTAGGCTATATAATTTTGGAGAAAAAAACTAAAAATAAAAAATAGAAAATCACAAAAAGAAAAATAAAAAATTCAAAAAAATAGAATAAAAAATGGAAAAAATTTAAAAATAATCAATATATATATATATATATATATATATGAAATGGATCAAATGAGAACCACAGAGCCTTATGTGAGAACTAAGGACCAATCAGATCCGTTGATCTTCATGTTTTAGACGGTCAAGATCTGTACCTAGTTTGAGTTATGAGGTGACATTTTTGTAATATTATGATTATTTTAATAAACTGGGGTATTTTTATAATATTTGGGCTGAATGTTTTTAGCACTATGATAGATTTTAGCATTGCTGCAATTAATTTAGCATTATCGAAGAAGGTATTAGTTTTATTATTAACGTGATTAGGTGTGTCTTAAATCTGCAAATTGTGTTGGCACCACTTTGGAGATTTCTCCTGGGTTGTCTGAATTTTATATACCCGATTGATGGGCATGTGGTTATCTACAATGATAGATATTTATAAAATATCTCCTTATCTTTATCATTTTGATGAGTGGGGGCAATTTTAGCTTTTGTTATGCTTGTACTTTCATCTGTTGTAACTCTTTTAACACCTATAAATTTTTATATACTATTGTTGATTAAACAAAATATCAAGGCTAAAAACATGATTGAATGATAAAGATAAAAGTAGTGAACAATAAAGTTAATGATAATGCTAAACTGATAGATGATGATGCTAATTCCAGTGAATAATAATGCAAGTACCATAAAATGTATCATAGCTTGGGTTTATAATGTTCATGTTAACTTTTTCAGACATATATATTTTCTAATGCTAAGAATGACAATGGTAATGCGAACATTTGATATGATAATGCGAATTCAACAGATTGTAACAACGTTTGTTCATGCTTAGTTTATAATGTCCTTATCAATTTTTTATGCTAATGGTACAAAATGGTCATGATAATATTAAAATAAGAAATGACAATGCTAAAACTGCAAAAGATAATGTTATATACAACAAATTGTACAAGAGTGGTACGTTTTATATGTTTCTACATGTTGCGCCCCAGTCCCGAAAGACCGTGGAAATGAACGCCACGGGGGTTGGAAATAAGAAGCGGGAAAGAAAGGGGATATTTTAATATTAATGAACTGAAATAATTGACTTAGAAAACTCAAGAAAGGTATATTTGATATATCAGAGTTGCGGAAAGAAAATATAAGTACAGTGAACTGATTGTTTGGGCTGGACACGAAAATGCGTACTAGCCTATAAAGCAAAAGATCAATAGACTAGTAAAGCAAAAGTGAATATTAAGCCCCTCAGCCTTCGTCATCTCCACGCTCCGACGTACAACCTGAAAATATTTTAAAAGATTTGGGCTGAGTACTAATGCACTCAGTGGGCAAGTTTTCACAATACGAGTTATGCGATCGGTTTTCTAAAAATGATATATCTGTGTCTATGCATGTAGTGAAACTTAGGAGGTTTTAAATTTGAAAGCAACCTAAGTTTACCAAACTATTTCATCGTGTGGTACCAGTACGGATAGTCTCTTGCCATGAACTACTACATCACCAACGCGTATATTTTCTTCCCAAGTTTTCTTCCCAACAATTCACATTTAAAGTATCGACCTCTAATCGAGGTATGGATTTTAGTCTTGCGACAAGGACACATGGCAAGTCTCTATAGAACGATGCAATACTGTAGCTACTCACATTGACACAGTGCTGGTTTATGAGACTCCGACAACATACAGTAAGCATAAAATATTTTAACACAGATAATCACATATGCAATTTTATAAAAGCAGAGCATATTAGCTCGAAAGATACGAGTTTAAAAGATAGTATAGTAGCCCACCTGATAGTAATAAGCACGTATAATTCAGCAGGGAATCACAAAGTAGACGAGGGTCATAATTGGACCGCACCTAGTATCAAAATAATTTCAAATAAATCATTTAGGCCAATTATAATACTAATATATCTAAAAAATCCAAGATTTTATGTTCCTAAATAATTAATTTATGAATCCTGGGTTAAATAGAAAATTCAGATAAAATTTTACGAGCTAAGAGGATATTTAAATAATTTGGGCTAATTTAATCAATTTATGAAGTTTTGGCCTAAATATTTATTTCTGAAAAGTTTCTGTGTTAAATTTTGAGTTTGAAATAAGTTATGGAATAATTAAACAATATATAAAATTACAAGTCCTTAGTTGAAATAGCTTTTTATTGCAAATAGATCCTCTCCTTCTCTTCTTAAAAAAATAACACGTCTGAACACAACCATTTTCCCCAAATTGAAGAACCAAAATCCCTAACTCTTACACTCTTCCTCTTCTCCTTCACAACTCCGGCGAGACCTCCTCCCCCGGTGACCCGACTGAACTCACGACCACCACGAAGACACAAAAGCCACAAACTCGAAGCCACACACACACACCCTCACGCCAGCCCGACTCAACGACGAAACTCGACAAAGATATGAGGTGAGTAAAGCCGCAGCAGAGACTCACCGGTGACTTGACCCATTGCCCAGACTTGACGATGACACTCAACAAATCAGGCGACTAGAGCAGATGCGAACCCAGGCCAGACGACAACAACGATACACTCCCCTGCTTCAACCCGACTCGACTCGCTCACCTAGCCCCGACTTATTTCTCTCTCTTTTATTGATTTCGGTAAGCTTATTAGTTATTTCTAAGTTGTGATGTTTAGAAAGTAATTGATGAAAAAGAATTGAGGAAACTCATGCGTTTCTATGGGTTTGAAATAAGGATGAGTTATTACTTGTACAGATTACACTTTGGTTTTTGAAAATATATATCAGTGAACTAGTTTTTGGAATTTGGAGAAAATTGTTGGTTGTGTGATGGTGTGGAGTCATGATTTCACAGTTCATGTGTTGGTGATGAAATGAAGACAAGTAAGGCCAAAATTAACTCATTAACATGAACTAAACTATGTGATCATGAAGTATATGAAGAGGAGTCTCTAACCATGACTTATACGCAGCCATCCAGCAGCCAAAAAGGTTGGAAAATGAGCACATAACAGCAGCGGCAGCACAAGGAGTTCGACTGTGGTTTTTCCGTCGACTCTCGACAAGAAAACGAAAGGGCAAATGAGGTCGAATTAGAAATCTAAAAACATATCAGAGTAGCTTGTAAGGAGAAGTTTCTTACCGTCTAAAAGATGACGTCTTTTGGTCTACGAAAATTCTGGAAAACTGCAGCCGAAGCAGCCGTAACACGAAACGGTATTTGACAGATTTTGCGTAAACTTCCGATGTGATTTCGATGAACCAAACAACTTCTACTTTATTATCAGAAGCTAGATATGCGTAGCCCGTAAGAAGAGCTTCGAAACGGTATAAATTTGGGGCGAATCGGACCGTCAGATCGTCCAGAAATCGCACCGCAAGTTGGCTGCGGCACATGGTGACGGGGCAGCGGTTTCTGAACTGTTTGGCTTCGTTTTCAACCTTCTGGACATTGGTTAAGATAAATTTTTGGCATATGCATGATCTATATAGAGAGGGGAATGTCCAGTATGAATTTTGTGAAGTTTGGCCATGATATGGGTGATGAATGACGGCAACTAAGATGAAGGAGATGATGGAAACTTTCCTCTTCTCTTCTCTTTTCTTTTGCTATTTTCTTTTCTCGTTTTTTTTCTTTTTTTGATGCTTCTGTACTCTTCCCTTCTTTTCTTTCTTCTTTGATAATCCAACAGCTGGACTCTAGCAATGAAATGTGTGATACGTGTCCCTCATGCAAATGAGCTGGGTGGCTAGTGTGGTTTGAGCTAAAATGGACTTGGATTTTGGGTTGTAATATTAAACTTGACATGAAATAAATTGGGTTCAAAATATTTGAATGAAATAAATTACATCGAGTACTCAAATATTTTAATTGAGTTGAATGAAAATAATTACCCAATTATTAGAATGAGACATTGATAGAGGAATTGAAAATGTGAGAAGGAAACAAATTAAATCGGGTAGAGTTTGTTTTAACTATGATGAAATAAATAACCACTCGACCGTGATGAAATTTAGGATTTTACGGCGAAGAAGAAGATTATTTTGGAATTAAGTATGACACGGTCAAATTTTATAGATGAAAGAAAAATCAGATTTTAGTAACAGTGTCTCAAAATATTCAATGAAATGAATGAATAGAAGTTCTATGATATATCTCGACATGACGAACAAGAATATATGATCGAGAACAAATATGTAGGATAACATGATTTAAAAAAAAATAGAAGAGTAAATTTTGGGACGGGGTATTACACTACAAGTTTCTCGATGTTAACCAAAATAAAATGAATATGTTACATCATCATAGGACAATGTAGGAAGGATTGGACAATATGATAATTCAACAAAACTGTAATTACGTTGTTCATGATTCATTTATAATGCTCTTGACAAGTTTTCATGTTAATGCTAACAAGAGTTATGTTAATTCTAAAATTAGAAATGACAATGTTAAAACTATAAACGATAATGCTAAATTCATAAAATGTACAGATAAATCATACATTGCCAATATTGTTAGGTTTTACATGTTCATACAAGTTTTTGGACATCAACAAAACTAAATGAAACTGCTAAATCATCATGAAACAATGCTAACAGGGGGTGCATGATATTGAAAATTCAAGAAAACTGTAATAGCGTTGTTCATGTGTTGTTTTATAGTGTTCTTGGTAAGCTTTCATGTTAATACTAACAAGAGTTCTGATAATACTAAAATGAGAAAATACAATGCTAAAACTGTAAACGATTATGCTAAAATTCACAAAGTGTACAGATAAATCATATATTGCTAAATCATCTTTTCTGATTTCAAGATTCATTAATCTTAATGAAATATCACCTTGATTTTTCATCTTTTCTGGTTTCAAGATTCAATCTTTTACTGTTGGTTATCTTCATTGAAAAGAGTTGGAAACTCTATGAAATTGTTATTGTTGTTGCTTTTAATCTTTCTTGTTGATTTTTTGCGTAGGTTTGTGTGAATAAGCTTCTGTGAGTAGTAATGGTGATTGAAATCTCTGTAGAGACTGATTCTTGAAATCTTTTTTAAGGATATGCAGATAAAACAATATCAGTTAGGAAAAGAACACGATAAAGATAAAGACATGAAATTAACAATATTTTCCTCCTCAATAGCTTAATTAACATCAATACTCCATGTAGCGCCCCGATCCTGAAAGATCATGGAAATGGACGCCATGGGGGTAGGATTTAAGAAGCGGGAAAGAAGAGGGTAATTCAAGTAACGAAAACCTCAACAGAAGATCCAGAACAACCAAACATGCTTTATAATAAATTATACTTATCCAAAATACTAAGATCAGAGCTCTTAGGATTTAGCAAAAATATCACAAGTGCAGAAGTTTAATACTTAATAGAATACTAAGGAGTAGCATAAGTGCGGAAGCTTAAATCACAATATAATATTTAACAAAAAGAGATAATGGGAAATAGGTAAATAACAAAAGCCCATCTCTCAGCCTCGTCACCTCCACATTCGAGCCTACTGACCTGAAAATGTTTGAAAAGATTTGGGCTGAGTACTAATGCACTCAGTGGGTAATTTTTCACAATTTGAGTTATGCAAATCATTTTTCAAAAGTAATTTATCTGTGTCCATGCAGGTAGTGAAGCTTAGGAGGTTTTAAAGTTGAAAGCAACCTAAGTTCACCAAAACATTTTATCATGAAGCGCTTAAGAGAGTATAACCAGTCACTGCCTGCAACCCGTACTACATCGCCAATGCGTAAAGTTGAGTATGGCTAAAGTATATCCAATGAGTGTAACCAATAAGTGTTTCATTTTAGTCTCACCGACAAGGAATAGGGCATGACGAATAATGCATGCGTACTGTACCTACTCACATTGACACAATGCTGGTTTATGAGACTCCGACAACATACAGTAGCACGTAAATATTTAACACAGATAGTCACATATGCAATTTTAATAAAGCAGAGAGCTTAATAACTCGAAAGATACAATTTGCAAAGATAGTATAGTAGCCCACCTGATAACTTATTAAAGCTGAAGCTTTACCGATTCTTCTAGAAGTCCCCTAAGTCCGATGTTCCGGGTTTTGTCCTACACATAAAGACTAAGACTTAGAAGCTTATTGAGGTTATTAACCTATTCTATAATGTAAATATGGGTATAAGGGTATAAAGACAAGTATATAGAATAAGGTCATGAAAAGATGATGCTTGGAGATCAAACGAGTAATCCTAGCTTTAAGAAGCTATACCCGAGTACTTGATTGAGAGAAATATATTCTAATCATGTAGATTAAAATCATATGATTAAATGAATGTTTAAAAAAATAATAATTTTAAATTAAATTCTAAAGTTAAACAAAATAGAAAAAGAATTAAATTAAATAAATAAATGCATAAATAAAATTGTAGTAAAAAAGATTTTAACTCATGACTTTACTATAAAATAATGAGACGTTAACCACTATACCAAATGATTTTATATAACATAAAAAAAAACTACTTTAATTAAATAGCTTCATGAATGCTTTGAATTAAATACACAAAACAAGAATTAATTAAAACTCCAAATGATTTTATATAACATAAAACAAACTACTATAATTAAATAGCTTCATGAATGCTTTGAATTAAATACACAAAACAAGAATTAATTAAAACTGCATTAAGAAGTTTTGAACCCTAGACCCCCCTTAATCACAATTAGAACACTAACCACTGGGCTAAGACTTATTTTCAAAAATTATAATCCATCATTAATAATTTATATAGTCCAGAAAGGTTTTATGATAAAAAAAAAAGCTTAAATGTAACCTCAATGAGATTCGAACCATAGACTTCTCAAATAGTATTTTGAACTCTAACCACTTAACTAAACACCATTTTCAAAATTAATTAGGTGACATTAATTATATAAGATCCAAAATAATCTTAGATAAAAATGATTAAAACTAAATTAAAACTACATTAATAGGATTCAAACCCTTAACCTTTCAGTCAACGAATCTAAACATATCCGTTAAGCCACATACAATTTTTGAAATTTTAACACATGATTTTAATTAATTATAGTCGAAACAGAAGATATTAATTGCAATAAAATAGATCTAAAAATCTAAACATATCCGTTAAGCCAAATACAATTTTCGAAATTTTAACACATGATTTTAATTAATTATAGTTGAAACAGAAGATATTAATTGCAATAAAATAGATCTAAAAATCTAAACATATCCGTTAAGCCAAGTACAATTTTCGAAATTTTAACACATGATTTTAATTAATTATAGTTGAAACAGAAGATATTAATTGCAATAAAATAGATCTAAAAATGCATGTAAGGAGTTTTGAACCTTAGCCACTTTTAATATCAATATATTAACTTAACCATTAGGCTAGAATTAAAACTTTAAAACATAACCCAAGATTTATAATGAAATGGTTTCAGAAATTTGTACCTTAATTAACAATTAAATTATTGTGAATACAAATTGAACCCCACACTTTGTAATTTAAATGCAAAGATTTATTCCTTAGACTTACGGAAATTTTTGGTAAATATTCTCAAGATTTTTAATTATATACTTCAATCACTACATACATACATACATACATATATAAAAGAAGTTAAAAGAGAAGAAAGAAAGAAAAATAAAAAGAAAATCAAATAAAACTCGCGCACACCCACAAACGGATTTTTCTATGCTACCCCCGGATGCTGCCCCCAATGATACCTAGGCGACGCGTGTCGCCTGTTTTTTTTTTTTTTATGCGAATCCCAAAATACGGTATTTTGGGTGGGATACGGTGGGCATGATATCGGGACAGTTTTAATTTTCTGCCTCGTTAGGGTATATAGGCCCCACTGTTATGTGGGCAGGCCGTCGGTGGCTGTCGGCAAGTGTTACATTTTCCGATTCGTGCGACTCCGGCTCCGTTTTCCGACGTCGGCAAGTTGTCCGGCTGGTCGATGGGTTAGAAATCTTCCAGATCCACCCGTTTTCAGAAATTTTGAACTTCATTTGCCGATGTAATCGATGGCACATTTAGAACCCGCAAACCCTACCCTTTCTCAATCATGAATGTGGGGTTCAAGTTGTCTTTACCGAGGGCCTTTCCCTAATTAGATTAATCTTAAGCGAAGTTTATAAACTTTATCTTAATGACTATTATGTGAAGTTTAACATATGGTATTATGATTTTAATAAATTTCAAATATAATTAATAAGAATGAAAGTATAGCTTAGTTATTCGCGCGTGAATAGTGTCGTTGGTTTCAAAAGTAGAAAAAGAAAGCGACCCTTCATGTTCCCAAATATTTCGTCGGAGCTCTCCCTTCTCTCCTTTCTGTCCAGACGGTGTGCAAAATTCTGGCGAAAGGAACCCGTGACTGTTAGAGCGGCTAGAGTTGGTGAGGCCAGAGGTATCCACACTTTATTTTTGACGGCGTAGCTCTCCGTTCTCTCCTTTTTTTTGCTCAAAAGTTTTCTTTGTTACCGGCGTAGTATTTATTTCTTCATCTTAAAATTGTGCAGAAGTGTACATTGTGAATGCGCCTCAATGTCGTCCGGATGAAGGTCGTTCGGTCCCCCTACTGGGAAAATATCGTCTAAGGATAAGGCGAGGAATCGCGGTTATGGCGACTGGCGGGACGGTTAGTATTCGAAACTCTGTACATAAATGAACCCTATTTTGGCTATTTGTTCTACTCCGAGTCACATTTGCCTATTTTGATCATATTCTTGTGTTGCATGCCACTGAGTCGTATTCTTAGATTAGATGATGCAGAAAGATTTGGTTTTGAATGTCGTTTTTGGTTAACAGTTGTTGGTGGCGCGATTTCATTTCGTGGCAAGTTGCACTTGATTATGAAAGATGTGCGTGAAAGATTGAGCAAAAAGAACATTGAATCTTTTAGGGCAACCTGCTTTGGTCATTTTCTTGATGTGCCACCCATACAAAATCAAGGGCAGTTGATATTCCTTTTGCTGAATGCATTGGAGCCTGAATCGGAGTCAAGGAATACTATGGCTTTTAGGATTAATGGGAGGGTAATTGAACTAGGTCAAAAAGAGTTTTACTGCATTACGGGTCTGAATTTTAGGGGAGGTGTTGAGGTCCCTTCTTCATCTAATATTCACCGCGACATTTTCAAGAGTGCATGGAATATAAAAGCCGTGGACATTGATGAAGCCTTCAGGAATTATAGTGTGAAGCACAAGGGTCATGGTAGCCTTGTGTTGAAGTTAGCTTTGTTGCATGTTCTTTATGGTTTGCTGTTGAATAGGGATCAGCAGTGTAAGAAGGTAGAGGTGGAATTTATGCATCTTGTGGATGAAGTTCGTCTGTTCAACAGATATCCGTGGGGGAAGGTTGCATATGAGTTCTTGGTTTCTTTAACCAATGTGGCCAGGAGCAATGTAAATCGTTTGAGTGAGCACTCAGATAGGCCAGCTACGGATGTGTGTGGTTTATCCGTAGCGCTTTAGATATTTGCATTTGAGGTTATGCCGTCCCTTTCGAGGTGTTGTGCGAGGAGAGTTGATGCGCACATTTTTCCGAGGATGTTTCGGTGGACCACTGAAACATTTTACAAATATGCCTATCTCCTGACCTTTTTGCAGAATTATGCTGCGGACGTTGTGATAGTGTAGTTGTATTCGATATTTCATTTTTATGTCATGTATAGTCCACTGAGGTAATTGTGATGTTTCTTGTGTTTTTGTAATAGATGTCATTTATATTTTCTGAGGATGAAAGGAGGAGGCTTGAAGCACAACAATTGTGGGATACAGTTGCGGGGAAGAAGGTGAAAGTTACACCCGTGAAATTGCTGGATGAAAGTGATAGTCTGGTGGAAATAGGTGGAATGGTGGGAGCACTTGTAGTGGAGAGAGGGAAACAAATCAATGCCAAACTCGTAGATGATGATGATAGCGTTGGAAGGGGACGGGACACGAACGAGAGTTCTGCAGCGAGAAGGTCCCTTAGAAAGCATGATGCCAACATTGGCCAGTTGCTCAGATCTGTGACTACGCCTTCATCACCGAGAGTGCAGAAAGATGACATCCATGAGTCTAATCCCATTGAGAAGCTCGGGGAGACTCTGTTGGTAATTTTTCTTCTAGCCTTTCTTTGAGTTTCATAACATGAGCACATTCACACAGTCCCTCCAAAATAATTGAATGAGTGAGCTTGTCCTGTCTTTTAATGTGGCCTTGTGAACTACCAGGGAATGAACGCCTCATTGCAGGCTGGCTCGAGAGGCATTGACAAGTTTTCGGATATGATATTGGTATGCATGTTCTAGTCGTTAAACATGACTCCTAAGTTGAAAGCTTGCGTAGGGATTTCTTGAACATGTAATAGATCCATAATCTGATAACTGGCCTGTAAATTGATTACTCATTTCCTTACTTCTGGTTCATAGTCAAAGCTTTATAACCTCATCTCCACATGAAGGTATAAAAGGCGGTGATCGATCTAGCTCAATATTTCGCTCAGGTGACAATTCTGATGTTGAACCTTGTTTGTAGCAGCCATCATCGTCTAACATATCTACCCACGAAAATTCACAGTCTCCACATAGATCATTGACTTACGTTTTTGTTTTGAAAATATTTTATTCCTTAATGTGTCCATCTTCCTAGTAACAACGCAAATTCTTGGTCAACTTTAACACAGCTCAATCTGAAAGACTTCTTCTAACCGGATGTTGACCCCATAGAGTAGGTTATTTCCCCAATGAACTCAAACACCGAATCGATCTCTTTCTTGGTATATGTACAAAATCTCATAATCCGCTCATCGTGATATACATGTGGCAGTTATTCTGAGCCGTAAGTTTATGTTCAGTCATCAAAATGAAATGTTTCCTCAGTTAAACTATGTTCTCAACAATCTCATAAGTGTTTAGAAGTTTAGCCTAAGTTCAGCAACTATAGGCTAAGTTCATCTTACGTTCTCACACTTTCAAGTTCTTGTACTCATCCAAGAGTATGAACAATAAACACATTCCGGCTATCAAGGTTTACAGTATGCATTCCGCACGTTCCCAACATCCCAAGTATGCACAAGGCATATATAAACAAGTTCATACATATATGTAATCAACATAGTTTTTCAACATAAATCAGTATGCTCACAGACATATTTCAAAACCAGTATGCTATCACCATAACAACAGAGTACGCAATCAGCGCAGTTAATCAGAGTATGCTTTCCGCATAATAATCAATCTTTCGAGGAATTTCCGTCAACACGGCGAATCCTAATCTTTCATTTTTAGACAGACTTAACATTTCAACAAATAATGTAAACTTTTAAAAACTAAAATTTGCATAAAAACATGCGTACCTTTGAAGCTGTTATGTGAGTGACGAGCTAAGGGCTTATATAATATCACACGGAATTTCAATGAAAGACGAAATAAGACCCAGCAGGTCTGCAGAGTTGCAAACCTGCTCTGATACCACTTTGTAGCGCTCCGGTCCCGAAAGACCATGGAAATGGACGCCACGGGGGTGGGAATTAAGAAGCGGGAAAGAAATGGGGTAATTTAATTAACGACGGGGTGATAATCCAAAAAGAATTAATGTTTAGAATAAAATTTAACAACCGAGTATGACAAAGATAGGTTATGCCTTCCGGAAAATTAGACAGCATAACCTCTGTAACTAGAGCGAATCCCCGTTTATAACGACTTATATGAGAAGAATGGAAGCTATAACAATTCAATAAGCCCTTTCATATGCCAAACAGAAACAAATAACCAGATACCAATAATCAATAGACCCATTCATAGGTCGATATAAGAAACAGACACCAATATGCTGAACAAATGAAGCCTTTCCATAGGCCAAAATGAATGATCAAATAAACATAACGAAAGACGGGCTTCCTCCTCTTGGAATAATTATGTAGCTAAGCATATGATACATGTTAACTAGGAAGTCAACAAATGTTCAGAATCAAAGAAGCAGAATCATATCAACAGAATATTAAGATCAGAGTTCTTAGCATTTAGCAAAAGAATATCATAAGTACGAAAGCTCAATTCTTAATAGAATACTAACAAAAAGAGACAACGGAAAAATATGTAAATCATAATAGCCCATATCTCAGTCTCGTCACCTCCACGCTCCAGCCTACTGACCTGAAAATATTTGAAAAGATTTGGACTGAGTACTAATGCACTCAGTGGGCAAGTTCTCACAATTTAAGTTATGCAAATCATTTTGTTAAAGTAATCTATCTGTGTTCATGCAGGTAGTGAAGCTTAAGAGGTTTAAAAGTTGGAAGCAACCTAAGTTCACCAAAACATTTTATCGTGAAGCGCTTAAGAGTATAACCCGTCACTGCCCACAACCCAAACTACATCACCAGCGCATAACGTTGAGTATGGCCATAGTATACCCATAGAGTATAACCAATAAGTGTTTCATTTTAGTCTCACCGACAAGGAGTAGGGCAGGATAAATAATGCATGCATACTGTAGCTACTCACATTGACACAGCGCTGGTTTATGAGACTACGACAACATACAGTAGCATGTAAATATTTAACACAGATAGTTACATATGCAATTTTAACAAAAGCAGAGCTTAATAACTCGAAAGATACAATTTGCAAAGATATAGTATAATATAACCCACCTTTCTCGGGATACTGAAAAGCTAACTTCTGAAGAATCAACCCTGATACTCTTTCTCTAGCTCAACTGGTACTACAAAAGGTAAACTTCAACTCAGGATAATCGCTATATTTTCGAGAATTAATCTACTATAAGCGGAGCTATAATTAATTATATTCTATTCTAAAATAGATTGCGCGACTCTAGAGACCTTGAATAATTTCGACGAAGAAGGAAATAAATTTCAAAACGTTATTCTTGCTTTACTGGGATCAACTGATTTGACAGAGGTCTCTTTCCAAAACTTGTCATTTATCCAAAGTTTACCAGATCTACACCACAACACTTTTTAACCGCTCGGAAATTATGAAAATATTCAGGGATGATACTATATATGCCAAGACTAAAGAATGAGAATTTTAGAATTTTTCGATAAACATGCTCCCGGTATAAAAATAACTATCTACTTTAAATAATCGAAATTATTCAAAACTCGCAATGAGATCGCGAAACTTGGCAGGCTTATAGGAAATAATATTTCGAGTAACTTTTGAGAAGAAACATTTTTAATTGACGACCCAAAATGGGTGAAACGGGAGTTTCGGTAACAATATTCACAGATTTTATCTGAAAATGTATCGGTCTCGATCGAGCTCGATTCTCGTTGGAGTTTTGCTCAAAAGTATAATTTTTGATAGTGCAGAAAATAAGGAATTTAATGGTGTAATCAGATCAAAGATCGGACGGCTAGAACATAAATTCGAACTGGAAAGATTTATAATATAATATTCAGATCCGGATTTCAAACGACGAGAAATCAAAAATCTATTCCGGTTAACTACATGATCCAAATGATCAAAGACTATTTATAAAAAGAAGATTTCTAATACAACTATCCAGGAAGAGTAGATCTGAGATTTACATAAAATGAAAATGGAAAAAAATACCGAAAACTCACAACATCAAAAATCAGAATCGGTAGAATTAAAGATAATCAAAATATAAGCATATTTAGAACTTGAAATTTCTAAATTCATCGGTCCGAATGACCAGAATCGGAGAAAGTACCTTCTCCGAGGAATTGACGGCGGTCACGATCATTTTCCATCGTGATCATCCTTCGTGTCATCATTTCAATCATGTATTCATGATCTACGCGTTGATACCTTCAAAATGACTATTTCAGAATTGAAATAGGAAATTAGAGTCGTACATTCTCTGGAAGCTGCTCGGTGTTTCAATTTTGAAAATAAATGAAAAATGAAACCTTAAACTCCTATTTATAGAGGAAAAATAAATAGGATAATAACGAATAAAAGAAAGAGGATAATGATGGAAAAAGAATAGGATAATTACGGATAAGATAATATTTTGAAAAAGAAATTGGATAATGACGGATGTGCCTTTTTCTATTAAATTTATTATTTTCCAACTTAAAGTTGTGCTAAGAGTTCATTTGAACTTGAAATTTGAAATTTCAAAGGTTGGCATGATTCTTGAAACATTTTCTATCAACCCGAGAAAAATATCATAACATATTTTTAAGGTAATTTTTGACCAAATTAGATTTAACAGATTTCTCTGGCTGCGATTTTCCTTTATTTGAGTCATTTAAGGACCCAACTTATTTTCTAACTTACCAGAGAGTAACATAAGTTAAATAAAATCTTCTAAAATATTTCGGGGTATTACATGAGCTTTTTGCAAGGAGCCACCCTCTTGTCAATTAAGTTAAAAGGATGATGTGGAAGTTTTTGTGAAGGGATATGCAGGCTGGATATGCATGCTTTTGTTTTGTTTTTGTGAAGGATGATGTGGAAGTTTTTGCATGGATACTGTTATTATATTAGGTGGATTACACGCTGTATGAAGCGTTGGACAAAACTGACTAGTCGTGCATATGCACGATGTTAATGTATTTTTTGTTAGCATCACCAGCAATATATTACTGTGTGGTCCTACTGTGAATAAACTATTAGTAAGATTGAAGGTGAGTCATGATGCAATTTATTTTGGTTGTTGATTTTTTTCGATTTGTATGACCTTGGATCGCAAGAATGCACCCGTATATTCGGAGGGAATTGCACCCGAAAATGGACTTTGAATGCACTCATAAATTACTGGGAGCATGTTGTACAGTAGGACGTCAAATTGAATTAGGAAGCACCCATAAATGGAGATAAAAGCACCCGTAAATGGAGCTAAAAGCACCCGAAACTGAAATTGAAAGCACCCGATAGTGAAGTCTAGAGCATCCGACAATGCTATAGGAAGCACCCGAATCTGAAGTTGAAGGCACCCGTAATTGCTATAGAAAGCACCCGAAAATGAACTCGAAAGCTGTAACATCCTGAAAAATATAGTATTTAAATTTATTATATAGTAAGAAAAGTCTCAACCTAAGTTGAACATCTAAGTTAAAATTAGAATTTACATTATAAAAGTAGACGTTATTGTGATCGTTTTCATATCTAGATCATCTAAATCGGACTTCATTTGAGTTTTCAATTAAATTTATTTCATGTGATAATTTGAACCCAAACATATATATTCAATTCAAATCTAATTACCCCATTTACTTTCGGGCCATTTATATAATCTGATTTTCAATCCTTCTATCATTAATATATAAAAATAAGTATGTATCTATTAATGGGTATAGTTAGAGAATAAACAGAAGAGGAAATGTTTATTTATGTATTAAAGTGTTGATATAGATAAATTCCAAATTAGGGCCAATCGGCTGCTACCATTTGGAATTGGTTTAGGGAGATTAGTGTACTATTGTGTACACGTGTGAAGCATGTATATGTAAATTGTGGGTTAGCATGGGAGGTAAGGGATCAAAAGAGAGATGAGCGGGGAAAAAAAAGAAGGAAAGAGAAGAAGAGAAATGAGGCAAGCTCTGCGTCTTCTCTTTTTAATTTTCGTTTGCCATTCAAATTTCAACCAAATGCCATGAATTTACACCAGAACACCCCTATTTATGTGTAGATTATGTAGGCACCAATCAGATTTCAATCTGAGGTGTTGAAAGTTGGGAATAAAGGCATGAAAGGCTGCAGCCGCTGCTGTGCAGCACTGTGCGACGCAGCACCTTTCCGAGCTTTTTCCCGACTATTTGACCGTTGGTTTTTGCTGTATAATATACCATTTCGAACCTCTTTTATCAGACTTTCAATGTATGATCTCGGATCTTTGATCAGACATCATTTGGATCCTCATATTTAGGTCGAAAGTTTATTAAAAAAAATCTGTCGGAAAAATCTCAAAACTAGTTTTCTTCCTAGCTTTCATCTGCTTACTCCTGGGCTGCCGTAGTGTGTGTGAGTAGTTTGCATGTGTGTAGTGTGATCATTTGTGAGTTGTATATGTGTGAGAGGGTGGCTATTAGCGGTAAGGGGTCGCCGGAAAAATGGAGGTAAAACGACGGGAGAGTGATGGTGATGAGTTGATTATCATTTTGGGTATGGAGAAAATTTTAAAAATTATTGTGGGTTTTATGTGCCAAGGTTGATTTTTATAAATTGGCCCACAACCTTTTAAGTAAGCCCAATTTCCAAATTTTTAATTTTCTTTAATATTAGAATTAAATTAGAATTTTTTCTTATAACTTTCAAATTTTATATTTTGCCCCAGAATGAATTCTAATTTATATTCCACTCCTAAATATTAAACCAAATTTCTTAGTGATTGAATTTAGTTCAATTCATCTTTATCCATTCAATTTTGTTCATGAAGTCCGATAAATTCTCAATCTAAATTGATTCGTTCCATCGAATGCGCATTATTCGCCCATTTGACTTCATTTCAATTCCAAATGATCCCAAGTCATAGGAAATGATTAGTTAAGTTATTTATGACCTAAGTTATGATTTATTGGCCTATATTAAGATTCTATGTTAGAATTCCATTTTTGTAGGTCGAAACGAACATCAAGCATAGTAGCAATTTACGCATAAATTGCACTGCATATTGAGATCATCCAGGTGGGTTTTTCTATAACTCACAACTATGTTTTAAATTCGTCCATGAAAAGCATGTTAAATGTTTTAATAGCATTGTTTACGCAATGATTGGATGTTATGAGACTTCATGCACAGAGGAATTCCATTTTTGTAGGTCGAAACGAACATCAAGCATAGTAGCAATTTACGCATAAATTGCACTGCATATTGAGATCATCCAGGTGGGTTTTTCTATAACTCACAACTATGTTTTAAATTCGTCCATGAAAAGCATGTTAAATGTTTTAATAGCATTGTTTACGCAATGATTGGATGTTATGAGACTTCATGCACAGAGGAATTCCGACTTACAAGTATAGGCGGTTTACTTTGTGACTAAATGTCTAGATAAGTAACCGTAAAGTATCATGTGATCACATTAGGTCTCTCATCCAATAAAGAAGAGTAAACATTGTTATAAAGTATGTTCATGGTTATTTTCCGTGATTTATGTAATATAACAGTTTTAAAGCATGAAAGTATGACTTGGACGAATATTAATGCCCACTGAGTGTTTTCTGGTACTCAACCCAAATATTTTCAAATGTTTTCAGGTCCTGGAGAGCGAGCTGGCTGTTGAAGTGGGTTTGATGGTTGACCCTTATGTGGTTTTTGCTTAAAACCATTTTAAACTCATGTTTGTTTGTTAATATTAAATGCTTCCATAAATACTCTGCAAAACTTTTAAGTTTGAAAGTTATTGACCCGACTGGTCAGTTTTTGATTATATATACAAATATTTTGAATGTTTATAAGGGTTGGCCATGGAAGTTTGAAATGAGTGACTTGATTGACTATGTATATTTTCTTATTGACAGGTCAAAATTTTGCTATGTGTGAGTCAATGATCATAAAAAAAAGACTTGTCGGAAGTTGACTTTGAAAACGCCTAAGTGCGTGGTTTGAACATTTTTAAGATGAGATGCTGCCCTTTTACAAATTATTTATAAAGTTAAATCTATTTTTTTAAAGTGTTTATTACGTAAGCATGTACGTATGTTTTGGTGACGTTTTGGTCCTAGTGGGACTGGGGCGTTACAAAAGTACCCAAAACTCAATGGGTAAGCACCCGATGAAGTTTAATGCACCCGGATTTTAATGCACCCGAAAGTGAAGTTGAACGCACTCAAAAATGAAGTTGCTGGCACCCGAATTTGAAGTAGAAAGCTGCCGAAAGTGAAGTTGAAAGCACCTGAAAGTATAGTTGAAAGCACCCGAATCTGAAGTCGATGGCACCCGCAAATGCTATAGAAAGCATCCGAATCTGAAGTTGATGGTACCCGATTTGGAAGTACTGGTTGATTGGCCTATTATATTTAGCTGCACCCGTTTCCTTCGCAGAATGAACCCGTCGCCCATGCACGCACCCGTTTTGCTCCTATCATGCACCCCTCCCCAAGTGGGTGCTGAAACGATTAAGTGCACCCGTTTTGCAGTTGCGGCGCCAAAAATAAAATTCCACCCGGCTCCACGAACGATTCGATTCGGCGCCCCATGTGTGGTGGGGTCACACCTTAATGGCATTAAATAAAATATTAGAAAAGACATATGTATTCGATACCTAACCAAATTTTATAACAATATTGTTTATATTCTATTCTATGGTGCTTGTGCGAAAACCCGATAATATTGTAAACATAATATATGTTATGACTTTTGTCCGCTTATAAACTCAGTTTATTCTTTTCCATTCCTATAATTCCCAAAATAAATTAAGTAGTTATATTAACTATATTTTATGCATGCACACATAAATTTTAATAATAATAATAATAAAATATTAGTAATAATAAATTGAAATATATATTATATGTTATGCATGTGTGTTTATTTTGTAATTGTTAAAATAAACATGTAACAATCATTAATAAATACGATAGTACGTATATAAGTTACAAGAATTACTGTAAAGTATAAAATAAACAAATATTTTAGTTCATTAATTAGAAGAATGAAAAAACACGAGTACACACATATTCTTATTCTAATTTTGAGTATTATTGGTATTTATTTTGCCCCCACGAATTCCCTTTAATATATGTACTATTATTTCTCCTGTGTGATGCACAAATAATTATAATATTTAAGATATGTAATATTATGATTAATTTTTATTTTATATCTTGTGTATGATTAATTTTAAATTATGTATGATGTGTTCAATTTTTAAAAATTAATAGAATGAAATGCACATACATTAATTAATTACATAAGAAGCTCAATTTTGTATAGTTATGTGACACGATTTTTTAACCAGCAATATTTAACTATAATTAAAGAACATTTGATTTTCATGAATATATGACATGCATAAAAATAATATTATTGAATTATTATAAATGATGAAATTGAAATAGAAAAATAATATATTATTACAAATTATGTTATACTTATGTGATCGTCTTCATCATCATTATGAGTATTACATGAATGAAACTATCTTTGGGTGACAAACATATAGTACTACAAATATGTGCATAAAAAAATAATAAAAAATGTTACAGATCTCAATTTTCCAAGTAAAAAAATAAAAATTAAGATTGAAAAATCCGTTAAAAAATAAACAGTCGTAGATATACATTGTCCTAAAAAAAGCCAAAAAAAAGTAGTAGAAAGTTTACAACAGTAAATATCCCTAGTGGTGTGTATTAACTCTAAACTGTGGTCTATTGTGAAAAAACCCTTGTCTAAAATATAATTATTAAAATGTGTGATAGACAACAGTTTATACCAGAACCGTTGTTTATCACACGATTTTGCCTTAATATATGTATAGATAGATAGATAGATAGATAGCTGTCATATTGTTTAGTCGGTAAAATATATTTCATAGTTGGTAATTTAGAACATTGAAATAACATTTAATTACCATTTTACAATATAATGAAACCTAAATTGAAATATATATAATGGGAGATTGATAGCCATTGAAATAAAATAAAAAGCAAATAGTCAAGGTATTTAAACAAAAATCATTTACGTATTCCTCCGATATAATGAATTGGCTTGGCTGGAGTTAGAACGCATTAATATTATACGCTATAAATTAGTTATTGCCTTTTTATTACGTTTATTTCGTAATATCTTAACAAAGCTAGCTCCTTTTTAACATTTTCGGAAAAAGAACTTTCCTTATTATTCATTCTTAATAAACTAAAATTCTTGTTAATAAAATTTTAACACCCTTTGAGCAAGTTTTATTTGGAATCTGTGTGATTTTAGTGTGCGACAAGTGTTGTGCACCTGCGCTTGGGTCAAAATGTTCTCATGCACCACCCGCTTTGACTCGTGCATACCCTTCAAAATGCATGACCAGGTCTATAATCGTTATATATAACATAGTTTTTCCTGGGAGCTGAACACACGCTACTACTCGTCTTCGCACTGTTGGTGTAACTTAAGTGCGAAAAGGCAACGATAAGCACAGACGACCTCCGTTTTCGAGGTCATTGGAGGACGTTCCGATGAGATCAACCTTTGTATGGACATCATGGCAAAGATGCCGCAGCTAACACTGTAACAGCCCGGTCCCGAGATAGGGATTAACGAATGGGGACAGGGTGTTATTAATGGTTTATTGAATAAGACGGAAGATTAACTAAGAATGTTTAGGGATAAAGATATACTTTTGAAAGATAGGTGATGATACTCGGGTTTACTTAATTAAGAAAGAAACATACTTTTGCGGAACTAAACGGCTAACTAATCAGATATCAACATGCACAGACCTATTTACAGGTCCAAACAGATAGACGGATACCAACTTGAACAAGTCTCTTCATAGGCGAAGGAGAAACATGCTCGAGAAGTAGGAATAAAACTGAATACGCATCACTTATATATATATACTTAGATAATCATGTCTTGGAGAATATCTTTAGAATCTCGATAAATATAATTAAACTTGAATGAAATTCGAAAGAGTGTATCAGAGTAGCAGAAACATCATGGGGTCCCAAAAGAAACTTATATAATAGTGAAACAATCTTGGCAGCCAACCCACATCCACAGCCACCATCATCCTCAGCATCTCAACCTGAAAACATTTGAAAAAGAGGGGGCGTGAGCACTAATGTACTCAGTGGGTTTTAATAAAAGCTTCTTTGATAACTTAAGAAATATCCAATAATGATCTGGCGGTATATGGAGAGCAAAACGCAAAAGCCCTCTCCATATCCGCAAAACCTTTTCTTTACTTTTGGGCCCAACCTTGGCTCAAACCTGATGTCAACTGTACCCTTAGGCATGCCATAGGATAGAAGAGCGGTTACCTCAAATATCCTCCCGAGTATGCGAGGGGAAAACCCAGCAGTGATTCCCTTTAATGATCAAAGATCATGAACTCTGAGCTCAATCCTGGTTATAGAGCTATATTCTTCCTTTCTCAACCTTAATCCTTAATTTCTTAGCTTCCTTAACCTTACTAGAATTATCATGCTTAGAGCAACGTCTAAGGCTAATCTTTTACTTAAGCAATACTTTGGCCTATAAGGGTTTTATCACTACCTTAAAAGGCAATGCTTAATTAGGTAAATAAACTTTAGCAAAATCCAACATTCAGATACGAAGAAATGAACGGGCATAATCATAAATTGCAATATAAGCAATTCTAATTACCTCATGCTAGCATAAACAACACTTAAATAATTCTAACATTTTTAAACATGCTTTGAGAGCTCAAGCAACATATAATATTTTTCCTTTTCTTCCTTCCTTGTACAGAGATCAATCAGGCAGAGCAAAATATTTTATTGGATATTTTATTTGCCCTATATGCTTCTAGAGCTTATTAGCTCAAACTTTAGATGAGTATAGATTTACCCACCTCGATTACTTGACAGAAGATGAAGTAACGAGTTGAAGATCCTTCTCCGATTTCCTACGAGGCTCACTTCCTCCTATAAAAGTCGAATCATCGACTTAGCGACCTCCTTTGAAGAAATCGACTATCTAAAGTGAGAAATAATGATATTTTACCCGAAGACTAAAATCTAAGATTTATTTACACATTGCACGACTTTACGACTTTATAAATTTCGAGAAGAATTTACTTGGCGAAATCATACTTTGATACTCGAATTTTAGACGGAGAATAACTTGAATAGATTACTCGAAATAAATTGAGAATATCTTGGTTGCTTTTCTAAAATTTAACTTGAAAATAACTTGGAAATAACACGACTTGAAAAGCTTGAAAAAATCGGGAAGAGGGTACGAAAATAGCCGAAAAGAAACGGCGGAAAAACAACACGGAGAAGGGAGGGGGGCGCCGCGGGGCTGCCTTGCCCCGGCGGGCTACCTGCCGCCGCGGGGCCGCCAGCCCCGGCGGGCTGGCCGCGGCCTTGGGGGGTGCAGCGCGGCGGCGTTCACCCCCCCGCGGGGCTCTCCCTCTCTCCCCTTTTCTCTCTCTCCTCATCTGGGTTCCTTCAATCATGTTCTTCATCTGTTCTTCGTGTTCGTTGATTTCTTCGACGAACACGAAGAACAATTAACCCAAATTTTATAAAAACAACGTACTTGAATTTAACATGCAACAACATGCTTTTAACTTTAAAAGAAATTTTGGCATTATAACGACGTAAACACGATAATCCTCTTTAAATATTTAGAATAACGATGAAATCTCTAAATACAGCTTGAACGGAAATTAAATGGAATTAACGGGGCTAATCTCAAGAACAATAACGACAGGAATAAAACGAGAAATATAACGTAAACGTTTTTAACTTGGAACTTTCAATAAAAACTGAAATATAACTTAGACGAGCAATAATGAAGAACGCGAAGAACGTAAAGAACTGAAAGTTAATGCAGAATTTAAAGACGGAAAAAGAAATGGAGATCGAGACCGATGAACAAGAATGGACGGGGTTAGGTGCGTCGAAGGAAGATGGCTAGCTCGGCGTCTCGTCGAGTTGCAACGGCGGCAGAGCCGCCTGCTACAACCCAACGGCGTCCTTAGCACCTTCTCTCACCACATCCCTTCCACGCCACTCCGCTCGTCGTCTTGAAGAACACGAAGAACACTCACGAAGAACTCTTTTTACTTCGACAGAACCTTCTTGGCTTTCAAAGCTTCTCACCCTCTCGATTTAGAAGTGAAATAGATGACAAATGAGCAAATGAATGCAAAGGGGTGGCCTTGTATTTATAGGAAAAGCTTTGGCTTCCAAGGGAAGCCACTTCAGTGCAAGAATACTGCAAAAGTTACCTCGGGTTCGGTTAAAAGCTGCTTTATTCGATGTCGAGGTCCAAATGACCTCAAACACGAAATCTAAAAATACCGGGAGACTCGTTGGCTTGAATACTAGTGAACCAACTTGATTCGTGAAAAAGATGGGGTCGTCTGAAGAAAGACGAGCAAAGAGTCCATTTTTGGAATTACTTTTTACTATTCACTCAGACTGATAGATTTTGCTCCCGAGCGTTCGATTGACCTCAGAATGGTAATCCATGAACGCCAATGGAATCATTGGGTCATTTCCCATAAGAGGGGCCTGACAGAACTAGACTCGAATCAACGAGGAGGATTTCGTAAATTTCTCAAAACACGAACGCACGCAAAAGTTACTATTCATTCATCCTTTAAATACGTTTTTCATCACCGGGAACTCAATTGACTTCAGAATTAAAATCCGAAAACACTGGTATACTCCTTGAGTTAAAACCTTCATAACGAGACCATGAATGGTCATAAAAGAATTAAGATCAAATTTTCCGAAAAGATGATTTTCACGAAAACTGACCCTTAAAGTCGTGACTGACATCTGACCTTAATTAACCTTAATTAATTTTATTCCTTAACTTCTTAATTATCATTAAGAATTCTCTAGACTTTAATCGAAAATCTGGGGTGTTACAAACATTATCTGTCTGCGTGTACTGAATTGTCTTTGGCGCACGTCGAAACTGCAACTTTTCCAGCTTTTCGGGACCGTTTTGATGTTGCCAATATCCCGCGGCTTTCAAAAGCGGTGGAATCATATACATCAACGGCCACAACTGGTGTTCACGCATGTTATAAATTTCATCATCAGTACTATCCCTCGTCTTGTATATTAGAGAATCGTATAAGTCTATGGTCCATAACTGCAGATTGATCCGAACAGTGACCCAATGCTCACTTACAAGACAGGCGGTGATAATCTACAAGTGAAAGATCATTGTCATATCATTGTGAATCATGGTGTTAACGGATTGTCTATCAACATGTCAATATGACTTACATATTTGGCATTCCTTCACGGCTTCATTGCCTGGTCCCTTATACAGTTCGTATGAGCTCATCCACTTCCATTCATCATAGAAGCCGCCCAAAGGGTGTGTCACGGACTTGAATTTCTTTGCGTCCCCTGGCCAACGTTTTACCCATTCATCGGCCAAGAGTTTTTGCGGCCAATATTTTATCATGGTGAGTTGTACAGTTAATTATTTTTGCCATAATTAAGTTATTTTTTCAATTTTCATGAACACTTACAAAGAAAAATGACTGTAAGAGGACTGTGTTCTCTCCATCAATGCCGTCCTTCAGTAGGCGGCCTTTCTCCAGCTTCACTTGAAATAGCCACAGAATTAGGTCCATATGCATTTCTGATAGCGCGATTTTAGGGTCCTCCAATTCGTCGAAATCCTGTTGCGACAAGTGAAGACCGTGAACCTTCACCCTTGTCAACGCATCTGGTCCCTTTGCTCTGAAAGCGGAGTACAAAAGCAGTGTTCTAGGCACGCTATCAGTTGGCGGTGACTCGAGATCAGAATCATCTGAACCCTCACCAGAGTCAAGATCGCATGAGTCCGAGTGGATCTGACAGTCCTTCGATTTATTTTTATCTGCTGCAGCCGCCATATCTCTTTCTGTTTCTGTCAATCCCTCCCTCACATCCAATTCTTTCGGCATGTCCTCATGAAAGCCTGTACCAGTCGACCCGTCTCCTTTGGCCATTTCGAGTGGGCCACTTGGAACCACATCCAGCGCCGTAGGAGTAGAGGCGCTCATGACCAATTCACCAACCTTTTCCGCCACACACATATCTGTGAACTCCGGGTCTATCCCCTCCTGCTCAACCACAAGTATTTCCCCAGCAGGAACAGTGAATACCACCTCTTCAACCCTTTCATCCACCGCCCTCTCTGAACATGCGTTGATTCCCTCCTGCTCCAATCCAAGCCTTTCCTCTGAGGGAGCAGGCAATACCACCTCTTCAACCCTTTTCTCCAACGACCTTTCTGTACATGCATTGCCTCCCTCCTGCTCCACTACAAGTATTTCCCCAGCAGGAGCAGACAATACCACCTCTTCAACCCTTTCCTCCAGCGTCCTTTCTGTACACGCGTTGCCTCCCTCCTGCTCCAATCCAAGGCTAGACTCAGAGGGAGCAGGCAATACCACCCCTTCAACCCTTTCCAACACCTTGCTCACTAATGTATGGCCAGTGTCCCCCATCTCCACAGCACTTTCCCCTGTTGTAAACGGAAGCTCCTGCGGCCTTTCCCCCAATGCCATTTCTGTCGGGGCAGTGCGACTCCGTTGAGGCTTACCTTCGACAGTAGTGGTAATGATTGCGCAATCCAAAATCCCTCCTCCCTTGTCCTTTTCGCCAACACCACTCCCCATCACTACGTCCTCTACAACTGAGTCTAGACATATGCTCTCCCCATTCACTACGTACTCCACAACTGAGTCTAGTATTATGCTCTCCCCATTCATCCCAACGTCAGCATCCCCTTCGCCAAGGTTAGGCACCAGCTCCCGAAGCACTGTATTATCATGCTCCCGAAACACGTCCACATCATCCTGAGTATCCACCCCCATCCCCTCTTCTGCAACCGTATCTCTTGTTTCTATGGCACAAGCCTCGTCGGTGCATTGAACAACCCTCTCACGATCAGTGCCTGCCCACTGTCCGTACTTGCTGGTTTGAGCATGATTCCATATGATGTCGTGACTTAGAATTCCTTGATTCGTTGGCTGTATATTCTATAGTGTGTCCTCAATGTAGTCATGGCCAATGCTTGTAACTAAACGTTCCATCTGCAAGACAACATATTGAAATTAGCCTTCTTTAGGGCTGTAAGTTTGAACAATGTAGATGGGTAGTACACTCACATCGGTCTCTTTTGTTGCAGAGTATGGTGAGCGAGCACATACGCCGGCACTACAAGTCTCCACTGGACTGCGACTACCACTAGGTAGTCTGATAGAGGGTTGCATAAGCTCTGTGAGGACAGACTTCATCCTTTCGAAAAGTGCCTCCTCTCGCTCTATGCGTGTTCGTTCAATGGATGCTATATACTGTCTTAGCTCCCTCAATCCCGCCTGTTGGCGATCTTCGAACTCACGGGTGACCGTGCGAGCGGCTGCCAGTGCTGCTTTAGCTATGACCTCCCGCATTTCCTGAAGACCCTCCTGCGCATCTACATTTCTACTGGACGAGGAAGCGTCTGACCGTGCACGCTTTCCCTGAACCTGTGAATCAATATTCAGCTCATGATGTGCTCCTCTCTTCCGTGTGTGACCTGCACCCGTCTCTGAACATGTTGCACCCGACGATGGAAGTGTCGGGAGCAAATGACGTCTGCATGTAATGCGTGCTGGAGGGCTGGTCACCCCAACAACCTCATGATATAATGGCATCTTTGTCTTGATTCGGGATATGACAAAAGTCACACCGACCGGATTGTCCACTTGGGTGCTTAGATAATAAGGCATTGCCATTTCTGCATCAGTTGGCTCCAATGAAACTAAACACGTAGTCTGTGTAGATTTTAAAAGACTAGTTAAATCTAACTGAATCATATAAGGTTCCATTAAGAAGGAAATGCATAATTGCATATTACTTACCGCTTCATCTTCCAACAAATGACCAATCGAAGCCACTTTGTTTGGAAACGACCATTTCAGACACCTCGGGAGCATATTCGTGTCCAAAACCTGGCCACTCCGTTGTCCGAGTATTGGTATAGCCTCGTACGCCCAGACCTATGAATTGGTATGAACTGTATCAGACAAATTTTATAAAGATGACTATTGCATAAATTGTCCTCGGTGGCGAGATGCGTGGCATATACCTGCAGGACCCAAGCAGGGCCATAGAAATGGTATGACTTCTTCACCTTCTGTTTCTCTAACTGTGCAAGTTCCTTTGGAACCGCATTCATATAGTGCATCAACACCCCGTATGCCAGTGAACCCCATGGGAAATCATTCCAACATGCAATGTCTTCAACCAATGCCCATACCCATGTATCAATGATATGCGGTAGATCATATCCGAGCACCAATTGAAATAATACCACCATATTTGTAGTAGTGAAGTAATCGTCTATATCAGACCCAAGATCGAAAGATGTCAACCTAGAAGAAAGCTCCCACAACTTAATTGGTTTTCCGTCCAACACGCGGTGGAAAAAGCTGTTATCTGGAATGTCATGGTCCTTACAAGGATCGAAGTCTGATCTGCCGAATTTCAGGCCACTCACTAGAGCGAAGTCCGTCGGAGCAAATCGGATGTTCGTACCACCAATATTGAACCAGCGTTCATTTTCCGTTGTACCTTTCAATATGATCTCCCTCGACATCAACGTGTGCAAGATAGCATTGTTACTGTTTCCTCCAACATACTCGACAAATTTTCCGAAACAACCCTCTCTAAATCCATCAACTAAATTCCCTCCCTCTATGTCGTCGAGAATCTCCAACGCCTGTATAATATGCTTCACATAATTCTTCCACTATATGTTTATTTGGCAATTAGTATTTTGCAACGATGATCTCATCCACACCCAGCTTCGAACCTTATAACATGAATCAATCAGGCGAATATAATCAACTCTCGCACCCGAAAACAACAATCATAGTGAGTGAGAAAATAAAATTGAATCGCATACCTCTTGCATTTCTGCCATCGTCGACGGTGGTTCAACCGTTGGTGTGGGTGGGGGGTTCAACAGCGGGTTAAGCGTCTATCTGCGGGTGTGAAAATGGTAACGCGGGAGAGAGTGCGGTTTTTCAATTTTCAATTATTTAGGAAAGTGCTTCCGTAGGGTTCCTCATTTATGAGACGATATCATTTTGCTCAGCATTATAAATAGTTGGTCGACAAAGTGGCATCGTTTAGTGAATGAGGCGGCGTCGTTTGTACAAATCAAATCCCTAAAATTGAAAAAAAAACCCCAATAGGTGCCCTCATAATCGACGTCGTTTCATTCCAGGACTCGGTTTGGTGTTTGGGACCGAAAACGGGTTATCCTGTCCCAGAACGTGTTAAGTATTGAGCTGCATTAAATTTAATGTACATTTTTTAAACCATATAAAAAATTATTATGTTCCGTATTCAAAGTTGTTTATCCAGAAAGATATACTTTTCGATTATGTTGCTCGGAAATTTATCATTTGTAATTGACATTTGTTAATGAAACAAGCACAAATTAATTTCATTTATAATTATGATTTATAAATCATATTTCAAAAAATGTTTTGTTACGTAATCGAATTCAGATTATTGTGAATATTTACTTATTGTTTGGAACATGCGCCAATTTGTAGTTTAAAATAGTAAAATAACATATGATGTTTATTACGACTTATACTATTAAGAAGAATTAAAATAATCATAATAATAATACCTTTGTCGTACATGGGTGGTTGTTCCACGTACCCGTTTAGCCTCCAACAACTCACCGGGTGGAAAACAAAGGAGCGTGATGAATTGTTTCAGGAACATTCGCGCATCCGGGTGCATTTCCCCATTTGGACAAGATTAGTCGGAACCCATTTCCGGCTGACCGGGTACACGTGAAACAGACGGGTATATAAGGTATCTGCGTGTAAGTCCCTGGTCCAGGGTGCAAAATCACCCGGTGGTATGGAATCGGGTCCAAGTTGACATGTTTCCTGCTTGCAACTTTACCACCCGCTTTTTTCCATATATCTGAATTCTGATTACTCTATTTAAATGTTAATCAATATTAGCTAACTGATTTCTCAATCTTTTAGGTAGAGATCAAGTATGGCTTATTTTTATCTCATCAGTTTAATAAAAATCAAGAACGTAAATATATTTTAAAATTTGGAATTAAATATGGATTAGTTTCTTAGTAAATATATATATAATTTAATTTTTTATTATAATTTTGAAAATATAAATATACATATAAAAAATTAAAATATATATGTATATATATATATATATTGAATTTCTAAAATTTAAATTTAGTTAAGTTGCAATTTTAATTAAATATATGAAACTTAAATGTTAAACAATTAAATCTTTTTTAATTTAATTATTTTACTAAGTATATCTCACATTGAAGAACTAACAAATATTACACTCATTTAACGAACTATAAATTGACTGGCCCAACATAAGTATTCCTACAACCTTCTCTATCTTTTAACTAAGATCAAATGTAAATATATGATTTAATCATTTTAAATATTAAATATAATCTTCATGCTCTTTTTACCTTTTCAAAATAAAAATATTATTATCCCACATTAAAATATACAGTAACTAGTATGTTCTTGTTGAACATGCTATAAACTATTTAAGTTATCAACAATAAAAAAGTGATTTTGAATTAAATACACAAAAAAATCAAATAAATTAATTTGATATTTTTGTAAATATATGTTCAATTTTTAAAATTTATATACATTTATATATTTGAAATAGTTAAATCTTAGAAATTTATTTTTTCAAACTAAATGCATCATACATCGAACAGTGAACCAAGCATGTTTTTTTTATGTTCGATATATAACAATAGACGATATAATTGAGGCTCAAAGAATTTTATTATTGAGCATAAATTCTTTTTATGCTTATTTTCTGTGCATCGCACGGGTGGTATACTAGCTATATTTAAAAGTAAGATACTCACTATTTATAGTAATAAGAAGTTTTCTCGCCTAAATGCAATTTTTATAAATAAAAGTATAATATTTATAGTCATTCAATACTAGAATTTTAATATTATAAATTATTGTTTTATTTTGCAAAAATACTTTTTAAAAATAGTTCAATACTAGAATTTTACAATGGACCATAGATTTATATTAATTGTCATTCTTTTTAGTGTGAATTAATTTACATATATTAAATAGTTCAAATGAAATGTTTTAAAAATATTGATTAAAATTCCCTCGTCCTTTAAGTAATACAGGGTGTTTCTAAATATTGTATTGTTGTGGTATCTCCTAGCTAGGGTTACACCTCTTGGTTTCCTACCTCAATCAGTTCCTAGACACTAGCTACTCAAGTAGCTTGAACCCACTATTATTACAACAGATTGCAAGAGCAGAAAAACAACATAAACTGGACTAGGGTTTCCACAAGAGGCTGTTGCTTCGTTGGCCTCAGAGATGAAGGCCAGGAGGGCTTTCAAGGTTCCTCACAGGCACAGTCGGGTCCAGATCTGTAGAGCAATCAAACACCAAGTTAGATAAAACGCAGAGATAATCGAGTGAAGAACAGTAAAGAACAGGAAGCAAATAGACAGTGGGAAAAAGGTGCCCAAGGCACGGCGGCTCAGATTTTTCCACTAGGATCTACAGTAGTCCTCTCCGGCGACCGGAGAAAAAAGTCCAGGGAAGGGGAAGAGGAAGCGGGACGGCTAGGGTTCAAGGGGGCAGGGGGTTTCAGCCTCTCTTTCTCACAGCACACTTCTCCCAAACACTCAGCGGCCAAACAGGAGCTGATGGACAGAACTCCGGCCAGAGAAACCGTGGGAGCGAGGTGAGAAGATCGAGAAAGAGAGAGAGAGTATGTGAGATTAGATTCCAAGATCGAGTGTATCTAGGATGAGAGGGGAGAGAGATATTATAGATGCTTCTAGAGCATAGGGAAATACCAACTACCTTAATGCAGTTTAGATTAGGAAGTTGGATCGTCATTAGGGTTTAGGATTTGGGGCTTGGGCCGGGTAGATAGGATTTAATTGTAATTGGGCTAGAAAAGGCCAAATGGGCCAACACTCAACATTTCCACCTTTGGCCCTTTTGGACTATTTCTGTGACCAAAGAGAAGGACCTGCCAAAAATAAACACAAGAGATTATCATCATTGCCATTATTTTTACTCATGAATGTAACACAAAGTCACACTATGAGAAGGAAGAATTAAACACTATGCGTATTTAATCCAGTCTCTACCACGCGAGACCAACCCACATAACAAGTCTCTGGTCTCAAAAAAAAAAAAAATTGACCTTTAAAGAACTTGTTCTGACCTAGCTTATAGTACCAAAGGGAAAGATCACCAACTTGAGGTTAAGAAACCTCAGCAAATGGAGATGGGTATTGGGGTCACAGAGTTAGCTGTGAGGTCCCATCTCAAATTCCATAAGATTTAACCAAAGTCCATATTAAGGGACTTCATGCAGGATTCCAGCTTTGCAACTGGTAGGCATTTTGTGCCCATATCCGCAGGGTTAAACTCAGAGGGAATTTTGTTTAACAAAACTTCTCCTTTTTCAACTATATCCCATATGAAGTGGTATCTCACATCAATATGTTTAGTGCAATCATGAAAAAACAGGGTTTTTGCATAGTTGGATTGCAGATTGACTGTCAGAAAACAACATAGGTTTATCATCAATGAAACCAATTTCAGTCAAAACACCATTTAACCAAATGGCTTCTTTGACAGCCTCAGTAGTAGCAATATACTCAGATTCAGTTGATGATAATGCAACAATTCTTTGCAGCTGAGATTTCCAACTAATGCTCGACCCACATAAGGTAAACACATAGGATGTGGTGGACTTTCTGTGGTCTCTATCAATCGCATAATTATAGTCTACATAGCCAACACATTTAACACCATCTACAGATTTTGAGAAAGATAAACCACAAGAGGCAGTGGATTTTAAGTATCTTAATAACCATTTTAATGCTTCCCAATGGGGCATGCCTGGATTGGCCATATATCTGCTTAGGCAAGATACAACATAGGCTATATCTGGCCTAGTACTTATCATCAGATACATAACAGATCCAATAGCATTGGCATATGGGATATCTGCCATTTCTTTTAATTCAAAATCACTTTTGGGGCATTGATCTTTACTTAACTGAAAATGGGAAGCAAGGGGAACAGAAACAGGTTTGCATGCAAACATTTCAAATTTTTTCAAGACTTGTTCAACATAGGGAGATTGGTGTAGTAACAAAGTGTGCTTAGTCCTATCCCTTTCTATATTCATACCTAGTATTTTCTTTGCATCTCCCAAGTCTTTCATATTGAAGTTGGCACAGAGTTCAGATTGTACATGCTTCAAAGTCTTCGGGCATGGGCTTATCAGTAACATATCATCCACATATAGAAGTAAGAATACAGGCACATGAGATATCACATAATACAGGCAGTGATCAAATTTGCTTCTACAGAAGCCCAAATTTTTATGCAGTTATCAAACTTTATGTTCCATTGTCTTGGAGATTGCTTTAAACCATACAAAGATTTTTTTAACAAGCACACATGATCAGGGTGTTTTTCATCAATGAAGCCTTCAGGCTGTTGCATATAAATATTCTTTTCAAGTTCTCCATGTAAGAAGGCAGTAGTGACATCCATTTGTTTAAGTTCCCAATTAAAATGAGCAGTTAAGGCCAACATTATCCTCACAGTGGTAAACTTAACAATAGGAGCAAAGATTTCATTATAGTCTATGCCTTCTTTCTGTGTGAATCCCTTAGCAACAAGCCTAGCTTTATACCTGACACTATTTACTTCTTGTTTTATCTTGAATAGCCATTTGCACTCAACAACAGAACATGCATCAGGTTTCTTAACAAGGATCCAAGTGCCATTATCATGCAAAGATTTCATTTCACCTTTCATGGCTTCAACCCATTTTTCAGATTCTAGACATTTAATAACAGCTTTGTAGGTTTTAGGTTCAGCAGAATCAAGGTTATTAAACACATTGAAAGCATAAAAAGATAAATTGCATCCATTATACCTGGAGGGGGCTTTAATTTCTCTTCTTACTCTATCCCTTGACAACACATAATTATCCAAGTTGATTTGTTCCGAATTATGTTCAGAAACAGAGTTGTGATCAGACACATGTTCATGCAGAGACTCAAAGGATTCAGATACATTCACATTATCAGAAGCAATAGAGGCAGAGTCATCATGGTTTATTTCTTCTTGCTCATTCATATTTTCATGCAAGTTATGCTCAATGAAAGGGGGAGGGTCCACCTTAGACAGCTCAGGGATAAAAGCAAAATCAACAGGTTTCTCCACCTCACAAGGAGCAGCAGAGAGTGAGGATTTCAATAGGCATGGAAACTCATTTTCATTGAAAGTTACATCTCTGCTAATATATGTTTTGAACCCAGGCAGGGATCTATCCCATAGCCTATAACCTTTTACACCTTCTGGATAACCCAAGAATATACATTTTCTAGCCCTTGGCTCAATCTTACTTAACTTTTGGTGAACATAAGCACTGCAGCCAAAGATTCTCAAGTTATCAAGACAAATTGGTTTATTAAAGAATACAGAATCAGGTTGTTTTCCAAGTAAAGGCACAGAAGGGGATTTATTAATCAGATAGCAAGAAGTCATAAGAGCTTCCCCCTAGAAAGGCTTATCAAGCCCAGAGCCTGCAAGCAGGCTCCTGACTCTCTCTAGGAGAGTCCTGTTCATCCTCTCTGCAACCCCATTTTGCTGGGGGTTGTAGGGAACAGATTTATGTCTTTTAATACCCATTTCACTGCATAGATTTTCCATGGCATGATTACAAAATTTCAAACCATTGTCAGTTCTTAAGCATTTAATTCTCATATTGGTTTGATTTTGTATTTCAGCAATCCATTTTGAAAATTTCATAAAAACATCAGATTTGTTTTTCATAAGAAACACCCATGTTTTTCTGGAAAAATCATCTATAACAGATAAGAAGAACATGTTACCCCCATGGGTGGGGACCTTAGAGGGTCCCCATATATCTGCATGCAAGTATTCAAGGATATGAGAACTCAATTTTATTTTAGGATATGCAGCAGGCAAAGGGAAGGGGGATTTGTGTTGTTTTCCCAATAAGTAAGGTTCACAAAATGGCACAGAGGAGATTTTGTCATTTTTGAAAGCTCCAGCTTTGTTTATGATTTCTAAACCTTTGTTACTCATGTGACCTAATCTTGCATGCCATAGCTGAGTTTTATCAGATTTTACCACATTAGCAGTTAAGATAGGCACAGGTTTAGCAATCACAGAGTATAAGTCTCCCTTTCTAGGAGCATCAAAATAGTGATCTGAGTTCATGGAAAAACTGAAACTCTTTTGATTAACAGAACCATAAAGCATTTGATCAGCCAATTTTGAGACAGATAATAAATTGAACTTCAACTTAGGCACATATCTCACATTTTGCAGGCAAATCATGCTTTCATTCTCAAATTTAGGCAAACATCACCTTTTCCTTCAATATCACATTGCTGGCCATCAGCCAGAGGAACAGATCCACACTTAGATAGTTTTAGGTTAGAAAAGATGTGCTTGTGTGGTGTGACATGAAAGGTGCAACCAGAGTCAATCAGCCACTCAGAATCATGCATAGAGTCAGACACAGCATTAGAGCAGTTAATGAATTGAAAATCAGATGCTGTGTGTACCATAAACATATCACCTCTTTCATATTCAGTATATTCAGAATTTTCAAATTCACAGTTCTCAGGGTTAAACTGCATGGTGAGATTAGCATGATTATTTCCAAAGTTTCTCTCCTTTTTAGGCTGTTTACACCTGTTTGAAAAATGTCCAGTTTTCCCACAATTCCAACAAGTTTTCTTGGGCTTCTGGTCATTAGATTGGAAATTTTGGGAAGAGGGTCTGAAGGGTTGATTTCTGGGTTGAAAATGATTATGCCTTTGAGAGCTTTGAGGGTTATATCTGTTGTCACAGGAAGGTTGGAAAAAACCATTAGATTTATCAATCATGCATTCCCTCCTATGTCTTTCTGCAAGCTCAGTCTCTCTCTTATGTTTTTCAACATGTAATACACTGGGATTTTCTGGGTTAAAATCAATGTAGGGTCTGCCCTTGAAATTTTTATTCACATACATGATTTCATTTTGCATAGGCTTAGAACTCAATTTCTTAATTTCACTCTCTTTAGCCTTTAACCCAGACACAATCATATCACATGTGAGTTTGCACCCACCATACTTTAGAGCAGATTTTACTTCAGCATACATTTCAGGTATAGAACCAAGCAAAACTTGAGGAGCATAGGCCTCAATTTTATCATCTCCAGCAAGTTTTACATCTTTAAGCAGTTTATTAAACTCATGCACATTAGTATCTATTCCTTTAGAGGGATCCATTTGAAAAGACATGATTTGATTTTGCAGAAAATACATATGCTCTTCAGATTTTGAAACAAACATATTAGTCAAGGCATCCCACAGATCTCTTGCACATCTATGATGGGACACTTGTCTCACAATATCACTGCTTAGGTTTAACAGAATAGTGGCTCTTGCACCAGCATTCATTTTTACAATATTTTTATCAACCTCATTAGCATCAATTTTTTCTTCAACAACATCCCACAAATTTTCTTTTGTAAGGATACATTCAACCCTTGTTTGCCAGTCACCAAAATCTCCAACTCCATTGAAAGGAACAGCACTCAGATTATTCATTTTAGCAGAAATTTAACTTAAATCACAGAAATTTCACAGAATCACTCAGGATTCACAGAATAATCACAGGAAAAAATGCTCAGCACAGAATTTGAAGCCAAACAGACCAGAAAAGGAACACCTGGGGAATCTAGAGCTAAGGCTATCCCAGTACGCAACACAGATTTATCTGTGGCGCAGGGGGTCACTTAGGTCAATCCCTAACACTTTTTCAGCCGATATTTCAACACCAGACTTATTTCTAAGTCAACAGAAAACCAAGCTCCGGGTTTTCACAGATTCAAAACCAAAATACTAACAAGATAACACACTTTTCAACGGAGTTATACCAAGGAAAAACAAGATTACAGCACAGACAGTCTGAGAATCCCTTTCTTAACCTTGCTATCAGGGCAACCCGCTTTGAGGAGACCCACAGGGGAATCCAGACGGTCCCGACCGTAAGCAAGGAGTTAAGGTATGGCTTTGAATACCAAGGGTAAAAACAAGACACCAAAACGGAAGCAAGCAAGGCACAGGATCGACACAGTACCACCAAGGAGTTTAGGGTTTTGAGAAGCAATACCAGAGCCGGTTTTCCTAGGAAGGGGAAAGCCGGACTTACCCTTTAAATGGAGCCTGAGGAGGGCGAAGTGAGCGCGGCCCTTACCGGCGGTGGGGTGCCAGGAATGGAGGCAGGAGGGTGCCCCCGGCTAGGCCTAAACCTGGCTCTGATACCACTGTTGTGGTATCGCCTAGCTAGAGTTACACCTCTTGGTTTCCTACCTCAATCGGTTCCTAGACACTAGCTACTCAAGTAGCTTGAACCCACTATTATTACACCAGATTGCAAGAGCAGAAAAACAACATAAACTGGACTAGGGTTTCCACAAGAGGCTGTTCCTTCGTCGGCCTCAGAGATGAAGGCCAGGAGGGCTTTCAAGGTTCCTCACAGGCACAGTCGGGTCCAGATCTGTAGAGCAATCAAACACCAAGTTAGATAAAATGCAGAGATAATCGAGTGAAGAACAATAAAGAACATGAAGCAAATAGAGAGTGGGAAAAAGGTGCCCAAGGCACGGCGGCTCAGATTTTTCCACTGGGATCTGCAGTAGTCCTCTCCGGCGACCAGAGAAAAAAGTCCAGGGAAGGGGAAGAGGAAGCGGGACGGCTAGGGTTCAGGGGGGCAGGGGGTTTCAGCCTCTCTTTTTCACAACACACTCCTCCCAAACACTCAGCGGCCAAACAGGAGCCGATGGACAGAACTCCGGCCAGAGAAATCGTGGGAGCGAGGTGAGAAGATCGAGAAAGAGAGAGAGAGTATGTGAGATTAGATTCCAAGATCGAGTGTATCTAGGGTGAGAGGAGAGAGAGATATTATAGATGCTTCTAGAGCATAGGGAAATACCAACTGCCTTAATGCAGTTTAGATTAGGAAGTTGGATCGTCATTAGGGTTTAGGATTTGGGGCTTGGGCCGGGTAGATAGGATTTAATTGTGATTGGGCCAGAAAAGGCCAAATGGGCCAACACTCAACATGTATATAAAGAAACTATGAATTGCGAGGCCCAACAATGATCTCTGCAAATTAATATAAAGTAAAAAATTTGATGTAGCAGAATGTTTGCATGTAAAAACTTGTTGCAATTTTTTTTTTGTCGTGTGTATGTTTATTTTTGTTATTAGAATTTTGAATCAACATATAATATAATGTCATTGGTTTTTGGATCAGTGTAATTGTATATTTTCCTATTTATGATGAAATCTTACACACACACACACACACACACACATATTAATTCAATATATATTAGCCTTATAGCAAGTAATAGTGTGATTCAATAATTATTTAATATATAAACAACAAAACTATTATAGCAAATTATATAACTATGAATTTTTTTATATATTATTAACTGTATTAAATAATACAAAATTAAGATTAATAATATAGTATTTTAAAAATATTGATTAAAATAAAATCATATTTTCATTAAATTATAATACCAAAGACCCTGGCCCGCATGAAAGAAAATACAACATACCATTATTATTATTATTATTATTATTATTATTATTATTATTATTATTATTATTATTATTATTATTATTATTATTATTATTATTATTATTATAATTGGCCTGCTCCACTCCAATGAGGTGGTGATGATGATGCTGTGCCGACCACAGGTTTATAATGAAGTAAATTATTTTTTACTTTATCTAACTGTATAATATTATGATGAATTGAATTAGGGGTGATAATTAATTGTAGTCCAGTGTAACCCGGTTTCGCCCACTTGGATGTGAAAGTCTGATATCCGACTTGGGCCGACTGGGCTGACCACCTGGGCCAGAACTAAAAAAATAGACTAAGGTCCAGAGGAATTGACGTGTACTCATTTTCCGGCAACTTAAAACGACGTCGTTTTGCATATACTGCAACGACGCCGTTTTCATGAAAATTAACGGGCTTCTCTTCTCAATTGTGAAATAAATGAACAATCTCAGATCTGAAACCCTTGAATCAAATTGACAATTCATCGCCCAGATAAGAGTTCACTTTTTACCCAAACGAAATGTCGACTTCCTGTGGAACATCATCAAGATCGGCTAGCTTAGAGTCAACCGCTGCACATACGAGCTCGAATCCAGAAAAAGAATGTCTCCATGGATTGAAAGCGAAGCTGTTAACATCAATGACATTCAAGAACCCGTGTCGACGATTCCATTGTTGTCCAAAAAGAACGGTATTTGTTTCTATATCTCTGTTTTATTTGAGAGTTATGTAACCTTTCTTATGTGGTTAAGCTATTAGATTTGAATAATGGTGTGAATTTTTCATATAGGATGATTGCAAATATTTTGAATGGTTTGATCCCAAACTCTCGGACTTCCAAAGAGGATGTGTTCAGAATATTATGCTACAAAAAGACAGTTTGGAAGAACAAGTTAAGTACGCAAGTATGGCGAAGAGTGTGCTTTCTGAAAAATTAGAACTTGAAATCGAGAAGTGTGAAACTTTGAAAAAGTGCAAGGATAAAGCAGTGGATGAGCTCTCTACCATTAATGCAAAACTGGAGATAGAAGTTGAGAATTTGATGTTGCTAAACTAAAAACTCAGTAGAAAGATTAGAGTTATGTATTTTGTGATTGTATTTTTAGTGTTAATTGTTGTGTTAAATAAGTGAAGTTCTAGCTTGGATCAATAGTGTATCTCAATGGTTGTATGAATGCAAACTTCCTTTGGGTTAAGTTGTATTTATTGTATTTCTTGTTGAATCTTTAATAGATGTATTGTTCTCTCTTTGTTTAAATTCATAGGTGAATTCATAGCTGTTTTATTGTTTGTAGGTTTAACTTCACAACTGAACCATTAGACAGATGCTAATAAGTAGAAGATCAATGGCATAACCTAAATATATATTACCAGCATCAGTTGTCCAAAAAAAAAACCCCACAACTGTAAGATTGTTACAAGTTGACCACATGAAGGATCTTGCTAATGAAGAGATAAGCAAATAAAGGAGATCCTAATCAAAAGATAACAAAATAGTATGATATGCCTAGAAAAGCAACAAAATGACTGAGCTCCTCATCAAAAAACATAAACTGTTGTGCTTCTTGGCCCTAGCTTTAACTTTCTTGGGTAGGCATTTGATCTACTCTTATTGCCAATAAAATTGGTGGGAATCAAATCTAGTCTCATTGCCAATAAAACGACGTTGTTTTGAAAAAAAAAATTGATAATTAATTAGCTGGAATTTATATATACATGTGCACTCCACGCAGACAGACAGGGTTGACCTCCGGCGGCCACGTCAGATCCAAGTTGTCGGAAATTTAAATTCGTGTGAAAAATCAATCAGAGGTTAAGTTCGTGTTATTGAAACTACGTTTCTAAAATCGTGTGAACAACCAAAATGACCCTACAGTTTGTGTATTTTAAGCCAATTTATGCCCTAATATATTTTCTATCAATTTGGAAACGTGCAAAACCAAAAGGGAGGCGGAAGCACCATTTTTGTAGAAAGCACCCGAAAATGTGTTTGAACGCACCCGAAAATGCGGTGGAAGGCACCCACAAATGCTATAGAAAGCACCCGCATTTGACGTTGCAGGCACTCGAAAGTGAAGTTGAAAGTACCCGAAAATGCAGTGGAAGGCACCCGAAAATTCGGTAGAAAGGACCCGAATAAGAAGTTCAATGCACCTGAATTTTGGTCGCCTGCACCCGAAAATCAAGTAGAAAGCAGGCGCGAATGAATTAGGCTGCACCCGAAATTGAAAGCAGCCCAAACTGCATTAGGAAGCACCTGAATTAGAAGTAGAAAGCACCCGAATTTGAGTTGAATGCACACGAAATTGAAGTAGAAAGCACCTGAATTTAAGTTGAATGCACACGAAATTGAAGTTGAATGCACCCGAAAATGAAGTACATGGCACCCGTAAAACACAAGTTGAAAGCACCTGTAAATGAAGTGGACAACACCCGAAAATCTAGTAGAAGGCACCCGAACATGCTTTACAAAGTACCCGACAATGAAATTGACGGCCCCCATTAATTGCAGCTCAAAGCACCCGAAACTGAAGTCGAAGACACCCGTAAATTCATATAGAAAGCACCTAAACATGAAGTTCTAAGCAACCGACCGTGAGGTTCACAGCACCCGTAGATGAAATGGACAGCACCCGAATATTCAATTATTGGGTGTGGCTTCATATTTATAAAGTAAGGAATGATATACAGTGGGTATATTACAGTCCTTCGAATTCCGGGTGCATTTTCACCCACTTTGATATATCACAATAAAACGCGGGTGGAGATGTAGGCGAATCCGGGGGCATATTTACCCGTGTTCGCCTTAATGAATGTACCCTTTACTAAACCCAATTTTGAACCCATTCACATCGACTGTGGATAACCAAAACCATAATTGGGGATCTGAGGAGGGCTGCAATCCGAAACCGACGGAGAATCAATCCCGCCCTTGAAGCACATCGCTTGTTGTAGCGGCGACGGAGCCTTGAAAATGTCTTCGGCGACTTTAAAGGATAAACCGAAGTTCTTCCAAGTGATAATGAAGGATGACTTCAGACGACGCTTCGTAAGTGAGCTTAAATTGAAATTAACGTGAGTTTGATCCCCCCCTACCATGAAATGTTAATGAATGTTATGCGGGTTTGTGTGCAGGATATACCGCTTGGATTCTCAAGGGCCCACGGGTCAAGGGTCCCTAAATTGTTAACGATTACAACGGATGACGGGAGAAGATGGAGTGTCAAAATTGAGATGTCTGCCGCCGCCGCCGATGAGTCGGAGTTAGGGCTTCACTTCACCGATGGGTAGAACCTACTTACAGTGTCAACGGGCTTACGAATGCGGGAATTTTGCATCTTCACACAGGTGTCTAATTCAATGTTCGATATGGTCATTTACGGGAGCCATGGGTGCATGCGGAATAGTTCACGCACAGGTGGTGGTAAAGGTTAGCCTGACAACCGCTTCACTATCTATCTCTTAAACTCGTGTTCTCTTAGAATCTAATGAAAATGTCTACATTTTAGAGCCTGCTTCATCCTTCTGGGCGATTTATATGGATTGTTTTTGCTCACAGATGGTATGATCATTTGCCATAGAATTAATTATGTTGGTCCGACGATCAATTAAACTAAAAATAGACTAATCAGTCATGATTGATGTATTTCACAGTATGTACCGCGAGATTTTGAGCGGCAATATGAGGACTTCGAAAGAATTGTTTCAATAACCTTGCAAAATAGATATGGGGACACCTGGGATGTGAAGCTTAAGCGAAAACGTTTTGGTGCTGATCTATTCCTAAATGGTGGTTGGAGAAAATTTGTACAAGACAACAAGATTGGCCACGAAGAGTTTATGATATTTCATTATCTTCCGACTTCAACAACTTTCGTCGTTGAAGTTTATGGCACAGATGGGGTACCAATAGACACGTCACGTTCGGCGCAGAATTACGACCATATCGATACATGTCAGTCTCGTTGATGGATTGTGACTGTTAATTAACTTTCCAAGGCAACTACAAATGCTAATAATGTGCTTATCAGTGTACTTTGTCTCATGTTTTTCTTGCAGCTGACCATGCCGGATCTGTTCAGGGAGAAGCTGCAGCCGAAAATGCTCGTCTGAAGTTCATGTTGAGGTTAACGGCATCCCAAACCGACCGTCAACGAGTTGTGAGTTGGATTTTAAATGCTTTTTTAATACATTGGCCCTCTGCAGTTAAAAAATTTATGAATACAATTAATCTGAACTGGTGTCTTCATTTCCCCAGGACGTGCCAAAGAGCTTGGCTTCCGCAATTGGGTTGGCAAGTGGAGAAGGGAGTTTTCAGCTACAGAACCATGAAGAGCGTCAGTGAACGGTGTATCTAAGATCTCAGAGGAACAATGTTAGTGATGTCATGTACTTTATTAAGGATGGATGGATGCAGTGTCTGCTCCAAAACAATTTTGCGGTCGGAGACATTTTTCTGTTTGAATGCATCTCTTTGAAGGTTGTAACAGTTCATAAGGTGGATGAGGCCATGGGCACGCAGCTCCTACTAGGAGCGGGGAAGGGAGGAATGCTTTAAACATCTAGACATTTTGCTGAAAGCTTTCTTGCGGAAGGACGCTGTAAATCGTTATGTCTGTTAAATTATGTTCTGTCTTCATTTTCTCATGTTATGTAAAAAACCTTGGCCGTAAACATAGTTTACTACCGTATATCATGTTATGGTGCGTAAATATTTTTCGTTAAAAAGCTTAAATTCGGACTACAATTCTCGAACGTAATGTGGGACATAACTTGGCTATATTTACGTACTTTAACTAACTTTTAATTGGAATTGGTCAATATATTTTGCAAGTATTACAATTAGAACACAATTAATTGATATACAAAATACTTGACACACTGGTTGTGGAATGTCTTGAGATAGCAGTGACCGTGTATCCCACATCGGAAAAATATTTAAAGTTAGTCTTGTATATATTATATCTTATGGGTGGGTTAGTTGTCAATGTATGGGGTCTGATCCCACTAACATGGACTCACTAGCCCTCCGTCCGACTGGTGTTCGACTTTGGGCCTTCAATATACTTAAAAGGGCCGTGCGATCGACCCTATTTACAAATTTTTTTTATATCTCTAATCTTTGTTTGCACGTATTTTTTTTTTAGGTTAATTGCCTTAAAAATCATAAACTTTTAGCTTAGTTGCAAATTAAAACACAACTTTGAATTTGTGTGTTATTCAACATCCCCAAACTTTTATAAAATAAATTGACTTTTAATCCAACATGTTAAATTTACAATTAAGTTCAAAGTTCATGATTTTTAAGGCAATTAACCATTTTTTTGTATATCATCTGTATACATAACAATATTGTTTGTATTATTTTCTTGGTTATTAATATTATCTGCGTTTTTCTCCATTTAATAAATCGCACAATTTGACTATAATCTGATTAAGTTCTAATAAATTTTATTTACGTAATCGGATTAATTTCCAATATAACTCTAGTATTATCGGTATATTCTTAATATTATCTGTATTGAAACTGTCTGAAAATATTTAAAATCAATATTTCTAATTAATACTTAATCAATTAATTAAATTAGTGAAGTCATTTCCGAGTGAATTGAATTAAAACATGAAACTAATATCACCGAAACACAACGACAACTACAAGAATATGACCGCATTGAAAGAAAATTGCAAATTTCAACTACCCTTCTTCTTCTTCTTCTTCATATTCATTTTTTGCCCCATGTGGGAAATTCAGTGAAAACGAGTGTATACTTCCCCTACCCAACGGGTAGTTACAAAGGGTCAACGGAAGAGGTGCTTTGGTCCCAGATTCGGGTGGATTCCGCTTGCACAAATGCCATCGTATCGGGTGGTCGCGTAGAGCGGATTCAACGGGTACACTTCGACCCGTTATTCGAGTCGTTATCTGGACGGGTGTAGCTCTCCGCGAGTAAATGTAGAATCCAGTCGAGTACATTAAATTACTTTATCTAAGGACTCGTTTTAATGAAAACTAGTAGGTCTCCCGCGCGGTGCTATTTTATTATATAATAGTCGAAAAAGTAAAAGCAAAACTCGATCATACTTAAATATGAAATTGAAATACATACTATTATAATTGAAATATGAAATTGAAATACATACTATTAAAGTAAAATCAAAACTCGATCATACTTTATCCTTCATAAATATAAACAAAAACTATCATAATTTTTTAAACAAATAAAAATATAAATAATAAAAATTCATCTCGTTGTTGAAGTCTAAACAGTCAACATACACACAAATTATATTGTAGTTTAGTTTAGGTGTATATATATATACACACACACACACACACACACACGACACAAGTGTGTGTTTTTCTAAAATTACATACATAAATAAAAACAAATTTATCATTTTCTTAATGAAAACAAACATTATTATTTAGGTGAATATTTTCTACAAATTCAATGTATATATTTTTTTCGTGAAGACCAGCCATATGATTAGTGAAAAGTTCAATTAAATTTTTAAAATAATGGATCAAGTCCGTATTTAGGTAAATATGGTAGTGGTAGGATTTAAATATGATTCCATTTTGTATGATATCATGGTGTTAATTGAATTAAGTAGTGCTTTATAAAAATACGTATGCGCAGGTTATTAGTTACCATTAAAATATTCTCAGTATACATAATATGCATTAAATAATGTGTCATACAGAAGCATTACATTAATTAAGCCATCTGTATACAAAATATTTATATTATTTTCAGCGGGTACACTTCGACCCGTTACTCGAGTCGAAATATCTGGACGGGTGTATCTCTCTGCGGGGAAACGTAGAACCCGGTCGGGTACATTAAATTACTTTCTCTAAAGGACTCGTTTTAATGAAAATAGGGAGTCATTATATCTGGACGGGTGCAGCTCTCTGCGGGGAAATGTCTACCCGGTCGGGTGCATTAAATTACTTTCTCTGAAGGACTCGTTTTAATGAAAAGAGGGAGTCATTATATCTGGACGGGTGCAGCTCTCCGCGGGGACACATAGAACCCGGTCGGGTACATTAAATTACTTTCTCTGAAGGACTCGTTATTAAAATAGGTAACCGAAATTCAAATAATAAGTGTATAACAATGTCGGAATCCATCGTTAAGAACATTAAATATGATCCATACAGAACTGAAATAACTCGAGTTCAGAACATCGTAGAACAGACATAGATTATAAACTACGATTACCGGATCTGTGAATACTACATAACAGACATACATTGCGTGAGTGAGGGGATAACCTGGAAAGGAGTGAATAAAGCCTCGTCCGTGGAAGATGTCCTGCCGAACAATCAGCAGGAATCAGAATCTTCTGAATAAAAATTTTCCACCCATTCTTCAGACGAGGTTCGAGTACGTGCGGTCAGTCCATCGAAATGTATGCCTTCGTCTTCACCTTCATGGAAAAAAAGTTCAAACAACTTCGCATGATGTGGCTCGTCATTGTCCTCGTAAGCACGGGCAAGTGGTCGGATCTGTAATATTAGTGAGAAAATGAGTAATATAAGTAAGTGGCAATACATAATTCACCTAAAAGTGTAGTTACACTGGCTAGTTTGTCCCAAGTGTTTGGAGCTAGTGGAATGAACTTCTTTTCCGCTCTAGAGTGTCTGAGATCAAAGGGCAGTTGCTTCAACCAGGAGGACGTTTCATAGCGTTCTTGAAGTAGATCGACATGTCTGTTGTAGAAACTCAGCGTACGGCATTCATTGAACCTTGAATTAATGATGGCTGCCGTTGTCTCTACTGCATGTAGATTATTGTCGCTCCCAGGAACCCAACAACCAATTTTCTTTTGGTTCAGCAGCTCGTCAATCATGTGTTCTTCAATGGCGGGGGTCCATCTTTCATCGTAGAAGTAATCATTTTGAGGCATTTTGCACTTGAGCGAAATGTGTATTGTGTTCTACTGTTAATACTTAGTGGAAGGCTTCCACATTACATTAATATCAAATGCCGTACAATATTCCCAATGCAACACTGAAAAGCAAAGCTGGCTCTGCACTTGCGAATATATTCTATAGCATGGGGGCAAGCAGTAAAAAACAAAAGGGATACATGGACGAGGGAAGTGACACGTAGAGTAGGAAAATGTTGTATCTCTGTGCACTATAACGGATAATCGGGTACTTTATCAATAGATCATTTTCTGCTGGGATAAGAGCTTTCTCCTTTATGTTCGGCGGAAATAACATGGTCTACCAAGATTCTTCATCAGGTGCCAGTTTTCCTCTCCCACATTCTTGTAGACTAGAACATCGGGCCATATCTACCGTTTCAATGGAGTATAATTATTAACGCATTCTGAATTAAGCATACCATGAAGTGTACAGTCTAATTAACTGGTGAATACGCGTCCATTCACCATCCTCAACATTTACAGTGTTTCGCATTTCATCATACCTGTCAGGGTTAACTCGATCAAGCAACCACTGGAACATTTCAAACCTTCGGCGCCACTGGTCAACCTTGCTCTTGAAATTAGCCTCAGTAAATGGGAGATTCAAGACCCTTTGGATACAGCTATGAACACGAACAAGCACCTGCAGGTTCGCGTCCTCTCTCCCAGGAATCCAGTTACCCAGCCACATTTGATGTTCAAGCTCAGCAAGAACGACAGTTTCAATGTAATGAGACCAGGTTCAACAAAGAAGACGTTGTCTTGGGAAATTACAGGGGGGGACATCTCATCCAGGGCAAAGCAGACACAATATTTACAAATAAAGTACATATTGCAACTGGATATTATATAAGCAAATAAGAGTACATGGGCATCCAAATGTGAATAGTTATATACAGTGAATTGTCAAGATCATGTTATAAAAAATTGAAAAACAGTCCTACACAACGAATCCAATGAAGATTACACCCAAACTGCGGGGCCCGCGTTCTTCTCCACCTGTGAATGGGGCTTCAAGAGCAAAACAGGTTAGTTGCAGACAACAATTCGTCAAAAATCGAGTTATCGTATCATCATGCCTATCTACATAAGTACCTGGAAAATAGAGGAAACATCAATGGGTTTATCCAAGTTATCATATTGGGAATATTGACTGCAGGTTGCGTAATTTTCCTACAGCCACAAAAATAGTACAAGCAAACTTTCAGGAACACAGATTAATTTCAAAAATAATAATTACAAGCGTATTGACAACACATGCACACCACCAAGTTCACGTTAGATTTGCAATCGTTCTGACAATCAACCCGAGTGATTGAAGGACTTCTTCTTCTTTTTGAATCAATTGATTTCTCTATGCTTGATTCGGACTGTTGTGAGCACTCTACGTCTGATTTGGAGAATTCACAGAGTTACCCAGTTAGCCAATCATACCAACAAAAACAGATGAAGGTCATTATAGGTATGTGGAGGGAGCATACCTGGCCACTTTGGAAGCTGAGCACCTCGTTTATGCCTTTTACCCTTCTTCTTACTCCAGTGCGATTGTAATTTTGGACTTGTTCCGCGTTTGCGAGCGAGGGGCGGCCGAACTTGGGAGGAATGCCCCCCAGCTGATTCCTTTTGCCAAGAGACATGAATGCTTGAAAGACCACCCTTCTGCAATAATGTTAGGTCTTTCTTGAGTGCGCCAATACGAGCCATCATAATTTGTTGAGCATCACTATTCTGTTTCACATCATGAGCTAACTCTAGCGTCATCCTCATGACGTGGTTCACAAAAGCCATTTCACCAACTAAATCACCTTTACTTGATTTGAAGAACTTTCCAAACTCGTTCTCATGTCTTTCTTTTGCCTTTTTCATCCACCGCCGCAAAATATAACATTCAGGGAACTTCAATACACTCATCACCAAATAAACTCGGAAAATATGTCGGCACAAAACACCTTCAGTCTACCACATGTGGCAAGAACATGTCGCCTCATGAGATAATCGGTTGAATTACACTGATCGAAACTTTCTCATTAGAGGCTGAGACGCAACCATGAATTGCATTTGAACGTCATCAACGCATAATGGATTCCCGATAACAGCCACCATAATGGCAAGTGCCAATTGAGCCTCAAACAGTTTATACACACTCCGTGTATAAACCTCTGCAGCTTGCGATAACAAAAGACTGTTGTTCACAAACTGACCAGGGATGCCAACATTCGATGCATCATCTGCACGCTCTCTAGTTCGCCAGTCAATCTGGATTTGCTCATAATTCTCTACGATTTGTATCAGTGAACATCTAGCATTGCATAAATCTTTCAGGACCTTATTGGTTGCCTCACTTCTAGATGTGGCAAGAAGACCAGCGCTGAAACAAGTGTTGGTAAACACCGAAGCCCATCACCTCCTTAATTTATACATATTAGAAAACCAACTGTTGCCCTCAAGCTCAAAGGTTCGGATCATGGACTCCCAACATTCCTCAAACTCAAATTCAGACTCCACACCATTCATGCAATAATACCAGCACTTCTTAAACTCACTATTCGAATTCAAAGCTCCAAAATGAGAGAGAGCATTTCTAGCAATATGCCACTGACACAGTCTATGACTTGCAGTGCGAAATGTTAAATCAGTGCCATTCATTAGTGGCTAACTTTGATCGGAAAAAATAACTTTCGGCTCCCTACCATGCATCGACTCCAAAAATGTAGAAAACATCCATTCAAATGACGTGGTGGTCTCATTCGATAAAAATGCCAACCCAAACAACACATTCTTCATGTGATGATTAATCTCAATAAATGGCGCACATACCAAATTATATCGATTTGTTTTGTATGTTGTGTCGATTGATAAAACATCTCCAAAATACTCGTAGTCAATCAGTGATCGTGAATCCCGGAAAAAAAAAATCATTATGCGACCTTCAGAATCCAATTGCACATTCCAATAAAAGAATGGCTCTTGATTTGATTTCTTCACAAAGAACTGCACCAACACACTTGCATCAACACTATCAACACTGCTTGAGGACTTCAATCGGTTCAAATGATTATAAGCATCCTTTCTCATGAACCCAATGTTCTCAAGCCCACCTGCTTCCTTCTCCATGAACCTGCATGCCTTCTAACTCCTATTCCTGCTGAGTTCATAGCCTTGACAAGTGATTGCTTTACTTTAGATAAATGCCGGGCTGAACGCAACAAATAACTCTGATCCACTGCGAACATTTCATGATTATGTTGCTTTATCAATTTCTGTACTTTCCAGGGGGCAGCATCACTGTCTCTGACAATGCGTAGGCTAGCTTTACAACCACATCGAGTTACCTGTTTCTTGTAACAAGCTAGTCATCCTTTTGATCGTTTCTCATCAGGCCACCCTTCACATGAGCATACATATTCTTTCATTCGCAGCAAATTAGTACCAGGGAGGTAACTTTGGTCCCTCTTCCTAACACTAAACCCACGACACCTCTCATATTCACAGTAAAGTAGGTACACTTGATCTGGACTCTCCACAATATTGCCAATTTCCAACCTATTCTCTAACTCCATAGATATTGAATCGTAATGACAACTGGCTTCACCATCACAAGGACGACATTCATCCCTATCATCTTTCTCGGAAGAGATATCCTCGACAGATATATTATTCTCAATGGAAATATTCAAATCAATATTCATTTCAAATTATATAAACCTATAAAAATACTACAACCGTTAAGCATTAACCCTCAGCACTGCAAAAAAGAATAAAACCGTGGCGCATGCCCATTTTAAACAACAGAAGCTCATATAACAAATCCACCCATCCCGCACAAATTGTGAATACGAAGATTCAGTAAAATCGAACATAAATAAACAAAACCATAAATACTAATAAACCCCCAAACGTACCGGTGCCGCAAAAATAAGTATTAACGAATCCAGCTCAACAAAGGAGCAACTGTTACAAACTTTTCTCTGTCAGAGCAACAAATAATTCGATTGGAAGAGTAAATTTAACAGAATATACTATACGTTCATAAATAAATAATGCGAGTACCTGAGTTAAAAAAAGAAGCTCAGCTCAATAATCCATTTCTGGCCAAATCCAGAAACTCGGAAATATAAATTCAGGGAGAATCGCAAATTATTCTTTTAATTCGTCTGCATAGAAAAAAAATAAACCTTTAGTTATTTAGAACAGAGAGAGGAAATAAATTATGAGCTGAAATTAAACGGGGCGTTTATTTATTTAAATGGCGCCAACTTTAAAAAAAAACAGGGTTTGGAGAAAGTCAAAGGAGAGGTATTTTAGATCCATGGATGAAGTTTGAAAATTATAACAACGGGTGGATTTGGAAGTTCTCGCCGACGTCGACAACCCGGATAACTTGCCGACGACATCAAACGGGGCCTCACTCGCCGGATTCGCAATGTTTTGCATCTACCGATATCCCCCGACGCCGTGCCAATATTGGGCTGGGCCCATGCCCTCTAACTTGACATAATTAAAAAAAAAGTGTCTCAATAGGTTCACGGGCGTATTTCCCAAATAATACGCCGTATTCTATGAATTTGGAATAATACGAAAATATTAAAAAAAAAGAGCACACGTGTCGGCAAGGTATGCTGAGGGGGTAGCATCCGGGGGTAGCATAGAATTAGCCCCCACAAACCTGGACAAACACACACACACATACACTAATCACACACTCACGACTACATACAAATTACAAAAGAAAAATCCATTTTATTTTTCTTTTCTTTTCATTTCAACAATCCACCATTTAACCTGTAGTTAAAGTATTCAAGAACATCAAGAATAGCATAAATAAAATTAAGAAAATATTTTTAAAGAAATAATTTAAAACAGTCCGAAAATCACAATCTACAAACTAAAATTGAAAACAAGGTTGAAAAAAAAAATGAAGTATTGATAGGCTAGGGTTTAACCAATTCTTAGATCCGAAAATCGGAAGCCTAAGCTTCAAAATCTCTTAAAAAATATTCAAAGAAAACAAAAGAGGAGAAGAAGGGGAGTCCGAAAATATAAATGCATATTAAAAATAAAGTCGCCGGAAAAATTTCGGCCGACGGTGGAGGCGGTGCCGGCGTCGGTGCCAGAGAAGAGGGGGAGGCGAGAGGTAGAGAGAATAGGGGGAAAGGGGGCTGACCTATTTTGGATCCCCAACAAATGAACTAAAAATGAAAAAAAATCGGTATTTATACCACACCCAAAAATAAACCCTAAATCTAATTAAATCAAGAATTAATTCATAACTTGGTCAAATGAAGTCCATCTAAGGTGAAATCAAGTTATATGGTTTCGTATCGACGAGCACTATCGCCTAATATATTCATTCATCTCATTACGATAACTATAGGTCCCAGAAATAATTAAAACGAGTATGGGCTAAAAAGCCCATAAATTGGGCCTCAACATTAAAAGCTTAAACTTAGGTGTTTTGGGCCAAATGCAAAATAAATAAAATAGAATAGTGTTTGGGCCCATTCTAACTATTATATTTATATTTTTAATTAAATTTAGATAATAAAAATTTGGGGTGTTACATCACTCCCCCTTAAAAGAATTTCGTCCCGAAATTCACGTACCTTAGAATATCTCGGGGTATTGTTCTCTCATCTTGCTTTCAAGCTCCCACGTTGCTTCTGATTGATCGTGATGATTCCATTGCATAAGCACCAATGGAATTTGTTTGCTTCTTAGGACTTGAACTTTTCTAACAAGAATTTCATGAGGTCTTTTGATGTGACCCAGGACTTATAGGACACGACAAACACAAAATATACGTGGAAGCTAGAATCAAAACGACGTCGAATAAGTAAGGGATCAATATGACTCGAACAAAAGACACAAATACAACTCAACTAATACGAACAATAGACTCGAATAATGGCTGAATTAAATACGAAACCTAGGTTACTCTAGACTATGACCAAAACCAAGCAAAACACAATACCAAGACTCTAAAGGAAAGGAACGAATTCAATAGACAAGAAAAAGACTCGATTGGAATTTGAACTTACTAGGAATTTGAACAACGAACAAGGGCTCGATGGAAACATGTAGGATAGCTTGTGGATAGATAGAACACGGTTGTGGTGGCGGTGGAAGGCGTCGGTAATGCTGGTGTTGGCGCGGCGATGTATAGTGTAGGATTGGCTAGGATCGGTGAACCCGTGTTATAAACCCGAACGCGCACGTCTAACTTCTCCGGATAGCAATTCTCCCAAGTACACGATTATACCTTGAAGAACTTGAATAAGACTATTGATTTGCTAGAACAATAGAATGTTTGTAAAGTTGATCAACCAAAGGATCTTGAGACAAAAGGAGAAAACTCTTTAATTCTTGCAATTGTCTAACTTTAAAGTAACAAAGGGATCTCCTATTTATACTATAGGAATTCAAAAATCCTAGACCTAATCTTAATAAAAATCAAAAATATTAAAAGGAATAACAAAAGGAATCCTACCTTAACTAGAAGTCTTAATTAAGGTAAGAAAAGATAACATAGAATAAGGAAATAAAATCTAAACTAAGCTAGCTAAAATCCCACAACTTTGGGCCTTCAAATCTCGCCAATTGGACTCCCAAATACACGAATTTGGGCTGTGTTGGACTCGCCCAAATTGTGTCCAAAATATCAACCACCTTTGCATGAAAAACAGCATCTCTCGGATTCTCATGCAAACGCGTAGAACTCTTCATGCACACGTCCAAACGGCGTCATTCTTCTTCTCACGTCTTCATGCTTCCTTCTTCTTCATCAATGGATAGCATGGTGAATAATCTCGGGCTGCTCTTCATCTCTTCTTCTTCAAGTTCGAATTTACGCCTTATTGAAGCTTGTAAATAAGCTTGCAACTTATTTGCTCGTAAACGCGTCATAGGACCTTTGAATTGCAGCTCCGGATCATCCTCTTTATTGCCATGCTCCATCTCATCATGTAACACCCCAGATTTTTGGATAAGGTTTAGAGGATTATTAATGGTAATTAATTAATTAAAGAAGGAATTTAAATAAGGTTGGTTGTGGACGGATGTTAGTCACGACTTTAGGGATCAGTTTTCGTGAAAATCGTCTTTTCAGAAAATGTGATCCTAACTCTTTATGACCATTTGTGGTTTTGTTGGGAAGGTTTTAACTCAAGGAGTATGTCGGTATTTTCGGATTTTAAGTCTGAAGTCAATTGATTTCCTGATAATGAAAAACGTATTTGAAAGGTGAATGAATAGTAACTTTTGCGTGCATTCGTGTTTTGAGAAATTTATGAAATCCTCCTCGATGATCCGAGTCTAGTTCTGTCAGGTCCCTTTCATAGAAAATGACTCAAGTATTCCGTTGGCATTCACGGATTCCCATTCTGAGGTCAATCGAACTCTCGGGAGCAAAATCTGTCAGTCTAAGTGAATAGTAAAAAATAATTCCAAAAAGGGAATCTTCGCTCGTCTTTCTTCTGACGACCCCATCTTCTTCACGAAACAAGTTGATTCACTAGTATTCGAGCCAACGAGTCTTTCAGTATTTTTAGATTTCATGTCTGAGGTCATTTGGATCTCGACATCGAATAAAGTAGCTTTTAACCAAACTCGGGGTAACTTTTGCAGTGTTTCCGCACTGGAGTGGATTCTTAAGGAAGCCAAACTCCCTCCTATAAATAAGAGACCACCCCTTTTTTTCATTTGCTCATTAACCATCCATTCACTTCTAAAGTCGAGAGAGCGAAAAGCTTTGAAAGCCGAGAGAGTTCTGCCGAAGTAAAAAAGTAATCTTCATGAGTGTTCCGCAAGACTATGAGCGGAGTAGCGTGGAAGGGATGCAGTTAGGGAACGTACTAGAGGTGTCGTTGGGTCATAGCAGGTGGCTCTACCGCCGTTGTGACTCTACGAGACGCCAAGCTAGCCACCTTCTTTCGACGCACCTAACCCCATCCATTCTTGTTCGTCGGTCTCAATCTTATTTCTCTTTCCGTCATTTAATTCATCATTCACTTTCCGTTCTTTACGTTTTTCATTATGGCTCATTTACCTTCCGTCTAAGTTATATTTCGATTCTCATTGAAGTTCCAAGTTAATAACATTTACGTTATAATTCTCACATTATTCATGTCATTGTTATTCTTGAGATTAGCCTCGTTTATTCCGCTTAAATTCCGTTCAAGCTATAATTAACGATTCATTATTATTCTAAAAATTAAGGAGGATTATCGTGTTTATGCCATTATAATACCAATTTCCTTTTTAAGATAAAAGCATGACGTTTCATGTTAATTTATTGAGGCATGTTGTTTTTTTTTAAAAAAATTTGAGTGTTTTTCGTATTCGTCAAAAGAATTGACGAACACTGAAGAAACCCAGAAGTGAGGCCCACGAACTGGGCGATTAGAGAGAGAAAGAAAGGAGCCCCGCGGGGAGGGAGTGTGCCGCCGCGCCACACCCCCCTAGGCCCAAAAAGTGTTCGCTGGCGCCAAGGGACGCCAGCGCCGCGGCGTGAGGGGGAGCCCGCCGGTGCACCCCTGCACCGCGGCGGGGGGCTATCCGCCGACGCCCATGTGCGCCGCGGCGCCCCCTTCCTGTGTTGTTCCCCACCGATTCTTTTTTGGCTATTTTCGTACCCTCTTTCCGGACTATTCGAGCTTTACAAGTCACGTTATTTCCAAGTTATTTTCAAGTTTAAAATTTAGAAAAGCAATCAAGTTATTTCCAATTTATTTCGATTAATCTATTCAAGCTATTCTCCGTCCAAAAGTTTAGAAATCAAGACGAGGTGTCCTTTAAATAAAATAAATCCTCCTCAGAACTTTATAAAGTCATAAAGTCGTGCTATCCATGCTAAGTCCTAGCTAAGGGTATTTTCGTTGGGTATTATATGATTTCATGTTATTAGAAATCTTCGAAGGAGGCTGCTAATTCGATAATTCGACTTTTGTAGGAGGAATCGAGCCTCGAGGGAATACTAAGGAAGATCACCAGCTTGTTGCCTCATCTTCCGCTCCGTAATCAAGGTGGGTATATACTCATCTAAAGTTTGAGCTAATAAGCTCTAGAAGCATGTTAGGGCAAATGAGATATCCAATAAAGCATTTTTGCTCTGCCTAATTGATCTCTGTACAAGGAAGGAAGGAAGGAAAGGAAAATATTATGTTATACTTGAGCTCTTGAGCATGTTTAGAAATGCTAGAAATGTTAAAGTATTGTTTATGCTTAGCATGGGATATTTAGAGTTGTATTTAGCAACAATTTGTACTTATCTACGTTCATCTCCAGGTATTGAATGTTTATGCTTGCTAAGCTCGTATAATTAAGGATTTCTTTGTTAGGGTAGCGTTAAAACCATTGTAGGTCGAGATCATGTAGTATTAAAGGATTAGCCCTTAGACGTTGTTCTAAGTTTGGTGTTGCTAGCAAAGTTAAGAAAAGAAGGAACTTAACTTTTCATTTAAGCAAGATTTGAGCTCATAAATTTAAGGGAGTCACTGCTGGGTTAATTCCCTCGCAAACTCATTTCGATAGTTGAGGTAACCCCTCTTCTATCCTATGGCATGTCTAAGGGTGCAGTTGACATCAAGTTTGAGCTAGGAAGGGCCCAAAAAGAAAGGAAAAGATTTTGCGGATATGGAGAGGGCTTTTGCACTTTGTTCTCCATATACTGTCATTTGATTATTGGATATCTTGAAGTTTATTAAAGTTTTTCATTAAAACCCACTGAGTACATTAGTGCTCATACCCCCTCTTTTTCAAATGTTTTCAGGTTGAGATGCTGAGGATGTTGGTGGCTGTGGATGTGGGTTGGCTGCCAAGATTGTTTTGCTTTTATCTGATTTTCTCTTAAATTCCCACTATGTGACCTGCTAATCTGATACACTCTTTCTAATTCTGTTTAAGTTCTATTATGATTATCAAGACTCCATGAATATCCCCCAGACATGATTATATAAATATAAGATGCATATTAAGTTTTATTTCTATTTCTCGAATATGATTTCCTTTCACCTATGAAGAAGCTTATTCGCATTGATATCTGTTATTCATTTCGACCTATGGATGGGTTTATACTCAATGGTATCCGATTAGTTAGCCGTTTTATTCTGCTTGAGCATCCTTCCATTTCTATAAAAGTAAACCCGAGTACCATCATTTGTTCATCAAAAGCATATCTTGATTGTAAAACCTCCTTATTAATCTACCGTCTTACTTCATTAAATCCTTTAATAACAGCCCGTCCCCAATCATTAATCCCTATCTCGGGACCGGGTTGTTACAGTTGGTATCAGAGCCAGGTTTGCAACTCTACAGGCCTGTCTCTATGTTTAAATTAAGCTAAGTATATATGTGCACATAAGTTGTTATTTGATAAGTGAAAGTAACAACCCACAGCTCGCGATCACCCTCGTATCCTCAACCAAAAATCAAGGTATGATAACATAGAGATTCTGGATTTTGGATTTTGATTTTTGGAATACAGGAAAGGAAAAGATTTGAGCAAGCATACCTGTTTTATGGATAAGAGAAAAATCGTGAGAATGAAATTCCAAGTAAAAGGTGTTCGGGTAAGATGATTTCTGAGAATGAAAAGTTTGTGAAAAGATTTCTCGATCTCAAAAAAGTTTACATCCATACTCAAAATTTTTGACTCATCGAAAAGGTAAACATGTATGTTAAAAGACCTTGGGCACTAAAATTTTTCCTACGAAAACGTCAACTGTTTTTAAAAGGAACTATGCATGCAAGATAAAATCTAGACGTTAGTATGATCTCAGGAGAACCTTAGGTCTTTATTTATAATCTAGACTGATTAAGTTATTCTCTTCTAGATGGTTAAGCGTCGTATGACTGCTAGGAAGAGCCTGCCTCTTTTCCGCCCGGTTCAAGAAAGAGTTAAAAGGTTCAGGAAAGAAACTTGGGACAGTAACGAGCAATTGCTATCCTTCATGGTAAGGTATCTGGAGAGGTGGGTCTGGGCTAATGGTTACGGATGAGAGCCCGGGAGTGTATCTGACTTGGAAATATGCATCCGCATGTGCGAGCACGCACCGCCTGCCTGGAGGTCTACAATGTATCGCATCCTGCAAAGCACCATCACCCGTGATCCCGTAACGTATGCTGAAATTGGGAATCTGACGGAGTTCTCCTCAGCCTTGATGGCTCGTTGGATGACGGAGTATGGCCACGTGTAAGTCTTAGTCGAGCAGCAAGCGGCTGAACAAAACCCCTCTCTAGTGGTGGAACTGGAACTACAAAGGGCAACCCTCAATAGTCCCCCTGGATTACAAGTACTGCGCCCCCATGACGAACGAGCCTCAGGAGCAGGACCCTCAAATGTCCTGGTCGTGAACGACACTGAGTCTCTATTTTCTTGCACTCCTCAAATGAACTGGTGGACCCCTGCATATGCTTCTCAGAGTCTGGGACAGTGTATGTCCCATCAGTACCCCGAAGGGAATGTCCACATGAGGACATTCAAGTTCAACGTGTCGGAGACAGTTAAAGATGAGGAAGAAGAGGAAGACCCGGAAGAGGGAGGTCAGGAGGAAGTAGGGTCGCCATGCAAGGGGAAAGGAAAGGCTCCAGCCTATAATTAAGCTGTTGTGGGAGGTGTAAGAGGTGTTGCTGTTGTAACACCTAGTTGTCTGATCCATCTGTTTGTCTGTCTGTCTGTTATCTGATGTCCGTTTAATCCGCTTTAACCAAGATCCTAATATGTAATATATGCTTTAACTTTCTCGACTCTAATAGTGGAAGTGAAATTTCCAAGAGACTGCCCTATTCCCGATGTAACCCATAACTTATTCTATGATATCGATGCCAAAAGTCCTCTTAATGAGGCAATTTTCCCCATCATGCTTGAATGTTGTTTAAATTCCGTCCTTGTTTGATCTTTCTTGCGTAAATTAAAGACCTTATCGAAAGGAATTCTTGCTTAGTGTGAATTTAATCAAGCGTCGCTAATATTTAGTTCTTTAGGATACCGTCTCGAAGATGTCAAGCCGAGAATGAAGACGAGAACGTACCCGAGCAAGTCCCAAACTCAGGACCAAGAGCCGAAAGTGTGTTTCTCAAACACAACCCTCCATCGTTTAATGACTTAGGAGATCCAATAGATGCCGAGAAATAGGTTCGTTCCTTAGAATGAATTTTCAACTTCATATCTTGTTCAGAAGAAGAGAAGTTAAGTTGCGCTCTTTTCATGCTGACGGATGTTGCGGACTACTGGTAGGAGTCCGTTCGAAGGACGATAAACCTAAAGCAATAGGAGGACTATAGCTGGGAGGATTTCAAGCACAACTTATTTCAGAAATATATCCCAGATTGTTATCGAGAAGCAAAGGAGATAGAATTCTGGAACCTAAAGTAAGGAAATAAGACAGTGTCGGAATACGACAGGGAGTTCAATCAATTGTCAAGGCACACTCCACATCTAGTGGACACAGACGGGAAAAAGGCACGCATGTTCAAGAAAGGACTTAAATCTGAGATTGGCATAGCCCTCACTAGGCAAGAAGACATGTCTTATGCTCAGACCTTAGCAAAAGCCTTAAGCATAGAAGCCATTCTCCCTCGAGAGAAAGTTCAACCCCCTCAGTCAGCTAATGATCCAAAGGGGAAGAGAAAGTAGAAAGTAGGAAGTAGGAAGGAGGAAGAAGAGATGACAGAGGAAAGAAACCCCACTGGGAAAGCCGAGAGTCAGGGGTACCTCGAAGTCAGCCCGACCATAATCCTAACCTGAGGCCATGTCCAAAGTGCGAAAGGATGCACCTTGGAGCCTGCTGAGCAAATCAAACTGGGTGCTACAACTGTGGTGAAGAGGGGCACTTCAAGAGGGAGTGTCTGAAAAGAAACAACAGATGATCCCAAACAACCTCAATAACCCCGGTACCCGCAACCGCTTCAGCAATTTCCTGGAAATCAGCCAAGGCAGCAGTAAGAAAGACCTCATGGTCAAAGGCTGGGAATGAATTCAAGACCAAACCAAGGACGAGATCAAAGGTCTAATCCAGGACAAAGGCCACCTCAGTCAGTTCGTACGTATGCCCTCACTCAGCAGCAAGCTGCTAAGGCCCCAGGTAATCTAGCAGGTATGATTACCCTCCTCGAGACGACAGTTTTAGCTCTCTTCGATACTGGAGCATCGCAGTCATTTATAGTTGAGTCTGCTTGTAAGAAACTGAAGATAAAACCCAAGAATGTTGAGAATGCTCTTGAGATAAGTATTCCCTTTGGAAAGTGAATAATATCTAGAAAGGTCTGCTCTAACCTAGAACTGAACATAGAAGGGGAAACCTTTAAGTCAAATCTTTACGTAATAAAGATTCAGGACTTCAATATAATCCTAGGAATGGATTGGTTAGTCTCAGCTTATGCCTCCATAAGCTGCCCTGAGAGGGAAGTAGTGTTTCGACCACCCGAAAAACCCGAGGTGCAGATCTACAGGTCAAGGCTGGGAACCAGAGTCCCAATGACATCCGCCCTGAAGGCCACCAAGATGATAAGGAGGAATAGTTGCCAAGCATTTTTAGTTAATTTAATAAGGGAAGAAGAAGGAGAGCTTTCAATTGAAGACGTCTGAGTCGTAAGAGAATATCCTGACGTATTCCTAAAGAAACTGCCAGGAGAGTTCGCCATCAAGTTAGAACCAGGAGCCCCCCAGTCTCGAAAGCCCCCTACAGAATGGTGCCTAAGGAGTTGCAAGAACTCAAGGTTCAACTGCAAGAGTTATTAGACCTAGGTTTTATCCAACCTAGTGTGTCGCTTTGGGGAGCTCCAATCTTGTTTGTAAAGAAGAAAGATGGTACATTGAGAATGTGCATCAACTATAGAGAGCTCAATAAGCTAACCATCAAAAATCGATACCCTCTCCCAAGAATAGACGATCTCTTCGATTAACTTAAGGGAGCAAGTGTCTTCTCCAAGATTGACTTAAGATCTGGGTATCATCAAGTGAAGATCAGAAAGGAGGACATCCCTAAGACTGCCTTTAGAACTCGTTATGGACACTACGAGTTTGTGGTAATGCCATTTGAATTTACCAACACCCCAGCAGTGTTTATAGATTTGATGAACCGGGTTTTCCACCCGTGTTTGGATAGGTTTGTATTAGTCTTCATAGATAATATTCTCATATATTCCAAGGACGAAGAAGAGCATCAAGAATACCTAAGAATGGCGCTGGAAATGTTAAGAAGAGAAAAACTTTATACTAAGTTTAGTAAGTGTGAGTTTTGGCTCAAGGAAGTGATGCTTTTAGGACATATAGTGTCGGCAAAAGGAATTAAAGTGGATCCAGCTAAGATTGAAGCAGTAAGCAACTTGAATTCTCCAAGGAACGTGCACGAGATAAGGAGTTTTCTAGGACTCGCGGGTTACTATGGAAGATTTATCGAGGGATTTTCGACTCTATCTAAGCCAATGACGCGACTGTTAAAGAAAGACTCCAAGTTCAAGTGGACGCCTGAGTGCGAGGAAAGTTTTCAAACTTTGAAGAAGATGCTAACCACAGCTCCTGTATTGACTATTCCAGAAGGGAATGAAGATTTCGTGGTTTTCGCAGATACATCGAAGAAACGATTAGAATGCGTGCTAATGCAGAGAGAAAAAGTGATTGATTATGCTTCGAGGCTGCTTAAGAATCACGAGCAAAACTACCTTACGCATGACTTAGAGTTAGCAGCAGTCGTGCATGCACTGAAGATTTGGAGACACTACCTCTATGGAGCTAAGTGTGAGATCTTCTCAGATCACAAGAGCTTGAAGTATTTCTTCGAGCAGAAGGATCTTAACACGAGGCAGAGAAGATGGCTAGAACTTGTAAAGGATTATGACTGCACGATTCACTACCACCCAGGCAAGGCAAATGTCCGCAAATGCCCTGAGTAGGAAAGAGGAAGTGGAGTTAGGACTCATTTTAGTCCAGGAAGATCTTCGCAAGGAGTTCGAGAAGTTAAAGATTGAGGTGCTAACACCACCCGAGACCATTTAAGCTCAAGTTGCCATGATAGTCGCTCAGCCTGACCTAAGGCAAAGGATAATTGAAGCACAAAGAGGGGACAAGTTTCTTGAAAAGAAAAGACTAGAAGCACGATCTGATAACTCGTAAGATTTTACGGAAGCTGCCGATAATGCGCTCTTATTCAAAGGAAGGCTTTGTATGCCAAGCAAGGACGAACTAAAAGAAGAAATCATGTGCGAAGCACATGACATGCCATATACAGTACATCCCGGAAGCACGAAGATGTATCAAGACCTCAAAAGGAACTTCTGGTGGAATAACATGAAAAGAGACATAGCCGCCTTCGTGGAAAGGTGTCTAAACTGTCAGCAAATGAAAGCTTTTCATCAAAAACCTTCTGGTTTGCTCCAACCCCTAGAAATTCCTAAATGGAAGTGGGATCATATCAATATGGACTTTGTAGTAGGTTTGCCAAAGTCTAAGCGGGGAAATACCGCTATTTGGGTAATCGTTGATCGATTATCTAAATCAGCACAATTTGTTGCCATTAAAATGATGGATGGGCTAGATCAATTAGCCCACCTGTATGTTAAAGAAGTTGTGCGTTTGCACGGAGTGCCGGTATCGATTACATCGGATCGTGATACGAGATTTACATCAAGGTTCTAGAGGAGCCTACAAGAAGTAATGGGATCAAAGCTAAACTTCAGCACAAGATTTCATCCTCAAATGGATGGCCAGTCTGAAAGAACTATCTAGATTCTAGAAGACATGCTTAGAGGAGTAGTCATCGATCAAGGAGGCAGTTGGGAGGAATTACTGCCTTTGGTAGAGTTTGTGTATAACAACAGCTACCAGTCATCGATCGGCATGGCCCCTTATGAATCCCTGTACGGAAGAAAGTGTAGATCGTCCTTGTATTGGGACGAAGTTGGAGAGAGAAGAATACTTGGGCCTGAAATGGTCCAGGAAGCTGTCCAGAAGATCGAGCTTATTCGTCAGCGAATCAAGGAGGCTCAAGATAGACAGAAGGCTTATGCGGATGAAACAACAACGGAGCTTAGCTTCAGCGTAGGAGATAAAGTGTTCTTGAAGGTCTCTCCGACAAGAGGAGTAGTTCGTTTTGGCAAACAAAGCAAGTTAAGGCCCAGATTTATTGGACCTTTTGAAATTCTAGATAAGGTGAATGAAGTAGCCTACATGTTGGCCTTACCACCCAACCTGAGTGACGTTCATGATGTCTTTCATGTCTCAATGTTGAGAAAGTACGTGTTCGACCCAAAGCACGTGATTAGCAAGGAAGAAATAGTCCTGAATGAGGACTTAGCCTATGAAGAGAAGCCTCAACCCATTGTGGATCGAAAGATCTAAAAACTAAGGAACAAAGAGATGACTCTTGTGAAAGTAATCTGGAACCATCATGGTTCAGAAGAGGCAACCTGGGAGCTTGAATCCGAACTGCTCAAGAAATACCCTGATGTCGCTTATCATGGTTAGTAAATTTCAGGACGAAATTTTTTTTAATAAGGTTTAGAGGATTATTAATGGTAATTAATTAATTAAAGAATGAATTTAAATAAGGTTGGTTGTGGACGGATGTCAGTCACGACTTTAGGGATCAGTTTCATGAAAATCGTCTTTTCGGAAAATGTGATCCTAACTCTTTTATGACCATTCTTGGTTTTGTTGGGAATCTTTTAACTCAAGGAGTATGCCAGTATTTTCAGATTTTAATTCTGAAGTCAATTGAGTTCCCGGTAATGAAAAACGTATTTGAAAGGTGAATGAATAATAACTTTTGCGTGCGTTTGTATTTTGAGGAATTTACGAAATCTTCCTCGATGATCCGAGTCTAGTACTATCAGGTCCCACTTATAGGAAATGACTCAAGGATTCCGTTGGAGTTTACAGATTCCCATTCTGAGATCAATCGAACGCTCGGGAGCAAAATCTGTCAATCTAAGTGAATAATAAAAAGTAATTCCAAAAAGGGAATCTTCACTCGTCTTTCTTCTGAAGACCCCGTCTTCTTCACGAAATAAGTTGGTTCACTAGTATTCGAGCCAACGAGTCTCCCGGTATTTTTAGATTTCGTGTCTGAGGTGATTTGGAACTCGACATTGAATAAAGAAACTTTTAACCGAACCCGAGGTAACTTTTGCAGTGTTTCCGCATTGGAGTGGCTTCTCAAGGAAGCCAAACTCCCTTCTATAAATAAGGGACCACCCATTTTGTTTTCATTTGCTCATTAACCATCCATTCACTTATAAATTCGAGAGAGTGAAAAGCTTTGAAAACCGAGAGAGTTCTGCCGAAGTAAAAAAACATTCTTCGTGAGTGTTGCGCAAGACGATGAGCGGAGTGGCGTGGAACGGATACAATGAGAGAATGTGCTAGGGGTGCCGTTGGGTCGTACCAGGCGGCTCTGCCGCTGTTGCGACTCGATGAGACGCCGGGCTAGCCACCTTCCTTCGACGCACCTAAACCCGTCCATTCTTGTTCGTCGGTTTCCATCTTATTTCTCTTTCCGTCATTTAATTCTGCATTTACTTTCCATTCTTTACGTTCTTCATTATGGCTCATTTACCTCCGTCTAAGTTATATTTCGATTCTCATTGAAGTTCCAAGTTAATAACGTTTACGTTATAATTCTCGCATTATTCTTGTCATTGTTATTCTTGAAATTAGCCTCGTTTATTCCGCTTAAATTCCGTTCAAGCTATAATTAACGATTCGTCATTATTCTGAAAATTAAGGAGGATTATCGTGTTTATGCTGTTATAATGCCAATTTATTTTTTAAGATAAAAGCATGACGTTTCGTGTTAATTTATCGAGGCATGTTGTTTGTTTTTTAAAAAAAATTTGAGTGCTCTTCGTGTTCTTCCAAAGAATCGATGAACACTGAAGAAACCCAGAAGTGAGGTCTAGGAACTGGTCGATTAGAGAGAGAAAGAAAGGAGCCCCGCGGGGGGGGGGGAGTGCGCTGCCGCGCCACACCCCCCTCGGCCTAAAAAGTGCCCGCCGGCGCCAAGGAGCGCCGCGGCGGGAGGGGGAGCCCGACGGCGCACCCCTGTGCCGCGGCGGGGGGGCTGCCTGCCGACGCCCATGTACGCCGCGGCGCCCCCTTCCCGTGTTGTTCCCCACCGATTCTTTTTCAGCTATTTTCATACCCTCTTTTCGGACTATTCGAGCTTTACAAGTCACGTTATTTCCAAGTTATTTTCGATTTTAAAATTTAGAAAAGTAATCAAGTTATTTCTAATTTATTTCGAGTAATCTATTCAAGCTATTCTCCGTCCAAAAGTTTAGAAATCAAGACGAGGTGTCCTTTAAATAAAATAAATCTTCCTCGGAACTTTATAAAGTCATAAAGTCGTGCTATCCATGTTAAGTCCTAGCTAAGGGTATTTTAGTTGGGTATTATATGCTTTCTTGTTATTAAAAATCTTCGAAGGAGGCTGCTAATTTGATAATTCGACTTTTGTAGGAGGAATCGAGCCTCGGGGGAATACTAAGGAAGATCACCAGCTTGTTGCCTCATCTTCCGCTCCGTAATCAAGGTGGGTAAATCTATACTCATCTAAAGTTTGAGCTAGTAAGTTCTAGAAGCATGTTAGGGCAAATGAGATATCCAATAAAGCATTTTTGCTCTGCCTAATTGATCTATGTACAAGGAAGGAAGGAAAGGAAAATATTATGTTACACTTGAGCTCTTGAGCATGTTTAGAAATGCTAGAAATCTTAAAGAATTGTTTATGCTTAGCATGGGATATTTAGAGTTGTATTTAGCTACAATTTGTACTTATTTACGTTCATCTCCAGGTTTTGAATGTTTATGCTTGCTAAGCTCGTATAATTAAGGATTGCCTTGTTAGGGTAGCGTTAAAACCCTTGTAGGCCGAGATCATGTAGTATTAAAGGATTAGCCCTTAGACGTTGTTCTAAGTTTGGTGTTTCTAGCAAAGTTAAGAAAAGAAGGAACTTAGCATTTCACTTAAGTAGGATTTGAGCTCAGAACTTTTAAGGGAGTCACTGCTGGGTTAATTTCCTCGCAAACTCATTTGGATAGTTGAGGTAACTCCTCTTCTATCCTATGGCATGCCTAAGGGTACAGTTGACATCAGGTTTGAACTAGGAAGGGCCCAAAAAGAAAAGAAAAGGTTTTGCGGATATGGAGAAGGCTTTTGTGTTTTGTTCTCCATATACCATCAGTTGATTATTGGATATCTTGAAGTTTATTAAAGTTTTTCATTAAAACCCACTGAGTACATTAGTGCTTATGCTCTCTCTTTTTCAAATGTTTTCAGGTTGAGATACTAAGGATGTTGGTGGCTGTGGATGTGGGTTGGCTGCCAAGATTGTTTTTCTTTTATCTGATTTTCTCTTAAATTCCCACTATGTGATCAGCTACTCCGATACACTCTTTCTAATTCTGTTTAAGTTCTATTATGATTATCAAGACTCCATGAATATCCCCCAGACATGATTATATAAATATAAGATGTATATTAAGTTTTATTTCTATCTCTCGAATATGATTTCCTTTCGTCTATGAAGAAGCTTATTCGTATTGATATCTGTTATTCGTTTTGACCTATGGATGGGTCTATACTCAATGGTATCCGATTAGTTAGCCGTTTTATTCCGCTTGAGCATGCTTTTATTTCAATAAAAGTAAACCCGAGTACCATCGTTTGTTCATCAATAGCATATCTCGATTGTAAAACCTCCTTATTAATCTACCGTCTTACTTCATTAAATCCGTTAATAACACCACGTCCCCATTTGTTAATCCCTATCTCGGGACCGGGCTGTTACACATCATTCCCCCCCTGCTGAAAAGAATTCATCCTCGAATTGTCGAACTCTTCATCATCAAACTCATCATCTGCAGTAAAGGGAGATAAGTCAGCAACATTGAATGTAGATGAACACTTATACTCACTGGGTAAATTAATGCAATATGCATTGTTATTGACTCGACTCAACATAGTGAACGGTCCATCTCCTCTTGGTATAAGTTTCGATTTTCTCAGGTTAGGAAACCGTCCGGGACTCAGATGAATCCAAACGCGATCTCCGGGCTGGAAAATTAATGGCTTGCGCCGTTTGCTCTTTTGAACAGCCGTGCATGCGCCAACAGCCTCAATGCACGCACGTATTTTCTCATGCATCTCCTTCACTTGATCCGCTCTTCTTGTACCTTTAACACTTGTTAGATGCTCAACAGATAAAGGTAAAAGATCAGTAGGCGTTAGCGGATTAAAACCATAAACAACTTCAAATGGGGACATATTAGTATATGAATGCACAACTTGATTGTAAGTAAATTCAACATAGGGCAAACAATCTTCCCATGATTTCAAGTTGTTTTTAATCAAAGAACGCAGCAAAGTACCTAAAGCAGTAGAGAAAAGCAACTTGGTACCTAGCTTACCCAAAAGTACATGCCAAAAATGAGCTAAAAACTTAGAATCCCTATCACTAACAATAGTTCTAGGTATTCCATGTAATCGCACAACATGAATAAAGAACAGATTGGCAATGTGTACAGCATCATCAGTTTTCCTACATGCAATGAAATGAGACATCTTGGAAAATCTATCAACTACAACAAAGATAGAATCTTGACCAGACCTAGACCATGGCAAACCAAGTATGAAATCCATAGATAAATCCATGGGGCTGGTAGAGGTGTGTAAAGACCGAATAGGTGTGATGTAGATTTCGACTTCCTACATGTAATGTATCTACTACACACATTCTCAACATCATGCTTCATACGTGGCCAAAAGAAATGCTCATGCAGCAAGTTTAACATTTTAGACACACCAAAATGACCCATTAAACCTCCCGCATGTGACTCTAGGACTAACAACTCACGCATAGAAGACTTAGGTATGCATAACTGAGAACCCTTGAAAAGAAAATCCTCATGCATGAAAAAACCATCAAATGACCGAGACTTAGAGCAATAAGTAGCATAATCGGTGCAAAATAATCATCACTCGAATACAGCTCCTTAATTGCATCAAATCCTAACATCTTAGCATGCATAAGGTTCAAGAGAACGTACCTTCGCGACAATGCATCAGCAATGACATTTTCAGCTCCTTTTTTGTACTTGATGATGATCAGGTTGTTATTTCATATATATTTTGAGTCATTTTTGGTATATTTTTGCAGTGTTACTCACCTATTGGTCAAGTTTAGGGGAAGAGTTGTGTCTTGTGGTTAATTTCAAGTGGTTGACATGGGAGTGGAGATAATGACATTGTTTTGAAGGGTTTGGACGCAATTGGATTGAAGAAAAGCTGAAGAGTCTGGAAAGCAGTCGGTATGGGCATACCGACTGATGGATTGTGTGAGTATTTGGGCTAGAGATAGTGGATATGCACCAGTTGTGGGCCATGGAGAAATTTAGGCTATTTTTATTACTTTTGGACTTTATTTTTATTATTTTCCTAGTTGGATTAGGATTAGATTTCTTTTATTAATTAATTAGTTAAGGATTGGTATAAAAAGACTTCTAGATAGAGTAGGACTGTATCCATTAGCAGTAGAGATCATTCCACACACAGAGAGATGCCAGAAACATTTTTTTTCCTCTACAGATTTCATAATTCAATTTCATTCTTTTCATCGTTCTTCTTCTCAATTAATTTCTGAAGTGCGAATCGAATTATGAATTCGAGCTGCGCGTTCTATTCTAGTGAAGATTAACAAAGCCCTGGCATATTTATTCTGTGAGATCTAATTATTCTTTCTATTTAAATTAATGCATGTATCTGCGATTCTCGGTGTTTAAAGTTGTTAATTGTTTCGTCTCTGCTAGATAGTCGTAAATATTTAGTAGATCGGAATTAATTAGTAGCCAATTAAACCGACCATCCATAATTGTGGTTTAAGTTTAATTAGTGGTACAACGATTCTTGAGAATCGAGGGAAGAACAGTCTTAATTCGATAGTCATGTGTCAAAGGCTGTTGGTTTTGAATCGAGTTTCTCTAGTGCTCAAAGTTGTCGACTCATTAAATCTATAGAGTGTCTCTTACAGTTGTCAGTCGATTAGGAAAATAATTAGTGAAGATTCTTCCTGATTATTGAGAAACTGAGAAATTAGGTTGCATCTGTAAGTGTCTTCGGTGGTTATAACTGGTTTGCATGCATTAGTTGAAATTATCATTAAGTCAATGATCGAAATAATTAAGCTAGGGTGGAGTTAATTGAAAGCTGGTCTACCTTTTTAATCTGTTAAGAAATCTACTCTCTGTTTAATTGCTTTTTAATTTCATTTTTACATTATAATCAAGATATTCGTTGGAAGATTTGGTTACTTGCAGACTGAAGTGTTAGGAAATTCTCACCGGTCCTTTGGGAGACGATCTTTCTTGCCACTATTCTGGGCAGTGTGGGCATACCGACTGCGTGTCGGATTATTTTTGGTGAGAAACGACGCACCAAATTTTGGCGCCATTGCCGGAGATCAGTTTTTAAGCAATAATTATTCTAATATTTTCAGTTTGCCATTTCTTTTTATTTTATTTTGTTTTTCCAGTGCATGACTCGATCCTCACAAAAAGGAAGTCTAGAATTCAATCCAGAACCAAATTGGACTTTACGATGATCGAGGAAGTTTGTAAGAGAGTCTAAAGGAGCTTCTACATCTACACCAGAACGTTTTGATATTGATCAACTGTTCGAAGAAGATATGGCTCTCAATCAAGTACCTGAACAAGAACTTCAGATCAAGAAGTTAGGTCGTCACAGAAACAACCGACCTATCTGCATCGTGCTTTCCTGCTATTATGAATAATGCTGAAATAAGACCTGGCTTTCTTCAAGTTCTACCTAAGTTCGGAGATTTACCTGGAGAAAGTGTACATAAGCACTTAGCCGAATTTGATTTAGTTTGCTCTACTTTACGCCCTCAAGGTTTTTCTTCTAATAATTTGAGATTACTGACTTTTTCTCATACTTTGCAGGGCAAAGCTAGAGATTGGCTATTTGATCTTCCATCTGGTTCGATTACCACCTGGAATGACTTAGAAGAAAATTTCTTGCACAAGTTTTTCCCGGAATCTAGAGCTGCAAATTTGAGAATGGCGATCAGTAGCATCAAGCAGAAGCAAAATGAAAGTCTAGCCGACTACTAGGAGAGATTCCAACAGTTGTGCCGCAAATGTCCAGACCATGGTTTCTCTGAATATCAGTTGCTCACTAATTATTTTTATCGTGGTATGTCTACCTTTGACAGGAAGATAGTTGATGCTGCTAGCGGAGGATCACTGACTAACAAGACTCTAGCAGAGGTGAAGCAGGTCATCATCGACATGGTTTCTGGAGGTCAGCAATATGAGGATGAGGACGATGACCGATACCGACCTGTGAAGGGAGTTGAGCGAGCAGACTGCTCCAATGTTAATGAGAAGATCGATGCTCTAACTTCTCTGGTTCGAGGTCTAGCTGTAGCACAGACGCAAAACGTCTGCTGTGGAGTGTGTTAGGAAAATGGGCATTTTACTGATTCTTGTCCTACATTGCAAGATCCATCAACCGAACATGCATGTTATGGATCCAGAGATGCACAGTAAGATGCCCTTAGATGGACAAAGTATGATCCGTACTTAAATACATACAACCCAAGCTGGAGGGACTATCCAAACTTCAGTTGGAAGCAGCCGGATCAGAAGATGCCAGGAGTTTTACCTCAGAGGCAGCCGCAGGGTGGTCAGTATGCCCATACCGACCGTGCTACACCGAGCATGAATGACATCATGAAGTGTTTAGAGCAAAGAAGTGCACTCGTGAACAGTCTAGCACAGACACAAGCTGCCTTGGGGAGTATGGGCACTCAAATCACTCAACTCGCCACTCAAGTGAACAAGCTATAGTCATATCAAGGCAAACTCCCATCCCAAGCTGAAACGAACCCAAAAGGGAATGTTAGCGCTGTCACTTTGCGAAGTGGGATGGAATTAGCCGAGTTGGAGGCTAAGAAGAAAGAAATGGAGCCAGAAGAGCACTCAAAAGTGCCGAACGAAGAATCCGGAAAAGGGGAAAAACAATCTGCCGAGCCTCTTTCACCTAAGGTAAGTATTGAACCAAAAGTTTCTAATTCTCACTCTTTGGTTGCTGCACCTTTTCCTTCCAGGTTGATCCGAAACAAGAAAGAGGATGATGAAAAGGAGATCCTCGAGTTGTTCAAGAAGGTAGAAATCAATTTGCCTCTGATTGATGCTATTAAACAAGTTCCCAGGTACGCAAAATTCTTGAAGTAATTGTGTGCTAAAAATATGAGATATGAGAATGATGTGAGGATTAAAGTTGGTGAGAATGTTTCTGCTATTATTCAAAGAAAATTACCACAAAAATGTAAGGATCCTGGTATGTTTACTATTCCTTACATTATTGGTAATAAGAAGGTTGAGAGAGTCATGGTAGATTTAGGCACATCCATAAATGTTATGCCTCTGTCTATGTACAAGGAACTACACTCGTGTTATCATTCAGTTAGCTAATAGGTCTAATGCATATCCTCAAGGTGTGGTTGAAGATGTTCTAGTCAAAGTTAATGAATTGATTTTTCCTATGGATTTTTATAGTTGACATGGGTGATTCCTTCTCTGCACATAGATCTATGATCCTTTTAGGAAGACCATTCATGAAAACTACTAGAACAAAAATTGATGTTGATAAGGGTATTCTTAGCTTTGAATTTGATAGTGATATTGTCACATTTAATATTCTTGAAGCTATGAAGCATGTTGAAGATCCTGAAGCTTTGTATATGATTGATGTTGTCGACCTGTTAGTTGATGATTTTGTTGAGAATTATTTCAGGGAAGATAAGCTGGAGCAGGTACTATTTGGTGGAATGACTGATATCGCTGCAATAACGGGAGAAGATGAAGAGATTCAAGATGTTATCATGCAGCTGTATGCTACCAATGAGTTTCCCAAACGGCATCTGTCAAGCAGCCCATACCGATCAACTCGGAGCCGATTTTGCCATCTGTTGTGAAAGCTCCAATGTTGGAATTGAAGGTGCCCCGAAATATTTTAGAAGGTTTTATTCCACTTATGTTACCCTCTGGTAAGTTAGAAAATAAGTTGGGTCCTTAAAGGATTCAAATAAAGGAAAAAATCGCAGCCAGAGAAATCTATTAAAATTTATTTTGGTCAAAAATTGCTTTAAAAATATGTTGTGATATTTTTTTTCGGGTTGATAGAAAAAAAATTTCAAACATCATGCCAAACTTTGAATTTTCCAATTTCGAGTTCAAATGAACTCTTGGCACAATTTTAGGGTGAAAGGTAATAGATTTGGATAACTAAGGCACAGCCGTCATTATCCAATTTCTTTTACGGAATATTATCCTATTCGTAATTATCCTATTCTTTTTCCATCATTATCCTATTCCATCATTATCCTCTTTCTTTTATTCGTTATTATCTTATTTATTTTTCCTCTATAAATGGGAGATTGAGGTTTCATTTTTCATTCATTTTCAAAATCGAAACGCCGAGCAGCTTCCAGAGAAGGTACGACTCTAGTTTCCTATTTCAATTCTGAAATAGTCATTTTGAAGGTGCCAACGCGTAGATCACGAATACGTGATTGAAATGATTACACGACAGATAATCATGATGAAAAATCATTGTGACCGCCGCCAAAAGCCGCAATCACCCTCTCAAATCGGTGACTCTTTCGGGTCGCCGGATCAAAAAGTGTCTTTAGGGTTTCATGTTCTATGTATATTTATATACATTTTTCATGTTGTCACTTTTTAATTTCGGGTATATTTTGGGTATTCGAACATTAAATTGTAGTCTTTTTCAGATCTATCCTTCGTGGATAGCTCTATCGTATTTTTAAGTTCAAAAGTTGTTCCGTGTCAAAATATAGTATTTTTATTTAAAGTTTCATATTTTTCCAATGGGCGGATCTTGCGGTATGAATTTATTTGTACCGAATTAATTTTAGGATAAGGGTTTGACCACCCGTATGCTAAAACTCCCTAAAGGGTTTTTCTTTATAAAAATGCCCTGAGTAAAGTTCCCTTAAGAGTCAAAATATTTTGATGACCCGGGTGCTGTGTATTAAGATAGTAGATTTTATAATATTTACTTCATAGCTAAGAAAGGTTAGATTTTGACCTAATGGTAGTCTTTCATTGAAACTAAGTTGCCGGATAATCTTGTAGGCGCAGAAGAAGGAGATTTCTAGTTGAGACCAGAACCAGAATCTAGATCTGGCTATCCAGATCAGATTTTCAGGTGGGTTTTTATTACATAAAAATATGTTTCGGGTTATTAAGTCCTGATATTTATAAAATGAATATGATTGAATATCCAACTCATGACTGTATTTGATGTGCTCTCCTGACTCATGTAAGTCTTACTACTGTTTTTGGTGACGAAACTACAATGGTTCGCGATATCGAGCCCCAAGCAAACAGGGCAGTGTCCAACCTTAAGCAGTCGGGTTGTGTACACGAACCGACTCACCGTAAGCGTTCTAGGCGAGAGTGGCGCGCAATGATGGAACTAAAATGATTTTGTACACATGGAATTCACAAATTTTCTGTTTTGAAAGCTTTCCATGATATGCTTAAAATATGATTGGATATTCTGTTTTATAAAATGATTGTGAAGGTTTTTCTCAAAAGTACTCACGCCCAAAATATTTTCAAATATTTTTCAGGATGAGCTACGGGATGGTGGACGGCTGTGCTAAGACTGAAGGGCTATCGTTTGATGTATATGTTTCTTTTTCTGCTATGGAGTCTAACTGATGAGGACATCCATAGCAATGAGGAAGTCAATGAAGAGCTGCAATTCAAAGGACCCGTCACAAGACTACGAGCTAAGAAGTTACAAGAATATTTGCAAGCTACAATTCGCAAGAAGTTCGAAGTTGAAGATGGCATGCAAGGAAGCTTGAAGATGATGACCTTATTGAAGATGGAAGATGGAGATCAAGACTTGGAGTACATGGCATGAAGGAGACGTGTACGTGTGCATGAGAATGTGCATGTGTGCGTGTGTTGATGATTCACGGCCCAAGTGAAGAAGTCCAAAGTTTCGGCCCTTGATGATTTAATTAAGGGGATTGATTTATTAGATTATAGTATTTTATTTATTTAACTTATCCTATGGTTTGGACGAATTTTTGGCAGATTTTTAGTTAAGATTTTCGGTTATTATTAGATAGAATTTTGACTAGATTTTTAGATAAGGCAAGATCTACAAAATCTACCTTAAATAGAATTCTAGTTTAGGAAGTAGTCAAAGTCCAATTCTAGTCTAAGTTGGACTCATTATTTTCGATTCTTAGGCTTAGGATTTTCGATCCACCTATTATAAATAGGGAATCCATATTTCATTGTTACTTTGGACTATATTTGATTAATTAAGCCTTTGCTTTCAATATCGTCTCAACCCCTTTCAATCTTTGTGAGTTTAGATCATTTAAATTCATACTCTTAGATTTAGCAACTCTAAGTTTTACAAAGGGAATTCGCCGTCCACGTTCGAGGGATCGTCGGAGACTCGCTATCGAAGAACAACTTAAAGAATTTGGCCTTGTGTACGTTTGAGGTTCAAGGCAACTTTCGAGTTGTAATTCACATCGACAATTCATCTACATCATCGCCGTTCGACGTCAATCACAAGCCACCAACGTCCATCTCAAGTCCAGCCACCTTCGAGTTCAAGTTCGTCTTCATCCCGTTTAATCCGTAAGTTCGTTTCTACCCTAACATACCCTATCTACTCTAGCCTTTCTAAATCTATTCATCATCATCGAAATTCCATCAACCCTACACCTATCCTAGCCGTCAAAAAACAGCTCTTCTTTTGATTGGATTTGTGTTTTTTTGTGTGATATTGTCTAGGTATTTTAATTGAGTCTTAATCGTCTAGTTATTCGAGTATAGAATCCTTTCGTAATCGATGTAGTTTCTTTCCTAGCTTCCACGTCTTTTGTGTCTCGTTGCGTCATATTGTCCCGGGTCACATCACTAACTGAGAAAATGCTTCCTTTTCAGTCTGAATAAATGTACTATGTTCTTTTCCGCTTACTCTAATTATTGCTACGGAGTGTTCGGTTCTCTGAATCCCATTTTTTTTACTGTAATGGAGTGTTCGGTTCTCCGAATTTCATTTTCTTTACTGCTACGGAGTGTTCGATTCTACAAATCCCGTTTTCTTTACTGTTATGGAGTGTTCGGTTCTCTGAATCCCATTTTCTTTATTGTTACGGAGTGTTCGGTTCTTCGAATCCCGTTTACTTTCCGTTCCTGACAGGCTCTTGGAGAGCAAGACACACTGTCTGTCATCATGACCAATTCTCTTTGCAAAGAGCAAGAAGCAAGGTTGGTCGAGCTTTTTAAGAAGAATAAAAGTGCGGGGATGGAGATGACTACTCTCGACGGGGTAGATCTGGCCACTCTCGAATTTATCACGTGATCGAGTTCTGATTGTATTGAGCCTCGAACATTAAATAAGGGCGCTTCTCGGGAGGCAACCCGAGCATTTATTTGAATTTGGTTTTTTTCTTTTCTTTCATTTCAAAAAAAAACTGCCTAATCAGATTTATCGAGCCCTAATCTCTTTCTCTTAGCAGAAAGACCAGCATATTCTCATATCACCGGATCGAGAGCAAGCTAGATGACCTCAGTGATCGACTTGCTGCTATTGAACAAGCCATCGCCAACTTCTCCCAGTCCTCTTCCTAATGACCGCACAGTTTGCATTTTCTTCCCTTTTGTATAGTTTTTTATGTGTTTTTCCTGTTTTTCTTTTGGGTCGCTCTCCTCTTTTCTGCACAGTGAGGACACCGTGGGGAGAGAGAGTTAGTTTTTACTTTTTCTGTTTAGTGAAAAGAAAAAAAAGGTTTATGTTTGTGGTTTTGGTGTGTCAAATCATTGGCTTACTTGAGATGGATTGCATGATAAGAAAGAGTATGATTGGGATTGGTCTTGAGTGGATGGTTTGTCTCTTGTGATTAAAATGTGCACATGCTTGTATGTATTCTTAAATGAGGAAATGTGCAAAATTTAATCAAATTTGTTGAAGCTTACTATATTGTGAGAATTGAGCTTGATGAGCATTATATATGAGAAAGCTCAATTTATTTTCTTGCTGAGTGTATCGTACTTGGATGTTGGATTTCTGATTTGCCCAGTTGTCATAGTCACACTGCTTTTGAGCTTCTGTGCATGAAAATGATTAAGGCATTTAAAATTACCCATTGATTTAGCTTAAAAAATTATCCATGCCCTTAATTGTCCATTAGTCAGCCCGTTGTGCCTAACCCATTTCTTTTTCATTATAAATAGCCACTAAATAATTAAACCTTAGCCTTTTGTCCTGCTCTTGTCCCATGAAAGCATGTAAGTTATATCGGTTTGTGTTGAGAAGAGTTTAAAGTCTACTTGAAGATATTTGGTGCTGGAGAGCTAAAAGTGTATATATCCTTGTTCTATTCCAATAAAAATTAAAAAAAAATTGAAAAAAAAGAAAGAAAAAAAATGAGAAAAGAAAAATAAAGAATAGAACGAGCATGAAAAAAAGGGGATATGCTTAATTATTGTCATTTATTTTGTTGCCGTGTATTATTGGAAGCCACCACTCAATTGGTTTTTGTTGATTTATTTGGGAAGTTGCAGACAAGCTTGGTGAATGTATATGATATGCTTACATGTTTTTAATTATTTGAGCCATTTCATCATTTTTATCCTACTTATGCACCCTAACCCCGTTACAACCAGTGCAAAAAGACCTTTTGATTTGTGTATAGATCTCATTTGCATGGTAGATATTTTCACATATGGGCAAATTTATGTTTGAAAGCATCAAGTTAGGATTTGTGTGAATTATATTCTGTCCATATCTTCTATTGAGAGAATTTGAGTGACCTTGGTGATGCAGGATTGGTTTTGCACATTTTTTACTTGAATGAAGAGCATATGTACATCTTTATGAAACAAGAGATTGGTTTATGGTTTGTGGATGATTGTATCTTGCCTCTGACTTTAAGTGTTTTCCGTTGAAGGTTGCTAACGATTGTCTTGTCATTTTTGAGTTTTTCTTGAGTCTGTCTTTTATTTAGTGTTGCTCGAGGATGAGCATTGTTTAAGTGTGGGAGGGTTTGATTAGGTTGTCATTTCGTATATATTTTGAGTCATTTTTGGTATATTTTTGCAGTGTTACTCACCCCTTGGTCAAGTTTTGGGGAAGAATTGTGTCTTGTGGTTAATTTCAGGTGGTTGACATGGGAGTGGAGATAATGGCATTGTTTTGAAGGGTTTGGACGCAATTAGATTGAAGAAAAGCTGAAGAGTTTGGAAAGCAGTCGGTATGGGCATACCGACTGGTGAATTGTGCGAGTATTTGGGTTGGAGATAATGGATATGCACCAGTTGTGGGCCATGGATGAAATTTGGGCTGTTTTTATTACTTTTGGACTTTATTTTTATTATTTTCCTAGTTGGATTAGGATTAGATTTCTTTTATTGATTAATTAGTTAAGGATTGGTATAAAAAGACTTCTAGATAGAGTAGGACTCTATCCATTAGCAGTAGAGATTATTCCACACATAGAGAGACGCCAGAAACGTTTTTTTCCTCTGCAGATTTCATAATTCAATTTCATTCTTTTCATCATTCGTCTTCTCAATTAATTTCTGAAATGCGAATCCAATTATGAATTCGAACTAAGCGCGTTCTATTCCAATGAAGATTAACAAAGCCCTGGCATATTTATTCTGTGACATCTAATTGTTCTTTCTATTTTAATTAATTGCATATATATGTGATTCTCGGTGTTTAAAGTTGTTAATTATTTCATCCCTGCTAGATAGTCGCGAATATTTAGTAGATCGGAATTAATTAGTATCCAATTAAACCGGTCATCCATAATTATGGTTTAAGTTTAATTAGTGGTACAACGATTCTTCAGAATCAAGGAAAGAACAATCTTAATTCGATAGTACTGTGTTAGAGTCTGTTAGTTTTGAATCGGGTTTCTCTAGTACTCAAAGATGTCGGCTCATTAAATCTATAGAGTGTCTCTGTAGGCAAATTAAATTTATTGCCTATTAAATTATGTCATGCGTAAAATAATGAATTAAATATTTTATTATATTTTATTTATATTTTGGGATTAAATTAAATATAATTCCAAGATTAAATAGATATATAATTAATATTTATTACATGGATTTTACTGACTAATGAGAAGCTGACATGTGTCAAATCTGCACAGAAAATAAAATATTTAATATGGAGATCTTCCAAACCAATAGAATTGCGCCACATAAGCCCTAGGCCCATGGCCACTCCATATAAGCCCTAAAAGCCCAACCCTAAATTTCCTAAATTAAATCCTTCTGCAACTATAAATAGGGGCCTCCATATCATATGAAAAGACACCTAAAATCATAATTGAAGAGCTCAAGAAGTTGGAGGAAAATTCTCTATGAAATTCTCTCCAGCATTCAAGATATTCTAGCGAGATTCAAGCCGTTCTTCGTGGAAAGTAACGCGTTCTTCGCCGGAATCATCTCAAATCCAGCGTCTGATCCAGAATCAAGGTTTTCAACCCTCCAGACAGCGTTATAAAGTCAAGGTGTTCTAGCAAGATTCAAGACGTTCTTCGTGGAAGCAACGCGTTCTTCGCCAGAGTCATCTCAAATCCACCGTTCAATCCGGAATCAAGGTCGTCAGCCCTCCGAATAACGTCATCAAACCCAAACAACAAGTTCAAGAAGATCGAAGAGGCAAATTCGCTCTGAAGATCTCAAGAACCGTTTGAAGATCAAGTTTTGAAGAGAAGATTTCAAAAGAAAGTGTTTGAAGATCAAGTTTTGCAGAGAAGAATCAGAGGATCAAGACAGAGATTATACCACAATCGCATTTTAAATTCAAAGAAGTAATCTGATTGTACACTTTTCGCGTTATTTATTCAAATACACGAAAATTTGTGTTACAAATTTTGGCACGCCCGGTGGGACCGTCTCTACCTCTCATCTCTCCTCTTCTCCAAATCCAAAAAAAATGTTTGAAAGCTCAACTGCTTCTGAAGCTGCTATGAAAAGCGTTGGGGTGGTTACACGGAATATGGCCAAACGGGCATTGGAGGCTTCCAAATTAACTCTTGTTGTGAAAGAAGAATCGCACATGGCTGGCATAGAAGAAAATGGTGGGCAGTTGATAGACGATTCTACATCATGGGCAAGCTACTCACCCGAAGCACCAGTCTTGATGGCAGATGCCTTAACCACGGAAGAACAACTTGCAAATTTGACGAAGTTGTTTGAGAAAATGCAAAAGCACATACAAAACTAAGATGCATAAATTTCAAGACTCCGAAAGGGTAAAGGTCCAGCCGATCATGTCATCAAAGAAGAAAAAGAAGAAGAAAATAATGATGATGAAGCATCTTCAAAACGACAGACAAGTGAAGAAAGGAAGCCATATACTAAGAATCTGAAAATCTCCTCAGATGGTTTCATCCAAATTGATCAGCTCAAGGAGTTTATCGAGGGAACCATCAAGACCAAGTTTGAAGGAAGTACCAAGTCATCTGTAGCTTACTCCAAACCCTATACCCTGAGGATTGACAATCTGAAGATGCATCCGGGTTACCAACCTCCCAAATTCCAACAATTCGATGAAAAAGGCAATCCAAGACAGCACATCGCCCATTTCATCGAGACATGCAACAATGCTGGAACTTATGGTGACCATCTAGTGAAGCAGTTTGTTCGTTCACTCAAGGGTAATGCTTTTGACTGGTACACTGATCTAGGGGCAAATATGATTGATAGTTGGGGGCAATTGGAGCATGAATTCCTTAATCGCTTTTATAGTACCAGAAGAACTGTTAGCATGGTGGAGTTCATGAACACACACCAATGGGACGAGGAGCCCGTGATTGACTACATCAATAGATGGAGGAATCTCTGCCTCAACTGTAGAGATCGACTGTCAGAAACTTCTGCTATAGAGATGTGTATTCAAGGGATGCATTGGGGCCTTCAATACATTCTAAAAGGGATACAACCACGCACATTTGAAGACTTAGCTACAAGGGCTCATGATATGGAGTTGAGTATGGCAGCTAGTGGGGTTAAAGGACCACCTATCCAAGAGCCCCGCAAATTCAAAGAAAGACAAGAATTCAAGAAAGGGGGCAAAGCATTTGATAAAACTCTGAAGAAAGAAGTTATATCGGTGAAAGTGGTACCTGTGAAGTTTCTAAGGAAAGATGCAGAAAAAGATGAAAAGCAGAGTGTTCCTCAAGATAAAGAGAGAAGGAAGTTGACCCTGAAAGAAATGCAGCAAAGAGAGTACCCTTTCTTGGACTCTGACGTTTCTGGAATCTTTGACGATTTGGTCAAAGTAAAGCTCATTGAATTGCCAGAGATGAAGCGACCAGAAGAAGCGGGACGGACTGACGACCCAAAATATTGCAAGTATCACCGGTTGGTTGGACACGCTATACAAGATTGCTTCATTTTCAAGGATAAAATCATGCAGTTGGCACGTCAAGGGATGATATCACTTGAAGACGACAAGGCCACAACCAACCATATCTCATTTGAGTTATGCAATGTGATAAATGATGAAACTACTGATGAAGTGAAGGAAGAATTCAACAAAGATTCAAGTGAAGTTGCTGCTGACTACACATTCACCATAATGTTCACTGATGAAGATTTGGATCTTGGTTCTGACCCACATAATCGTCCATTGTTCATGAGCGGTTATAGCCATGATCAAAGAGTGAATAGAATACTTGTTGATGGAGGTTCTGCAGTTAACATCTTGCCTTTGCGCACATTGAAACAGCTAGGGATCTCCACTGATGAACTCTCAAGCAGCCGATTGATGATACAAGGTTTTAACCATGAGGGACAAAGGGCTCTCGGCACAATAAGATTGAAGCTGACAATGGAAGATATGACATCAACAGCATTGCTACATGTGATAGATCCAAAAATGTAATACAACATGCTTCTCGGTCGGCCATGGTTACATGAGAATGGGGTCGTTCCTTCAACATGGCATCAATGTCTCAAGTACTGTCATGATGGTGTTGTGAAGAAGATAGTCGGAGATAATAAACCTTTTATGGAGTCTGAATCACACTTTGCTGACGCAAAGTATTATCTCCCAAATAAAAAGTTGCTGAAAGTTGCAGAAGAGACAAACAATCAAATAAATGACACTAAGACATCTATAGCTAAATCACTGGATGAGTTAACACTGCCATTGACCAAAATTGATATGAAGAAGCCAACATCACCACCACTTGCCGGATTCGTCAGGCCAAGTCAAGGTAGTGCAACCGAGCATGGAGAAATCTTAGAACATGAAGTTGCTAAGAATTTTGGTCCAAAAGCCTTCACACTCCTTGTAAAAGTTGGGTATGATCCACAAAGGAGTTCTAATATGCAAGAGCTCTCTTCAAAGGTTGATTCACATGAAGCCGGACTCGATCCCACTAAGAAGATAGTGGCGAAAGCTGGACAAAGTACCAAGGTAGGATTGGGGTTTGTTCCACCAAGTCCTATTCGAATTGCAATTAGAAGAGCCAACATCAATCATGTCTCTGAAGAAGAAGCTCTGTCGACAGAAAACATAGTCAATGGAAGTGCAAAAGGGAAGACCCGAGTATCTGTATTTGAAAGACTTGGCAAGCAGCCCAAGAATGGAAGAAAAGAAACACGACTATCTGTGTTTGATAAACTCGGCGGCATAATGAAGGATAGAAGAACATGCCACCGAGGAAAAAATTTCCCTAAAGTCATAGGCAGACAACAAATGAAGAGTTTAGGCCCAACCCGCAAGAAGAGACAGACTACACTAACCATATCATGCGGAAGAGAATTCCGAGCTAAAATGCAAACTGTCATCTTAACACAAACTGCAGATATTGAAGATGATAGAGAAAGTGTGGCATCATCCTACCATACCGTTAGCAGAGTACAGAATCCCACGCCATACATCATTCCAAGTCCCATACGTCAAAGAATTGACCGTCTAATCACAAGTGGTCTTATTGATGAGACGCAAGTTAAAATACAAATAATACGTGTGCGACAAAGAGATGGAAGGATAAGGACATGCATCGAGCTCAAAAATACTAAAGAGGACAATCAAGAAGTGGCATCAACACATCATATCACTCTGACTGAAGGAGCCGCTGTTAAGGAAGAAGATGCTGAAGAAGCTCCTCCACAATTTGAAGAAGGTGTTAAATCCACCATTGATGAACTAAAAGAAATCAATCTGGGTAGTGTTGATAATCCTCGACCAACCTACATCAGCGCATTGCTAACTCCAGATGAAGAACAGTCATATGTGGAATTGTTGAATGAGTTCAAAGATGTGTTTTCATGGACCTACAAGGAAATGCCGGGACTAGACCCAAAAGTTGCAGTCCACCACTTATCCATCAAGAAAGGGGCACGACCCATCAAACAAGCTCAACGTCGATTTCGGCCTGATCTCATTCCCCTGATTGAAGTTGAGGTCAATAAGCTCATTGAAGTTGGATTCATTAGAGAAGTCAAGTACCCAACATGGATTTCGAGTATTGTTCCTGTAAGAAAGAAGAATGGACAAATCCGAGTCTGCGTCGATTTTAGGGATTTAAATGAAGCATGTCCTAAAGATGATTTTCCATTACCAATTTCTGAATTAATGATTGATGCTACAACAGGACATGAAGCATTATCATTCATGGATGGGTCATCAGGTTATAATCAAATTCGGATGTCACCAAAAGATGAGGAAATGACAGCATTTCGCACTCCAAAAGGTATATACTGCTACAGAGTCATGCCGTTTGGATTGAAAAATGCCGGTGCCACTTATCAAAGAGCCATGCAAAGGATTTTTGATGATATACTACACAAGAAAATTGAATGCTACGTAGATGATGTGGTAGTAAAATCAAGAGAAAGAGATAGTCACTTAGAAGATTTACGAGTGGTTTTTGAACGACTCGGAAGATACCAACTCAAAATGAATCCTCTAAAGTGTGCATTCGGGGTAAGATCGGGCAAATTCCTTGGCTTCATTGTCCAGAAAGCAAAGATTGATGCGATATTGAAAATGCCTGAGCCACGTAACATCCATGATCTTAAAAGTCTGCAAGGAAGATTGTCGTATTTACGGAGGTTTATCTCAAATTTGGCTGGTCGGTGCCAACCTTTTAGCCGAATCATGAAAAAGGGAGTTCCATTTGAATGGGATGATGCATGCGCCAATGCTTTCAAAAGTATCAAAGAATATTTGATGAAGGCTCCAGTGTTAGTCGCACCAGTATCAGGTCATCCGTTAATCCTTTACATTGCAGCTCAAGAACGCTCTGTTGGAGCTTTACTAGCTCAAGAAAATGAAAATGGAAAGGAGAACGTCTTGTATTATCTAAGTAGGATGATGACTCCAAATGAGCTTAATTATTCTCCAGTCGAGAAATTATGCTTGGCATTGATTTTCTCCATTCAAAAGTTAAAACATTACTTCCAAGCTCACACAGTTCGGTTGATCTCTAAGGCAAATCCTTTGAAGTATGTCATGACACGACCGGTTCTGTTAGATAGACTTGCATGCTGGTACCTCCAACTTCAACAATTCGAGATCATCTATGTTCCTCAAAAAGCTGTCAAAGGACAAGTGTTGGCTGATTTCTTAGCTGATCATCCCATCCCTGCCGAATAGGAGCTGACTGATGATCTCCCTGATGAAGATGTCCTTGCAATTGAAGTTTCACCTCCTTGGAAGATGTATTTCGACGGAGCTGCCCACAGAGAAGGAGCGGGTGCTGGAGTGGTGTTCATCACACCCAAAGGGGAAGTGCTACCATACTCGTTCACTTTGACTGAAAATTGCTCTAACAATGTAGCCGAGTATCAAGCACTTATCCTAGGATTGGAAATGGCGGTAGATGTAAAGAGGTTGAATATGAGGGTGTATGGAGACTCCAAATTGGTAATCAGTCAAATAAAGGGATTATATGAAGTCAAGAAGCCTGAATTATTACCTTATGTCAAGTATGCTCAGAGACTAATCGGATGGCTCGGCGGTGTGGAACTCGAGCATGTTCCAAGAGAAGACAATAAGCAAGCAGACGCCTTGGCTAAACTCGCCTCTACAATAGCCATGCCCGACAGTAAAGTTCATATCCTGATTTGCAAAAATTGGGTCGTACCGCCTCTTTTCAAAAATGAGGATGATAATGAAGAGGATAGTTATGTCGTTGAGGTATTTGAAATTAGCAAAGAAGATTGGCGTCAGCCATTTGTTGATTACTTGAAGTACGATAGGTTGCCGAGTGAACCACATCGAAGAGTTGACATTCGGCGTCGAGCCAACCGTTTCATTTACTTCAAAGGTACACTCTATAGACGCTCATTCGATGGGATTTTCTTGAGATGTCTAGGTGATGAAGAAGCAATACAAGCCATAGAAGAGGCACACTCAGGTATTTGTGGGGCTCATCAATCTGGTCCAAAACTGCACTTTCGGATTAAAAGGATGGGCTACTACTGGCCAACCATGGTTAAAGACTGCATAGACTATGCACAAAGATGTCAACCTTGCCAGTTTCACGCAAACCTCATCCACCAACCTCCGGAGCCACTACATCCTACAGTTGCTTCTTGGCCATTTGATGCTTGGGGATTGGACGTAGTAGGACCAATGACAAAGTCGTCGGGAGGACACTTGTATATCCTAGCCGCAACTGATTACTTTTCTAAATGGGCTGAAGTTGTTCCCTTGAAAGAAGTAAAGAAAGAGACTGTGGCTAACTTCATAAAAAGCAACATTATCCATCATTATGGGGTTCCTAGGTACATTGTTACTGATAATGAAAAGCCATTCAGTAATACTTTGATAGACAAGCTATGTGGAGACTTCAAATTCAAACAAAGAAAGTCATCCATGTACAATGCGGCTGCCAATGCACTTGCTGAAGCATTCAATAAAACCTTGTGCAACCTGTTGAAAAAGGTGGTATCAAAGTCAAAACTTGATTGGCATAAAAGGATTGGAGAAGCATTATGGGCATATAGAACTACTCATCGGACGCCCACACAAGCAACCCCCTACTCATTGGTATATGGTGTGGAAGCTGTCTTTCATCTCGAACAACAAATTCCATCTCTAAGGATTACCATCCAAGAGGGTTTGACTGAAGAAGAAAATGCACGGTTGCGGCTTGAAGAATTAGAGGCATTGGATGAGAAGAGACTAGAAGCTCAACAAAGGCTTGAATGTTATCAAGCTCGTCTTTCAAGAGCATTCAATAAAAAGGTGCGGTCACGATCTTTTCAAATTGGAGATCTAGTACTTGCAATAAGAAGACCAATCATCACCACTCATCGAGTTGGAAGCAAATTCATACCAAGATGGGATGGTCCTTATGTTGTCAAAGAAGTCTACACAAATGGAGCTTATCGTCTTATTTCTGAAGATCGTGTAAGAGTTGGGCCAATCAATGGGAAGTTCCTGAAGCGCTATTATCCCTAAAAAAAAAAGAGCAAAAAAAAAAGCAAAAAAAAAACAAAAAAAAAACTCCTGACCCGCACGAGTATAAACTGTGTACGGTAACCACCAAAAGGAACTGCATGTGGTTAAAATGCTAATTTACCCCACCAAAGTTAAATATATGTGGTTAAACTGTTATTTATCCCACCAACGTGTTTTATGTGGTTAAAATATTAAACACCCACTTTGTCTATAGTGGTTAAAGAATAGTCACTCCTGGCCCGCATGAGTTTAAACTGCGTACGGTACCCCCCAAAAAAAAAATTGAACTACGTTTTGACTTGATCCCTTTTAAAGGGTACGTAGGCAGCTTAGATTTTCTAAGTTCAGTCATGATTTGTGTTTTGCTATTTCAGTTGGATAATCAAAATTGGAGAACAACAAATGCGTGAAATGGAAAAGAATCAATGCATTGATTTAAATAAACCGCATAACAATGTCGTTTCAGTAAACAAAAGATAAAATGGAAATGCGACAAAAGAAAATGCGTAAAACTAAACAAAAACTAGGCAAAGGGGTTTTGATCCTCTAAAGCCTCCTTAGCAGACTCCAGATGGGATCTCAAATTAGCCACTTTCTCAGCTGCTTCAGCTCCAAAGGCGCTCTTCTGCTCAGCAAGTTCTTTTTCAAACTCTTTAATCTTCAACTGGATAGCCTTTTGTGAATCCTTGTGCTCTTTCAAAGACTTGGATAAGCATTCTCGTTGTTTGTCCAATTCAGCCAAATCATTCTTCAATGATTTAATTTGGCTAGTATTCTCCTTCTTCTTAGCCTTGGCTTCACGGATATTCTGCTTGGTTTCTTTCAAACATTGCAAAGAAGACTCCGCAGATTCAAAGGATGCCGATCTTGCCTCATCATAAGCAGTAGCTTGGGAAAAAAGAGTATCTAGACTATTCTTCAAATAAGACAAGTCAAAACCAGAAGAAAAATCTCGTATGCTCGAAACCCCACCAAGAACATCTTCTTTGATGGATTATATAAACTCAGCTGGAGTCCTCAATATCTTGCTTTGGAGATCGCTCCAGAAACCTTTGAGAAATGTCCTGCGGTGAGTATCATAAAGAGCCTGGCCATTAAACTCAGACATTTCTCCAAGAGGTGGCGTTGATCTAATCTTAGTTGGTTTGCCAGCAGACTGTTGAAGTGACTGTCCACGCATGGCTGAATCGTGTTTATTTTCCAAGTTAGTAGCTTCAGAGCAATCTTTAGCTACCTAAAACAAAAAAAAAATAGAGATGAGTCAGAAAATCAAAACAACATGGGATAAAAAAAATGATTAAGGTTTAAGAAAAGACCTCAACCATAGAAACAACAGCATGACCACTCTTTGCGTAATCTTCAACAGGCTTTTCATGCCTCTTCTGTCTCTTCCAATGGCGCTCTGCATTACTGCTGATAGAATCATCATCAAGATCCAAGTGTGTCTTCCTTTTTTCAGAAAGAGAGTCAACTTTGACAGCTAGTTTTTGACATTCAACAACATCTGTCTGAGGCAAAATCAAAGTTGTAGGCTTTTCACTGGAGATGTCTCTATGCACCAAATCCCACCAATTCTTATAAGCCGTGGATAAAAGATTCTTGGCACTTGAAGGTCGTCGTGGAAAACAAACACGAGATTGTAGAATCACTAAGTAAGCAAATTCGCCAATATTTAAGCCCCACATCTAAAGGAGCCTCTCTAATATCTTGATCAAGAACCCCGGGCAAAGACTGATAATACCCAAACTGGCGGCTGAACCGGTGCGGACTATAAGGTTCAATGATAAAATGATCACCAAGCCTCTTCGTGAGGTAATTAGAGCGTATGGCCATAAAAAAACATTGATGGGACTCCGGTGCTTCACCATCATCAACATACCAAATATTCTCAGCTTCAGAAAGCATCATACAATCCCAAGACATTTGATCCCATCCTTGAAAACGAGCACGAGCCTGAACATGGTCATAATACATCGCCCCTCCTTCGCCTGAATAGTGAATCATCCGAGGAGTATGCATTTCCTTGTTAAGAGAGAAATGAGTTTTGAAGTAATACCCTAACCAACTGTAGACAAAATGGATTGGAAATGCCACTTGGACAGAGATAAGCTCCAAAGAAGAAGAAATGTCATTTAAACCTCTATAAATACTCGCCAGAACTGGTACAGTAAGTGCTACTTCCCGACCACTGGCCATCATACTCGTCATTTTGAAAGTTTCTGGCCGAAATAAATTAGCATCGTCTTCTGGAAGGACGAAGCTACATAACCAGCAAGAAAGATAAGCGGCTAGATATGTCTGGGTCACATGCCTCTCTTTCACATCGAGTTTTTCAAATGGCATCTTTTCTTTGGCGGTCCACGTCTCATGAACCTTGATTTCACCGGTAGGATTGTGAGTTGATTTAGGACGCACTGTTTTCTTCTCTTTACGCAGAGGAGGCTTCGAATATCTCTTCGTGTGCTTTGACCAAAACGTAATCCATTTCCTGATAGAGACTGAAGAGGACTGACCTCGAAGAAGGTGGTAGGCATGGAATAGATGCTTGCAGCTGGCAGGAACATACAGTTTGTTGTCTTGATCAGCACCAGTAAGCTCCTTCGCGCAAGGTATCACTTCATCATAAAGTTCCCCATTCATCGGAAGCCCGGATAAAACATGTATATCCCACAAAGAAATCGACATCTCACCTAATGAAGTCAACAAAGTGTTTGTCTTTGGGCAGCAAGTTTCACAAAATGCTTTGATAATTTCAGTATTCCGATCGTATGTGAAGAGAGAAGCATAGACTGCGTGATAAATCCTGGCCTTGCGAAGATTATCAGCACATCGACTAAGGACATCTTCACTCCATTCCCAGTACCCACTAAGATAACGGAACTCTCCAATAAATTCCACGTCGTCTCTCCATTTGACATTTTCAGCAGTAAGACGATGTCTTAAAGTCTGTAAGACATCCGCATCACCGATTAAACGATGATGAGTTGATTGCAGAGTCCACACTGCTGGCATCTTGGATACTTCAAGCTGACGTGACCACCCATTTTGATGAAGGGGATTGGAAAGCTTAGGCCAGGTCTTCGCAAATTTACCAATGAGAGGATCATAAACTCTTCGAAGCGTCCCTTCCTGAGTTCGTTACTCTTCATAATCCAAAACCACCAAGTGCTTCCTCCCAGAAATGGTAATATCCTTGAAAACAACCATGTTGTTACTGCAACAAAGACAAGAAAGGAGAGACATGAAGCAGATACACACATATATTTGGAGATAAAGAATCAAACATGCAAGCAAGCAAGCTTATTTCCAGACACATATATGCATAGAACCAAGAAAATTGATATATCTTGATTCGTAAAATCTCAGTTGAAGTTGAAGACGAGTCGAGATCACAGATGGATCGTTCTCTAGAGAAATCACCTTTTGATCGAAATCAAAATGGATCATTCACTTAGAGAACTCACCTCTTGATTCGTAGCTTCTCGGTCGAAGTTGAAGACGAGTCGAAATCACAGATGGATCGTTCTCTAGAGAAATTACCTTTTGATCGAAATCAAAATGGATTATTCACTCAGAGAACTCACCTCTTGATTCGTAGCTTCTCGGTCGAAGTTGAAGACGAGTCGAAATCACAGATGGATCGTTCTCTAGAGAAGTCACCTTTTAATCGAAACCAAAATGGATCATTCACTTAGAGAACTCACCTCTTGATTGGTAGCTTCTCGGTCGAAGTTGAAGACGAGTCAAAATCACAGATGGTCGTTCTCTAGAGAAGTCACCTTTTGATCGAAATCAAAATGGATCATTCACTTAGAGAACTCACCTCTTGATTCGTATCGGATGAAGTTGAAGACGAGTCGAGATCACAGATGGATTGTTCTCTAGAAAAATCACCTTTTGATCGAAATCAAAATGGATCATTTACTTAGAGAACTCACCTCTTGATTTGTAGCCTCTCGGTCGAAGTTGAAGACAAGTCGAAATCACAGATGGATCATTCTCTAGAAAAATCACCTTTTGATCAAAATCAAAATGGATCATTCACTTAGAGAACTCACCTCTTGATTTGAAGCCTTTGGAAATAAAGTCAAATTCATAAGAAGAATAACGGAATTTAACAAAGGACAACAAATCATTAGTTGCAAGAAGAAAAAATATTGCATGTATATACACATATACGCACATGCATTAAAATAGGGCCACAATGTTGCAAACGGAGAGCAGAATGGGAGAAAGAAGCATAGTATTTTCAAGTTGCAACAATATACCTTAAACTTTCTCTTGTAAAAAAATCCCTTATGTTTATCCAAATTTCGTAGAAAATATGTCTGCAGCTAAAAAAAAATAAAATGATGAACCATAAAGAAGAAAGAAAGAAGTCAGAGGAGTATGCATGAGATATTAAAAAAAAAATCGAAGAACATACCTCTGAGATAGCAAGAAACAAAGATTGTCACTCCAAATTCGTGCCTGATGCTATAGGTCGTCTCTACAAAAAAAAATTGAATGAGAAAAGGAACATTGAAGATGGATATCTTTCTCTCAGGCCGTTTATCAAACATATAGTGTGCAGAAAATTATGGACTAAATTTGAATAATATGGGGCAAAAGACTCACCAACAACCAACAAGTAAAAAGAAAGAAAACAAGTCGACCAAAGAGGTGCGTTCGCTGCTACTGTTCCTGCTGCAACTCCAATTTGTGTGGAAAATATATACAATAGCGTTCCTATATAAAGGACCGATGGCCATTGCTTGGTTTGGAAATTTTTTGGCATAAGGAAATGAGTGATTTCAGAATAGAGTCCTTCCATTTGAAGTTTCTTGCTGACTTACGGCTGGCGCTGAAATTTAGAAGGATTGAGCTTTGCGTTAAAAAAAAATCATAAGAAGGAAACAATCGAATTTCCTGCTTAAAATAAAGCTATTCCTAAAAGATGTATTGAAAACTTATCGCTGTAGCCGAACTGGTGAAGAGCTTCGTTGATTGGGCTTTAATTAATAGAATGAGAGATATCACATGGGCTTTTCTATCTTTCATTCCCTTAAATTAAAACTCAAAGTGTATGTGGGCCCCACTATATTCATGTGTTTGGCTATCAAATCCACATTTTGACAATATCATTGTCGAAAAACATATACCAGTCCATTAATGAAATCAAGTTACAATTTAATAATAATAAATTTTAAATTTTAAATTCAAGAACTCCTTGATACGAGTATAAGCTATCTGATAAATTCAAATTCCAAATTTAAATTCAAGAACTCCTTGATACTAGTATAAACTATCTGATAAATTTAAATTCCAAATTTAAATCGAAGAACTCCTTGATACGAGTATAAACTATCTGATAAATTTAAATTCAAGAACTCCTTGATATGAGTATAAATTATCTAATAAAATTAAAATCCAAATTTTAAATTCCAGAACTCTTGAATACGAGTATAAATTATTCACAATTTTAAATCCAAGAACTCCTTGATATGAGTATAAACTATCTGATATATTCCAAATTTTAAATTCGAGGAACTCTTGAATACGAGTATAAATTATTCACAATTTTAAATCCAAGAACTCCTAGATATGAGATTAAACTACCTAACAAATTTTGAGACCCGTCCATTTCCATGACAAGTCACCAATGGACAAGTCTCAAGGGGGCATTTGTAGGCAAATTAAATTTATTGCCTATTAAATTATGTCATGCGTAAAATAATGAATTAAATATTTTATTATATTTTATTTATATTTTGGGATTAAATTAAATATAATTCCAAGATTAAATAGATATATAATTAATATTTATTACATGGATTTTACTGACTAATGAGAAGCTGACATGTGTCAAATCTGCACAGAAAATAAAATATTTAATATGGAGATCTTCCAAACCAATAGAATTGCGCCACATAAGCCCTAGGCCCATGGCCACTCCATATAAGCCCTAAAAGCCCAACCCTAAATTTCCTAAATTAAATCCTTCTGCAACTATAAATAGGGGCCTCCATATCATATGAAAAGACACCTAAAATCATAATTGAAGAGCTCAAGAAGTTGGAGGAAAATTCTCTACGAAATTCTCTCCAGCATTCAAGACATTCTAGCGAGATTCAAGCCGTTCTTCGTGGAAAGTAACGCGTTCTTCGCCGAAATCATCTCAAATCCAGCGTCTGATCCGGAATCAAGGTTTTCAACCCTCCAGACAGCGTTATAAAGTCAAGGTGTTCTAGCAAGATTCAAGACGTTCTTTGTGGAAGCAACGCATTCTTCGCCAGAGTCATCTCAAATCCACCGTTCAATCCGGAATCAAGGTCGTCAGCCCTCCGGATAACGTCATCAAACCCAAACAACAAGTTCAAGAAGATCGAAGAGGCAAATTCGCTCTGAAAATCTCAAGAACCGTTTGAAGATCAAGTTTTGAAGAGAAGATTTCAAAGAAAGTGTTTGAAGATCAAGTTTTGAAGAGAAGAATCAGAGGATCAAGACAGAGATTATACCACAATCGCATTTTAAATTTAAAGAAGAAATCTAATTGTACACTTTTCGCGTTATTTGTTCAAATACACGAAAATTTGTGTTACAGTCTCTTAAGGTTTTCAGTCGATTAGAGAAATAATTAGTGAAGTGTCTTCATGATTATCGAGAAGTTGTATCAGTAAGTGTCTTCGGTGGCTATAAATGGTTTGCATGCATTAGTTGAAGTTATCATTGAGTCAATGATCGGAATAATTAAGCTAGGGTGGAGTTAATTGGAAGCCGAAATATCTTTTTAAAGAAATCTACTCTCTATTTAATTGCTTTTTAATTTCATTTTTACATTATAATCAAGATATTCGTTGGAAGATTTGGTTACTTGCAGACTGAAGTGTTAGGAAATTCTCATCGGTCCTTTGGGAGATGATCTTGCTTGCCACTATTCTGGGTAGTGTGAGCATACCGACTGCGTGTCGGATTATTTTTGATGAAAAACGATGCACCAAATGACGTACGGAAAGGACTCGATAAACTCGACCCATCGTGCATGCCGCTTGTTCAAATTTTGTTGGCCTTTCAAATGCTTCAAACTCTCGTGATCCGTGTGAATCACGAACTCCTTAGGCCACAAATAGTGTTGCCATGTATCTAAAGCTCTCTTGAGTGCGTACAACTCCTTGTCATAGGTGGAATAATGAAGGGCTGCATCTTGGAGATTTTCACTGAAATAGGCGACTGGACACCGTTCCTGCATCAAAACAGCACCAATCCCTTTGCCCGAGGCATCACATTCAATTTCAAAAGTTTTATTAAAGTCAGGAAGAGCAAGAACAGGCGCTTTACATAAACATGATTTCAAAGTGTTAAACGCATGCTCTTGAACAGGACCCCATTCAAACTTTCGATCTTTGTTGTTTAACTCCGTAAGCGGCGCAGCAATGCTGGAAAAATCACGCACAAAGTGACGATAAAAGCCAGCAAGGCTGTGGAAAGATCGCACATCACTCGCGGATTTAAGAGTTGGCCATTCCTCAATCGCTTGGATTTTGGAACGGTCTACTTCTATACCATGTTCACTCACAACAAAGCCTAGAAATACGACTTCATTCATGCAAAAAGAACACTTAGACAAGTTGCCATATAATTTCAACTCCCTAAGAATCTTGAACACATGTCTAAGGTGCTGCATATGTGTGTGCATCATGTCACTATAGATCAGAATGTCATCAAAATAGATAACAACATATTTACCAATTACTTCACGCAAAACATGATTCATGAGACGCATAAATGTGCTTGGTGCATTAGTGAGACCAAAAGGCATAACAAGCCATTCATACAAACCATGCTTCGTTTTAAATGCAGTTTTCCATTCATCATCTTCATGCATACGAACTTGAAAGTAATCAGAACGCAAATCAATCTTAGAAAAGACATGCGAACCAGACAATTCATCAAGCATATCATCTAATCTAGGGATAAGAAAATGATACTTTACCGTGATTTTATTGATTGCTCTACAATCCATGCACATACGCCATTCGTTGTTCTTCTTTGGCACTAGGATCACTGGAACGGCACACGGACTCAAGCTTTCATGGATTTGCTTCTTCTCCAACAGCTCTTTGACTTGCCTGTCAATCTCCTTAGTCTCATCGGGAGACATCCTATAGGCTGGTCGGTTGGGTAGCACAGCTCCGGGGACGAAATCGATCTGGTGCTCGATCCCTCGAACTGCAGGAAGCCCGCCGGGTATTTCTTCGGGAAATACATCCTTGAACTCATCAAGTAAGGGTTGTACATCACTAGACAAACACTCATTAGTAGCACTGCTCTTAAATGTGAGTAGGACAAGAGGCATACCTGCTTTGACGGCTTTCTGAACTCCTTTAACTGAAATAAACAAGCTCTTCACGGGAGCCTTGCTAGAACTCAAACCATGCATCTTTTCCACAGCTAAGGAGTCCTAAGGAGATGGTTTGGAGGAGGTAGGGACGGCGGGAATGGGCTGTCCGGCAATGGATGTGGCGACCGCGGCCTTTGGGGCCCGTTTTACGGCTGCTTGCTTCGCCTTCTCCTCTTTGAACCTCTCCTACATACATTGTTGATCCATAGCAACGGATTTAGGTGGTAATGGCCTCAATGTACTAGTTCGGCTATCAATGTCGACTGTGTATATGTTCAGGCGTCCATCGTGGACAACACGTCGATCATCCTGCCAAGGTTTGCCCAACAACAAGTGTGCCACATCCATAGGGATAACATCGCACAAAACAGTGTCAGAAAACTTATTGATTGAGAATGAGACACCTACCTGATGAACCACGCGAATCTCGCCTCTGTTGGTAAGCCACTGCAATCTGTAGGCACTCGTGTGTTGTTGAACTGGTAGACCAAGCTTTTCCACTGCATATTGATTGATGGCATTGATCACATTGCCACTGTCAATAATCATAGAACACGTGTGACCCTTGATCACTGCACGGGTGTAGAAGATGTTCTCCCATTGGTGTTCTTGTTCCTCTTCTCGAATGATGCTTAAACTCCGGATTGTTACCAAACTGACTTGCTGAACCTCCGGATCGATGTCTTCATGTATGGCATCATTCTTGATCTCTTTTTCAAGTGTGGTGTCATCCATTGTCTCTCTTTCATCCTCACTAGCTGATTCAACTTCATTTGACTCCGTCAAGTATAGAACTACCGGTTCAGACATTGAGCTTAAAAGTAGCCCCAACCTTGACACTTGTGACACTGAATGTCACGAGCTCGACTAGGGGCTGTAGTGGGGGTATCATACCTTGGTTTAGCTATGTAGGGGTCGGCCATGACTGAATAGGCGGCGTAGACTCGGGTCTACAGCTGGATTGCGGTATAGTGCGATCAAAACATCGAACGGGATGATCTGGAGGACCTCGCGGTCGTGTGGCTTCAGTTGACATCGAACTGGGTGCTCCTCGACTCCAAGATTATCGTGTAGGGGCTGTACTGTGGTGTGATCGATGTCGGCCTTCTCTCAGCTGCTTTTCCACAATCGATGTGTATTGCACCATTCTTTCAACACTGTTGAAGTCTTTGAGTTCGACTTAACAAGCAATGTCAGGATTCATATCTTCAATGTACCATATTATGGTAGCATTTAAGGTCTCCTGCTTCCCTACTCTGTTCAAGACAGTCTCTAACTCTTTGTGGTATTCTTCAATTGATCTGGTGCTTTGTTTGATCCGATTGAGCTTCTTCTCAAGCTCTCTCTCGTAATGAACTAGAATGAAACGGCCTCGCATCAATCCTTTCATCTCTTCCCAAGTATCAATTGGCGGATTGCGATTCATGCACCTCTTCTCTTGCTGCATTTCCCACCATGAGGCTGGGTAGCCTCTAAACTCTAAGCATGCTAGTTGCACCTTCTTGATCTCTGAAAAATCATAGCATACAAAAATCTTCTCTACCTTACGCTCCCAATCTAAGTAGATATCAGGGTCATGAAGGCCTTCAAACTCAGGGATGCTCATCTTGATGTTGTTGAGCATTCCATCTTCATAGTTGTTTGCACGCCTATGGGGTGCTTGGGGTCGATCTTGGTGGTTTCCCCGCCCCTTTGGTATGAAATCGGCTTCATACCCACTGGTTGCATCGAACTTGTGTCCATAATCATCATAGGCCTAGAAATCTTGTCTAGGTGGCGGTCTTGGTGCAGCTCGTGGCTGTTGGCGTCGGCCTTTAGCCTCTACTTGAGGCTCGGGTTACCTCACTGCATTGCCTTGGACTGTTTGGAGTTCGGATGGCTGAGGTTTAAGTCTTTGGATCTCCTCAGTCAGCTCGGCGATCTGATTGTTGAAGTTATCTTTCATCATTTGGTTCTCCCGTCTAAAGTACTATGCCATAGCATCGAAGTTGTACTTCAGGTCGCAAGCTGCATTGGATGTGTAAGAGGGTCCGTCCGGTGTGTTAGGCAATCTAGGCTTGCCTATGGGTAAGTTAGATGACTCTCCTGTAGTACCTTTCGTCATAGTACCTACAAAACGAACAAACGTGAAGAAAAAGTAAAGTAGCACCTCACAATTCCTCACAGGCTCTTGTGTATGTTACTCTTGATTTTTCCACTCGTGTTTATCTCCCAAGTATGTGTGATGCACGTGTGGAGTGAATATGGGGAGTGGGTTGATCGAAAACAACTGCTTCTCTTGACTAGCTCCTCTAGGTCTTCTTCAAGCTGCAACGGATAGAATCAAGCCAGAAGGTTGCTGACAGTAGAAATAGGCGTGTGGTGTAGGTAAATTAAACTTGCTGATTAGTGTATATGGACCACGGGTGTACGGGTGTATGGGTGTATGGGTGTACGGGTGTACGGACTATATGGTGTATAAGGTACACCGGGTGTAAGTGTAAATGAGCTGAAAATTTTGAGTCCTATAAAGTGTAGGGATCGAAATTTTAGGTGGATAGGTATGGAAGATCTTGATTAGATATGGATTAGGATGGAAGAAATCTAGAAGATAAGGTAGGAGACTTTTGGATGTATTTTACCAAGTATGCACACAATCTAAAATCCCTAAGTATCTATCTAGCATGGAGACAAATCTATCTAGACTAGGAAAGACACAAGAAACGAAAATAACAAGAAATAAAATCAAAAATTAAATCTGATTTTTTTTATATACGTTTTTTTTGTGCTATAGGGATCGGTTCCCTCTGCTCTTTTCTTTTTTTTCAATGAATATTCAGATTTACAAATCGAATGACTCAAAACAAATAAAGGAACAAATTAGACGTATTGAACCACGAACGATAAGAACCGACATGGCTCTTGATACCAATTTATGATGTGGCCCAAGACTTATAGGACACGACAAAGACAAAATATACGCAGAAGCTAGAATCGAAACGATGTCGGATAAGTAAGGGATCAATACAACTCCAATAAAAGACACAAATACAACTCAACTAATACGAACAATAGACTCGAATAATGGCTGAATTAAATACGAAACCTAGGTTACTCTAGACTATGACCAAAACCAAGCAAAACACAATACCAAGACTCCAAAGGAAAGGAATGAATTCAATAGACAAGGAAAAGACTCGATTATAATTTGAACTTACTAAGAATTTGAACAACGAACAAGGACTCGATGGAAACACGTAGGATACACCATCCAATTTAATGATCTAACTCATCTTACACCATCCAGTTTAATGATCTATTCCTTGTATTGATCATGTTGTTTTACAGGATTTTTATTCTCTTGGGTTTTTTCGATTCAGTTAGAGGAATACTCTTTTCCCCATATGGTTTTTCCTACTCTATGTTTTCCATATGGATTTTAATGAGGCTCCGATCCTCTGAGTTGTCGACATGTGATTTCTGGGACTCTTAGGTTGTCACTTTCTTTTCTTTTATTTATACAATTCATTAAAAAAAGATTTAATGTAGAGATGGTGATAATTTCATAAATAATAGGATAAAAAATAAAGGAAGGAGGGCTATTTTCATCCAAACCCATTAAAAATGATGATGTCAGAAATTAAAAAAATCTTAAAAACTTTAAACGACCATACTTGCTCGTTTTTAATCCAATGCACACAAAAATTATATTAAATTAAGGCTCTCTTCGTGGTCTTTCATTTAAGATGTCGTAAGGCTATGTTTAGATGAAAAAATATGAACAAAAAATAAAAAAAAAGATAATTTTTTACGCGTGCCCAGATTATAAATGTTTTTGTTAGCATATAATAATTCTTCGTCAGCAATATGATAACATATGGTGACGAACCATTTGTCATATGCTAACATAATGTATTCACTGTGCTAACAAAGAATTATCATAATGCTAGTGTAGTACAAATTTATTAGGATTTATTCAATCTCAATTATGGTTTATTTCATCTCAATTATGGTTTATTCCATCTAATTATGATTTTTTTAATTTAATTTTTCATTTATAGTTCCTAATTGATTATTATGGTTTATCCAATCTAATTATGGTTTATTTCAACTAATTATGTTTATTTCATCCAATTATGATTTTTTTCCATTTAATTAGAGTTTATTAAATCAAATTAGGTTTATAATTAATTTTTAGAATATATTTTTCACTAACAATATTTGAAAACTGTTATTAGCATAACTATAATTCTTCGTTAGCATGATGATAATACTTCGTTAGCATGACGTTCTGTTATCAAATCCTTCGCGATTTTTATAAGAATTACCAAATTACGTTAATACTTCTGTGCGATTCTTTTTTCAAATAGTACAGAATTGCCACAGCCTTTTTCATCAAATCCAGGCATTTTAAATTTTTTAGGATTGTACGGTATGAGATATGGTCCTAGTTCTCACATTAGGATTGATTTTCACCTAACCCCTCTCATATATATATATATATATGTGTGTGTGTGTGTGTGTGTATAAATGAGGAGGACTCCTTGTACATAAGTCTGATGAGCCGGCCCATCAGACGAACCCGACTCGGTGCAATATATAAAAAAAAATTCAGCAGGCGCGTGTACCACACATGCGCAGGCCACGTGCGGTGCGTGGGGTACACGCGCCTGTACTATTTTTATTTTTTTTTCAATTTTTTTATTATTATTTTGATTTTTTTTCTGATTTTTTTTATTTTTCAGTTTTTTTTTTTGTGTTCCCCCCCCCCCCCCCCCAAATTGTATACCCTAAAATACAATTAGTGAACGCTTAAAATTGAAATAAACCCCTGAAAACACCATCAAAAAATTCTAAAAAACACAAAATAAACACCTAAACACCTCCCAAAAAACACAAAATAAACCCCTAAAAACACCTCCAAAAAACCCCTAAAAATATGAAATAAACCCCTAAAAACAACCTCAAAAACACAAAATAAACCCAAACAAAACTCCCAAAAAACACAAAATAAACCCCTAAAAACACATCCATAAAACACAAAATAAACAAAAAAACCCTAAAAAACAAAACAAAAAATACGAAATGGTACTATTTAGTGTTCAAAATAGTACTATGGATGGCAATTTTTTTTTTGGACGGGTCGGAAGCGGGTCGTCTGATGGGCCGACCTATGCACCTTATGCGCATGAGTTTTGGCGCGCGCGCGTGTGTGTATATATATCTATTTTTTATTGAGAGGATATCATATCTAAATATTATTCCCAAAGTTACTCTGATTTGACTGCAAATTTATTCAGTCGACAAAAGTATGACTAAATTGATACTTTTATGATAAGTCTCTGTGGGGATGGTTTAATGGTGGAGTGAGATTGTTTGGAAATAAAAGATCACATGTTCAAATCTCATCAATACCACAGGTTGGGTGTGTGTAAAAAAAATGATACTTTTATGATAATTGACTAAAAGCCGAAAAAAATACAATGGCTAGGTCTATCGTCAAATACGCTAACCCATATAGTGTGTGTGGAACATACAAATATAGAAAGCAATAACACATTTTGGTAATGAATTGTATTACTGATAATTTATCTTATTAAGAATATAAAATGTTTATGTTTATAATTGTAAATCTATATATATATTATAACACACTTGTGCATCACTTTTTTTCCCTCCCATTTACAAGGGCTATTCAGTCACTTCATATTAATTATTTAATTAATTACAAATTCATTAGTTATACAATTTCAAAATTTATGTAACCTAATGTTGGGTGTAGTTAATTTGACGTAGAGGGTGATTTATTGATTTTACAATTTAATATCACTATATTAGGAAGGCTTCAAATTTCAATTATACGCAAAAATTGAGGAGTATTCAATGTTTCCGGACTCATTTGCGGTTTCGGAATGATGAATTATTTTTATTCTGATAAATATATATATATATATATATATTATATTCTATATATATATAATCGATTTTTCATCGATCCAACAATACCATCTCCCGAATATGTCATACATTGCATTTTCATATTATACAAATAGATATTATATATACACACTGTTGAATAGTATGTGTAATTTAAATTTAAATATGTTGAGTGCGTTTAATTAATTGCTATATCAATAATGTGAAAATTATGAGTAAAATCAATCAATCAATACAATGTTCTATAATTAAACTACAAAGTATTCAATACGGTAATAATAGAAAGGCGGAAATTACGTCCTGTAAATGAGGGAAATGTAAATTCTTCAACTATTTACAATAGGTTGTTCGATTCTACCTGCACTACAAATAGAAGTCTCATGGTTGATTATTTTGTGCATTCTTTTTTTTTTTGCTTGCTTATATTGTTTTTCTCGATTATTTTTTTCTAGGTGATTACTCACATATATTATTGTTGCTATGTTATTCTTTTTTTTTTTTTTTTCTGTTTTGCATATCCTTTGTTTTTCAGGTTGTCGTCACAAATCAAAATCATTGATATAGAGGTAATATTTTTAATGGTGATGCTTCAATTTTAAAACAGTCTTATTATTATGCAATTTTTGTAGTTCCATTGCTTAATCTTTTATATGTTTGTCTACTGTCTATTATTATTTTGTAGTGTTATGATATGAGAAATAAAAGTGTATTTGAAATTGATTTTACATATCTTCAATGTTTTTATCGTTTTAATTGGTTCTTTTTTTTTGTCGTCAAAACTACATTGAAGGTATAGATATATTCATGGCTTCATTTTGCAACTCCATCAAACAAATCCATGCCTCTAGATACATATAGTTTATGTGCATGTGTATGAACGCTTCTAAGTTCTAACCCGATGCAACATAGACAACATTAATGATTTTTAATTTATTTTTATTGAATATAATTTGACCACTTTTGAATTGATTGAGGAATGGTGATGAGTCTAAACAACTAAACAATATGTAATTTTTGTGGTTGAAGAAAGACAAATCACAAACGGGTACATTTTTATTTAAGTGACTTCAAAAGGTGGATGGATTTAGACAACCTGCGAGAAGAGAATTATTGAGCTTTATAAAGTTGGAAATGGTGAGCGAGCTTTCAAGATGAGAATAATAAATTATAACTAATCTTATATTTACAGTTTATTCAAAGTATATTAGAGCACAAATAAATTGAATTTTATGTTTTGCATTTTATGAAAATTTATGTATATGATGATTGGAAAAGATTCGATTTCAAAATGTGATTAGAAGCATTTTAAAAAATTCTAATGAAATGTGACATTTGATCTTCCGAAACGTGAATTATGAATTGAGACAGTTTATAGAATACTTTACTTATAGAAGTTAGAAGATTAAATAGATGTTTATCCATGTATCATTTTCTACACTTTTTACCAAAAAATTTACTAACTTTTTTTTTTATCATAAGCGGTAGTGCAGTAGTGCTGTTAAAAGCTTACAATATTTTCACAAAATATACGAAAATATGAAGAATCAAAATACTCCATATAATAAAAAATTCATTTTGCAAATTAGTAAACTAATAAAAAATATAATTTCATGCTGCTAATGGGTAGATATTTGTACTATACCATAGAATATAGTCAACACACACACGCACACACGCACACCAAAGTATATAATAATTAATAACAATAACACTAATAATAAATTACTAAGTTTTTTCCTTTTTATGTTGCACTGTACCATAGAATATATAGAACACACACAAATACACACACACATATAACAATTTTTTTCAAATTATTAGTATATATAATTTGTATTTTCAAACACACACACACACACAGATATATATATATATATTATTAGAACACAAAATTTTCAAATTATTAGTATATATAACAAAATTTTCAAATTATATATATAAATATATAATTTGGACTTAAATTTTGAAAATTTATCACAGGAGAAATGCTAGTATAGATTATGATAAATTAACGGCTTTTGAAGCAAACAGACGACACAGAATCAACCGACCACCTTTCCCACTCTTCCTACCCCCACTTTCTTTTCGTACACTCTCTCTCTCTCTCTCTCTCTCTCTCTCTCTCTCTCTCTCTTCATACATGTCGGATAGAGATTTCCGAAAAAGGAATATTCCGGCCAACCGGATAACCTCCAGAAGCACCAGACCATCGCCGCCGGAGGCAGGGAGATGTCTTCTGCTGAAGCCATCGGAATCCGATGAGGTTCTGAAAAGTTTCAAGTCGGAGCCGTTTCTGAGGAGCTCCGCCGGAGAAGAGGCGGCGGTGGTGGTGGAAGTGGAGGAGGAGGGAGTGCTTTATCGGCCGCAGACATGTACGGACATATTTATGCCTCCTGCAGAACCGTCGCAGGTAAATTTGAATATATATATATATATATATATATATATATATATATATATATATATATGAACAATTTTAAATTTGTGCGTTAATCATAATCTCAACTTCAGTTTCGATTTATTTATATTTTGTCCACCCTAATTTACTTATGTTACATTTTTCGATCAAATAGGTGCTACTTATGGGTGATTATTTATTTAAATACTCTGTTTTGAACAAATACTTGTATAGTTTTGAATGATTTACACCATTCTTGATTATTATTCACCAAATTGCTAGGCCACACTAGACTCCATATATTCACATACATATATATATATATATATATATATCTGAATGTAGTACAAAATATAAATCATCATATATCAATAAATTATATATACATATGAGGATAAGAGATGTATAAACTATTCATATATGAATTAAATGAGCTTAAAAGCAAATTACTATACATATATATGGACTTATTTTCAGGTGTACAACAAAGATGCCAAGGTTGTGGTAAATGTGACTGTGGAGGGAAGTCCCGGACCCGTTCGAACCATGGTCAAGTTGGGGTCGGATGTGGAGGAGACGATAAAGCTCGTGATCAAGAAATACAACGATGAGGGCCGAACGCCTCATCTACATCAAGACGGGGCTGCTCAGTTTGAACTGCACCACTCCTATTTTAGTCTCCAAAGTAAGTTAATTCTGCATTAATTCATTTTATCCACAAAAGACTTTATATGATATTTGTGGCTTAATTTCTTAGTTCTTGATGTAATGGAGATTGGAAACCTTTGTTTGATTTAAATTGTGGCAATTATTTGAAAGGATCACGTAAGCTGTAGGTGTCGTTGTCGTTATAGTTAAAATGTCCACATTCATACAATTTTTTAATTAGCTACAAATGAAGAGGGCGGAAAAAATTAAAACATATGACATCACAATCCCTACCACAGGTTTAATTTGTACTATTTTTGAATAAAATGTGCACAATAATGTTGAATGAGTAGATTAAGCATATGGTGCATGCAGATTAAATCTTTGATTTCGAATATTAGGCTTGAAGAAGTCGGATTTGATAGGTGAAGTTGGTTGCAGAAGCTTTTATCTGCGTAGGCAGAGTAGCAGCTGCGGTGAAAATCGAGCAGGCGATGTATCGGCCTCGTCTAATCTACGTTCGATCCCCACTGCTCTTCCCTTTTTTCCGAGTTTCGTCGGGATTATTATTCGTGTAACACAAAAAATTTGGAAAATATTTGGCTGCATTCCTTGATCTAGATGAATTTTAATTACCCTTTATATCTTTGGTAGAGTAACATTTAGTATTATTATGCTGCTACTCTGCTAGTATAGTTTTTTTTTTATCTTATTGTTTTCCCTCTCTTTTTGTACATGTGAATTATTTTTTTATCTCCATTTAAACATTGCAAGGTGAAATTGGGGAAGGCATGCCGCATTGCATATATGTACTCATTTAGATTAGGTGCCTAGGTGAGATCAACAATGTGTATGGTGTTGCAATTTAAATAGTATAATATTTGAATTCTTTTCCTTTGTACTTTTTATCTCATATTTTATTATTCTACGTGTAATTACTCTATTTGTGATTTAAATATAAAAATATGATCTAAGTAAATAATTATACTTGTAATGACTCAAGCTGGCCAGACTCCTCGATGTCAACCACATTTTATGTCTGAGCTGGACTTAGACTTAGACTATGGGAACTCAAGACATCAATACTCAACTCGTGTTGTTTGAGCTCAAATCAATAAATATATCAATAACTTAAATGGTTAAATATAAAAAAATGATAGAAAAAAATATGTAATCCTATTTGTAATTTCAACATCACTTTTGAAATGTTGCAATAATAACACCACTTTTCGATCTGTAGCAAATTCGATACTCCAAATTTTCTAGCGATTGAGAATCCAATAGACTTTTTGTTTTTAAATGCATACATGAACTCCGACGTCTACAGGTCATGAACTAGCCCAAGGATTTTCTTTATAGATTAGTCCTCACTCAGGCTCAAATGCATATTTGCATAATATTGAGACGTGAGACACGTCATGCATATCACTAAGGTTAGGCGGTAAGACTGACCTTTGATCTATACCTTTAAATTCGAGGATTCGAAATCGGTTCATCGAACCTTTAGCTTTAAAATCTTAGAGAGACGAACTCTTCCCTTGGTTGGAAATATTTTTGAGAAGACCTTGTCTCCTACCTGGAACTGTTAATAATTCCTTTAATATTCGAGCTTTTTCTTGGTAGCCGAGCTAACCTAAGGAACTTTAGCCTATCTTTTATCTTGGCTTGACTGTCTTTACTTGAAATCGTTCCTATAACCATCTTTTACGCGCATCTATATGTTTCGAGTCTTAAAGTTCAGAGTGATTATTAACAAAGGATAACTTAAAGTTCATCATATGTCCAAGCTTCTATGTATATCTTATTTCTAAGTTCAAAGCATAGAGACATTTAACTTCTATAACGCTTCCTCGAGCGACATTCATCGATTGGTTGGGACGTCTTAACTAGATTTAAACTTCTATAACACTTCCTTGATGATTCACAATTATGACGAGCAGCCCTCGCTGCTTGGAACTTCTTTAGATCTAGGGGCTTACCTCTAGTGAAACTCTTTCTTTTCTTCCAGGTTGCATATGACTAGTCTTGTGTCAACAGGCCTAGAGGACCTAAAATCGCAATGATGCACCTTTGCTGGTTTCTTCCTTCATTGTACTGGCTTGCCTGAGATGATTATACTCTTTCGGTTAGATGAGCTTGCCTCAAGGGATCAATCTTACGAGTTGTCAAAAGGTGTTCAAACAACGAAGCTTCTCCTCTCTAGCATGAATCTCACACAGTGTGAAGGGCTCGTCCAACCACACACCTTTTAAACTCTCTACATACGAAACTTAATTCATAAAGCTCTTTAAAACTTATCAGGGAAACATAGATTTCTTCCAAGTTCAAGCAGCTGTAGTCTATGTTCTCGATCAAGCTCTATCTTTTAGATTATATATCCTTGATCATTTATTTTAATCATTCTCTATCCTTAGAATCACAATACTTACTAGCAGCAGACCATTCTTTTTCCCTAAGAGAATACTTTTGAATAAAAATTGAGGTTTCAATAATGACCAAAAGATTTTGATATCACAAAGATCATATCTTTAAAATCCTTTTTGAAAAGAATAACTATAACCCAAATTTTATCTTTAAAACAACTTTAGACTATTTTATTCTTTAAAATTTTAGATATATGACTTACCAGAAAATATGTTTCTTTAAATTTCCCTACCTTGCTCAAATGGCTTACCATTCACCCATACTTTAAATAGTTATTACACAGTATACCAAAAAACTATTAAACTTTTCATACCTTTGAACTTTGTTGAGAATGCGAGGTGATGATGTACTGTGGGTTGCTGTATATGAACTCTTTGAGAATAGAACAATAGTTCACATAACCATTTTAAGAAAACAAACTTAAAAGACAAGTAGCGGAGTTGCAACCTGCTCTGATACCATCTGTAATGACACAGTCCTAAGAATTAGGATGGGGACATTACGGGGAAAAATGAAAGAAAAAAGATAGTTTAATCGAAAATCTAGGGGGTCAATTATGAACTGGACTAGGTAAATGCCCTAGAAAAATTGGGCAGCATAACCTCTATAACTATAAGGGAACCATGGTTTTCGATGTGTCAAAAAGTCAAATGAATCAATAAAGTTAAAATGAATGTCCATCCATAGGCCAATCAAAACTTAAATAGAATCCAACAATCAGCAAATATGATTCTGACTAATCAAGGAATATAAGATCTCTTCATAGGTCATAACAACTAAAACCCATCAATAGGTCATAGGTAAATGAGCTATACTATGTTACATTCATAGGTCAACTGAAAGTAAATAGAATCCAAAACTCAAGTCGAAAACTATAAATAAGCATGTTTGAATTCATGTAAAAGAAATGGGACTTTACTAATCATAATTCAAATAAGCAATTCAAATGAGCCCAACAATGAAACATAACATGCAATCATACTACGGGGCAACTGTATTAGAGTTTAAGCGGAAATAATGCAGTACAATTATATCATATAACAATATACTTATGAGCTATAAATTAGTCTAAATGAGACAGTAAGACAAGATCATCACCTCCAGCATCTCAACCTATGAAAAATATTTTGAAAAGAGTTGTGCGTGAGTACTAAAGCACTCATTGGGTTAAACTTTTAACTCAACTTTAATAAAAATTGTAACAGAATATCCTAAATATAAAAACAAATAATGGAAAGTAAAACACGAAAGACCTTCCCATTTCTGCAAACATTTACTTCTCTTTGGTACCATATAGCTTCTTCTGTCATCTACTTTACTCTATAACATGTTGCTCATAGGAAAATTGAGAGGTTGCATTGCTAATTCGAGAAGAGTGTACTAGGGGTTACCTAGCATGAACCCTGAGTATATATCAGGATTACATATCATTAACTCCTTATAGTGATACCCAGAATACATGGATATGCAGGGGTTACCTCACATTGACACATTTAGTGATTGACATCACAGCTACAAGAATCACAATTCCTGCATATTCTCTGTTCTATGTTCTCTATAAAGCACTTATTATGACATAAGCACAAAAGCTCAGCCGTCCTTTTAACATAACAACTATGCCAACCTTTAATTCATTTGGCATACTTAGTTCAATTATGCTTCTTATTATTAGGGGCATCTTTTCTTTAGTTATTTTGTTCTGTCATAACCTAAGTATGAGTTGTAATTTATTATGCCGAGGTACGTCTCTACTCGCTAATATTAAACAAAAATCAATCTATAAGTTCAGTTTATTTGCTAAAAACAAAAGCTAGAATTATAACTCATTACACACAAGTATAATTCATTCACTATAAACATTTAATATACTGTAACTCTAAATTATGACTTTTAGACTCTAAACTATAAGCTACAAACTTAACCATTATGCTCTTTTAACTTTTAAACAACAAACTTCAATTATGACAAGGCATAATCTATTCTATTATGTCGAAGCATAATCTATATATGTTTATTATGAAAAATCATAATCTATATCCTCATTAATTATGACAAAGCATAATCTATGTTAACAATGAGAGTGAACTCAAGTCGTGATGAGTGTTAACAAGCCGAGGTAAACAGTTAGTCGGGAAGAGGCCCGAGTGGAGAGAGTTGTCGTCGGCCAAAGAGCCGACGTCACTGCTGGTTGCTAGACGCGAGCGTTGTCGTGCGTTGCCACTGGAAATCACCGTCGGCCACCGTGCTGTAGCCAATTTTCTCTTTCCAGGAGGCTCATCTCGATCCATTTTATTGTCCTTTAAAGTTGAAATTATAATATATCATATATTTTAAATAGTACTTCATTTCGTATGGTCATCATCTGGTGGCCAGAAATTGAATAAAACGTTGGAAAACGTGAAAAACTAAAAGGGCACCGATCAGTTTCAATTTTTACCCATGTTCGGTCATCAAATTGAAAATGTTTGAACTGAAAATTTTCTCCAATAATATGTTCTATATGATTGCCAAGTTTTTTAATTTTCCGATAACTTTTGATAAAAGTCGATTATTTTAATCAGGTGGTAATTTTTATAACTAAAACATGTGATTTCATAAAATTTCAAAATCGTATACTTTAATTGAATTATATGTGGGGTCATGCCAGATTATTTTCAAAATTTTCTAATGAGTATAAAGTGAGATCTGATAAAAATAGAGTAAAATGGCAAATGATGGAATGTGAAATTTGATAAAACTTTTGGTCCCAATAATTTAAAAATAATATTTTGGAATTTACTCCCTTCTGCGTTAAAATTATTCAAAAATATATATTTTAACAAATGTTATATATTAACAGATATTAACATTCGTCCGTTGAAGAAACAACAAATGGATCATCTTAATACCTTTTAAAAAGTTATAAGAGCATTTTGTAAAAAATTTATTATGGGATCAAATTGCGATTTTGGAAATAGTTAAAAGTGTGGAATGAACCTTTCCTTGATCTAAATATGGACAACATATTTTGATGTAATTATAGTTGCTATTTAATTATTTATGAATTTAATTAAGTAATCTTAATAAATAAAGGAGAAGTATCAATCCAAGGCTCGAAATATAATTTATCTATTGCTATCGATTCAAAACTTTAAAGATCTAAAACTATCAATTTAAAGCTTGGAGATTTAATGGTGTTAAAACTCCATCCAACAGGAGGTGATATGACCGTTAAATATCCACATCATTTTTATCATAAATTAAATTAAATAAAAAAACATAAATTTACATTAATTAAATTAATGAGGGGTTTTATTATATTTTGTAAATTCAATCTCTGTTTAATTTAATCAGAAATTCTTAGAAGTTTAAATTAAATTCAACGTTTAACTAAATTTAGTATGTAATTGTAATATTTTTTTTGTTTCAATCACAATAATAAATTGATATAGTTATTTTTATTTTTATTTTTAATTTTGATGGGGAAATGATTATTTTAAAAAGAGATCTTGAAAGAGAATAAAATTCACATTAATTAATTTATTAAATATTTCAATAACATTTAATAGTTTGTGATGAAATTGAAATCATAATAATTAATTATAAATATAATAAAACTTAATTAATCAAACAAACAAAGATGAATTTCAAACTAAAAAATAATGAGACCCGAATGACAGAAATTAAAGTGTTGGTTTTTATTTGACCAAATTTAATTAAACCCCATGTTTAATTTAATTAAAATAATTAATGTAAATTTGTTGTTTAATTTAATATATTAAATAAATTTTTATATTTAACGGCCACATCAGTTTTTGTTGGATCATGGATGGAATTTTAACACCGTTAAATCTACAAGCCTTAAATTGATAGTTTTAGATCTTTCAAACCTTGAATTGATAAAATCTATCTTTTGAGTTCTATATTGATAGATAAACCATCTTCCAGGCTTTAAATTGATAAATCACCTAAAATAAAAGTTCATAGGCTGATAATAGATGTGGAGTTATTAAATAGAGACCCCATTCTATTCTAATTAGACGTTTATACATGGACAAGTCGCTTGGTTATTTCTACAACACAATTTTTTACTTATTTCCATCTAGAAGAAAATGAAGATCCGATAAATAAATAATGTAATTTAATTTTATTGGATTATTATGATCTATATCAGATTCCTTTTACAGAATCGACGCCCTTTCTAATTATTCTTATTTTTGACAAATATGATTTGATGAGAATTCATGTGATGTCCTATTCTATATTCGACAAAGACAAAATTGGATCAATTTCGCAGAACTTTCCCTATCCCATCACCATGCAATGATTTTCTTTCGGCATGCATTATCAAGAAAAAACCGTCAATAACTTATTTCAATTTATTTATTTATTACCATACATATAAATTATTTACATACACGTGATGAATTTCATTTATTTTATAATATTTGAATAATTCGATTTCGAAACAATTTATTCAGGATTCACAAACTATGAACAAATATTTATTTAAAATATTTTATTGTCTTAACGTAAATCTAAAACACGAAATATATAACAGGATTCAAATTCATAGCATGTCCTTGAAATTGCATACATATATCAACATAATCTGTGCTAATATATATCACACAGCTATTACAGCATATTCGTGAATTATGATATATAGGTAGCAGTTATCAAAATTTCATTTTTTATTATTAGTTTTCTTCTAAAAAATTCATTTTTTGTAGTTTTCTTGAAAATTTCATTTTTATGCTCCAAATTAATTACTATGAGTTCTTTATCTCCACCTAAACGACAAAATTACGGCTCGGAGAGAAGGGGGCGGAAGAGTGGCGGCGGCAGCGGAGCAGGAGAAGTGAAACGGCGGCAGTTGACAAAAGTGTTGTTTAATGTAAGCATGCAAAACAGTGTGTGGCCGGTGCAGGTGATGATATCGCCGGAAAACACCGCGGGGGAGCTGATGAAGGCGGCGATAGACATCTACGTGAAGGAGAAGCGGCGGCCACTTCTCGGCCCTACTGATCCGGCATTATATGAGTTGCACTATTCCCAGTTTAACTTTGAAAGTGAGTACTTTATTTCATACCTCGTGACTAATTAATCGACCAAAAAAACTACGTACTCGTTACAAATTATATTTTGTTGTTACATCTAACTATGTAAAATATTGGAGTCTCATCTCTCAAAGAATACAATTTAATTATTTTAAGATCTCAAAACTCGTAGTCTATTTTAAATACTTATCAAGTCTTACAAGTTATATATATATATATATATATATATATATAGTATTTACGTACCATGATAATATATCAAAATCCCATAACCCATTTTCTCTCGTTACCTATAGCGTTACGTTACATGTGGTCATATTGATTCTTCTAGTTTTTATTTTTGTTTTATCAAGTTTAAATTTAGTATTTTATTCATCACGCGCACTATTATTACATTGAATATAAAGCATGATATTATATGTATATATTAAGAAATAAAATATAAAATTTGCAATCTTAAATTTAATTTAAATATGTGTGCCATGCTGCAGGTTTGAAGCCAGAGAAGAAGCTGGTGGACTTAGGTGAGTCCCGGAATTTCTATGTATGTGCAAAATCTGGCTCTGCAAGACAAACATGAATATTTATTCTTCACTTAAAATTAGAAACTTCATTCATTTATTATCAATAATAATAATAATTATTATAATAATTCTATTTAAAAATATGTAGCGCCCCATGAACGTATATGAAAAATACATGATAAATATTGCTATGTACTATCAATTGAGCAGTGTATCTGTAGAATCTTATGAGTTTACCATTGCTTCTACAATTATCATTCTTAATATAAATTTTAACTAATGTTTGGTTACATATGTAATTGGATCGCGTGTTGTAATGGCTGAAATTCTATGTAAAAGTTTGTACACTTATAAAAGATCCAACCAAGGTACTTTATCCAAAATTCGTGTTCCCTTTATTATTATATTGTAAGGGCATCTCCAATGAACTCCATTTTAGGGCAGTAGTCTTTCTCAAATGTAATTCTAATTTGTAGTCAGAGTATGCAATTGAACCGTAATACTCCAAATTCAGAGTCCCAAGTTTATATACCATTGAATCAATAATATATATAACTATATATAATTATGCAATTGACTGAGACTATAATTATAATTATTTGCAAAGTTATCTTTTGATAATTTTTTGGAGTTATTTTAGTTTTCTTTTATTTAATTTTATTATTGTATTAATGCATATTTTTCTTATTAAATTTCAAATGGGATTAGATTATCTGATACAATGCATGATCCCATATTGTCTTAGACTAATAAACACATTTACTAGATTGAAACATAGACAAATGATAAAACACCAACAAATCTATCTATCTATACATATGTATTAAAATAAAATCGCGAAGGGTAAAATTGTAAAAAAAGTAAAATTTAGGTTTAAAATAAAGTTTCTGCTGAAAATTGTTTGAAGACTTAGATGCTCTTGAAAACATCTTTTTGAGTTGACCCAGCCTCTCTAGGACTCTGGGTCAACTCAGGCCTGATTCTAGATAGATTTTGAAGGGCTTCTCAAATTTGGGTTCATATTTAACCCTAGGGTAATATCCAGCACTGTATATACCTCCTGCACTCATTAGAAGGGGTGCGAATAAGATTATGGAGGCACAATAAATACTTTAGAGAAGTATAATTTCGGGCTACAATAAAGATTGACTATTTCAGGTTCTCAATCGTGTTAAACATTATTTTATTTACCATGTCTAGGTAATTTCTTTTGTTGAATTATAGGGTTTGTAATTATAATGAATTTTATGGTTTGATTTATTGAGATATATTTTTCGATTATTAATGGGTATTTCAATTCCTAGTTTTTATCTCTTGTATGTATGTTGACAATGTTGGTTTTGTATACTAGAAGACCTGTCTTTTATAAACATTAAATAATATTTGATTATATAGAGTGAACTATTTTGCACTCATTGTATGCATTTATTTATTATTATATTTATTTGCATGGTCTATATACTTTGCATTGTAGATAATATGATGTGGGTCGACACACAGGAAGATCATATCATCAATGCTTTGCACTTTATTAACGACTCACGGCTTAGATGGTCTTTGATACGCCATTGACTAACAAATTGTTCTAGTACACCGGTGTGTGTATTGAATTGGATCATGATTAGATACTATTATCTATTTCGACCTTAAATGAGAATAAAGATCTACATAATTTGGGTTCTTAATATATATATGTATGGTAGACATATATATGTTGTGTTGACTGCTTTGATTTATTAGTGGGTGAGATTCTTTAATCGAATCAATAATCTATTTTGGGTAGTGGCATTTTCATATATGATGGGTCGTGCTTCATATATAGAAATCATGTCCTGGTAAGCCAAATTGATGATGTCCCCTTGAGAAAGTACAAAAATCATGGAAAACCCTACAGACGGAATTTATTTAATTAAATTCCTACATGATAAGAGGTCATGCAACACTACTACTCTTGGAAATGAGATGTTAATTAATTATAGCTGTCAGAAGCAGAATAATTAATTAATAAATATTATATCTTAAACTTGAGGAATGATTGAATTATCGAAGAAAGCTTATTCATAAACATGTATCAAATTGATAGCTCAATATTATTTCTTTAGTGCAATGAAAATAATACTTAATTTATATTAATTATATTCGGGGGGTATGGATATAGGAAACTACATCATGTTAATTCAACTTGGGTAATTCTAACATCCACATAAAATTATGATTTACATGAGTACGGAATCAAAATAGCAACCAAATATATTATGTGATGGTTAATTAAAAAAAAACCCAATAGCCGACCGCATCATATATATACAAGTTGATTAATTGGAACAATTTGATTAGTGCTGATAAGTCCATTTATTTCATATTTTTATTGGCATTTTGTTCGTTATAAATGTCTTTTTTAAGTCTATTTTGAGTCGAAAAGAACCAAGTTGCGGTAAAAGGGCATTTTGAAAGTTGAGTCTGGCGGAAGAGGCATTTTATGCCCAATTATTCATGTTTATCCTGTAGCTATAAACCGTATTCAGAGGCACTGGGGACTTCTTCAACATTCATCCTACATTCAGGAGACAGGATGGGCATATCAGATAAGGATGAAGTTGGCCAGATGATGTCGTGCCCACATTGTCCGTATAGACTCGACCACAGGCTCTATGGGCACATGTATGAATTCCGAGATTCAGTTAAAGGAAAGAGGCGTGAAGAATAGTTGCATATCCGAAGAGGAGTTGGAGATAAGCTGGACTCTTGAGAGGCGTTGCAACGAATAGATAAGCTCAATCCCTAAAAAATAGGGATTTGATGAAGATAATGCTTATCTAGACAGATTGATATGGGCACGCCAGATTCGGAATCCAGTGAAGACCCCATTTTATTAGAAAAACTCAAACTCGGAAATGTAACTATTTAAGCTAGTTTATTTTCTGGAATTAACATCTTTGGAAGTCAGAAACACTGCTACAAAATTTATTTTTCTGTACTTTTATTTCGTACGCTGCATAGGCAGCAAGAACAATCCAATAGGTCTTAAGCCTTTAGAACTTAGGATATGTTTATGTTTCTCATTGTTGGAGTTGAGATTTTTAATTAATTAATTCAATAAGTTTTCATTAATTTTATGTCTTTAATTTCTGTAATTTTAGTTATGTCTAGCCTGCTTGGCTAGATCTTTATTTCTGGTGTTTGAACAATGAAAATGGTTTAAGTATAAATCTAGACTCGTGAGGCCGAAATGGACATAGTAATGCATGATAAGTTTCTGTCAATTCTTGAACCTGTTCCACGTGAGTGTGTGTCTGAAATGCCCAATGTGGCTGATCACTTGTTAGATATAGAGGGCACACCACTATTAATTGAATTGGCGAATCGTGACTGTATGTTAATTCATATAGTAATAAGGGAATCGATGGGTTGTTGTGGGCACATGAGGAATCGGTAAACACAACAGACTTGGGTTCGTCTAGGGCACACTGTTGTCTATTCACTTACATCTTTTAGGGAACCGGGGAGTGGGTGATAGGTTAGGGGTTTACTTGACGAATAATCGCTTTTAAACCTAAAATGAAAGGATGAATAAGGGGATGTAGAGATTAATCCGATCCCCTTAACTGGGTGACTTATGCATGTATGAAAATCGATGTGTCCATGATTGAGTAGTTTTATACTTAAAACCAAATTCTAGTTCAAATGTTATTTTGCTATTTGATATTGTCTTTAATTTTCTTTTGCAGATTTACTTTCAGTACAGTGACAACACAAAACCCTCATTTTTTATTGGTGACTCGAAGGTGGAATCACATCAGCTCTTTATGGGATCGACCCGTACTCACAAGTTAGCTACGCTCGCTGTGGGCACATGAGCAATACAAATTTATTTTGAACGTGAAACGACCGTGCGTCAAAATTGGCGCCGTTGCTGGGAAGCTGATTTCCAGTGATTTTACCTTCCAAGCTTGTTGCTTGGAAGTGATGCCCAGGACCTTTTACGAGAAGGAAGAAGACAACAACAAAAAGGCATGACAAGTGATTGGTACTATTAGCATGCCCATTGTGGAGAAAACTGACGTGATCACGGGCACAGCGAGGACCATATCTGAACCAGAGCTCGTTATGCCTTAACAACATGGCTGGTAAATAGGTGCGATGCACCCTTAGAGAGTTAGTCTTTCCGACTACTCTAAATTTGCGCTCGATGGGCATTACAATCCCTGAAAAAGCTGGAACATGGGAGCTAAATGCAAGCTTCATTCAAATTTTGCCCAAGTTCCACAGAATTCTTGGTGAAGATCCACAAAGACATCTTCAAGACAAATAGTGTGCCTAACTCAACCTACAGAAGGGAACTTGGAAGAGTACATTAGACTCTTGTCTTTTCCATTTACACTACAGGATGGGGCACGAGAGTGGCTTTATACCATTTCCAAGGGCAGTGTGACCACATGGAGCCAATTATAGCATAGATTTTTGGAAAAGTATTTCCCTGTGGCGAGAGTGCAGGCCATGCGAAGGAAGATTGGAAGCATCAAAATGGGTACAAATGAGTCATTTTATGACTATTGGGAATGCTTCCAAATGATGCTCGTGAAATGCCCACAACATCAAATCTCAGACTATGATTTGATCAAATTTTTCACTGTAGCATTGAGGGCACACGAAAGGATGTTGGTGAACATTTCTTGTGGGGGATCAATATTGAACAAATTTCCTAAAGATGCATTCAGATTATTTGCTGATATGGCTGAAGATAGTCAAGAAGATGGAGATGAAGGCATCAAACAAGCGAGTGAGTTGGGAAAATATTCAGCTGCAGAGGCCATAATAGAAAAATTTTGTGAAATGATTCAGCAAACTATTAGTGATGTGGGCACAGCAAAAAAGCCCAGATTTTATGGAAATTACAAAAGCATGACCCACTTCACAAATGAATGCCCAACTATGCAAGGAAATATTGAGGAAGTGAATGTTATATGGGGCCAAAATAACTACCAAATGCAATTATAACCAAGTTCTCAAGCATTTAACCCATGTTGAGCTATAACTGGGCACGCTAGCAACATCCACAATTCATGCAGCAACCTCAACAACCCCAGAGACAAGGAACATCCTTGGAAGAATTGATCCAGAGCATGGTACAAGAAAATAAGCGATTTAAACAGGAGAAGAGAGTTGAAATGAACCATATTGGAGCTCAAATTTCTCAATTGGTTGAGGCTATTTCTAGACTTGAAGAACAACGTGAGAAAGTTTATTCTCAAATGGAGGTGAGCCCATATGAAAGTGTCAATGCTGTGAACTTGCAGAATGCCATGATACAACCAGTGCCCACAAGACAGCAAGATTCTGCGGATGTTGTGCCCATACTGAAAGATAAAGTCATATTCAAGAAGTTGACCAAGGCAGAATTCGATGAAGATATCAACACCAAACCTGTAAAATCCAAACCAAGAATTTACATTTTACCTTCTTTTTCCAGGAGGCTTGCAAATGGTTCTACTAAAAAAGAAGAAGAAGGTGTTAGATATTTGAGTGACATCGAGAAGTTGTGTGAACCAAAGAAGAGGGCTGACCAAGGATATCTTATTTTCAAGGAATCTGTAGAGAAAGGCACACCAATAGAGAAGCAAGAAGATGATATCAAAGAGCCCACAGGAGAAAAATCGAAGATTATAAAACATCTCCCATTTCTTGACGAATTTAGGCAAAATAACAAGGAGGAAAAAAGGAAGAAAATTCTGAAAATTTTTCAAAAAGTGGATGGAAATATTCCACTACATGAGGCACTACACTATGACCCTCGGTATGGCCATTCCTGAGAGGAAATGTACATAAAGAAGGTGAGGTAGAAGGATGATAAAAATTTCCTTGCGAATGAAAATGTGTCTACCAAGGTTCAGCAGAAAATACCCAAGAAATGTGTTGATCCTAGCATGTTTGTCATACCATGTGTTATTGGTGGAAGAAGGATTGAAGGAGCCATGCTGAACTGGGGTGCATCTATCAATATAATGCCCATGAAGATTTACAATGAATTAAATTTGAGGCCTCTGAAGAGTACTGAAGTTAAAATATAATTAGCCGACAAGTCTAGAGTATATCCAGAGGGCATAGTTGAGGATGTCTTGATAAAAGTGGACGAGTTGATTTTTCCAGCAGACTTTTTCGTCCTTGATATGGGCACAGTGACATCCAAATCTTCAATGGTTTTGCTGGGGAGGCCATTTATGAAAACAACCAGGATGAAGATTGATGTGGAAGGGGGCACACTGACTTGTGAATTTGATGGGGTGCTTGTAACTTTTAACAGTGCCAATCATATGAAACATCCTTGTAATCCAAAGTTGATTGATTGTGTCCATACTTATGACCTAGGGATTGAAGAAAAATTACTTGAAATTTTTTTACAAAATTCGATGGAACAAATAGCTCGACAGGGCATTATAGCTTACAGTGTGCCTAAAAATTATAGAGGTCAAATTATGAAAAATGATCGGAATAAGCTTATGCCCACGAGACTTGGAAATGATGTGACAAAGATGGGGTCAATCCGACTCCAAGAACCTGACTGAGATATGGAAAAATTGATGTCGTGCCCACGACAGTAAATGGGGCGCTACTGGGAGGCAACCCAAGTTTTATTTGTTTTATTTCATTTTTATTTTATTTAAACTAGTTTAGGGATAATTTTAAGCTTGTTTGGGATAAAATATGTGTTTGCAGGTTAAGATAATGAGAGAGAAAGCAATAAATAAAGAGAATCCCTTGAAAGTAAGGATTTGGAACAGGGCACTCTGAAGAAATAAGGAATCTGCCAATTGGAAGGGCACAACAAGATGACAGTGCGATTGCCGTGATCACAAGGAAGCTAAGTGCAAGAAAAAAATACCTTATTCCAGTTTGATACCCGTTTGGTACGCATGAAGAAAGCCCTTATTGCCTACTTCAAACATGCTGGATTCACCTAGCTAGCACCCGCGACCGAGTAACCTGGTTATGTTCTTTTCGTTATATTAGATTTTTTGTTCTTATTTTATTTTTTTAGAGTCACCCCTATTTCACCTACTTTGCCTCGTGCAAAGTGTGTTGGTGGTCAGTATCTCTGTTAAGCATGCTTTTTGTGAGTTCGTGTGGTCATCGCCTTTGATATATTTGAATTAATTGCTTTTTCAAAATCAGCATGCACACAGTAAGATAGGGATGACAAATTAGCATGCCCTGTCAGACTTGAGCCTATATGTTGTATTCCCATTACACATCTTTTCTTTACTTCATGTGTGTTGACATTCTGTGCTTAGGAGTCCTCTAATGTAACAGCCTGGTGCCGAGGATAGGGACGGGGTTGTTGTGCGTAAAATAACACCAAAAATTGGAAATCCAGGGGGGTGTTTCTAGAATTAAGCTAAGTTAGCACCTCAAAAACTTAGGCAACATAACTTTATGATTAGAGAGAACTTATCATTTTCGACGAATCAAAAGGGTCAAAGGGTTCAAATAAGTAGAAGCAATGCCTATTCATAGGCTAATCAATTTCAAACAAAATCCAACAATTAATAGATAGGATTCCGACTCTTCAAATAAACAAGACCTCTCCATAGGTTACAACAACTACGACCCATCAATAGGTCAGAGGCAAATAAACTATTTTATGTCCTATTCATGGGACAGAAGCAATAAATGAAGATAAGACCCATTCATAGGTCAACTGGAAAATAAACAAAATCCAAGACTTAACCAAATACGACAAACTCATAGGTCGAAAACTGTAATGAAACATGCTTGGATTTATGAAAAGAAGTGGGACTTTATTATCATGATTCAATAAAGGATACAATTCAGATATGCTCAAAAATAAAACATAGCATGCAATCATACTATGGGGTAACTGTATCAGAGTTTAAGCGGAAAATAATGGAGTAATATTATATCACATAACAACATACTCATGAGCAATAATTTAGTCTGAACGAGACAGCAAGGCATGATCAACCCATAACAGTGCATCGAGCAATCACCTTCCGTATCTCAACCTGTGAAAAACATTTTGAAAATATTTTGGACATGAGTACTAAAGCACTCAGTGGGTTAAACTTTTAACTCAATCTTTAATAAAAACTATAACAGAATATCCAAAATATAAATACAGATAATGGAAAGCAAAACCCGAAAGCCCTTCCCATTTCTGCAAACCTTTACTTCACTTTGGTACCCTGTAGCTCCTTCTGTCGTCTACTGCACTTTATGACATGTCGCTGATAGGAAAAAGGAGGGGTTACCTCACTAATTCGAGAAGAGTGTACTAGGGATCACCTAGCAGTGACCCTGAGTATACCAGGGGTTACCTAGCATTGACTCCTATAGTGATGCCCAGATCACGTGTATGTGCAGGGGTTACCTCACAGTGACACCTTTAGTGATTAATATCACAACTGCAAGAATCACAGTTCCTGCCTATCCTTTAATATATATTCTCTATAAAACGTATAATATAACATAAGTACAAAAACTATGTTATTCTCTTAATATAGCAATTGTGCTAACCTTTAATTACTCTAGCAAACTTAGTTCAATTATGCTTCATATTCCTTAAATGGAAACCATTCTTTAACTTGAGTTTAATACTAAAAGTACAAACTAAAAAGTACAACTCATTATACACAAGTATAATCAATACACAATAAACATTTAATATACTGTAACTTTAAACTATGACTTTTAGACTTTAAATATAAACTATAACCTTAATCTATAAACTATGAACTTTGAACTCTACACCTTAACTTTTACCCATAGACTTTAGTTATGGCAAGGCATAATATATTCTATTTAATTATGTCAAAGCATAATCTATATTCATTTATTGTGATAAATCATAATCTATTTTTCCAATAATTATGATGAAGTATAATCTATATTCTCAGTAATTATAGCAAAGCATAATTTATGTTCTCAATAATTATAGCACATCATAATCTATGTTCTCAATTATTATGGCACAACATAATCTATGTTCTCAATAATTATGGCATAGCATAATCTATGTTCTCATTAGTTATACAATAGTATAATGCTACTACTTTAGCAGAGACTTGAGCAGATAATTTCTCAAATATTTTATTTGGATATTCCAACTATGATTATCACATTTACGAGTTAATAACTCAAATATAGATAGATTTGCAAATAAACCCACCTTGATTAGACCAACTCAGGTGGTCAAACTTCTACATACTTATCCCTCAGCTTCTCCAACCGGCTTAACAAGTCCTATAAGGTCAAACCTTATTTTAGATATGCTACTCTAATTTTCAGAATTCTACTTTAATTTAATTGGAGCTTTTATTTACTTTAATTATATTTCAACTAAGAATGTGCGACTCTAGAGACCTCGTACAACTTTCACACAGGAGGAAATAAATTCCAAAATATAATTTCCGTTTAATGAGACCAAAAGATTTGACAGAGATCACTTTCCGTAACTTGCCATTTTACTCATTTTTTTCATAGCAAACCTCGATTGCACTTTTTACTTGTCCAAAAATTATGAAAATAATCAGGCATGACCCCACATATATCTTTATTAAACTATACAATTTTTGAAATTTTCTGAAATCACATGCTTTAGTTATAAAAATAACCGCCTGATTAAAATAATTGACTTTAATCAAAACTTATCGGAAAATTATGAAACTTGGCAGTCTTATAGAAAATAATTTTTCGAGCAACTTTACAAAAGAAACTTTTTCGATTTGATAACCTGAAATGGGTGACAATGGGTAAAAACTGAAACTGATCGGCGTCCCTTTATTTTTCAAGTTTTCCGGCATTTTCGCCGGTTTCCGACCACCGGACGACAATGTACTCAACATATGAAATGAAGAACTATTTAAAACACACAACATATTAAAATTTCAACTATAAAGGATGAGAAATGGACCGAAACGAGACATTTGAAGCGGCGGCGCGACAGCAATTCCGGCCATCCACGGCAACGGCGGCGGCGGCTCTCTGGCAGCCTTCTGGCGCTCGATAGCTTCTCCCGCAGCAGCAGCAACCCTCCCCCCCAAATAAAACTTAACCTGGACCCGCATGCGTGATTTACTCGGCGCAGGCTCAGGTTTCTCTTGTTCGTCAACATGAACGAGAGAGAGAGAGAAGAGAGAGAATGAGCAAGGAAGAATGAATCCCCCCTCCCCTATTTATAGGAAAAGCTTAGGTTGGGCGGGTATAACTTTTTCGGATATAAAATACTGATAAAGTGATTTCCGGATTCAATTAAAGTTGCTTTATTCAATGGCGAGGTCCAAATGACCTCCAACACAAAATCTGAAAATACCGGGAGATTCGTTGGCTCGAGTACTATTGAAGGAACCCGACTCGGGATGATGAAGGAGTCGTCTAAAGAGAAATAAAGAAAGATTCCCTTTTAAAAATTAATTTTACTATTCATTTCGACTAACAGATTTTGCTCCCGAGCGCTCGATTGACCTCAGATTGGCAATCCATGAACGTGAACGGATTTCTTGGGTCATTTCCTATAAGATAGGCTTGATAAAACAAGTCTCAAATCAATAAGGAGGATTTCGTAAATTTTTCGAATCACGAACGCTCGTAGAAATTACTATTCACAGGTTTTCCCTTTACGATTTTCAATTACGGGACTCCTGTAGAGGTTAGAATAAAATTCTGAAAGCATCAACAGCTTCATTTAGGTTGTTACATTTCAGAAAAGACCAATATTGACTATCTTCCGGCGGCAAACGCAAAATCTCATAATCAATTTTTACATAAAATACACGAAAATGTCGCGACTTACATCTATTTTCCTTTATTTTAGCTCTAATTATTTTCTTTAGTCTTCTAAATAAATTTAGAAAACTCCTTAATACATTCTGAAATTCTGGGAAGTTATAAACTACACCCCTTAAAAAAAATTTCGTCCCGAAATTTACTTCCCCTCAAACGGAGGTCTGTATACTTTTTCAAGAATCCACAGCTTTACTAGAACCAAAATGGTTCAAAACCTTTATTAGGTTTTCAACTCTAGACCTTACGACCAAGAATAGGGTAAGGGCTTTCTTTCTGGATTAGTTCTCACTCAGAACTATTTCTTTTCCTTTGGTAATATGTATTTATTTCAAACACATATTTTCAAAGCATTAGGACGTGAGACACGTTATTCACAATAATAAGGTCAGGTGTCAAAGCTGACCTATGGTCTATGTCTTTATCCTCTTTGAGGATTTCCCATAGGTTCATCGAATCTTTTACTTTAATCTCTTAGCGAAATGAACTCTTCCATTCGTTGAAGATACCTTTGAGAAGACCATGTCTTCCACCTGGAACTGCTAATCATTCCTTCTGTCTTTCGAGTCCTTTCTTGGTGGCTGAGCTATCTTGATTAACTTTGGTCGATCCTTTATCTTGGCTCAACTTTCTTTACTTGCAATCGTACATATAACTGTCTTTTACCCGCATACTATACGTTCCGAGTCTTTATCCGCCTTGATCGAACTTTGCCTATCCCTTGATTAATCGATAGCTCTCAGCTTTTCTTGTACTAGCTTTATCTCGTACTTCTTCACTTTAACTATCGTATGAGACTCCTTGTCACGTCTTTTGAAACTCGTGCTTCATCGCTGCTCAAACGACTCGCAACTATAAGAAAGGGGATTACTTATTTAGTCTATGTTCAAAGTGATTCTTATCAAAGGTTAAAGTTCACCCTATGGTAAAGCTTCTATTGTCTATGTTCTTTCTAAGTTTGAAACATAGAAATGTATTTAACTTCTATAACGTTTTCTCAGGGATTTTTGTCGGGCATTCACCGGCTGGTTGTGACGTCTTGACTTCTATAACGCTTCTTTGATGATTCACGATTAAGATGAGTATCCCTCCCTGCTTGGAACTTCTTTAGCTCTAGGTGCTTGTCTGTAGTGAAACTCTTTTTTTTCTTTCGGGTCGCACAAGACTCATCTTGTCTCAACAGGCCCAGAGGACCTGAGATTGCAATGATGCATCTTCAATGGTTACTTTTTTCATTGTACCGGCTTTCCTGGGATAATTATACTCTTCTAGTCTGATGGGCTGGCCTCTTGCGATCAATCTTTACAATTTGTAGGGCTTTCTTCAAACGGCAAAACTTCTTCTCTCTAGCATGATTCCCATGCAGTGTGAAGGGCTCACCCAACCACATGCCTCTTAAACTCTCTAGCTATGGAACTTAATTCATAAAGCTCTTTTAATCTACAAGGAAAACTTAAAATTCTTCTAAGTTCAAGCATCTATAGTCTATGTTCTCGACTAAGCTCTATCTTTAAATTACCTATCCTTGATCCTTTATCTTAGACATTCTCTATCCTCAGAATCATAATACTTTCTAGCAGTAGATAGTCCTTTTTCCCCAAAGAGAAGACTTTTAAATCAAAATTCAGATTTCAATAATGACCAGAAGATTTCGATATCAAAAAGATTATATCTTTAAAATTCTTTTTGAAAAGAATAACTATAAATTAACTTTTGCCTTTTAAAACAACTTCAGACTACCTTATGGACTCAACTAAAAGTACTTTTACTATTTAAACTTTTAGATCTATGGCTTACTTGAAAACAACATTCTTTAATTTTCCTTGCGTTGCTCAAAGCTCACTTATGAATGACTTACCATTCACCTATATTTTAAAAAGTTCTAACACAATAACCAAAGCTTTTAAAACTTTCATACCTTTGAACTCTGTTGAGGATGCGAGGTGATGATGTACTGTGGGTTGTTGTATAGAATCCTTTAAGAATATAACTCAAATTCACATAATCACTTTAAGCAAACAAACATAAGAGACAGTTCGCAGAGTTGCAGGCTGGCTTTGATACCAACTGTAACAGCCCTGTCCCGAGGATGGAGACGGGGTTGTTGTGCGTAAAATAGCACGAAAAATTAGAAATCCAGGGGGGTGTTTCTAGAATTAAGCTAAGTTAGCGCCTCAAAAACTTAGGCAACATAACTTTATGATTAGGAAGAACTTATCGTTTTCAACGAATCAAAGGGGTCAATGGGTTCAAACAAGTTGAAGGAATGCCTATTCATAGGCTAATCAAATTCAAACAAAATCCAATAATTAATAGATAGGACTCCGACTCTTCAAATAAACAAGACCTCTCCATAGGTCACAACAACTACGACCCATCAATAGGCCAAAGGCAAATAAACTATTTTATGTCCTATTTATGGGACATAAGCAATTAATCAAAATAAGACCCATTCATAGGTCAACTGGAAAATAAATAAAATCCAAGACTTAACCAAGTACGACCAACTCATAGGTCGAAAACTGTAATGAAACATGCTTAGATTTATGAAAAGAAGTGGGACTTTATTATCATGATTCAATAAAGGATAAAATTCAGATATGCCCAAAAATAAAACATAGCATGCAATCATACTATGGGGCAACTGTATCAGAGTTTAAGCGGAAAACAATGGAGTAATATTGTATCACATAACAACATACTCATGAGCAATAATTTAGTCTGAACGAGACAACAAGGCATGATCAACCCATAACAGTACATCAAGCCATCACCTTCCGCATCTCAACCTGTGAAAAACATTTTGAAAATATTTTGGGCGTGAGTACTAAAGCACTCAGTAGGTTAAACTTTTAACTCAATCTTTAATAAAAACTGTTATAGAATATCCAAAATATAAATACAGATAATGGAAAGCAAAACGCGAAAGCCCTTCCCATTTCTGCAAACCTTTACTTCTCTTTGGTACCCTGTAGCTCCTTCTGTCGTCTACTGCACTTTATGACATGTCGCTGATAGGAAAAGGGAGGGGTTACCTCGCTAATCCGAGACGAGTGTACTAGGGATCACCTAGCAGTGACCCTGAGTATACCAGGGGTTACCTAGCATTGACTCCTATAGTGATGCCCAGATCACGTGTATGTGCAGGGGTTACCTCACAGTGATACCTTTAGTGATTAACATCACAACGGCAAGAATCACAGTTTTTGCCTATCCTTTGATATATGTTCTCTATAAAACGCGTAATATAACATAAGTACAAAAACTATGTTATTCTCTTAATATAGCAACTGTCCTAACCTTTAATTACTCTAGCAAACTTAGTTCAATTATGCTTCATATTCCTTAAATGGAAACCATTCTTTAACTTGAGTTTAATACTAAAAGCACAAGCTAAAAAGTACAACTCATTATACACAAGTATAATCAATACACAATAAACATTTAATATACTGTAACTTTAAACTATGACTTTTAGACTTTAAATATAAACTATAACCTTAATCTATAAACTATGAACTTTGAACTCCATACCTTAACTTTTACCCCATAGACTTTAGTTATGGCAAGGCATAATATATTCTATTTAATTATGTCAAAGTATAATCTATATTTATTTATTGTGATAAATCATAATCTATTTTTCCAATAATTATGATGAAGTATAATCTATATTCTCAGTAATTATAGCAAAGCATAACCTATGTTCTCAATAATTATAGCACATCATAATTTATGTTCTCAATAATTATGGCACAACATAATCTATGTTCTCAATAATTATTGCGTAGCATAATCTATGTTCTCATTAGTTATACAATAGTATAATGCTACTACTTTAGCAAAGACTTGAGTAGATAATTTCTCAAATATTTTATTTGGATATTCCAACTATGACTATCACATTTACGAGTTAATAACTCAAATATAGATAGATTTGCAAATAAACCCACCTCGATTAGACCAACTCAGGTGGTCAAACTTCTCGATACTCATCCGTCAGCTTCTTTGACCGGCTTAACAAGTCCTATAAGGTCAAACCTTATTTTAGGACTGCTACTCTAATTTTCATAATTCGACTTTAATTTAATTGGAGCTTTTATTTACTTTAATTATATTTCAACTAAGAATGCACGACTCTAGAGACCTCGTACAACTTTCACACAGGAGGAAATAAATTCCAAAATATAATTTCCATTTAATGAAACCAAAAGATTTCACAGAGATCACTTTCCGTAACTTGCCATTTTACTCATTTTTTTCATAGCAAACCTCGATTGCACTTTTTACTTGTCCAAAAATTATGAAAATAATCAGACATGACCCCACATATATCTTTATTAAACTATACAATTTTTGGAATTTTCTGAAATCACATGCTTTAGTTATAAAAATAACCACCTGATTAAAATAATCGACTTTAATCAAAACTTATCGGAAAATTATGAAACTTGGCAGAGTTATAGAAAATTATTTTTTGAGCAACTTTACAGAAGAAATTTTTTCGATTTGATGACCTGAAATGGGTGACAATGGGCAAAAATCGAAACTGATCGGCGCCCATTTATTTTTCACATTTTCCGACATTTTCGCCGGTTTCCGACCACCAGACGATAATGCACTCAACATATGAAATGAAGCACTATTTAAAACATACAACATATTAAAATTTCAACTATAAAGAATAAGAAATGGACCGAAACGAGACATCTGAAACGGCGGCGTGACAGCAATTCCGGCCATCCACGGCAGCGGCGGCGGTGGCTCTCTGGCAGCCTTCCGGCGCACGATAGCTTCTCCCGCAGCAGCGCAACCCTCCCCCCAAATAAAACTTAATCTGGACCCGCATGCGCGATTTACTCGGCGTAGGCCCGGGTTTCTCTCGTTTGTCAATACGAACGAGAGAGAAAGAGAGAGAAGAGAGAGAATGAGCAAGGAAGAATGAATCCCCCCTCCCCTATTTATAGGAAAAGCTTAGGTGGGGCGGGTATAACTTTTTCGGATATAAAATACTGATAAAGTGACCAAATGACCTCCGGATTCAATTAAAGTTGTTTTATTCAATGGCGAGGTCCAAATGACCTCCAACACAAAATTCGAAAATACCGAGAGATTCATTGGCTCGAGTACTATTGAAGCAACCCGACTCGGGATGATGAAGGAGTCGTCTGAAGATAAATGAAGAAAGATTCCCTTTTAAAAATTAATTTTACTATTCATTTCGACTGACAGATTTGCTCCCGAGCGCTCGATTGATCTCAGATTGGCAATCCGTGAACGCGAACGGATTTCTTGGGTCATTTTCTATAAGATAGGCTTGATAGAACAAGTCTCAGATCAATAAGGAGGATTTCGTAAATTTTTCGAATCATGAACGCTCGCAGAAATTACTATTCACATGTTTTTCCTTTACGATTTTCAATTACGGGACTCCTGTAGAGGTCAGAATAAAATTCTGAAAGCATCAACAACTTCATTTAGGTTGTTACATTTCAGAAAAGACCAATATTGACTATCTTCCGTCGGCAAACGCAAAATCTGATAATCAATTTTTACATAAAATACACGAAAAGGTCGCGACTTACATCTGTTTTACTTTATTTTAGCTCCAATTATTTTCTTTAGTCTTCTAAATAAATTTAGAAAACTCCTTAATACATTCTGAAATTCTGGCATGTTACATCTAACTTGTTGTTGTTCCTCTTGAAATCTTGAAATTGTCGATGTGTATGTAGATGATGTAGACCATCTTTTGCTGAGCCACTTATATAAAATCAACCCACCAACTACACAGCCTCGTAGCCCCTTTGAGCCTATGAAATGCCTTGACAGATTTTTTGTTTGGGATGGTAATATATGGCCAGGACATCATGAGAGCCTGAAAAACAAAAAAAATGGGGAAGGCAGAATTGTTTGGAGACATATGTGAAAAGAGAGCCAGAAAAAAGATAGGGGGAATAAAATGAAATAAATAATATATATATATATATATATAATGATCAAGGAAAAAAGAGAGAAAGAATAATTTCCCCTGGTCTCAAGTGTTCAGAATGCCCGTATCAAAGAAATATTCATTGTCTGAACAGGGTATAAGAGGGTAGTTGATTAGAAAAAAGAGAGAGAGATTGTACATGTAATAAATTTTCCTATTAAGAAAAGCCCACTTCAGCCTAACTTATTGATACTTATGCATCTATGGTTTTTTGAACTTAAAAGCATAACATTAGCAAGTCTATGGGATGAATAGGTACATAATGCATTGAATTGAGTGCATACACTAAGCCTAAACACTGAGCGAAGAGGGTTTGTGAGGATGACCATGCTTTGCTAATTTTTGACCTATTTTTGGTGTGCTGAAACTTTGCAATTTTTAAATTGTTGAAGTTGATGTGCCCACACTGATTAACAGTTTGCATGCTTTTTTTTTTTTATCTGGAGTCTGATTCTTTTCTCCTTTCTTTTCTTTTGTTTTTTTCTGGACGTGTTGCATCCATGCTTGAGGAATATCATGTCTAAAGTGTGTGGGTGTGATAAGTCCATTTATTTTGTATTTTTATGGGCATTTCGTTCGTTATAAATGTCCTTTTTGAGTTTGTTTTGAGTTGAAGAGAACCATGTTGCGGTAAAAGGGCATTTCGGAAGTCGAGTATGGCGGAAGAGGCATTTTATGCCCAATTATTCATGTTTATCTCGTAGATATAAACCGTATTCAGAGGTACTGGGGACTTCTTCAGCATTCATCCTATATTCGGGAGACAGGATGGGCATATCAGATAAGGATGAAGCTGACTAGATGATGTCGTGCCCACATTGCCTGTACAGACTCGACCACAGGCCAGAATGGGTACATGCGTGAATTCCAGGATTCAGTTGAAGGAAAAAGGCGTGAAGAATAATTGCATATCCGAAGAAGAGTTAGAAATAAGCTGGACTCCTGAGAGGCGTTGTAACGAAGAGATAAGCTCAATCCCTAAAAAAATAGGGATTTGATCAAGATGATGTTTATCCAGACAGATTAAGATGGGCACGCCAGATCCAGAATCTAGTGAAGACTCCAGTTTATTGGGGAAACTCAAACTCGGAAATGTAACTATTTAAGCTAATTTATTTTCTGGAATTAACAACTTTGGAAGTCAGAAACACTGCTACAATATTTATTTTTCTGCACTTTTATTTCGTGCGCTGCTTAGACAGCAAGAACAATCCAATAGGCCTTACGCTTTTGGAACTTAGGATATGTTTATGTTTCTCATCGTTGGAGTTGACATTTTTAATTAATTAATTCAGTAAGTTTTCATTTATTTTATGTCTTTAATTTTTGTAATTTTAATTATGTCTAGCCTGCGTGGCTAGATCTTTATTTCTGGTGTTTGAACAATGAAAATGGTTTAAATACAAATCTAGACTAGTGAGGCTGAAATGGGCATAGTAATGAATGATAAGTTTCTGTCGATCCTTGAACCTGTTCCATGTGAGTGTGTGTCTGAAATGCCCAATGTGGCTGATCACTCGTTAGACATAGATGGCACACCACTATTAATTGAATTGGTGAATCGTGACTGCGTGTCGATTCATATAGTAATAAGGGAATTGATGGGTTGTTGTGGGCACACGAGGAATAGGTAAACACAACAGACTTGGGTTTGTCTAGGGCACACTGCTGTCTATTCACTTACATCTCTTTGGAGAATCGGGGGGTGGGTGATAGGTTAGCGGTTTACTTGACGATGAATTGCTTTTCAACCTAAAATAAAATGATGAATGAGGCGATGCAGAGAAGAATCTGATCGCCATAACTAGGTGACTTATGCATGTATGAAAATCGGTGTGCCCATGATTGAGTAGTTTTATACTTAAACCAAATTCTAGTTCAAATGCCAGAACCTTTTGTTATTTGATATTGTCTTTAATTTCCTTTTGCAGATTTAGTTTTAGTACAGTGACAACACAAAACCCCTATTTTTGATTGGTGACTCGAAGGTGGAATCACATTAGATCTCTGTTAGATCGACCCGTACTCACTTGCTAGCTACGCTCGCTGTGGGCACATGAGCAATACAAATTTATTTTGAGCGCGAAACGACCGCGCGTCAGTGACTAATTAATTGGTGGAATAAAATAGGAATATCATTTTATGCAAAACTTAGATGAACTGGCCACGTGAATAAGACTTACATATGAATTATTAAACTTTGTGTGCTTGATTATGAGTGGTGGCATGAGTGAATAACTAGCCCAAGAAGCACATGTCCAATATTTCTATGTTATGATAAGTATTCGCAAGAACAGTTTGATAACAATTAGATTAATTAAATAAGGTTAAGTAGTCAATAAATCAATCATAAAACTCATTGTGTGAACTCTCCCTTACAATCTGTATGCAGCAGAGAGAATAAAAATAAAACAAACAAAAAAAATAATACTGGATAAAAAATACTCTAAATTAAAGCTCAACAAATAGATCAAATATTAGCCGTAAATTAAACCGATCCCCGACAATGGTGCCAAAAAATTATTCGGTATTATATTTCACCTAAAATACTACTCACAAGAGAACGATGTAATTTATAGCAAAATAATGGCCAGCAAGGTTATATCCACAAGGACTGGCAATGTAATTTAGCTAACTACCCAATTATGTTGTCCTACTTTATCTAAAGAACCGAATTAAAGAGTTGAATTTTTAATTAACTAAATGTTGTAAATTAAATTAAAGTTGTTTAATTCAATGGCGAGATCCAAATGACCTCTGATGCAAAAACTGAAAATACCGAAAGACTCATTGGCATGAGTACTATTGAATCAACCCATTATGGAAAAATGAGGAGGTCGTTTGAAGAAAATCGAAGATCGGTTTACTTTTTGAAATGAAAGTTCAATATTCTGCCCTTTTTACTGAAAACGCTCTCGAGCGTTTGATTGACCTCTGATGCAAAAATCTGAAAATATTGGGAGACTTGTTGGCATGAGTACTATTGAACCAACCCATTGTGGAAAAACGAGGAGGTCGTTTGAAGAAAATCGAAGATGGATTTACTTTTTGAAATGAAAGTTCACTATTCCGCCCTTTTTACTGAAAACACTCTCGAGCGTTCGATTGACTTCTGATTGACAATGACCTCTGATGTATAAATCCAAAAATATTGGGAGACTCATTGGCATGAGTACTATTGAACCAACCCATTGATGAAAAATAAAGAGGTTGTTTGAAGAAAATCGAAGAAGGGATTACTTTTTGAAACGAAAGTTCACTATTCCGTCCTTTTTACTGAAAACACTCTCGAGCGTTCGATTGACCTCTGATTAAAAATTCAAGAACATGGATGGATTTCTTGGGCGATTTTCTATAGAGACGGATTGTCAAAACAAGACTCAAATCAATACAAAAGATTTCATAGAAATTCGAAAATCACATATTTATGGAAAAATACTATTCGCAGGTTTACCCTTTACGATTTTCAACTTCAGGACTCATGTAGAGGTTAGATTAAAATCATGAAAACACCAGCGGCTTCCTTTAGGTCATTATGTTTCAGAAAAGACCAATATTGACTATATTCCGACGAAAATTGCAAAATCTCATAATCGATTTTCATATAAAAGACATAAAAAGTCCCGACTTATATCTGTTTAACTTTATTTTAGTTCCAATTCTTTTCTTTAGTTTTCTAAATGAATTTAAAAAACTCACTAAGATATTATGAAATAATGGGGTGTTACAGACTACACCCCTTGTTGCCCGACTGCTTGGGTCTAGATCATCTGGAACTACATCTAAATCTCTATGGCGACTAGGACTCTCTTCGGATCACAATTTCAAAATGCCTAGATTACCTTCCTCAGTTGTTGGTACACTAACCGTTCTCCCAGCAGTTAGCTTGCCATACTTACTGTTGCCGCCCGTTGGTCTACCCACTACAAAAAAATTGCGTTTTAGCGACGGATTTAACGACGGAATAAAATCCGTCGCTATATTAACGACAAATTAACGACAGATTGTGAATGAGACGTTTAACGACGGATTAACGACGGATTTTTCCGTCTTTAATGTAACGACAGAAAAAATCCATCGTTAAAAATTGAATTTAATATTTTTAATTTTTTTTTAATATAACGACGGACTAACGACGGATTTTTCCGTCGCTACGTTAAAGACGGAAAAATCCGTCATTAGAAATTAATTTTTTTAATTTTTAATTTTTTTTAATATTTTTTTAAATTTAACGACGGACTAGCGACGGAATAATTACGTCATTAATTTTTTTTAATTTTTTTTTATTTTTTCCATTTTTTTTTATTTTTTTAATTTTGATTGTTTTTTAATTTTTAATTTCCCAATTAATACTTAATTTATGAATTTGAAATTAATTTTTTTAAAATTTTGATTTTTTATTTATTTTATTTTTCAGATTTATTTTATTTTTTATTTTTTTATATTTTATATTATTTTTTAATTTTATTAATATTTTATATTATTTTTTAATTTTTTGATATTTATATTATTTTTTAATTTTTTTTATTTTTCAATTATGAATATGAATTTTTTTTAATATTTTTATTTTTTTATTAATTTTAATATATTATATCTTTTGTTATATTTAAATTACTAATTTATTACTTTTTAATAATATTTTATTTTAATAATTTTTAGGACTTTATATTATATAATTATTTAATTTGGAAATAAAAAATCAATGAAAATAGGTTTTGTGTGTGTATATATATATATATATACTAGTTGTATATTTTAACATAAATACCTTCTAGCCTACTTGGTTAGAGCCTTAGGGCATAGGGCCATTGTCCCGTGTTCGAATCCTCTTGAGCGCAGATTTCGCCTGAATTAATTCAGGCTCGTCCACGGCTCGGCTCGAGCCGCGGCTCATGCCCCCCCGGCTCGGCGGCTCGGCTGGTTTTTTTTTTTAAGAATTCGGCAATAAGTTAGCGATGGATAAATTTCGTCGTTAATTCTGTCGTTAACATTTTCCCGTCGTTAAAATGATTTTACAACCAGAGGTTTAACGACGGATTGGATCCGTCGTTAAATTGATTTAACGACGGATTTTTGATGTTTAACGATGGAAAAATCCGTCGCTAAAACACGATTTTTTTGTAGTGACGATTCTACTTTTCGAGATAATAGGCGGTTAGTTACGTATATGTGCTTGAAGTCTTCGTCTGCTTTATCGAGCTCCGAAACCTACCTTACCGACTTAAAGTAGTTAATAATATCTGCATGACTGCTGACTTACTGGCCAAAAAAAATTTGTCCCCGAAATTTAATTCCCCTCAATAGGAGATCTGGATACTTCTTCAAGAATCCACAACCTTACTAGAACCATATTGGTTCAAAATATTTACTAGGTTTATAACTTTAGATATTATGGCTAAGAATAGTCTGAGACCTTTCTTTATGGATTAGTCATCACCGATAACTATTTCTTTTCCTTTCTTTATGGAAGTTCATATTAAATGTCTGTTAGTGGTAGTTGGTATTAAGTGAGTTTTTAATCATGAGAATGTGTAGAGTTCCAATTTTTGTCCTTTTTTTCTAAATTTATAGAACACGTCCATTTTTTTTTAATTTTAAATTATTATAATTTTCTGTTTCATTTGGCATTAATCACGCACTTCATTATGCATAATCATTTTTCCTTTTTTTTTTCTAATGAGTCAATATCGATTTTTTTTACTTATTCTATTTTTAGTAGCATTAACCACACGTTTCATTACTTATTCAGTTTTATTTTTTGGAAATGAATATATGTGTTCGATGGTGGAATCATGTTGTGGTAGTGGATATTTAAGTGTAGTATTTAATCATGACAATGTGTATAGTTCTATATTTTTCTTTGTTTTATAAAAAAGTACAATTTTATTTTTAAAGTACTACAAATTTTAGTTTCAATTGGCATTAACTACACATAGCAATATGCATTTGGGGCAGACTCCTGTTAGACCGTCTATCGGATCCCTTTACGTTAGACGGATATTATTTGACCCATCAAAGTGGTTCCCCCTCCTTTTTCTTTTTCTTTTTTATTTTTTAATGGTTCCCCTATCCCCTCTTTTCTTTGATATTCAATTATTATTTTTACATCTAACTCTTTTCTCTCTTTTTTTTCGGGCAAAAACTGCCACCCCCCACCCCACCCACCCCCACCCCCTCTCTCTAACGCAAACTCACGCCCAACTCAATACTTTTTTTTCCGACAAAAACTGCCACCCCCACCCCATCTCTCTAACATAAACTTACACACAACTCAACACTTTATTTTCTTTTTTTTTTTCGATTCCAATTCACGCTTCACTACGAAGAGTTAGAGGTTATATGTTTTTTTTTGCAATGATTTTATATTTCATTAGATGTTCTTGCCTCTCACGACATTCTTTCACCAGACTTAATACTTAGGAATTAGGACATAGGAAAATGAATAAAAAACTAAGGAAAAAAACTTCGACAGCGTTATGTCCACACCGCACCAATAGTCGATTCTTGAAGATGGTTGTGTGTTAAGATGAAAATAATACAAAAATAAAAAAGGTACTCTACACTTTGGTACTATTGTCCTTTGTTCATTGAAGAGATAATTTACGAAATATTAGAAACAAGGGAACACAGAATAAGTATGATCTAACGAATCTATAACATCTTTGATCAGAGTAAATATGTTATTGAGAGCACAACATAATGTTGCATACATCATTGACGATGTGTTTGGAAATTTCCCTATGCTCGTCTACTTTCCAATCTAGGTTTTCAAGTTTCTTTGTTAAATGCCTCTTTGTCAACTGCAAAGATGGAAACAAAGGTGCTGTTAAGGAAATGGTACTCCTAGAGAAGGAACGCAAAAGATTCATCCATAATGAATGATACTTCACATCAATGTTAATGATATTTTACCGGATAAAAGTTATATTTTCATTAAAATAAAAATTACCGATGATTAAGCATTAATTATTAAATTAACGATAAAGAAGTATCATTAATTATGAAGTAAGTATCACTATTAATAAAAAATGAAGTATCATGTTCAATTTTTGAATTGCAACATTTTGTTTTATGTAGCTAATGATTCAATTTTTGAATTGCAATATGTTTGAACTGATATTTTTCTTTATAATTAGTGATAGTTTCTTCGGCGATTAGTGATACTGTTCTTCTAATTAGTGATACTTTCTTCTGCAATTAGTGATACGTTTCTTCTAATTAGTGATACTTTCTTCTGCAATTAGTGATACTTTTCTTTCTAATTAGTGATACTTTCTTCTGCAATTAGTGATACTTTTTTCCGTAGTAATGAGACTCCACTTCACCCCATAAATAATGATACTCATATGTGAGTTAATAATACTTGTCTAAATAGATAAAAGTAAACAAAAATAAATAGTTTTTGGGAAAAAATAATTTTTAAAAACAAGTAGTTTGTTAGGCAATTTGTACTATAATAGAATTGGTACCCACACCCAATGATTGACACATTGTACTTTTGTCAGGCATTAAATGCACCCTAACAACCGAAACCCTAATTCTAAAAATAAAACCCTAACAATTCTAAATGCCTCAATTATATTTGAGTAAGCCTCGATTAATTTTTAGCCTCGGTTAGTTATTGAAAATTTCCTTGATTTAAATTACAAGACTCGATTAATTTTTAGCCTCGATTATTTTTTAAAAAGTGTCTCAATTGAAATGTCTCGATTAATTTACAAAACTGGTCTCGATTATTTTTTAAGAAGCCTCAATTACTAGTTAAAAGTAATCGAGGCTTTTAAGATCAGGGCCTCGATTATGATTATTTAAGAAGAAATGATTATTTGTTAAATTTAATTGATTATTTAGTTAGAAGTAATCGAGGCTTCTTAAAAGCCTCGATTATGATTATTTAAGAAGAATCGATTATTTGTGAAGAAGCCTCGATTATTTAGTTAAAACTAATCGAGGCTTATTATAAGCCTCGATTATTTAAGAAGAATTGAACCTTTTTGAAGAAGTCTCGATTATTAATTAAAATTGTCCGATTATTTTTTTAAAAAGCCTCGATTATTTTTTTAAAATTGTCTCGATTATTTTTTAAAGAGCCTCAATTATTTATTAAAAAAATACATAGATTAATTTTAAGAGATTCTCGATTAATATCTAACTAGCCACGATTAATGAATGCATTTATTTCTTTCTTGTGTAGCTGAGTTTCAATAAATAAAAAGAATAAAGGTAAATGGCTTCATTAAATGAAAAGAAAGAAAGGTAGGCAGCCGAATTTAATACATGTTAAGGTTAGTGACTTCATTATATAAAAAGAAGGGAAATGTTGGACCGAATTAATGAAAAGAAGGGTAGGTAGGACCGAATTTAATACAATTTCATGTTTTGTGACGAGGTAGGTTAAATTTTTGAATAAATAGACGAGCTCGCTATTCACACTACAATACAAATCTCCACTATAGTAGAAGCTTTTATTCACACTACAATGCAAATCGATGAAGAAGAGCAAAAGTTGGAGAAATTTTTTGGAGTAAGGGGGCGAAAGAAAAGATTTTTCTGAAGAAAAACGTAGTGCACAAGAAACTTTCAAAGGTACATTTTGTACTCTCCATTTTTTTGAACTTATTTTGCAAATATTTATTATTTTGATTATATATTGCATGTGTTGTTAGATTTAATTTGAAAATAAGCGACCTTGATAGATTTGCATGTCATATTCTTTAATCTGTAATATATTGATGAGTTGCATATCGTAGACTATAATCGTGGCTATTAGAAGTAATCTAGTTGTTTTTTAGAATTAGTGGAGGCTCTTAGAATTAATTGAGGCTATTCTAAATTTAATCGATGTCTTTTTTATATTAATCGAGGATATTGTTAGAATAATCGATGCTTCTAGGATCAATCGATGTTAACTCCAATTTAATGGAGGAATAATTTGAATTCATTCTAAATTTAATCGATGCCCTTTGAGTATTAATTGATGATTATTTTAAAATAATCAATGACTTTTTGATTAATCGATGAATATTGTAGATTAATCGATGCCTTTTTTGAATAATCGATGCTTTTAGTATTAATCGATTTGAGTAATAGTGGCTAGAATTAATCGATGTCTCTTATGAATAATCGATGATTAATTTAGAATAATCGATGCCTTTAAGTATTAATCGATTAGAGTAATAATGGCTAGAATTAATCGATGCCTTTTTTGAATAATCGATTATTATTTTAGAATAATTGATGCCTTTGAGTATTAATCGATTAGAGTAATAGTGGCTAGAATTAATCGATGCATTTTATATAATTAAATGATGTATTGCTTTGTTTAGACTAATCGATGCATTTTTATATAATTAATCGATGCATTGTACTCGAGGAAATAATAGTGGCTATTTGAACTAATCGATGGTATAACTCGAGGAGATTTATTTAACTTAATCGGGACTATTTGAATTAATATAATTAATCGATGACTCTTTATAAATTGCAGATGGTTAGACGTCACATTATTGTATGACACAGTGGACGATGGGAGAGATCAGAATATGTAGATGGAGACAAGCAACTCGTGACGATTTCATCCGATAAGCTGTGTTTTAACTCACTGGTGAGGGAGGTTCACAAGTTGTTGCGGACTGACCCGAACATGATCGAGTATGAATTATTTTACCTCACCAGCAGCAATACTGGCAGACGGATCAGAGCATTTCTACAAGATGATGGAGATTTGCTCGATTTGCTTCACGAGCAGACTACTGAGATGGTCGTGTACGTGATTTCAAGATAATTGGAAGGTTTTGAAGCCGGGCCATCTATGAGGGACGACTATGATCCTGACTTTCCACATATCTATGAGGGTTTGAGTAACCCTGTTGACGAAGAAGCACAAGCAGAGACGCATGCTGATACTAGAGAAGAAGAGAGAGAAGGAGAAGAAGAGGGAGAAGGAAAATAAGAGGAGGAAGAACAAGAACAAGAAGAGGTGAATGATAGAACGAGGTTGGAGGAATCACTATTGACATAATTCAGTGGATGGCTTCATTCTTCTGCTGATCGTACAAACAGATTGTTGTGCTTGATGGGAGTGGTCCCACCATCTATCACTGGTGTTCCGTTCAGAGCTGACGGGCCTTCGAGCAATTGGGTGGTTCCCCTTGCTGATTGGGACATTGCGGGCCCACTGTCTTGGGATGAAGGACCAGCACCACAATCAGATACACTACACCAGGGAGCTATTTTTCGGACGAAAGATGATCTGGCTCTGGCGGTCGGTATCTATCACATGCAGAATCGAGTGGAGTATGTCATGTGTCGCTCGAATAGGTCACGATTGGGCTACATTTGCAAGCATGGTGGTGATTGCCTATTCAAGTGCTTTGCGGTTGCTGATTGGTCCCGTTCACACTGTCCCGTACGACGCTACGGGTTCATGACATCTAATGCGACGGAGAGTCTCAATGCTCGTCTGTTGTGGATAAGGAGGTTATCTGTTTGCTCACTGTTTGAGATGTTTAGATCAATTGTTGAGCAGTTGTTCGTCGAGCGACGTGTGGCAGCACAAGGCTCAAATTATGTGTTGACTGATGGCATCGCGCTGAAGCTTTCAGAAAACATCGATAAGGGACGCTGCTATGCCGTGCGGCCCACTACATTAGCAACTTTATGGAAAGTCGAGCTTGGGAGGGAGGTCTACATTGTCGATCTTCAGAACCGGACCTGTGACTATCTTGAGTTCGAGCTGGACTTGATCCCCTGTTCTCATACGGCAGCGGTTATCTGGTATGACATTTAAATCTCCATTTGTTCTTATTTGTTTACATGTACCTAATCAATTGCGTTTAACTTTATTTTCCCTTTCGCAGTTGTACTAGGGCGGCTATATATGATTATGTGGACAGGTGTTACAAGGTGGAGAGCTTGGTCGACATGTATAACTCGGTCATCAGGGGTCTGCCTCATCCAGAACAATGGATTATGCCCGATGCATTTGGATCACGAGTGGTTTTGGCGCCAGAGATCAGACAACGTGCTGGGCGTCCATCTATATCCAGAGCTTGAGCCCCGTTTGAGACCTTATCCAGTGCACGGAGGCAGTTTTGCACTAGATGCCATGGATAGGGGCACAACAGGGGTGTATGCACAGCCCATTTCCCTATTGGCGGTGTTGATCTGAATTCACCGCTCGAAGATGTTCCGCAGAGAAGGGCGCCTAAGAAGTGCAGCATTTGCGGTAGTACGGAGCATACACGTCCCACATGTCCGGTTTGATTGTCGGCCGACAAAATTTAGTCGATGCAATTGTTTTAAATTAATTGTCAGCACGATAGGATTTATTGAATTTCTTGATATTTAGATCTTGTGGGAAATCTATTGAACTAATATTGATAAATGTCTATAAGCAATCATAATATAACAACAAACGATAATATAAGAAATGTTAAAAGGGTACATAAAAAATACATATCCTCAATGTCACATGCTCAAAGAGTAGGCCTACCAGAATAAGTCAACGAGTATATCCTAGACCCTATCACCTTCCGATAATCATGTAATTTAGCCTCCGATAAATCAAGGTCAGGGTCTCCACCCAGCAGACGATCCACATACATACATGCATATACTCCGCAGCTCTTGCTATCCGTCTGCATATACTGATCGTGAATGCTCTTGTCCAAAGTCATCTCAAAAGCACAGCGGGCAGGCATGCATACGACCGCCTCTCCAAAATCCGGCGAGCTAGAGTAGACGTGGTAGTAGATGAAGTAGTGGCATCAACTCCCTGTCTCACGTCTGGTACAACTTCGTGTCACTCAGATCGTCCATTTGAAATAGAAAAGAGTCATATAACTCCACTACCCAGTCTGTCAGTCGAACACGGACCACGACCCAGTGCTGTTTGGCGATGTTACAAACCACGATCGTCTGCAACATAATATTGAAATCATATTATGATTAATTATAGTAAATCACAATCGAGATCCGATAAATTAATCCGTGAAGTAAACTTACATAATCTTTTCCCCTCCATGGCACATGATACGGACCATCCTCATCCGTGATCCGATGTATAAGACCGGATGGAGGTCTCCAGTGTCGGTAGTGATCATCCTCATATGTCCGTAAGCAATCAAGGTCAAGAGAATGAAGGACCTTCCACTCTCCGACGAGGGCCTCCTGCAAAAAATCAATCACAATTAAGTCACAATCAAAAATCAATTACACAATAAGCTCGTCAAAAAAACTAAATGAACTCACATATAGCCCACTAGCAGCCAACACTGTCCTACACTTAGGGTCTCTCTTGACTCATTGAGTGGTCGCGGTCATGAAGTAGCTAAGCATCATCTCACGTATCTCAGGGTTCAGGTCCTCAAGCTCATCAAACAAACCCTGCCATACTGGCAGATTGTTGGCCTACATGATGACGTTCGTCCCGTCACCCTCCTGCCTAAAGCGTACGTAAACTGTCGTGAGGACCGCATCATCAGCAGCGTTCCAGAGCTGCTGTGTGGAGTTGTATCCAGCAGGTCATGGTGCGGATGTGCTGGTGCTAGGACCCCCTCTACTGTAGAGCCTGACGGGCACTCTCAGGACATGGAGTGGACGCACTACTGTCGCTCAGCTCCGGGCTGTGGTGGTCTCTAAAGTCAGGTGTGGGTGACCTCCAAGCGCGGCTACTCAGACCAGCTAATTTCTGATCAATAGCTCGGTCCACGTACTCCTGGACACGGGGCAAAATAGTCATGTCAATAAGCTCCCTGACACGGGGCATCACAGCATCCACAACCCTCTGCAGGAAACTCTCTGAGGGCTCCCCACTGCTCTGAGATTGATCCCTCCTCGAACGCTTTCTTCTCCAAGCTCGAGGTTGGGTTACCACTACAAGTATTCTTAGAGCGTGGATTTTAAACCCATTCCCTCTAGCAACTTAGCCATTTGATCTTGGTTTGACCCTTTGGTTAGCGGATCCGCTAGATTATCTATTGACTTCACATAGTCAACTGAGACAATCCCACTTGAGATCATATGCCTCACAGTATTATGTCTCCGATGTATGTGTCGAGACTTACCATTGTACATAGCATTGTGTGCTCTCCCAATAGCCGCTTGACTATCACAGTGAATCATCACTGACAACACTGGTTTTTTCCAACATGGAATGTCTTCTAGAAAGTTGCGAAGCCATTCTGCTTCTTCACACGCTTTATCCAAATCGATGAACTCAGATTCCATGGTAAAGCGGGCTATACAAGTCTGTTTCGTGGATTTCCACGACACTGCTCTACCACCGATAGTGAAAACAAATCCACTGGTCGAGAATGAATCTTTTGTGTCTGATATCCAATTCGCATCACTGTACCCTTCAAGTACAGGAGAAAACCTTGTATAATGTAGCCCGAAGTTCAAAGTATACTTTAAGTATCCTAGAATTCGTACTAGAGCTTTCCAATGCTCTTTGCTTGGATTGATCGTGTACCGAGTCAACTAGTTCACAGAACATGCAAGATCAGGTCTAGTGTAGTTAGTGATGTACATCAAACTCTCAATGACCCTTGCATACTCTTCTTGAGCTATCGGTTCTCCCCGGTTTTTGCTCAAGCGTACATTGAGTTCCAACGGGGTCTTAGCCGGCGGACTTTCAAAAGCGTTGAATTTCTGAAGCACTTTCTCTACGTAATGAGATTGTGTTAAGATAATTCCACCACTTGTCTGTACTATCTTGATTCCTAGAATCACATCGGCTAAGCCCATATCTTTCATGTTGAAATTTCATTTCAACATTTGTTTTGTTTCAACAATCACTTGGTGTCCACTGCCCATGATTAACATGTCATCTACATAAAGACAGACTATGACATAGCCATCAGAACTGCTCTTTATATACACACGTTTATCACACTGATTAATTTTGAAACCATTTGATAACATCACGTTATCAAACTTCAGGTGCCACTAAATAGGTGCTTGTTTCAGACCGTACAACGATCTAACAAGTTTACACACCTTTCGTTCTTGCCCTGGTACAACAAACCCTTCAGGTTGTTCCATGTATATTTCATCCTCCAGCTCACCATTCAGAAACGCGGTCTTTACATCCATCTGATGAATTTCAAGATTGTGCAAAGCAGCAATCGCTAAAAGCACCCGAATAGATGTAATTCTTGTTACTGGTGAGTAGGTATTGAAGAAATCATACCTCTCTTTTTGTCTAAAGCTTTTGGCAGCCAAACAAGCTTTATACTTATCAATAGAACCATCTGCCTTATATTTTCATTTTAGGATCCACTTGCATCCTAACGGCTTACACCCACTTCGGAGATCCGTCAACTCCTAAGTGTGATTTTGCATGATGGAATCGATTTCACTGTTGATAGCTTCTTTCCAGAACGTAGTATCTGGACTAGATAGAGCTTCTTTCAAAGACTTTGGCTCATCATCTAGCATATAGATGATGAAATCCGGACCAAAAGTCTTAGCCATCCTAGCTCGCTTGCTACGTCTCGGTTCTTCATCCACAGGATCAGAACTAGTAGCAGCTTCAGAAGTTCGTTTCTCAGAACTATCTTATGCTCTATCCTTATCTTTACAAGGATAGACATTCTCAAAGAATATAGTATTCCTCGACTCCATCATTGTTCCTTCAGTCAACTCGGGAATCTCCGATTTATGAATAAGAAAACGATATGCACTACTGTTAAGTGCATACCTAATAAAGATACAATCAACCATTTTAGGGCCGATTCTAACTTGTTTAGGAAGTGGCACTTCAACTTAGCCAAACACCCCCACATTTTGAGGTATTTATAAGACGGCGTGCGTCCTTTCCACAACTCGTAAGACGTCACATCCTTACTCTTAAGTGGAATTTTGTTCAGGATATAGTTGGCTATCAACACAGCTTCCCCCCACAAGTTCTGTGGTAATCCTGAACTTATCAACAAAGCATTCATCATCTCCTTAAGAGTTCGTTTTTTGCGTTCAGCAACACCATTAGACTGTAGTGAATAGGGTGCCGTAGTTTGATGAATTATACCCGCCTCTTCGCATAACTATTCAAACGGAGTAACATACTCTCCACCTCTATCACTTCGAATTGCTTTAATTCGACAGCATAGTTGATTTTCGGCTTCATTTTTGAAGTTCTTAAAAGCTTCAATTGCCTCCTCTTTACTTCTTAAAAGATAAAGATAACAATATTTTGTGCAATCGTCAATAAAAGTAATAAAGTACTTTTTACCGTCTCTAGTTTGCACAAAATTTAAGTCACACACGTCTGTGTGAATTAGCTCTAGAGGTTTAGTGCTCCATTCAACCGATTGAAATGGTAACTGTTGGTTTTGTATACTAGAAGACTTGTCTTTGTATACTTTTCTGATGATATGATGATATGAAATGAAAGTTATTGCAGTCACTGTTTGCATTTAGATTATGTTCTATAATTGTTCTATGCAATGTTCCATATACTTACATTGTAGATGATATGGTGTGGAGAGTCACACGGTAAGATCATATAATTAGAACCTTGTATTGTATTAAAGAGATCACGGCTTAGATGGTCCTGAACACACCATCGGTACACCGTAGAATAATCTGATAAGATTATTCTAGTACACTCACTGTGTATTAAGAAGGATCACGATAGGATACTATTCTCTGTCTCTGACCCAGTTACTGCGAGAATAAAGATCCACAGAGTTCGGTTTCTGAACTCATGTGATATTGGCGAGCATATGTTTGCGTTGTTTATTACTTTGATTTATCAATGTGTAAGATCTTTTCGTAGATTGAATTCGATATCTTGGGTAATAACAATGTATACATGATGTCTCGAGCAGTATGCATGAGCACCGTGTCCTGGTGCGCCAGGTTGATGATGTTCTCTTGAGGAAACACAAGTTCATGTTGAAACCCTGCAGGTGGAATTTATTCCTTATATGATAAAGATTGTGTGGTACTACTCGAGGTTTTAGATGTTAATTAATTGTAGTTGTCAGAGACTGACATAATTAATTAATGAACATTATATCTTAAACACGGGGAATGGCTGGACTAAAGGAGAAAGCATATTCGTAAATATGTATTAAATTGGTAGGTCAGTTTTACTTCTTTAGCGGAATAAAAGTAAAACTTAATTTATTTAATTATATCCTAAGGTTATTGGATATTAGATATTAAATAAATTAGTGGGCCAATTTAATATTCTTCTAGATCCTTGTTGTAGCCCAATATGACTGAAAGTGGACTGGATATAGAACTTGAGATAGAGGCCCAGCCTAGTAGGGCTGGAACATGAAATTTCGCCCCTCCCTATACATAAAGGGAGGGGGGGCACGAAATTTACACAATATTATCATAAGAAATCAGCCCCTCTGTCTCTCAAAGTTATCCACAGAATTCACAATTCTATCTAGTAGATTTCAGCCCACTCTGAATCTAGATACAGTCCGGGAATACAACATAAGATCTTGTAGTGGAATTGTGCAGTGTCCGTGTGTGACATAAGTGGCGCCTATCATTGTCCATTCAACATCAAGATTAGATCTGTAATCTTGTCCTCAGACCGTCTGTCGATTTGTAAGTAGATTCATTTTCTATGTCTTCTGCTTTATTAGAATCGAATATGTTTTGCATGCTATTTGATTAGACTGTGATAAACATGCATGTTACATAAAATTATGATTTGCATGAAAATGGATTAATGAACAACCAAATAGATCCTGCGGTGGTTTAATTCGAAAAAACCCCAACAGTGGTATCAGAGCCAGGTTTTGGCACTGTTCTAGGATTAATCCGAGCATGAATTCGATATATATATATATATATTTAAATTTGATGTTAAATTTATAGTTCTTAAATTTTCAGATTTAAATATGCATATATGTTGATTTTTATGGTATTCAAGACTTGGAAGAATTTTGGATTGAATTCGAAAATTGTAGTTTTGAATTGTTGGAATTTTTGAACATGATGAGATATAGATTTGGGATGATATTTGATGTCTTCAAATTTCCAGATTTGTGTCTCATTATTTTTGAAAATTTGGTGATCAAATTTTCAAATTTGATTTGTTAAAAATTCCCTAATTTTGTGTTAAAATTTTCAAACACTATAATTAAATTTGGATGGATTTTTGATCAACATCAAAATTTCCAGATTTAATTTGGATAGGGTTCGAAATTTTTGGTGATTAGAATTGGATTTGGTGATTTTTGATGTATATCAAAAGTTACAAAATTCTAATCTATATAGGTTTGAAATTAGAATTTTAAATTTGATAATTTTTGAAGTGGATCAAAATTTTCATATTTTAATTCTTGAAAATTTCAAAACCTATAGCTATATTATTTGGAATAGTTTTTTGATTAATGTCAAAATTTCCAAATGTGAAATATAGTGTATTTTTCGATTTTTAATAAATTAATTTGGAGAAGATTTTGATGAAAATCGAATTTTCAGATTTATTTATTAGGATGGATCGAAATTTATGTATATTGGATTTAGATTTGATGTTATTTGATGTATATCTTGATTTACCTAATATTAATCTAGATAGATTTGAAAATAGAATTTTAAATTTGAAAGAATTTGAAATGGATCAAATCTCCATTTTATTATTTGGATAATTTCGAAATCTATGGGATTAAATATTGGATAAGGTGGTTTTTGGATGTATACAAATAATTATCAAAATCCAATTATGATAAGAATTTGATTTTGGATAGGATTTGGAAGATTTTGAAGAGGATCAAATCTTCAAACCTTATCCTTAAAGATTTAGATTTTTATGGATAATATTTGGATTAGATTTTTGATATAAATCAACATATCCAATTATTATTTAATTAGGGTGGCTTGAAAATATTAAATAAATTTGGTGGATAATTACAAATAATTTCCATATTTATTTTAAGGATATTTTCGAAAAATACAAGTTTAGAATTGGTGGATAATTATTTTAATTTTCAATTTTTATCTTGTGGATAATATCGAATTAATTAATTTAATTAATTGTTAAATTCGATTATTATTTAATATTCATGCATAGATATCATATGTTATTTTATGTGGATCATTTAATAAATGATTGTTGGATTTGTAGACTGTGTTTGTTTGCAGGTTTACCAACTATCATGGCTCCTTTATTTTATGTGATGTATGTTTATGTTGAATGAATGTTGGCAGTATGCCGGTTTGGCTACGTGATTTTTATCCATGAGAAAATCCATGGATTAGGTCTAAGTTTTATTTTACGCTGTTTTAATGTAATAGATATAAAACTGTTAGGCCGAGTTTTGAGTTGTAATTTTTATTCTAGCAATATTAGATTTTTCCTTTTGGAATAGATAGTCTGTATTGAATAAAGATCGGAGATCAACTCAAAGAAGGAAAGTAGTTCAGCACCAAAGTTCATCGGTTCACGTCCCGAAACCCTAGATGAAGCTAGGGTTTTCGGCGAGGCGCGGTGAAGGGGCGGCGGCCAAGCCTGTTTCCAGAGCTGACTTTTCATTTTTATCTCATCAATCAACATGAGATATAAGTCATGATAGTTGGATTATTATTATTGATTATTATGTTGAAGCATGCAATGGATGTTTTTCATTTTATGTGATGTTTGCATGTTCGATAATGGGATAAAATGAAACCTCAAACATAAATAACTAAGTGGGAGAGATTCATACCAAAGTATGTAGAAATCTCATACGGTCTCCATTAATATCTGGTTTAATTGAGAAATGATGGGCATGCGCATTGACATCGGTCTTCCTCCATATCGGATGTGTCATATCACAGATTTCTCTAGAAATTAAATCTCCTAAATGGATAGCTGTAGAACACTATTAGAACTAACTGACTCCTCCATCTGGAGCAGTTAAATTTGAATAGTGATCTTGGTGCGAAGATAATGGTATGCACACTTAGATATAATTTATTGATAAACGTCCACACGATCGTGGCTTATCAGTTAGACGATTACATGACCGTGTTTTTATCCAGCTATTAATTTGCTTGTTGTAAGGAAATTCAACTGGAGGAAAATTAAAGGTTTAACCTATTTAAAAATGAGATTTATAAACGTCCACACGATCGTGGCTTATAAAATTTTTTTTTGAAGTGTCGGTGGAAAAGTATATAATTTTTGTGAGGTTTTCAATTATATACTGTTTATCCTAAACGTATTTTGTGACTATACTGCATGTCTTAATTTCAGTTATTTCATATCATCAATGGCACTCTCCAATCTGTCCTCAATCCTCAAAGAAAACAAACTTGTCGGTGAAAACTATAATGACTGGAATCGTAACCTTAACTTGGTACTTGTTGCTGAGGGACACAAGTTTGTACTTGAAGAGGTTTGTCCTCAGATGCCAGATGAGGGTTCTGACGAAGCCCAAAAGGTTGCATATGATAAGTGGGTTAGGTCTAATGAGATAGCGCGCTGTTACATCTTGGCATCTATGTCAAGTGTGCTGCAACATCAACATGAGCCTATGAAAACCGCTTATGATATCATGTACAACCTTAGGCAGCTATTCGATCATCAGAACCGCTCAGCACGCCATTTGGCAATGAAGAAACTAATGGATGCGAGAATGTCTAACTCCACACCTATTAGGGATCACGTTCTCATGATGATGGGGTATTTATTTGAGATCGAGACCTTGGGTGGAGAGCTAGATGGCGATTCTCAAATCGACATTGTTCATCATAGCTTGTCCTCGAAGTTTGAGCAGTTTAGGCTGAATTTTAACATGACTAAAAGGGATGTCAGCCTGACTGAACTGCTCATAGACCTTCAGGCGGCTGAATTGTTCCAAAAGAGCAGTCTTGAGGCCCACATAGCTGAAAAAGGAACGTCTTCTTCTGGTGGAAAAAGGAAGAAGAGAAACGCACCTAAGAAGGCTGCAGATGAGGCGCCTAAGGCAAAGAAGCCAAAGGCAAAGATTCCTCCCAAGGAATTCAAGTCGAAGACTAAGTGTTTCAAGTGCGGCCAACCAGGTCACTGGAAGGCGGCGTGTCCTAACAAGAAGAAGAAGAGAGGTACATCTCACACTCTGGTTGTAGAAACATGTTTAGCAACTTTTTCTACCCAGTCATGGGTAGTAGATACTGGAGCTACTGATCATGTTTGCATGTCTTTACAGGGGTTCCTGGTAAAAAGACAGCTGAGTGAGAATGAGATCACTGTCTACATGGGCAATGCTACAAGAGTGGCGGCTATTGCAGTGGGAGACGTTGTTTTACCTTTCAGTAGTGATAAAACTTTGGTTTTGAAAGATTGTCTTTATGTGCCTGGTTTTAGGCGAAACTTAATTTCAGTTTCTAAATTGATTATGGATGGATATTTTGTTTCTTTTGATAACAAAGTAGTTATCTTTAGTGGTAAACATTTTATCTGTTCTGGCACATTGGATGGACACTTATACTTTCTTAAACCAACTGAAAACACTACACAAAGACAACTGTTGAATACATCGATCATAAACCCTAACAAGAGAGAAAAGAACCTTCAGAATTAAATCAAACCTATCTTTGGCATCTAAGGCTAGGTCATATTAACCTTAAGAGGATACAAAGCTTTGTAAATGATGGACCATTGTCTTCTTTGGTACTGGAATCATTTCCTTTATGTGAATCCTGTTTGGAAGGTAAAATGACCAAGCGTCCTTTCCAGTCAAAAGGAAATAGATCCGAAGGGATATTAGATTTGATTCATTCTGACCTGTGTGGCCCTATGTCAGTTCAAGCTCGAGGAGGGTTCAAGTATTTCATCACTCTCATTCATGATTACTCTAGACACGGTTATATCTATCTGTTACGTCGTAAGTCTGAATCCTTTGAGAAATTCAAAGTGTTTAAGGCAGAAGTAGAGAAACGAACAGGCAGAAGTATCAAGTCACTACGTTCTGATCATGGTGGCGAGTACCTCTCGAGTGAATTTAGGGATTACATGGCAGAGAATGGGATTACCTCCCAGTTGACTGCGCCGGGAACACCACAACAGAATGGTGTGGCGGAAAGAAAAAATCGTACATTGTTAGAGATGGTTAGATCGATGATGAGTTATTCTGAGTTGCCCATTTCGTTCTGGGGATATGCTCTGGAAATAGCAGCCTATATTCTTAACTTGGTTCCGTCAAAATCAGTTCCTTCTACGCCCACAGAATTATGGACTGGACGAAAGCCCAGTTTGAACCATCTTCGGATTTGGGGTAGCCCTGCACATGTGTTGGATAAGGAAGCTGATAAGCTGGCTCCTCGTACTGATGTAAGGCTATTCGTTGGATATCCTAGAGGAACGAAAGGTGGTTTATTTTATAGTCCTAAGGATCAGAAGATCATTGTTAGCACCAATGCTCGATTCTTAGAGGAAGACTATGTGATAAACCACAAACCAAGGAGTCAAATCATGCTTGAGGAGTTAAGGAGAGGATCAAATCCTACACCAGTTGTACAAGAAGAGGAACCACCAAACACTGCACAACGTGTCACAGAAGTACAGGAACAGTCTCGTCGCAGTGGGAGGGTTGTACACCAACCTAATAGATTCATTGGTCTGGGAGAGGCTTCAGATTTCCCAGAGGGACTAAATGAATTGGATCCCAAGACCTATGACGAGGCAATTCGAGATAAAGATGCAGATTCTTGGAAAACTGCAATGGAATCTGAGATTGGATCTATGGATCACAATCAAGTCTGGGAGCTCGTAGAACCACAAGATGGGATTAAACCCATTGGGTGTAAGTGGATCTACAAGCACAAGAGAGGAGCTGACGGGAAGGTTGAAACCTTCAAAGCTAGATTGGTGGCGAAAGGGTACACTCAGAAAGAAGGGATCGATTATGAGAAAACCTTTTCACCGGTAGCCATGCTTAAGTCAATCTGGATTCTCTTATCAATTGCCGCTCATTTAGATTATGAGATCTGGTAGATGGATGTCAAGACAGCTTTCCTAAATGGAAGTCTTGAAGAAAACATTCACATGAGACAACCAAAGGGATTTATTGCTAAAGGCCAAGAGCACTTGGTGTGCAAGCTTAAGAGATCCATTTATGGACTTAAGCAGGAATTGAGATCTTGGAATATCCGATTTAATGAGGTTATCCAGTCATATGGATTCGTTCAAAGTCCGGATGAGAGTTGTGTGTACAAGAAATGTGATAGAAACGTGGTGTCATTCCTCGTACTTTATGTTGATGACATCTTGCTTATTGGAAACAGTAAGAAGGAGTTATCTAACATTAGGGTGTGGTTGTCCAAATAGTTCGATATGAAGGATCTGGGTGAAGCCGGACATGTCCTTGGTATCAAGATCATTCGAGATCGCCAAAAAAGGATGTTATGTCTGTCCCAGGCGACTTATATCGATACAGTGCTAGCTAGGTTTAACATGCAAGATTCCAAGAAAGGTTTTATACCTTACAGGCATGGAATTCATCTATCTAAGGAAATGTGTCCCCAAACACAGTCTGATTTAGAGGAAATGAAGAAAGTACCATATGCTTCAGCTGTGGGAAGTTTGATGTATGCTATGCTATGCACTAGGCCTGATATATGCTATGCCGTTGGCATGGTAAGTAGATATCAGTCTAACTCTGGACAAGGTCACTGGACTGCGGTCAAAAACATTCTCAAGTACCTTAAAAGGACTCGAGACTATATGTTGGTTTTCTGCTCTGATAGTCTAGTACCTTTGGGTTATACGGACTTAGATTTTCAAACTGACAAAGATCAGAGTAAGTCTACCTCGGGCTATGTGTTTACATTATGAGGTGGAGCCATTACATGGAGGAGCATTAAGCAGAAATGCATTGCGGATTCCACCATGGAAGCTGAATATGTAACTGCCTCTGAGGCTGCAAAAGAGGTTGTTTGGCTCCGCGGGTTCCTATTGGGCTTGGGCGTGGTTCCTGGTTGGCCTAAGACTATCACGATATACTGTGATAATTCTGGTGCAGTGGCAAACTCAAAGGAACCCAGAGCTCACAATGTAAGTAAGCACATAGAGAGAAAGTACCATCTTATACGAGAAATCATTAAGAGAGGAGATGTGGCGGTGGTCAAGATTGCATCGGAGGACAACCTGGCTGATCCATTCACAAAGAGCCTGCCGGCTAAGACCTTTGATGGTCATGTGGAGAAAATGGGAGTGAGATGCAGACCTAGGGGCGCAGTTTGAGTCGATAGTTTTGATTGGAGAGTTAGCCTGTTAGTTTTTATGCTTGAAAGACATGCTTCAAGTATAAGTGGGAGATTGTTGGTTTTGTATACTAGAAGACTTGTCTTTGTATACTTTTCTGATGATATGATGATATGAAATGAAAGTTATTGCAGTCACTATTTGCATTTAGATTATGTTCTATAATTGTTCTATGCAATGTTCCATATACTTATATTGTAGATGATATGGTGTGGGGAGTCACACGGTAAGATCATATAATTAGAACCTTGTATTATATTAAAGAGATCACGGCTTAGATGGTCCTGAACACACCATCGGTACACCGTAGAATAATCTGATAAGTTAGTTTATCTTGATTAACTGATTATTCTAGTACACTCGTTGTGTATTGAGGAGGATCACGATAGGATACTATTCTCTGTCTCTGACCCAGTTACTGAGAGAATAAAGATCCACAGAGTTCGGGTTCTGAACTCATGTGATATTGGCGAGCATATGTGTGCGTTGTTTATTACTTTGATTTATCAATGTGTAAGATCTTTTCATAGATTGAATTCGATATCTTGGGTAATAACAATGTATACATGATGTCTCGAGCAGTATGCATGAGCACCGTGTCCTGGTGCGCCAGGTTGATGATGTTCTCTTGAGGAAACACAAGTTCATGTTGAAACCCTGCAGGTGGAATTTATTCCTTACATGATAAAGCTTGTGTGATACTACTCGAGGTTTTAGATGTTAATTAATTATAGTTGTCAGAGACTGATATAATTATTTAATGAATATTATATCTTAAACACGGGGAATGACTGGACTAAAGGAGAAAGCATATTCGCAAATATGTATTAAATTGGTAGGTCAGTTTTACTTCTTTAGTGGAATAAAAGTAAAACTTAATTTATTTAATTATATCCTAAGTTTATTGGATATTAGATATTAAATAAATTAGTGGGCCAATTTAATATTCTTCTAGATCCCTGTTGTAGCCCAATATGACTGAAAGTAGACTGGATATAGAGCTTGAGATAGAGGCCCAGCCCAGTAGGGCTGGAACATGAAATTTCGCCCCTCCCTATATATAAGGGGAGGGGGGGCACAAAATTTACACAATATTATCATAAAAAATCAGCCCCTCTTTGTCTCTCAAAGTTATCCACAGAATTCACAATTCTATCCTCAGACCGTCTGTCGATTTGTAAGTAGATTCGTTTTCTATGTCTTCCGCTTTATTAGAATCGAATCTGTTTTGCATGCTATTTGATTAGACTGTGAGAAACATGCATGTTACATAAAATTATGATTTGCATGAAAATGGATTAATGAACAACCAAATAGATCCTGCGGTGGTTTAATTCGAAAAAACCCCAATAGTAACTTAGCCAATTTAGCTTCGACACAAACTTCACATTTGTTTTGTGTATTAAATTGGTTCACTTTTAGCAAATCTAAATTTACTAAACGTGTCCTAATCTACAATGCCATAAATCTGAGCACTCAACAAGCAAGTAAACAGAAGAATCAGTCTAAAACCATGATTGACTAACAACGAGCCTGAAACCAGATTCTTGCGGATGTCCGGAACATGCATCACATCCTTCAAAGTCAGCTCTTGGCCTAAAGTCAGCTTCAAAACCACATTTGATAAGACCCAGACTATTAATCTAGGACGAATCTGGAGAACGTAGCGGAAGACTTTAGGATATGAACACGTCAGCTAAAGAAGGGAATCAATCCGACTCGATAAATAATGAAAATACGAAAATCTAGACAATTAAATACCTAGAACAATGACACAAATTAAATAACACAATTCCAAAGGTATATGGGCTGAAAAGGAACGTGTATGGGGGCTGAAATTATGTAGGTTTTCGTGTGTGAGGCTAGTGAAGAAGGGCTTGGAGAGGATAGGTTATGATAAGGATCAAACGAACTTACGGATAGGATGATACGGCGTAGGACTTGACCTAGAACTTGTGGCTTGAAAAGAGGCGTGCATTTGATGGATTGGTGGTTGACGTCGTGATGTTGGATGGATGGTGATTGTTGATGTGAATCACAACCCGATAGCCTCCTTGAATCTCGAACGTACCCAAGGATGAAATCTCTAAGCTGCTCTTCGATATTAGCAAGTACCCATTAATCCCTCGAGTGAATTAAGGAATACCCTTGAATAAGACTTAAAAATGCTATCCTCTAAGAATGATGATTTATGACTAAATCAACAAAAGTTTTTGTTTGATCACCCTAAGGATCGTGAGACAATTGAGAAAATAACTCTTTATTTCATGCAACGTCTAAAATAATAATGTACAATGGTTCCCCTATTTATAGGGCTAAAAGGCACGAAAATAATAAGGTTAAAAGGCCTAAAAATTGATCCAAAAGGGATCTCTAACTATACTAGGAAGATACCTAAACTAGAATTCTATTCAAGGTGGGAAATTGCCTTTAAATACAATTCTAGTCAAACCTATTTAATTATGGACGAAAATTACATCAATAATTAAATAAAAATCTGAACTAAACTATAGTCTAACATAATTAAATAAATACTATAGTCTAAATAAAATTCAATCCCTAATTAAATCAAATAAGGGACGAAAATTCCATGCAATGCGAATCTATCATGCATGCTCAATTTGATGAGTTCTATCTTCATGCATTGCTCTTCAAATCTTGATCTCCAATCTTTAATTATTAACAAAGTAACAATCTTGGGATCCTTTAATGGCAGTTTTGAATGGACCGATTTGATGCTTGCCATGGTCTCATCAACATTGCCCACACCAACCACTTCAGACGAGGCTTGGTTCCCATGTGTAACTTTCTACCTTCAACAACTTTGTAGATAGCATACGAGCTATTGTCCGAGCAAACGTGACAAGTAGCCCCGGTGTCGATGAACCATTCTCTCGGGTTGTCCACTTGATTGGCTTCAAACACAACGGCAGCCAAATCATCGTCATCCCAATCATCTTGACGGCCCTTGTCTATGCCTTTGTTGTTATGTTCTGCCAAATGCGCACCATAGTTAGTACGTTTCTTCTTTAGAGCCGTGCAATGTTTGGACATGTGCCCCGGCTTATCACAATTGAAGCAATTGCCGTTGAACTTCGTCATTGGCTTCTTCCCTTTATCAACTTGACCCGAGCGCTTCCTTTTGTTGCTATTTGATGGTCCACCACATTCCATCAAGTTATCCTTGGCCTCGATCGGGACTTGTGGTCTCGGATCCGCCTTTCGGTTATCGGCTTCAATTCGAAGCTTAACCACAAGGTCTTCAAGAGTCATCTCCTTTCGTTTATGTTTGAGATAGCTCTTAAAGTCCTTCCAACATGGTGGCAACTTCTCAATCACTGCAGCAACAGTGAAAGAGTCGGGAAGGACCATCCCTTCAGCATGAACATCATCTACAATGAGCTGAAGCTCTTGCACTTGATCCATCACTGACCGGGTGTCCACCATTTTATAATCGAGGAACTTTGCCACCACGAACTACTTAGTTCCGGCATCCTTAGTTTTGTACTTCTTTTCTAGAGCATTCCACAATTCCCTAGCACTAGTTACATTCCCATAAACAGAATAAAGAATATCTACTAAATCATTCAGAATGTAATTTTTACAAAGAAAATCGCCATTGAACCACTGGTCATACGCCGTTCGTTTGTTGACGTCCGGCTCATTTTCCTCGACCACATGAGCCTTTTCTTTAATGTAACCAGCAACTCCCAACGTGGTTAGGTAGAATAGCATCTTCTGCTGCCACCTCTTCAAGTCCAATCCGGAGAACTTCTCTAGCTTCTCGGCTTGGCCATGGGGAATGGTCCTTGGAGCAACGGTGTTGGATGATGACGCCATTCCAGCAAAGGTAGTTGATTATTTTTAGTCTTATATTTGTCTTGCGATTATTGTAATATATTACACTTTGACTGGAATTGTTTAACTGAAGTACAAACAAAGAAGGAGAAGAAGTAGAACAATTACAATAAACTAGAAATGAACAAAGTAAATTAGAGATTGGAACCGATGTGCAGATTCCGGCAAGCCGAGTCGAGGGGACCTCTCTCCGCAAGACAAATATGCCCCGGCTTCGTGCTTTCGGCAGTAGCACCACAAATCCGGCGAACTAGACGATGTCGAGAACTGAAAGCTTTGACTCGAAGGAACTCGTACGCAACAATATGAAGATATGTTCATTTATGCAGAATGTAGTCTTTTGATCCATACAGGATGTCCTATTTATAGGCACATCTCCACTGCAGAGAACAGCTAGGGTTTGAGGGCATTCAAATCAGGTGTTGTAACCCCCTTGGAGGCTCCACGACCTGACCGTTTCTGTACCGTAAAACTGATACGGCTAAGCCCCGGAAGCCCACGTACGCCCAAAGTCCAATTGCCAAGATCCAAGTCCGAGGACGAGACGAGACGAGACGGGCACGGGCACGGCGGGCATGCGAGTGTGTTCGTGTGTGGGCTCATGGCCCACATCCTTGTGCACTTAATTACTTCACTTAAGTGTTAATATACTTAAATACTCTTCTTAACTTGATTAAGAAATCAATGTGGGATTATTTAATGTGTCTTAAACACATTATCCCATACACCATAAATGCCCAATCGTGTGACCAATTTCAACCATTTATTTCTCACTCACCGAAAATCGAATTTGAGCAAATAAAAATACTACAATTATCTACTCACAACATAGAACAATCGTACGGTATTTAATTTCTCCAAAATTAAATATCCCAGTCACGAAAAATCGGATAAAATGAGTCAAAACTAACTTTATTAAATCCTATTTTCTAACAAAAATCACTATATGCATATGTGATTGTGTGAATAACACTTGCCCCAGAATGAGAGTATGGATTTTTTATTTTTATTTTTTTACCATTTTTTATATAAAGATGATAATTTCAACCTCTTTAAAATGGAAAAATGAACTCCGCTCATATTGACCAAAGTTCCATAATATTTATTATACATTTTATTAAAAAAGACCAGATATAATATATATATATATATATATATATATATATATATTACGCATTTTCCGTGTAACAACATACAATTGGATTTTTTTAAATAAAACATTTTTTATCTTAATTATTTATTTATAACTTTTTAATTTAAAATGTTAAAATTATAACTCCATAAGAAATAAAAAATAAAATATTTTAGAAAAATTATATAAAAATATATAATATTATATTATTTAAGTATAAAAATGATTAATATACTAAATAAAATATGCGTTTTGTCATTTTTATGAGAATTCATTTTTTCATTAATGAAAAGCTAGCTTTATACATATATTAAAATACTTATAAGTTAATACTCCCTCCCTTTTGTATGTTTCTTATTTTAGAATTTTAATTAGTGGCATGAAAAAGCCTCAATTAACCACTAAAATAATCTATATAATATAAATTTCAACAATCGTTGCAAATTATTTGCATGATGGAATTATGATTTTGGTTTTGATGATGGTAGATTGAGAAAAATTAAGCTTACGAGTATGATATAAATAGTTAGTCATATATACTAAAATTAACTCGTGTGTTTTAAAATATTCATTAGAATAATTTATAGAAAATGCAAAAGTTATTATATATTGGTGATAGCTGCCCTCTTAAATCTCCTAGAGCTCTCAAGTGTTATTAATGTAATAATTTTATAGATGGAGTTGCTACTAAAACTCTTTGTGAAATGAATGTTGGCATTAATATTTATAATTAGTTAATTATAAACTAAATTTTATTATTTTAAGATTAGGAGTTTGACATTGAATGAAGTAAAATGAAATCTAGAGCTAGATATATACCTCAATTTTTTAATTCTTTAGACATTATTTGTTACATATTTAAATCATTAAGCTGATAACAAATCTACTTATTATTAGTTATAAATTTGATTGAGTGTCTTGCACAATGAAAATCATGTTTTTTATTCAAAATAATTTGATGATTAATGTATTTTAAATATATCACTATCTTTAAAATCTTTGTTCGGAAAATTGTTGGGAAAATCCCAAATGATAGTTTTGATGAAATGTCAAAACATGTGTGATGATTTAATGAAAAACTGCAGGTTATGAAAAGCTGGAAATCAGGGATAATGACAAAGTAAGACTTCAAGCTGAGATGAGAGACAGTTATTTAGAAGCATGGTCAACCAGCTTACAGGTTGCCTTGATCAGACCAGTCAGAGTGAACTCTTCAAAGCTTGAGATAAGCTATAAAGGGGGAAGAGAACTTTGGAGACTGGTAGGCATCCACAGATGCGTTAATCATCAGTCTTAGCAAAAAGCCAAGATAGACTGATGAATAGAATCAGCTTGAAAGCTGAAACTGATCTGATCAGAGATCAGTTAGAGCTGATCCTAAACTGATCAAAGATCAGTTTACTGGTAAAACAATTCTAAATGGATTGAGCCCCTACTTAACCGATAATAGATCAGTTCAGGGAGAAAAGGTAAAAGCTCAATCAGGTAGCCAACTAATAAGTCTAAAAATGAAAGCTTTTAAGCTTGGCTGATGAGTCAGCTGAACTAGACTATATCATGATAGAAGCTCAAGGCAGCTGAAGATCTGCCAACTGGACAATCTCAGAGCTGAAAGCCGAGATAGCTGAGAGTCCGTCAGCTGAATGTCCAAGAAATGATAGCCGAATCACCTGCTCCTACTGATAAACAGTTAATGAAGATCTTAACAGGAAATCTTTAGAAGATCCTGATGATCTTAGTGCAGAGAACATTAAAGTCAAAAACTCTAGTTCATTGAAGAGCTTCAAACGGCTACAGACATTAAAATGCCACCGGTGTTTTCTAAACATCACCAATCATAACAGTCAAAATTCACTCATCTATTTAAAGAGGGTGAAATCAATTTTGGCCAAGACTTTCGCTAACCTAACTTTACTATTTTGCAGAACGAGCTCTTTCTTTCCCCCTTCCCATAGCTCAAAGCTCAATACTCTCAAAGTACGAAAAGTCTTAATTGAGAAGGCGTGCTTCAAGTTCAAAGCAGCTGCTAAGCTGGTGTGGAATTCTAGCAAGAGCAAAACTTCTCAGTTCAGTCCCTCAAAGATCAACCACTTAGCTCAAGCTAAAAGGAGCACTCTAGGTTGATAACAGATTCAAGACTGTCTTCTTGAAGATCGAGCGAGATCTAAACTCGTGTAAAGACGGGTAATGGCACCTAAAGTTTCAGTGAGCAGTTGGGACCGGTAAGTGTGAGCTGTCGACCCAGAAACTGGCTGAGGAGAAGCGTGTACCGACGGGTCCGTTGTTCCGAGATAGCAACATTTGGAAAGGAGGCCGCGCTTGGGTTGAAGAGTGCCGTTTTCAGGTCCAACAAGAATTCTTCATTGTGTAATTGAAATAAAGAAACTTTACACTTGCATAGTGGATTGCCCTTCTGCGGAAGGAAGAGAGGACGTAAAAGCATGAATCTTCAAACCTCTATAAAGTTCTATGTGTGTGCACAGATAAAATCTCAAAAAGCGAGTCAGGGCCCTATCTATTCCGCATCTATTCAAAGTTTTTAAATTCAATTTATTCACCCCCCTCTAAACTGACATATACTCGCACCGAGATCAACAAGTGGTATCAGAGGATTGATTCAAAGGATCAACCATTTCTACAGATCATTTGAATCAGATCTGTTTATCTGTGCTAATTCATCAAGCTATGGGAAACCATAAGCTACCTCTCTTTTTAGTTGAGAACTATGACAATTGGAGTAGGAGGATGAAAGCTCATCTATGCTCCATCCATGAGAATATGTGGGAGGTGATTGAAGACGGTCCAATCATTATAATGATGGACAATGAAGCCCACATCATGGATGTCAACCAACCGGCCAGGATCCCAAAGCTAACTCATCTTCTCACGGGTGAAGAGAAAAAGTTGAAAAATCTAGAGTTTGTTGCTCAAGCAGCACTCTTTCAGACTCTAGATGAAGATCGCATGAAAGAAACAAAAAACTACAAGACAACAAAGGAGATTTGGGACCTTCTTACAGATCTATGCAAAGAGTCTGAGGCCATCAAAGGAAACAAGCTCCAACTGGTAGTTGATAAATATGAGTCTTTCAAATGTAGCCGGAAGAAAGCATCTCGAGCCTAGAAACAAGATTTCTTGGCATCATAAGCGAGATGAACAATCTGGGAAGAAACTATCCTAATAGTGAGATGAACTCGAAAGTTCTTGACTATCCTGACTCTTTCTTTGTAGGGAAAGATCATCCTATCTAAGAAAAGAGTCAAATATATTTGGTATCTGGATAGGGGTTGCTCAAAACACATGACCGAAGACAAGAATGATCTTGACAGTTATAGAGAGGTTAAGGGATTACTTGTCACTTTTGGAGACAACTCAAAGAGCTAACCCATTGGAGAAGAGTTTGTGGTCAAAGAAAAAGTTGTCGTGAATAGCGTGTCACATGTTGAAGGACTAAGGCACAAACTGCTGAGCATCAGTCAGTTTGTGACAATGGGTACTCAGTCGACTTCAACAATAGCTCATGTGACATCAGAGACAAGTCAACTGGAGCCATAGTCCTAACTGGAGTAAGAAAGGGCAACATGTATGTAGTTGACTGGTCAACCAGCTATTCAGAAGCTTGCTTTCTCTCCAAAGGATCAACTGAAGCAAGCTGGCTGTGGCATCGAAGACTGAATCATCTCAACTTCAAAACTATCAACTACCTGGCCAAGAAGAAACTAGTTGATGGGCTTCTCAAGGAAATCTACAAGAAAACTGGCGTCTATGGACCATGCCAGAAAGGGAAGCAGGTGAAGTCATTATTCAAGGAACAACTGACATTCTTCAGTTACTTCACATGGACCTGTTTGGGCCTGTGAAAGCACCAACCCCAAAGGAAAAAAGTTCACACTTGTAGTAGTAGATGACTACTCAAGGTATACCTAGGTGGAGTTCCAAAACTCAATTCAGGGAGAAAAGGTTTCTCAATCAGGTAGCCAACTAATAAGTCTAAAAATGAAAGCTTTTAAGCTTGGCTGATGAGTTAGCTGAACTAGACTATATCATGATAGAAGCTCAAGGCAGCTGAAGATCTGCCAACTGGACAATCTCAGAGCTGAAAGCTGAGATAGCTGAGAGTCCGTCAGCTGAATGTCCAAGAAATGATAGCCGAATCACCTGCTCCTACTGATAAACAGTTAATGAAGATCTTAACAGGAAATCTTTAGAAGATCTTGATGATCTTAGTGCAGAGAACATTAAAGTCAAAAACTCTAGTTCATTGAAGAGCTTCAAACGGCTACAGACATTAAAATGCCACCGGTGTTTTCTAAACATCACCAATCATAACAGTCAAAATTCACTCATCTATTTAAAGAGGGTGAAATCAATTTTGGCCAAGACTTTCGCTAACCTAACTTTATTATTTTGCAGAACGAGCTCTTTCTTTCCCCCTTCCCATAGCTCAAAGCTCAATACTCTCAATGTACGAAAAGTCTTAATTGAGAAGGCGTGCTTCAAGTTCAAAGCAGCTGCTAAGCTGGTGCGGAATTCTAGCAAGAGCAAAACTTCTCAGTTCAGTCCCTCAAAGATCAACCACTCAGCTCAAGCTAAAAAGAGCACTCTAGGTTGATAACAGATTCAAGACTGTCTTCTTGAAGATCGAGCGAGATCTAAACTCGTGTAAAGACGGATAATGGCACCTAAAGTCTCAGTGAGCAGTTGGGTCCGGTAAGTGTGAGCTGTCGACCCAGAAACTGGCTGAGGAGGAGCGTGTACCGACGGGTCCGTTGTTCCGAGATAGCAACATTTGGAAAGGAGGCCGCGCTTGAGTTGAAGGGTGCCGTTTTCAGGTCCAACAAGAATTCTTCATTGTGTAATTGTAATAAAGAAACTTTACACTTGCATAGTGGATTGCCCTTCTGCGGAAGGAAGAGAGCACGTAGAAGCATGAATCTTCGAACCTCTATAAAGTTCTATGTGTGTGCACAAATAAAATCTCAAAAAGCGAGTCAGGGCCCTATCTATTCCGCATCTATTCAAAGTTTTTGAATTCAATTTATTCACCCCCCTCTAAACTGACATATAATCGCACCGAGATCAACAAGTGGTATCAGAGGATTGATTCTAAGGATCAACCATTTCTACAGATCATTTGAATCAGATCTATTTATCTGTGCTAATTCATCAAGCTATGGGAAACCATAAGCTACCTCTCTTTTTAGTTGAGAACTATGACAATTGGAGTAGGAGGATGAAAGCTCATCTATGCTCCATCCATGAGAATATGTGGGAGGTGATTGAAGACGGTCCAATCATTATAATGATGGACAATGAAGCCCACATCATGGATGTCAACCAACCGGCCAGGATCCCAAAGCCAACTCATCTTCTCACGGGTGAAGAGAAAAAGTTGAAAAATGTAGAGTTTGTTGCTCAAGCAGCACTTTTTCAGACTCTAGATGAAGATCGCATGAATGAAACAAAAAACTACAGGACACCAAAGGAGATTTGGGACCTTCTTACAGATCTATGCAAAGAGTCTGAGGCCATCAAAGGAAACAAGCTCCAACTGGTAGTTGATAAATATGAGTCTTTCAAATGTAGCCGGAAGAAAGCATCTCGAGCCTAGAAACAAGATTTCTTGGCATCATAAGCGAGATGAACAATCTGGGAAGAAACTATCCTAATAGTGAGATGAACTCGAAAGTTCTTGACTATCCTGACTCTTTCTTTGTAGGGAAAGATCATCCTATCTAAGAAAAGAGTCAAAGATATTTGGTATCTGGATAGCGGTTGCTCAAAGCACATGACCGGAGACAAGAATGATCTTGACAGTTATAGAGAGGTTAAGGGACTACTAATCACTTTTGGAGACAACTCAAAGAGCTGACCCATTGGAGAAGAGTTCGTGGTCAAAGAAAAAGTTGTCGTGAATAGTGTGTCACATGTTGAAGGACTAAGGCACAAACTGCTGAGCATCAGTCAGTTTGTGACAATGGGTACTCAGTCGACTTCAACAATAGCTCATGTGACATCAGAGACAAGTCAACTGGAGCCATAGTCCTAACTGGAGTAAGAAAGGGCAACATGTATGTAGTTGACTGGTCAACCAGCTATTCAGAAGCTTGCTTTCTCTCCAAAGGATCAACTGAAGCAAGCTGGCTGTGGCATCAACGACTGAATCATCTCAACTTCAAAACTATCAACTACCTGGCCAAGAAGAAACTAGTTGATGGGCGTCTCAAGGAAATCTACAAGAAAACTGGTGTCTATGGACCATGCCAGAAAGGGAAGCAGGTGAAGTCCTTATTCAAGGAACAACTGACATTCTTCAGTTACTTCACATGGACCTGTTTGGGCCTGTGAAAGCACCAACCCCAAAGGAAAAAAGTTCACACTTGTAGTAGTAGATGACTACTCAAGGTATACCTGGGTGGAGTTCCTGAGAAGTAAGGATGAGACTTTTGAGAAGATATCAACATTGATCAGAAGATTGCAGACTGGTAAAGGAAAATCAGTTCAAAGGATAAGATCCGACAATGGAATTAAATTTGTCAATCAGCAAATGATTAAGTTCCTGAGTGAACTGAGAATCACTTATGAACACTCTGCTGCAAGAAGTCCTCAACAAAATGGCGTAGCAGAAAGGAGGAATCGCACGCTAAAGGAGGCAGCCAGAGCAATGGTAGCAGATGCCAACATAGCTGAATGCTATTGGGCAGAGGTAGTTAACACAACCTGCCACACACAGAACAGAAGTGCCATCGTCATCACCCATGACAAAACACCCTACGAGCTATTCAAGGGGTCATAAGCCTTCTATCTATTACTTTAAGATATTTGGCTGTAAATGTTATATCCACAATAATGGCAAATTCCAGCTGAAATCTTTCAGTGCCAAAGCTGATGAGAGGATCTTTCTTGGCTATAATGCCCCTCATTCTCAAGCTTACAGAGTGTTCAACAAAAGGATACTGGTTGTGGAAGTTACATATCATGTGGTATTTGATGAGCTTGCTAATGAGTACAGAAACAAAAAAGAGAACTGTACATCAGAGCAAGCATTGCCTAGTGAAAGGCTGCTGGACTATGTTGATCACATTGTCCCAGAGCAGTTCGAAGCTTCACTAGAAGATGGCATGGAAACTGATTATAGACCAGTTAGAGATAACTTGGTCACTGAGGATACAAATCGTCATGAAATCTCAAACCCCATCACTGAAACAGGGGGAAGAATCAGTTGATGGAGCAACTGATGAAGCAACTGAAGGTGTAGAAGAAGCCACCATTCCTAAATGGCTCCGAAGCCATCCAGTCGACAAAAATGCTGGAGATCCAAGAAGCAGAGTCCAGACCAAAGGGTCAACGGAGCATGCACTCTTCACATGCTTCATCTCACAAATGGAACCAGCCAACATCAAAGAAGCGCTTGAAGACTCATACTGGAATATAGCAATACAAGAAGAGCTGAACCAGTTCACAAGAAATGACGTATGGTTTCTTGTTGACAGGTCGAAAACTCAAAAAGTCATTGGGACTAAATGGGTCTTTCGCAACAAACTGGATGAACAAGGCGTGATCACAAGAAACAAGGCCAAACTAGTAGCCAAGGGTTACTTACAAAGTGAAGGTATCGACTTTGATGACACATTCGCACTAGTTGCAAGATTGGAGGCCATCAGACTGTTCCTCGTCTATGCAGCTCACAACAGTTTCATGGTCTATCAAATGGACGTGAAAAGTGCATTGTTTGCAAGGAATGCTCAAGGAGAATGTGTATGTAGACCAACCTCTAGGCTTCCAAATCAGAGACCAAGTCTACAAGCTGAAGAAAGCTCTATATGGTCTAAAGCAGGCACCAAGAGCTTGGTATGAAACCCTCACAACGTTCTTGCTAAAGAATGGATTTCAGAAAGGAGTCATCGATTGTACTCTATTCAGAATAGAATGATCAGCTGAGATCTTGATGGTTCAAATTTATGTGGATAACATAATATTTGGATCCAAGAGCAAAGATCTCTGTAATCAATTCGCACAACTGATGCAAAGCGAATTCCAGATGAGCATGATGGGAGAAATGACATTCTTCCTAGGACTCCAAGTAAAGCAGCTCAAAGATGGAATCTTCATCAGCCAAGCCAAATATACCAAGGAGCTTGTCAAGAAGTTTGGAACCGACAAGGGAAAAGCTCTCAAAATTCCAATGAATACGTTAGTGCAGCTGACCCTAGATGAAGAAGGAGAATCAGTCAGTCAAACGCACTATAGAGGAATCATTGGATCCCTTCTCTACCTGACGCCAGACAACTAGATAACTTCTTCTCAGTCGGACTGTGTGCAAGGTTCCAAGCCAACCCGAAGAAAAGTCATCTTGAAGCAACAAATAGGATTATGAAGTACCTCAAGGAAACTATAAATCTTGGATTATGGTATCCTAGAGATGACAACTTGAGTCTAATCGGCTATTCAGACTCAGACTTCGGAGGATGGAAAATCGATAGAAAGAGCCCCAGTGGAACATGTCAGTTTCTTGGAAACAAACTGATATCCTGGTTTAGCAAGAAGCAGCACTCAATTACCACGTCAACAACTGAAGCTGAATATGTAGCTGCTAAAAGCTATTGTGCTCAAATCTTATGAATGAAGCAACAGCTCAAGGATTACAAGGTGGAGACTGAAGAAGTGCCAATCTATTGTGATAACAATAGTGCTATGCAATATCTCAAAATCCAGTATTGCTTTCAAGGACAAAGCACATTGATATTAGGCACCACTTCATCAGAGATCATATCGAGAAGAAAGTCATATGCATCAGATATGTCAACACGGAGAAACAGATAGCCGATATCTTCACCAAGCCATTGCCAGAAGTTAGATTTGTTAAGCTATGCATCCAATTGGGATTGCTTGATCTAGCTTCAAAGGAAGATGACGATCATCCAACAGAAGGAGTGAAGAGGAGCACTCCCGCTGATAATGAGAACTGACTCAAGAGGGCATGAGTATTCCAAGCTTTGGAGCTTAAACTGATATAGCCCATATTAGTTCTAAAAAGAATGGCAAAAGGCTGCAAGAAAGCTATTGAAAATGAGTAAACTGATCACATAAGGCATCAGTTCTCAACCAGTTATATTCAACTAATGAGAGCAGTTGAATTCAAAATTGACTGATAAAAACAAAGCTTCAGCTGAGGGAAGCAGTTGACAAGCTCAGGCGGAGCAAAGCTGTAGAGGATAGCTTAAGCTGACAAGAAGTCAAAGCTGATGAGACTCCAGCTAGAACTGATCACTCCAAACAGATCATCAGTCGAGAAGGCAACTGATGACGTCAGCTGCCCAATGCCACGTGGATACTAGAGGAGAGTAAATACCAGATAAGTTCAAAGATTGAATTTATTACTGAACGGTAAAATGACGTGTCATCTAAATATTACCGTTGACCCCACCTACTTTCTCCCTCTCTCTCCTCATCAATTTTCAATGGATAGATTTGAAGTCCAATAGACTGATTCTTTGAAGAGACACCATCGAAAAACTATCATGAGCCGCTGTGTGAGTTCTATCTGAACTCAGAAGGAAAGAATCAAAAAATTACCACTCAAGTTAGAGGAGCAGAAATTGAGATCACTCCAAAACTGCTGTCACAAGCTTTTCACCTGCCAAATGAAGGTTTAAGGATAAATGAAGTAGAAGTCAATCAGCTAGAACCTTACAACCGATGGAGAAGAGCAGATTGCTATGATCCCTACAGAATCACAACTTCAATCTCTTGCATTCAAGAAGAATATCAAATCTTGGCTAGCATCATTGGAAGAATGATGGTTGGAGTGGCAGGGAATCACTCTAAAATGACGGAGCTCAAATACAAAATATGTCATGCTATTGATATGAGGATCAAAGTTGACTGGGTTGGATTCTTCTTCGAACAAATCAAGAAGTTCGTGGATATCCTGGAAAAGTATTGGAGTGAGAAGGGCTTTCATCAAAAGATGTACTTTGTGAGCAGAGTCAGCAAACTGCTTGAATGTGCATTCAATGTTCTGGAAAATGAAGCTGAGACACTGCCAATGGACAGAGGTGATTACTTTCCACCGTCCACAAAAAGAACAAGAGGTCCTAAAGCTATCAGCATACAAATTGGCGTCAAAACAAGGAAGAACGATATGGATGCCAAGGGAAAAGAAAAAGTTATCCTTAAAGTCTCTTGCAAAGAGGACTCTGATCCTGAAGATAGTCTTCCAATTAGTCAATTGATTGGTACACCTATCAAGACTTAACCACTGCAACAAAGACCTCCAGAGTCTACATCAGCATCAGTGCCAACAAAAAGTCATGCAGATCAACTGATTCAAGCTGCAAAAGGATCAGCCAAAACCAAAAGAGAAACTGGCAAACTAACGAAGACGATGGCTAAAGACAGAGTAAAGAAGAGAACTGGTCCACCTCGCCCTCCGAAACTGCAACCACAGAATATCAAAATATTCGACATCAGTGATATCAAGGATGATGATATTGTGCCTTTTAGAGGCATTTCGCCACGCAACTCAGGATCAGAATATTTCAGGACGACCTGTCCACCGATGGGAGAAACAGATCAAAATATTTGAGCTCTTCTACGAGCAAAAGTCATCAAAATTTGGGCAGAAGCTAAAGTCACAGAATTCATAACAACCAACATTGCAGTAGAACTAATTGGATCAGAAGCTCTGTACAAAGCCTTTGCAAGATACTGCTACTGGTATCTATGGAGACATTGTTTCAACTCAGAAGCCCATTTTCTTCTGACCGCCCTTAATGGAATGAGCTTCTGGATAAGAGAAGAAAAATAGAGCGTGCTATGGTCAGGACAAGGCACTCCAGAACATAATCCAATTGTAGTGCTGAAGGAAATACTAGAAATATGATTGTGGCATAGTCGTCCAACTAAACAAACATTAGCTCATGTGATGGATGACCTCATCAAGTCAGCCAATATTGATGTTCTAGAACTTCGCACTGAGGAAGAGCAGAGAAACTAGAAACACCCTCAAGTTCATCAACACTGGGTGTTAGGAGAAATCCAAAGAATCAGAAGAGAGCAGCAGCAGCAAACTTTGGAAGTAATCAGGGAAGAAGAACAATGCATTCGAAGTAGAGTAACCAATGATGCTTTCACATGGAGACAAGCAGCTATTCATCAAGTAGCAAGACAGCTGGTATTTGATAAACCACCATCTGCCGCTGAGATGGACACTCAGCCTTCAGCCATGCCCCAACCGACTGAGAAACCCATTGAACCCTCAGCTGCCAAAGAAGAAACTCACGTAGCTCCAACAGAAGTTTCTTCTCCATCAGCAAAAGAAGAAACAACTATTGATGATTCAGTTGATCAAACAGTTCAGCTGACAACAGTTCCCAAAGTGTAGGACATAGTGATCTTTGGTGATCCAGTCCAGATAGCACTTCAAGCTCAAGCTCAGGCGGATCCAGAAACTCCACCTGAATCAAGTCACAACGACACAATTGATTTAGGGGATACAGATCATTTAGCGGCAAAAACTGCTGAGCAAACAACTGTGAAAAATAGTAATCCATGCTTATACGAGTTTTAGTTAACTGCTTAAAAACTGTTCTGTGATATGTGTGGGACAGATGCGAGAACATAAAAGAATAAAGCAGTAAAAACGTATGAGATGGTAACCCAGTTCGGTTCAAACAACCTACTCTGGGGAGATTGCTCCCAAACTTGAAGTTTCAACTGGTACTCCTTCGAAGAGTGTATTAAGGATCTTACACATACAAGCCTCCCGCCTTATGTCACCCGTTATTCTCCTTGAACTATTTGGCTAGCCGAAAGTTGTAAAATCGCCTCACAACCGTGACACTAGACTCTCTCTACTACCCACGACTTCAACTTACAATCTCTCCTGAGATTGCGTACAAAACTGGAATAAAAATCCCCTCACGTGTTTCACTCGAAAACACTCAAAACTAGTCTATCACGTTGAACTATTTAAGGAACAACTACTAGTTACAAAAACGACCACAAACTGATTCTAACACTAGACTCTAAACAAAATATAAGTGGTACTGATTGCTCCTCAATTCGGTCTTCATATAGGTGTCGATCTTCATCCGCCGCCAACATGGTAAGTGGATTTTGGTTTGTGGCCTTCCAATCGTGTGTAGATACTCTCCAAGTATAGTGGGGGTAATTCAGCACTGGATCTACACCACAAGTCAGTAAAATGAATAAATCTTAACTTTCCGAACGAGTTTGGCGCAAGATCTTTCCAACAAGGAAACTGCCATAAATAGAGTGTCCCTGGTTCTATCTGGGACATACTCTGGAATAGTTCACCAACTGTTCTTCTTTTCTTGCACAGCGGAAAACAAATCTTCATGAGACATACCCAGGCACACATTGTCGAACATATCTCGTCAATTCAACAACACAAATACTTAGTGCATGACGGTTGCACTAACAATCTCCCCCTTTAGCGTTTATGGTCGACAATTATCATCACGATCTGCACAACACTTGAATAACCTTTGCAGATCAACAATATATAAAAGAGAGTGATATATTTAAAAATTGTCCGAGACCGTTACAAGCACACTCCCCCTAAATCTGAAATGGGAGTGCCTTCAACACGATCAGAGCATTATTTTCGCAGTGTAGAACTGCATTGTCAGTCGATCAAAAATATAGTACAGACCAACAAAAATTAAAGTGGGCTAAACAACATCCCCAATAAATTGTTTGTTCAGAAATCATCAAAAAAAATGAGCACACGCTCAACACAGCAGCAGCAGCAACAAAAAGACCATCCTTCATCCAACCGTGGCTTTTGTTCACCAACATTCTTCTCCCCCTTAATTGTTGCCAGAAACGACAAACACTTTCAGGCTGGAGAGGCAGCAGCATCATCAGCATCATCGACATCAACATCAGTCGGCTTATCAGCAGCTGGGACAAAGGAAGCACTCGGCACATCAAGCGGCGACGCAAGTCCAAGGGCTCTGGCTCGGAGATCAATCAGAAAAGCCTCCAACTCCTGCTTCTTGGATTTGAATGTCCGGATGGACTCGGTCAGGCACACCACTTCTCGTTCCAATGACTTTATGTGTCTGTCAAAGAAAATAGATGTGACAGAAAAAGAGGCAGTAGATCTGTCTGGAACAGATGATGGCACAGATCTAGAACGGACATCAACATCTCGGGCAGGGACATCCAGAGCATGCTGGAATGAAAAGAGCTTGTGGCTGATAGACAGCGGCTGCGAAACAGGAGCATACATATCATTGGCAGAAACCACATCATGCTGATGGACTCGGTCAGGCACACCACTTCTCGTTCCAATGACTTTATGTGTCTGTCAAAGAAAATAGATGTGACAGAAAAAGAGGCAGTAGATCTGTCTGGAACAGATGATGGCACAGATCTAGAACGGACATCAACATCTCGGGCAGGGACATCCAGAGCATGCTGGAATGAAAAGAGCTTGTGGCTGATAGACAGCGGCTGCGAAACAGGAGCATACATATCATTGGCAGAAACCACATCATGCTGGGCCATTATGATGCTGAAGATGGGACCAGGATAGCCAACAAGTTGCTGGGCACGAGCAGATTCAGCATGAGCAAACACATTCTCAAAGATAAGCAGACCAAGATTAAACTCTCTATGAGTGCCCACTTTAAACAGCAACAAGACCATGGGCTTGCCAACAGTAGAATCATGAGTACTGGGCAGCCAATTCCGTATAGCAACCTTGTGAAGTATCGAGTACTTCACACTTAGATCAGAAGCTAACAACGCACGTCCCGAGGGCCAAACAACCCGACTTCCTCCAGTCAATTCTCACACAACCTCATTTAGATAAAAACCCGACGCAGGAGCAATAAGATTCTCGCGACCCAAAAACTCATTAATCACAGCAGGGGAAAAAGCAATCCAATGACCCCGCACAAAAACTGAAAAAGCATGGTCATAGAAAGCATCACGCATGCGCTTGGACAAGTTGGCATAAAATTCATGTACAACAGCAGTTATGAATGGAGGAGCAGAATAAGCAGATTTTTCCAATCGAAGATCATGCAACAAGGTATCAACACCCATTCTCCCTATATCTATAAAACTCCATATTTTTGAATTATGATTAGAGGATTCTTAATAGTAATTAGATAGTTAAGGAATAAATTTAAATAAGGTTTAAGTGAAGTCAGATGTCAGTCACGACTTTAGGAGTCAGTTTTGGTGAAATCGTATTTTTGGAATTTTTTATCTTAACTCTGTTTTGGTCAAACTTGGACTCGTTAAGAAGGTTTTAATTCAAGGAGTGTGCCGGTGTTCCCGGAATTTTATTCTGAAGTCATTTGAGTTTCCGGTGATGAAAATCGTATTTAAAAGAAGGAATGAATACTAAGTTTTACGTGCATTCGTGTTTTGAGAAATTTACAAAATCCTCCTCGTTGATCCGAGTCTTGCTCTGTTAAGCCCCTCTTATGGGAAATAACTCAAGGAATCCGTTCGCATTCACGGATTTCCATTCTGAGATCAATCGAACGTTTGAGAGCAAAATCTGTCAGTCTGAGTGAATAGTAAAAAATAATTCCCAAAAAGAAATCTTGGCTCGTTTTTCTTCTAACAATCCTGTCTTCATCCCGAGTCAAGTTGATTCACTAGTATTCGAGCTAACGAACCTCCCGGTATTTTTAGATTTTGTGTCTTAGGTCATTTAGATCTCGACATCGAACAAAGCAGCTTTTAACCAAACTCGGGGTAACTTTTGCAGTGTTTCCGCACTAGAGTGGTTTCTCAGGGAAGCCAAACTCCCTCCAATAAATAGGGGACCACCCTTTTTACTTTCACTTGCTCATTTACCATCCATTCACTTCCAAATCGAGAGAGTGAGAAAGCTTTGAGAGCCGAGAAAGTTCTGTCGAAGTAAAAAACGTTCTTCGTGAGTATTCTGAAAGACGACGAGTGGAGTGGCGTGGAAGGGATGCGCTGAGGGAATGTGCTAGGGGAGCCGTTGGGCCGTAGCAGGCAGCTTTGTCGCCGTTGTGACTCGACGAGACACTGAGCTAGCCACCTTCCTTCGACGCACCTAACCCCGTCCATTCTTGTTCGTCAGTCTCGATTCCATTTCTTTTTTCCATCTTTTAATTCCACATTTACTTTACATTATTCATGTTCTTCATGTTCTTCATTATTGCTCGTCTAAATTGTATTTCGATTCTTATTAAAGTTCCAAGTTAATAACGTTTACGTTATATTTCTCGCTTTATTCCTGTCGTTATAATTCTCATCATTATTTCGTGTAACTAGTCTCGTTATTCCATTTAAATCCCGTTTAAGTTATATTTAAGAATTTCGTCGTTACTCTAAATATTTAAAGAGGATTATCGTTATAATGCCAAAATTCTTTTAAGTTAAAGCATGCCGTTTCATGTTAATTTAAATTAGTGAAGCATGTTTTTTTTAAATTTTTATAAGTGTTCTTCGTATTCTTGGTGTTTGTCGAAGGAATCGACGAACACTGAAAATGACCAGAAGAAAGAGAAAGTGAGAGCCGCCGCCGCGGGGGGGTGCGCCCCTGCACCACACCCCCCTTGGCCTAGCAAGCCCCCACCGGCGCAAGGGTGCGCCATGGCGAGGGGGTGTCCGCCGGCGCCGTCTAGCACCACAGCAGAGGGGTGCCCGCCGGCGCAAGGGTGCGCCGCGGCACAACTCCCTTCCCGTGTGTTTCGTGTCGATTCTTTGGTTATTTTTCGTACCCTCTTTTCGAAACTTTCGAGTTGTGTTTTTCAAAACTAACCTCGAGTTATTTCCAAGTTTATTTTGAGAAGATCCTCAAGCTATCTCCGAGTTATTTTTAGTAAACTTTTCAAGTTGTTTTCTGTCTAGAACTTGTTAAATCAAAGTGTGTTGTTTGAATAAATCCTTCTTGAAATTTATAGAGTCATAAAGTCGTGCAATCTGTAATTAAGTCTTAGATTTTAGTCTTTGGGTTAGATAGCGCTATTTCCCGCTTTAGAAGGTTATTTTCTTCGAAGGAGGGCGCTAAGTCGATAATTTGACTTTTGTAGGAGGAAGTGGGCCTCGTAGGAATCCTTAGGAGGATCAGCAGCTCGTTGCCTCATCTTCTGCTCAGTGATCGAGGTGGGTAAATCTATACTTATCTAAAAGTTTGAGCTAATAAGCTCTAGAAGCATGTTAGGGCAAATGAGATATCTAATAAAATATTTTGCTCTACCTGATTGATCTCTGTACAAGGAAGGAAGGAAAGAAAATTATATGTTTTATTCGAGCTCTCGAGCATGTTTAGAAATGCTAGAATTATTAAGTATTGATTTTGTTTAGTTTGAGATATTAGAATTATCTTTAGTTACAATTCGTGTTTATGTACGTTCTTTTCATCGTATTTGAACGTTGTTATTATGCTAAAGCTTCATTTAGTTAAGGATTGTCTTTTAAGGTGAGGGACAATTCCCTCATAAGCCGAGATCATGCTAGAATAAAGGATTATCTCCCTAGACGTTGCTCTAGGATTGGTTTTGCTAGCAAGGATTAAAGAAGGAAAGAACTTAGTGTTTTGTTTAAAGCAGGAATTTGAGCTCAGAAGAACTTTGATCTCTTGATCGTTAAGGGAGTCACTGCTAGGTTTATTCCCTTGTAAACTTATAAGGATATTCAGGGCAATCCCTCTTATATCCTAAGGCATGCCTAAGGGTGCAGTTGACATCAGGTTTGAGCTAGGATGGGCCCAAAAGAAGTTTATTAAATTGTTTCATTAAAACCCACTAAGTACATTAGTGCTCACGCCCCCTCTTTTTCAAATGTTTTCAGGTTGAGATTCTGAGGATGTTGGTGGCTGTGGATGTGGGTTGCCTGCCAAGATTGTTTTGCTATTATATAAGTTTCTTTTGAAATCCCACTATGTGTTCTGCTACTCTGATTTACTCTTTTTAATTCCGTTCGAATTCTATTATGTTTATCGAGATTCTATGAATATTTCCCCAAGACATGGTTATCTATATATATAAAGATGCATTATAAGTTTTATTCCTGCTTCTCGAAGTATATTTTCCTTTCGCCTATGAAGAGGCTTGTTCATGTTGGTATCTGTATATCGGCCTCGACTTATGAATGAGGTCTGTGTTTGTTAGTATCTGATTTAGTTAGCCATTTTATTCCGCTAAAGCATGTTCCCTTCTTAATTAAGTAAACCCAAGTATCATTGCCTATCTTTCAAAAAGTATATCTTTATTCCCAAACCTTCTTTGTTAATCTTCCGTCGTATTCGTTAACCCTTTAATAACACCCCGTCCCCATTCATTGATCCCTATCTCGGGACAGGGCTGTTACAGTTGGTATCAGAGCCAGGTTTGCAACTCTGCAAGCCTGTCTCTTTGTTAGATAAGTTATGAGCTTTTGTGTGTATAAGTTTATTCTGTTCTAAGTCAAAGCAGCAACCCACAGCTCGCCATCACCCTCATATTCTCAATCAAAAATCAAGGTATGATAGTATAGAGATTCTGGATTTTGGATTTTATGTTTTGGAATACAGGCAAAGGAAAAGATTTGAGCAAGCATACCTGTTTTATGGATAGGAGAAAAACCGTGAGAATAAAATTCCAAGTAAAAGGTGTTCGGGTAAGACGATTTCTGAGAATGGAAAGTTTGTGAAAAGATTCTCGATCCCAAAAAGGTTTAAATTCATACTCAAAAATTTTGACTCAACGAAAAGGTAAACATGTATGTTAAAACACCTTGGGCACCAAAATTTTTATAAAAACATTAACTGCTTTTGAAAAGAGCTATGCATGCAAGATAAAATGTAGACGTTATTAAGACCTCAGGAGAACCTTAGGTCTTCCTTTTATAATCTAGACTGATTAAGTTATTCTCTTCTCGATGGTTAAGCGTCGTATGACTGCTAGGAAAAATGTGCCTCTTTTTCGCCCGGTTCAAGAAAGAGTTGAAAGGTTCAGAAGGGAAACTTGAGACGGTAATGAGCAGTTGTTGTCCTTCATGGCGAGGTATCTGGAAATGTGGACTTGGGCTAATGGCTATGGAGGAGAGCTCGGGAGTGTATCTGACGTGGAAACATACATCCGCATGTGTGAGCACGCGCCACCCACTTGGAGGCCCACAATGTATCGCATCTTACAAAGCACCATCACCCGTGATCCCGTAACGTATGCTGAGATCGGGAATTTGACGGAGTTCTCCTCTGCCTTGATGGCTCGTTGGGTGTCAGAGTATGGCCATGATGTGACCCGGGGCTATGGGACACAACACGACATAAAGTAAGCGGAAGCTAGAAACGAAACTACATCGGTGAAGTAAGGGAACAATACTCGAATAACTAGACGACTAAGACACAACTAAAATACCTAGACTATGACAGACAAAACCAACACAAAATACAAATAAAAAGGGCTGTTTTGGACGGCTATAGAAACGGTAATAGTGAGGGTAATCTGATGATGATGTATAGGTGAAGAAGGGCTAGGGTAGATAGGATATCTTAGAGTTGTAATGAACTTATCAATTGGACGGAAGGATGATGAATCGTGACACGAACTTGTTGAACTCGAAGGGCTATGGTTGAGACGTACGGACGGTGAAGGAGGGAAGGCATCAATCCGCGATGGTGGTTGATGTGTTGTAGATGCGAATCACAACCCGAAAGTTGCCTTGAATCTCGAACGTACACAAGGCCAAATTCTTTAAGTTGATATTCAAGTAGCGAGTTTTCGACGATCCCTCGAACGTGGACGATGAATTCCCTTTGTAAAACTTAGAGGTGCTAAATCAAAGAGTATGAATTTAAAATCTAAACTCACAAAGATTAAACGGGGTTGAGACGATATTGAAAGCAAAGCTTAATTAATCAAATATAGTCTAAAGTATGAATGTTACAATGAGCCTCTATTTATAATAGAGGTGGCCGAATCCTACTAAGATAAGGGCCGAAAAATACTTACTCAAAATCAAACTAGAACTAGACTAGGAAACTTCCTAAACTAGAATTCTATTTAAGGTAGAACTTGTAGATATTGCCTTATCTAAAATCCTAGTCAAAATAGAATTAAAAGGGACCTAAAATTACAAATAAATAAATAAAAATCTGACTTTGACTATAATCTAAATTAAATAAAATAAAATACTATAGTCTAATAAATCAATCTCCTTAATTAAATTATCAAGGGCCGATTGTCGCGCACACATGCACAACTCGAGTTGAACTTCACACGTACATCATATGCACACGTTCACGCCTCCTTGCATCATGCACGACATCTTCTTCATGTGTTGCACTCCATCTCTTGATCTCCATCTTCAAATATCAACAAGGTCATCATCCTCAAGCTACCTTGCATGCCGTCTTCATCTTTGAGCTTCTTGTGAATTGTTGCTCGCAAATAATCTTGTAACTTCTTAGCTCGTAGTCTTGTGACGGGACCTTTGAATTGCAGCTCCGGATTGAGTTCCTCATTGCTATGGATGTCCTTATCATTCCTCCCTGCTGAAGAGAATTCATCCTCGAATTTGGATCCTCATCATGGTCGAATTCATCTGCATTGAAAGGAGACAAATCAGCAACATTAAACGTAGAAGAACACTTGTACTCACCTGGGAGATCAATGTGGTATGCATTATCATTAACACGGCTCAGAACGGTGAATGGTTCGTCTCCTCTAGGGGACAACTTGGACTTCCTCAAGTTAGAGAAACGGCCACGACTTAGATGAATCCAAACACGATCTCCGGGCTGGAAGACAACTTGCTTGCGCCTCGTGTTGCGTACAGCGACGGTCATGGCGCCTTTGTACTCGATCCGGGCACGTACCTTCTCATGCATGTCTCGAATAAAATCAGCTCTCTTCATAACTTTAACACTCGTTAGATGCTTGATCGGGCTAATTCTACTTGATATTTTGGGGCAATTTGATGTGGTTTAACTGTGTTAATTGCTATATAATGATGCCATTTTGGAAGAATATTGTACCTTAAGAGTTTTGCAGGTCATTAATGCAAAGATGGAGACAATGGTATGCTTTTGGTGGGAGAATGAGTTGTGCAAAGGAAACTGAAAATAGAAGGATGGAAAGACATGTCGTAAGGGCATACAACAGGACCATATGGGCGGATAACTCAAAGATTGGGCCTAAGAGAGCGATTGTGGGCTGATATATGGAAATTACTTAAGCCCAAAGCCTGGACGCGCGCGAGAGGATTTCCACCGCCTCCAAGAGTCCACTTTTTGCTAATTACCTATTTCGATTAGATTAGAATGTTAATTTCCATGTTGGACTATTTTTAATTAAGGATATTATATATAGATTAGGACTTATCTTTATTGAAGATACACCAGATTTGTATTAACGCACAAACAAGAACCAAAACATGATTTCTCTCTGGAGCAGATGTATTCATCTTCTTCGGTTGTTTCATGGTATTTGTTATTTTCATATTTTTGCGATTCAATCTTAATATGAGTTCTAGCTAATTTCTTCTTATTCCGGAAGCAACTAACGAAGCCCTGGCCTAGCTAAACTGTGAGATCTAATCGTTTTCATCGTTCAATTACTTGCATGCATTTGTTATTCTTTATATTTCAAATCGTTAATTATTTCAATATTGCTAGGTAGTTTCAAATACTTAGTGAGTTGGAATTAATTAGTAGTCAATTAAACCGGCCATCCGTAATTGTGGTTTAAGTTTAATTAGTGGCGAAACGGTTCTTCAGAACCAGGAAGAATAACAATCTTAATTCACGGTCCTATGTCAGAGTCTGTTAATTATGAATCGGGTTCCTCTAGACTTTAAGGCTATCGGCTCATTAAACCTATAGAGCGTCTCTTACGGTTGTCAGTCGATTAAGGAAATAATTAGTGAAGTGTCTTCCTGATTATCGAGAAACTACGGAGGAATTAGGCTGCGTCAGTAAGCGTCTTCGGTAGCTATAACTGGTTTGTATGTGTTAATTGAATTCATCTTTGCGTCAAGGATCGGTTTAGGTAAGCTAGGGTGGAGTTAATTGGAATCCGGAATACTCTTCTCATATTTTAAGTCCGTTCGCTTTAATCACTCGTGTATTTATTTTATATTTAATTGAAAGAGCTTCAATTTGAGTACTCATGGCCCTCGTAAGTCCAACCGAGGTGAAAGTTATGGCCTCCGCACGAAAATGTGCCGGAGCTACTGAACCAGCCCGCGCGCCCAAGCGCCACGGCGCCCTTGCCCCCGCGGGGATGCCTGCCCCCGCGGGGCTCCGTGCCCCCGTGGCGCCCCATGCTGCCCCCCGCGGGGCTCCCTTGCCCCCGACGCTCCTTGCCCCCGCGGGGCTTTCTTGCCCCCACGGGGCTCCTTGCGCCCGCGGCGCCCCCACTCTGCTCTCTCTCTCACTGGGGGTGCTCTCACGAAGAGAGCTCCCCTCTACTCTCTCTCTCTACTCTACAGAAATGAGATGAAGAAATGAAATGAGCGAGGATGAAGGGAGGGGTGTTCCCCTATTTATAGCCAAATATATGGTTTCCTCGGGAAGCTTCTGTAGTGCAATAATACTGCTTTAAAAATATCGGGTTCGGATAAAAGGTGCTTTATTCGATGGCGAGGTCCAAATGATCTCGTTTATTAAATCTGAAAATACCAGTAGGTTCGTTAGCTCGAGTACTATTGAACCAACTTGACTCGGAATAAAGAACGAGTCGTTTTGAAGGAAAACGAGAAATTAATCTCTTTTTAAAAATAAAGTTACTATTCCACACAAGGGACAAATAAAATTCCCGAGCGTTCAATTGACCTCAGAATGAAAATCCAGGAACGTCAATGGATTCCTTGAGAAATTTCCCATAGGATTGGCTTTAAAAATCAAGGCTCGGGCCAACACATGAGATTTCGCAAATTTCTAACGATCGCGCTCCTACGGAAAAACACTATTCATAACTCCTTTAAACGAGATTTAAATCATCGGGAACTCAAACGACTTCAGATTCAAAATCCGAAAGCACCGGCATGCTCCTTAGGTCAACGCCTTTCAAACATGAATAAAATTGGCTGCGACTGAGCTGGAATCAAAATTCTCAAAAATACGATTTTACGAAAAATAATCCTAAAAACACAATTAAGAACCGAAACATCCTAATTATGCTCAAAATCCTTCTTCATATTTCCTAATTAAAATTAGGAATTAATTAATCACCTTCTGAAAATCCGGGTTGTTACAAATATTCTCATCAAAGTACTCCTCTTCTGGCTCGTTTTGACGCTCATTGCGTCGAGCTTGACCACAAACAACTTGGGTAATGGTCGGAGTAGTCTTAGTGCGTTCAAATGCGTGTACTAAATCATCAATCTTGTCGGATAGGGCCTGGTGCTGTCTCTGGAAGTGCTTTGATAGTGCCTCAAAATGGTACTTAGGATCCCAAGGTGGTGGTGGATCCAAAGAAGACTCCATGGGAGCTTTGGACGGGTCTCGGAACGGGTCCAAAGGTGGAGTGGTCGAATGAGGGTTGACAGGTGGAGTCACAGACGACTCGGGACGGGAACCTTTCTTCATGATACCTACAAAACAAACAAACGTAAAGAAAAACAAGGTAGGACCTCACAATCTCACATCACTCGTTTGTTTTCTCTCTTGATTTTACCACTCTTTTATCACTCAATATATGGGTGCACGGTGTGTGAAAAATCGTGTATATAGTATGGGATTCGGTTCTCTTGCACTGAGGATGGACGGGTATGCTACTCTCGGAACACGGATGAATTTAGTGTGTATGAACGAGTATGGGTGTGTAAGAGGGGCTGTCGAATATGGTGTATATAATGGAGGTGGTGGTCGAGTATAGTAGAGGAAAGGAAAGAAATAGATCAATTAATGAAGTCCCACTTAGATTAGGAAATCCAAAAATAAATCTAGGTAGGAAAAAGAAGGAAATAGAATGGATAAGGGAAGAAGAATTAAATAAGGCAATTGGGTGATTTGGATATGTATCAATCTATGTGACACAATCTAAATACCTTCATTAGCCTAGACTCTAGAAGGAAATAACCAAAAATAAAATAAGACACCTAAGGAAGTTACCAAAATAAAAAGGAAGGTGCCAAAAAAATAAAATAACACAAAAGGAAACAATGAATATTCTTCTTTTTTTTTGAATGTTCAGATCTTTTTTTTTATCCGATTGTTTTTTTTTATCGTGTTCTTTCTTTTTTTTGTACGATCTTTTTCTTTTTCTTTTTTTTAAACTATGAATGATACGGGTAATAAATTACAACTCGATAAAACTCAAAAACAAAATAAACGAGAATGGAACCACGAACGATATAAACCGATGTGGCTCTTGATACCAATTTATGATGTGACCCGGGGCTATGGGACACGACACGACACAAAGTACGCGGAAGGTAGAAATGAAACTACGTCGGTGAAGTAAGAGAACAATACTCGAATAACTAGACGACTAAGACACAGCTAAAATACCTAGACTATGACACACAAAACCAACACAAAGTCCAAATAAAGAGGGCTATTTTGGACGGCTATAGGAACGGTAATAGTGAGGTTAATCTGATGATGATGTGTAGGTGAAGAAGGGCTAGGGTAGATAGGATATGTTAGAGTTGTAATGAACTTACGAATTGGATGGAAGGATGATGAATCGTGACATGAACTTGTTGAACTCGAAGGGCTGTGGTTGAGACATATGGACGGTGAAGGAGGGAATGCGTCAATCGGCGATGGTGGTTGATGTGTTGTAGATGCGAATCACAACCCGAAAGTTGCCTTGAATCTCGAACGTACACAAGGCCAAATTCTTTAAGTTGATCTTTAAGTAGCGAGTTTCCGACGATCCCTCGAACGTGGACGGTGAATTCCCTTTGTAAAACTTAGAGGTGGTAAATCTAAGAGTATGAATTTAAAATCTAAACTCACAAAGATTAAACGGTGTTGAGACGATATTGAAAGTAAAGCTTAATTAATCAAATATAGTCTAAAGTATGAATGTCACAATGAGCCTCTATTTATAATAGAGGTGGCCGAATCCTACTAAGATAAGGGCCGAAAAACACTTACTCAAAATAAAACTAGAACTAGACTAGGAAACTTCCTAAACTAGAATTCTATTTAAGGTAGAACTTGTAGATCTTGCCTTATCTAAAATCCTAGTCAAACTAGAATTAAAAGGGACCGAAAATTACAAATAAATAAATAAAAATCTGATTTTGACTATAGTCTAAATTAAATAAAATAAAATACTATAGTCCAATAAATCAATCCCCTTAATTAAATTATCAAGGGCCGGTTGTCGCGCACACATGCACAACTCGAGCTGAACTTCACACGTACATCACATGCACACGTTCACGCCTCCTTACACACATGCACGACATCTTCTTCATGTCTTGCACTCCATGTCTTGATCTCCATCTTTAAATATCAACAAGGTCATCATCCTCATGCTACTTTGCACGCCGTCTTCATCTTCGAGCTTCTTGCGAATTGTTGCTTGTAAATAATCTTGTAATTTCTTAGCTCATAGTCTTGTGACGGGACCTTTGAATTGCAGCTCTGGATTGAGTTCCTCATTGCTATGGATGTCCTCATCAGGCCATGTGCAAGCTTTAGCTGAGCAGCAAGTAGCTGAGCAAAACCCCTCTCTAGTGGTGGAACTGGAACTGCAACGGGCAACCCTCAATAGTCCCCCTGGATTCCAAGTACCGCGCCCCTATGATGAAGGAGCCTCAGAAGCGGGACCCTCAAATGTCCGGATCATGAATCACACCGAGTCTCTATTTTCTTACACTCCTTTAATCAACCAGTAGACCCATGCATACGCGTCTCAGAGTCTGGGGCAATGTATGTCCATCAGTACCCCGAAGGGAATGTCAATATGAGGACGTTCAAGTTCAGCAAGCCACAGACAGTTGAAGATGAGGAAGAAGAGGAAGACCCGGAAAAGGGAGGTGAGGAGGAGTGGGGTCGCCATGCAAGGGGAAAGGGAAGGCTCCGACCTATAATTAAGCTATAGTAGGAGGTGTAGGAGGTGTTGTTGTTAGAACACCTAGTTATCAGATCCATCTGTCTATCTGCCTGTGATCTGATGTCCGTTTAATCCGCTTTAACCTAGATTCTAATATGTAAATTATGCATTAACTTTTCTAAACTCTAAATAGTGGCAGTGAATTTTCCATAAGACTGCCATATCTCAATTGTAACCCAGAAAACTCCTTTTTATATATTATCGATGCCAAAGTCCTCATAGCGAGGCAATTTTTCCCTTATGCTTAGTATCATTTAAATTTCCACCTTACTTGATCTACCTTGCGTAAATTAAAAACCTTATCGAAAGGCATTTCTCTGCTTTGTGCGAATTCAATCAAGCGTCGCTAATATTTAGTTCTTTAGAATGCCACCAAGAAGAGACAAGCCGAGAACGAAGATGAAAATGAGCCTGAGCAGCCCCTAATCCCGGTCCAAGAGCCAAAAATGTGTTTTTGAAACACGACCCTCCATCTTTCAATTTCATAGCCTATTCGGAAGAAGAGAAGTTAAGTTGCGCTCTTTTTATGCTGACTGATGACGCGGACTCTTGGTGGGAATCTGCTCGAAGGACAATAACCCCTGATCAATGGGCGGAGTATAGTTGGGAGGATTTCAAGCACGACTTATACCAGAAGTACATCTCGGATTGTTATCGAGAGGCAAAAGAAATGGAGTTTTGGAACCTGAAGCATGGAAAGAAGACGGTGTCAGAATACGACAGAGAGTTCAACCCGTTGTCAAGGAATGCTCCACATCTAGTGGTTTCCGACGGGAAGAAAGCACGCAAGTTCAAGAAGGGACTTCGGTCTGAGATTGGCATAGCCCTCACCGGGCAAGATGATATGTCTTATGCTCGAACCCTAGCCAAGGCCTGAAGCATAGAAGCCATCCTCCCTCCTGAGAGAGTTCAGCCTCCTCAGCCAGCAAATGATCAAAAAGGAAAGAGAAAGTGGGAAGGTGGAAAGAGAGATGATAAAGGAAAGAAACCCCACTGGCAAAGCCGAGAGTCATGGATACCTCGCAGTCAGCCTGACCCTAACCCTGGTCCAAGGCCATGTCAAAAGTGCGGAAGGACGCACCTTGGAGCCTGTCGAGCCAACCAAACTGGATGCTACAACTATAGAGAAGAGGGACACTTCAAGAGAGAGTGTCCTAAAGGAACACAACAGACGATCCTAGACACCGCAGCAACCCCTGTACCCACAACCACTTCGAAAATTCCCTGGAAATCAACCAAGGCTGCAGCAAGGAGGACATCAAGGACAAAGGCCGGAAATGAATCCAAGACCGAACCAAGGACGAGATCAAAGGTCCAATAATGGACAAAGGCCCTCTTAGCCAGCTCGTACATATGCCCTTACTCAGCAACAAGCTGCTAAGTCCCTAGGTAATCTGGCAGGTATGATTACCCTCTTCGACACGCCCGTTTTAGATCTCTTCGGTACTGGAGCATCGCATTCGTTTATAGCTGAGTCTGCTTGTAAGAGATTGAAGATAAAACCTGAAATTGCTGATAATGCTCTTGAGATAAGTATTCCCTCTAGAAGAAGAATGATGTCTAGGAAAGTCTGCTCTAACCGAGAATTGAACATAGAACGAGAAACCTTTAAGTCAAATCTTTACGTAATAAGGATTCAGAACTTCAATATAATGCTAGGAATGGATTGGTTAGGCTCAACTTATGCCTCCATAAGCTGTCCTGAGAGAAAAGTAATGTTTCGACCACCCGAAAAACCCGAAATAAAGATCTATGGATCAAGGCTGGGAACGAAAGTACCAGTTATATCCGCTTTGAAAGCCATAAAGATATGAGGAAAAGTAACTGCCAAGCATTCTTAGTTAGTCTGACAAAGAAAGGAGAAGAAGAGTTGTCAATCAAAGATGTTTCAGTCATAAGAGAATACCCCGACGTATTCCTGAAGGAGCTACCAGGACTACCTCCATCCAGATAGGCAAGTAGAGTTCGCCATCGAGTTGGAACTAGGAGCCAACCCAGTCTCGAAAGCTCCCTACAGAATGGCACCTCAGGAGTTGCAAGAACTCAAAGTTCAACAACACGAGTTATTAGACCTAGGTTTTATCCAACCTAGTGTGTCACCTTGTGGAGCCCCAATCTTGTTCGTGAAAAAAAAGGATGGCACATTGAGAATGTGCATCGACTATAGAGAGTTAAACAAGTTGACCATCAAGAATCGATACCCTCTCCCAAGAATAGACGATCTCTTTGATCAGCTTAAGGGAGCAAGTGTTTTCTCCAAGATAGACTTAAGATATGGGTATCACCAGCTGAAGATTCAAAAAGAAAACATTCCTAAAACCGCTTTTAGGACTTGTTATGGTCATTACGAGTTTGCAGTAATGCCCTTTGGTTTGACCAATGCCCCAGCAGTGTTTATAGATTTGATGAACCGGGTATTTAACCCGTATTTGGATAAGTTTGCGTTAGTCTTTATAGATGATATCCTCATCTATTCGAAGAATGAAGAGGAACACCAAGAGCACCTAATAGTCGTGTTGGAAACGTTAAGAAGAGAAAGGCTTTACGCTAAGTTTAGTAAATGTGAGTTTTGGCTTAAGGAGGTAATGTTTCTAGGTCATATAGTTTCAGCAGAAGGAATCAAGGTGGACCCAGCTAAGATTGAAGCAGTAAGCAACTGGAAGTCTCTGAGGAACGTAAAAGAGATAAGAAGTTTTCTAGGACTAACGGGATACTATCGAAGATTTATTGAAGGATTCTCGTCAATATTCAAGCCCATAACGCAACTACTAAAGAAGGACTCGAAATTCAAGTGGACGTCAGAGTGCGAGGAAAGCTTCCAAACCTTGAAGAAGATGCTAACCATAGCCCCTATGTTGGCCATTCCATAAGGGAATGAAGATTTCATGGTTTATGCAGATGCGACAAAGAAAGGATAGGATGTGTACTGATGCAAAGAGGAAAAGTGATTGCTTATACCTCAAGACAGCTTCAGAATCACGAGCAGAACTATCCCATGCATGACCTAGAGTTAGCAGCAATTGTTCATAAGCTGAAGATCTAGAGGAACTACCTCTACAGAGCTAAGTGTGAGATTTTCTCAGATCACAAGAGCCTGAAGTACTTCTTCGAGCAAAAGGATCTTAATATGAGGCAAAGGAGATGGTTAGAACTTGTCACGGATTACGACTGCATGATTCACTACCACTCAGGGAAGGCAAATGTGGTAAGTGATGCCCTAAGTAGGAAAGAGAAGTCGGAATTGGGAGTCATTAAAGTCCAGGATGATCTTCGTAAGGAATTCGAAATGTTACGAATCGAGGTACTAACACCACCTGAAACCATTCAAGTCCAGATCGCCACAATAGTCGCTCAGCCTGACCTAACGCAAAGGATAATTGAAGCCCAGAGAAGAGACGAGTTTCTCGAAAAGAAAAGGCTGGAAGCACGTTCTGATGACTCATAAGACTTTACGGAAGCTGCAGACAGTGCGCCTTTAAGTAAGGAGGAGCTGAAGGAGGAAATCATGTGCGAAGCACATAACACACCATATACAACACATCCTTGAAGCACCAAGATGTACCAAGACCTCAAAAGGAACTTCTGGTGGAATAACATGAAGAGAGAGATAGCCGCTTTCGTAGAAAAGTGTTTGAACTGTCAGCAAGTAAAGATCTTACATCAAAAACCCTCTAGTCTGCTCCAATCGTTAGAAATCCCCGACTGGAAGTAGGATCATATCTATATGGACTTTGTGGTAGGTTTGCCAAAGTCTAAACGGGGCAATACCGCCATTTGGGTAGTCATTGATCGTTTATCTAAAGCCACACATTTTATTGCCGTTAAGATGACATATGGGCTAGATCAATTAGCCTAGCTATATGTCAGAGAGATTGTGCGTTTGCACGGAGTGCCTGTTTTGATTATATCGGATCGTGATACGAGATTTACGTCAAGATTTTGGAAGAGTCTACAGGAAGCCATGAGATCAAAGCTCAATTTCAGCACGGCCTTTCATCCAAAAATGGATGACCAGTCCGAGAGGACTATCCATACTTTAGAAGATATGCTTAGAGGAGTAGTCATCGATTAAAGAAGCAGCTGGGAGGAGTTACTGCCATTGGTAGAATTTGCAAACAACAACAGTTACCAAGCATCGATCGGCATGGCCCCTTATGAAGCCCTGTACGGAAAGAAGTGTAGATTGCCCTTGTATTGGGATGAGGTTGGAGAGAGAAGAATACTTGGACCTGAAATGGTCCAAGAAGCAATACAGAAAATCGAGTTAATTCGTCAATGAATTAAGGAGGCTCAGGATAGACAGAAGGCCTACGCGGATGAAAGAAGAATGGAGCTCAGCTTTGACGTCGGAGATAAAGTATTCTTGAAGGTATCTCCGTCCAAGGGAGTAGTTCATTTTGGCAAACGAAACAAGTTAAGGCCCAGATTTATTGGACCTTTTGAGATTTTAGAAAAGGTGAATGAAGTAGCCTACAGGTTGGCCTTACCACCCAACCTGAGTGACGTTCATGATGTCTTTCATGTCTCAATGTTGAGGAAGTACGTGTTCGATCCAAAGCACGTGATTAGCAAGGAAGAGATAGTCCTGAATGAAGACTTTGCGTATGAAGAAAAGCCCCAGGCCATTATGGATCGGAAGATCCAGAAGTTGAGGAACAAGGAAATAAGTCTTGTGAAAGAAATCTGGAACCATCATGGTTCAGAAGAGGCCACATGGGAGCTCGAATCGGAGCTACTCAAGAAGTGCCCTGATGTCCCTTATCATGGTTAGTAAATTTCGAGACGAAAATTCTCTAAGGGGGATAGGATGTAAAACCCCAGATTTTTGAATTATGATTAGAGTATTCTTAATAGTAATTAGCTAGTTAAGGAAGAAATTTAAATAAGGTTTAAGTGAAGTCAGATGTCAGTCACGACTTTAGGAGTCAGTTTTGGTGAAATCACATTTTCGGAAATTTTGATCTTAAATCTGTTTTGGTCAAACTTGGTCTCGTTAAGAAGGTTTTAATTCAAGGAGTGTGCCGGTGTTCTTGAAATTTTATTCTGAAGTCATTTGAGTTTTCGGTGATGAAAACCGTATTTAAAAGAATGGATCAATAGTAACTTTTGCGTGCGTTCGTGTTTTGAGAAATTTACGAAATCCTCCTTGTTAATCTGAGCTTGCTCTATCAAGCCCTCTTATGAGAAATGACTCAAGGAATCCGTTCACGTTCATGGATTTCCATTCTGAGATAAATCGAACGTTCGGGAGCAAAATCTGTAGTCTGAGTGAATAGTAAAAAGTAATTCCTAAAAAGAAATCTTGGCTCGTTTTTCTTCTGACGATCCCATCTTCATCCTGAGTCAAGTTGGTTCACTAGTATTCGAGCCAACGAACCTCCAGATATTTTTAGATTTCATGTCTGAGGTCATTTGGACCTCGACATCGAATAAAGCAGCTTTTAACCGAACCCGGGGTAACTTTTGGAGTGTTTCCGTACTGGAGTGGCTTCTTAAGGAAGCCAAACTCCCTCCTATAAATAGGGGACCACTTCTTTTACTTTCACTTGCTCATTTATCATCCATTCACTTCCAAATCGAGAGAGTGAGAAAGCTTTGAGAGCCGAGAAAGTTTTGTCGAAGTAAAAAACGTTCTTCGTGAGTATTCCGAAAGATGACAAGCGGAGTTGCGTGGAAGGGATGCACTGAGAGAATGTGCTAAGGGTGCCATTGGGCCATAGCAGGCGGCTCTGCCGCCGTTGCGACTCGACGAGACGCCGAGCTAGACACATTCCTTCAACGCACCTAACCCCGTCTATTCCTGTTCGTCGGTCTCGATTCCATTTCTTTTTTCCGTCTTTTAATTCCGCATTTACTTTACGTTCTTCATGTTCTTCATTATTGTTCATCTAAGTTGTATTTCGATTCTTATTAAAGTTCCAAATTAATAACGTTTACGTTATATTTCTCGCGTTAATACCTGTCGTTATAATTCTCGTCATTAATTCGTTTAACTAGTCTCGCTATTCCATTTAAATCCCGTTTAAGTTATATTTAAGAATTTCGTCGTTACTCTAAATATTTAAAGAGGATTATTGTTATAATGCCAAAATTCTTTTAAGTTAAAGCATGCCATTTCATGTTAATTTAAATTAGTGAAGCATGTTTTTTTTAAATTTTTATAAGTGTTCTTCGTGTTCTTGGTGTTCGTCGAAGGAATCGACGAACACTGAAGAAACCGAGAAGAGGTTGCCCAGAAAATGAGCGGAAGAGAGAGAAAGTGAGAGCCGCCGCCGCGGGGATTGCGCCGCCATGCCACACCCCCCTCGGCTCAGCAAGCCTCCGCCAGCGCAAGGGTACGCCGCGGTGGGGGGTGCCCACCGGCGCCGTCTAGCACCGTAGTAGGGGGGTGCCCGCCGGTGCAAGGGTGCGCCGCGGTGCAACCCCTTTCCCGTGTGTTTCACGTCGATTCTTCGGTTATTTTCATACCCTCTTTTCGAACCTTTCGAGTTGTGTTTTTCTAAACTAACCTCGAGTTATTTCCAAGTTTATTTTGAGAAGATCCTCAAGCTATCTCCGAGTTATTTTCAGTAAACTTTTCAAGTTGTTTTCTGTCTAGAACTTGTTAAATCAAAGTGTGTTGTTCGAATAAATCCTTCTTGAAATTTATAAAGTCATAAAGTCGTGCAGTCTTAGATTTTAGTCTTTGGGTTAGATAGCGTTATTTCCCGCTTTAGAAGATTTTTTTCTTCGAAGAAGGCCACTAAGTTAATAATTCGACTTTTGTAGGAGGAAGTGGGCCTCGTAGGAATTCGGAGAAGGATCAGCAGCTCGTTGCCTCATCTTCTGCTCAGTGATCGAGGTGGGTAAATCTATACTTATCTAAAAGTTTGAGCTAATAAGCTCTAGAAGCATGTTAGGGCAAATGAGATATCCAATAAAATATTTTGCTCTGCCTGATTAATCTCTGTACAAGGAAGGAAGGAAAGGAAATTATATGTGTTATTCGAGCTCTTGAGCATGTTTAGAAATGCTAGAATTATTAAGTATTGATTCTATTTAGTTTGAGATATTAGAATTATCTTTAGTTACAATTAGTGTTTATGTATGTTCTTTTCATCATATTTGAACGTTGTTCTTTTGCTAAAGATTGAATTAGTTAAGGACTGTATTTTAAGGTGAGGGACAATTCCCTCATAGGCCGAGATCATGCTAGAATAAAGGATTAGCTTCCTAGACGTTTCTCTAGGATTGGTTTTGCTAGCAAGGATTAAGGAAGAAAAGAACTTAGTGTTTTGTTTAAAGCAGGAATTTGAGCTCAGAAGAACTTTGATCTCTTGATCGTTAAGGGAGTCACTGCTGGGTTTATTCCCTCGCAAACTTATAAGGATATTCAGGGCAATCCCTCTTATGTCCTAAGGCATGCCTAAAGGTGCAGTTGACATCAGGTTTGAGCCAGGATGGGCCCAAAAGAAAAGAAAAGGTTTTACGGATATGGAGAGGGCTTTTGCGTTTTGCTCTCCATATACCGTCAGTTGATTATTAGATATCTTGAAGTTTATTAAAGTGTTTCATTAAAACCCACTAAGTACATTAGTACTCACGCCTCTTCTTTTTCGAATGTTTTTTCAGGTTGATATGCTGAGGATGTTGGTGGCTGTGGATGTGGGTTGGCTGCTAAGATTGCTTTGCTATTATATAAGTTTCTTTTGAAATCCCACTATGTGTTCTGCTACTCTGATTCACTTTTTTTAATTACATTCGAATTCTATTATGTTTATCGAGATTCTATGAATATTTCCCCAAGACATGGTTATCTATATATATATATAAAGATGCATTATAAGTTTTATTCCTGCTTCTCGAAGTATATTTTCCTTTCGCCTATGAAGAGGCTTGTTCATGTTGGTATCTATTTATCCGCCTCGACTTATGAATGAGGTCTGTGTTTGTTAGTATCTGATTTAGTTAGCCGTTTTATTCCGCTAAAGCATGTTCCCTTCTTAATTAAGTAAACCCAAGTATCATCACCTATCTTTTAAAAAGTATATCTTTATTCCCAAACTTTTTTGTTAATCTTCCATCTTATTCGTTAACCCCTTAATAACACCCCGTCCCCATTCATTAATCCCTATCTCGGGACCAGGCTATTACAATATCAGACTTAATCAAGCAACGCTCGGAAACCAACGAGCGACCAGCAACAATCTTGAATTGATTTTGGTGAAAAGCAGAGATAAACTTACTTGAATCAAAGTCCTCTAAATCAGAATCTGATCTGTCTGGAACAGACTCAGAGACATCTTCTGCTTCTTCATCAGAGGGAGAAGGAACTCTGGCTTGCTTCATCAGCGGGCGACAATGTCCCGACATCAAGCCCATCCTCTGCTCAGACACACTCCGTGTAACACGGTGAGTAGGAAAAACATCAGACTTCTTAGCTAGAGCCTTTTACCCAGAGGGCTTCACCGATTTGGGGGGTTTTGATGAAGACCCCTTCTTAGCAGCAACTTTCTTGGATTTGGGGGTTTTTGAAGAAGACACCTTCTTCTCAGCAACCTTAGCCAACACCTTTGATTTCAAATTGGCGATAGGTGTGTCATCATCATCATCAGACACTGGAGGAGTGACTGGAACATCTCGCAACTCCAACTTGTGTTTAGACCCGCGAGTTTTGGAGGAGGTAGCCCTTGGAGGAGGAACAGAATCATCCTCATGAACAGGAGAATCCTCATCAAGGAAGGAGATATCAATATCATCTTCACCTTGATTCTGAATAAGGGTTTCCGCAGCAGCAACATGTGACACTTCACCAAGAGGAACTTGAACAGTGACAATAGGCGTGTCACTATACACTGGGACAGCAGCAGAAAGAGACGGAGCTTGAACAAATTTCAGGGCATCAAGAGATGCAGCAAATTCCTCAATAGAGGTAGGCTCTTCGTCAACAACAGAGGCGGTGACATCATCTTCATCATGGACCAAGGAGACTTTAGTACCTCTAACATTCTCTATAACAGCCGTAATTGAAGCAACCAAGATTTCCGCAGACACCATGGGCGGAGAGGATGGCCCTTCAAAAACCCTAAGAGAGGGTTGAATAATGAGACATGTCTCAGACATAGACCTAGGCGGCGAAACAGCAGAAGGTGCCATAGAAGTTGGCATAGAAGCAAGAGCTTCGGAGAAAGCAACAGATGGCTTTACAAGAGCAGAGACAGAGGCAATTGAAGACGAGAACACAATTGGTTGAGAAATCTCCACAAGCTTTCGACGCAAGTCTTCAGTAGAAATTCTAGGTTTTTTCACTTGAGAGGGCTTAGAAGAAATAGCTTTGTCCGCCATTGGAGTTTGAACAACAAAAATCAAGCAACCACCAGAGAGAAAGAGAACGACTTGGAATTTTTGCTGAGATTCTGTCTCTTTTGAAAATAAGGTTAATACCTTAATTAGGAAATTTTAAAAGTAAATTTCCTTAACTCACTTATTCCACACATATCACCCCATAGCTTGGTGTGGAGAAGTGGAATCGATCATGGTGCGAAAAATAAGGCACTACTAGCCGTTGAAAAGTAACCGTTCCTCCAAAGCAGAAACTGTCCGAGACAGATATTGGCACAACACTTACAGACCATATTAACCATGGTCATTTTATACTCTCTATACATACATCACTGACCAAGACTGTATAGAAAGTCTTCTCACAAAGACCCAAGGAGGATCTTAGTGTTTCAAACCTTCTACTATCAAGTACCTTTGTGAAGATGTCCGCAAGCTGGGCATCTGTTCCAACATATTCGATCACAAGTGATCCATCTTCAACAAGCTCCCAGATGAAGTGGTGACGAATGTCTATGTGCTCTGTACGTGAGTGCTGAACTGGATTTTTTGAAATGATTATCGTACTCATATTATCACAGTATATAGTAAGGACAGACTGTGGGACACCATAGTCATGCAGCATTTGTTTCATCCACAAAAGTTGAGTACAACAACTCCCAGCTACGATATATTCTGCCTCGACAGTAGAAGGTGAGATAGAATTCTGTTTCTTGCTGAACCATGAGACCATGTTATTTCCATGGAAGAAACACCCTCCAGATGTACTCTTCCTATCTTCAGTACATCCTGCCCAATCTGCATCGCAAAAGCCTACCAAACTAAGGTTTGTATCATAGGAAAACCAAAGTCCTAACTCAACAGTGCCCTTTATGTACTTGATTATGTGCTTGACATATTTCAAGTGACTTTCTTTGGGATCAGATTGGTACCGAGCACAAACTCCCACGCTGTAACATATGTCTGGCCTACTTACTGTAAGGTAGAGCAGACTCCCAATCATACTCCGGTACAAGGTTTGCTCAATAGTAACACTAACTTCATCTTTTGACATCTTTGAAGATGTCCCCATCTGCAACTCTCCAAGCTAAATTTGCTGATTAAGTTCTTTGCATATTTTGTTTGAGACACAAAGATCATCCTTTTGCTTCATTTGAAGCCCCAGAAAATAGGTTAGTTCACCTACAAGACTCATCTTAAATTCGGAAGTCAAGTCCTTCACGAAGTCTTTCACCATTCTGTCCGAGACAGATCCAAAGAAAATATCATCAACATAAATCTAAACAATGATCACGTCAGATTTTTCTCTCTTGATGAAGAGAGTTCTATCAGTTCCACCTCGATTGTATCCTTTCTCCAGAAGAAATTTGGTAAGTCATTCGTACCAAGCTCGTGGAGTTTGTTTGAGACCGTAGAGGGTCTTCTTCAGTTTGTACATATACTCAAGATGGTACGGATCTTCAAAGCCTTTGGGTTGGCTTACAAACACATCTCCAGATAAGTACCCATTTAAAAAGGCACTCTTCACATCCATTTGGTACAATTTAAACTTCATCCATGCAGCCATGGCGAGAAGCAACCTGACAGATTCAAGACGAGTAACTGGAGCGAACGTCTCATCAAAATCCACACCTTCAACTTGTGAATAGCCCTGGGCCACAAGTCTTGCCTTATTTCTAGTTATGTTCCCTTCTTTATCGGTTTTATTTTTGAAGATCCACTTCGTACCGATCACATTAACACCTTTAGGACATGGAACCAAATCCCATACTTCATTTCTTTCAAACTGCAAGAGAGCTCATCTTGCATGGCATGAATCCATCGATCATCTTATAAGGCCTCTTTAACATTCTTGGGCTTAGTTGTAGATATATAGCAGACATTTGCAATCATCTCACGATAGTTCTTTCGAACTCCTCTGGTTCTAACTCCTTCACTTACATCACCAAAGATGTCTGCTGCAGAATGATGCTTCTGCATACCTTTTGAAGGTTTTAAGCTATCCAGGTTCTCGTTCCTCAACTAAGCCTGATCATTGTGTTCCGAACTGTCTGGAACAGAAGCTGGCATAGAAGTTGTGACATCAACAATCTCCTCATCAATCTGGGCAACAGGTTCTTCCAGATCATCAAGAACAATATTGATGGACTCCATCACCGTCTTGGTCCTCTTGTTGAACACTCGATAGGCCCGACTATTTCTCGAATATCCAATAAAAATGCATTCATCTCCTATGGCATCAAACTTGCCAAGATGCTCTCGGTCTCTTAACATGTAACAAGTACTTCCGAAGATGTGAAAGTACTTTAAGTTTGGTTTCTTCCATTTTCACAGCTCGTAGAGAGTAACTCTTGTCTTGGGTCTGAAATACACCTGATTAATAACATGACATGCTGTGTTCACAGCTTCAGCCCATAGATTGTCAGGGACAGATTTTACCTTCAACATGACTCGGCTCATTTCTTGAAGAGTCCAATTTTTCCTCTCAACAACACCATTCTGTTGAGGCGTTTTTGTTGCAGACAACTCCTGAGTAATACCTCTTTCTTCACAAAAGCATTTGAAAAAAGCATTTTCAAATTCACGACCGTGATCACTTCAAATTCTCATCACAGTTGTTGCTTTCTCCACTTCAAGCTTGAGACACAGATTCTTGAATGTCTCAAAAGTTTCTCCCTTATCTCTAAGGAACTCAGCCCATATGAATCGTGTGAAGTCATCCACTGTAACGCCCCAAACTACTCCGTTTGGCCACGTCACTTAATATACAATTTATTTACATATTTTGTGTACTTGTTTTAATATGAGCGAAAGCTTAGGTCAAAATATGATACTATACATAGCACGATGAGGTAAGGCATCATAGTTTACAATATAAATTTTGTCCTATGAAGCATGCAATCATCTAACCTATCGGGCTCATAGGCTTACACAACCCGCCCGTCTAGCACCCTAAATTAACAAACATAATATAGGGATTCATCAATATAATTCGCACATAAAAGGCTCCAAGGTCAAACGACCCGCCTTTAAGTTGTTTGGCATAGTTATCAAATTATATACATCATAACCTACAAAAGATCGGGCTATTCCCATCCCCAATAATCATTGATCATAAAGCAAAAAGAGTGATCAATGTAATAATGATAGTAATGTAAGTATTTTTTCAAAAAAGGAGCATGCAAAAGATAAACACAAGCTTGTGGGGTTCTCTTGTGTTCACAACGCTCCTACTCGGGCTCCGACTCCTCAACCTGAAATTCATTGAATGAATGGGGTGAGTATTTAACAACATACTCAGTGGGAAACACTGTAAACAGTTATAGCTAATTGCACAAGTGAAAATATAACATATGGACTTTTCATTACATTGTGGAGACTAGTCTCAACCCCGTAGGGTCTAAACATCATGATGCCCCCGTTAATGAACATCTTTATCCCTGTAGGGATGCCCGCAGACATCCTACCCCCCAGGGAGGACATTAACGAGTCTATTATCGATCCCGAAGGATCTCTGCCCCGAAGGGTCTCTTTGTCGACCCCGAAGGATCTCTTTCATTCACCGGTCCGAAGACCCTTCATATTTATACAATCAAAGCACAACAATAACTATAACATTGCACGTGTTCACAGTTTAGAGTTACCCCACCTTAAAAGACGCTTTTGAATCCTTTTAACCTTGAATACTCCTTTGCCGTGCACAAGTTGTCCTCCTCGAGCTCCAACACGTCACCTATCACCTTTTTTATTCTCTTTTCAATTTAGATGTCGAGTTATACAAATAAATCATAACTTTGAGTAAACTCATGCTATACTTTACTTTAAGGTCTTCTAACATATCCATATACACAATCATGGATATACAAGCTCATACTACGATTTTGGACTCAAAATATGCATTAAAGCTCTTTGAAGCATTTGATCGAACACATCACGGGCACACATTTAAACCACAAGCTCATGACTCATTTTAAATCCTTTAGACCCAACATTTCAAATACAAACACCTTTATCCTAGGGCTCTAACATACATGAAACTCAACCCCATACAACCCACACAACATCTCCAAACGATTATCAACAAAACAAAGGGAAATAAGGGCAAAAATCCAAACCCTAGCAACAATGAACCATAGGAATCCAATATAACTTCACATATAGCTTCAAGGAGATAAGTAAACCATATGTTCAAGATATCAAGCAAGGAAATCAACAAAATCGAGAATCTTCCAATTTGGATACAAACCCTAGTTCCCAAAACAACAAGGAAATGGTGTTCAATCCCCAAGAAGGAGAGGTGTAGAGGTTACCTTTGTTGATGGATGATGATGGAAGAATCTACTCCACAAAGATGAAGGATTTGTAGAGAGAAATGGAGAGGAGAATCGCCCAAGTGAAAGGAAAGTGAGAAGAAAATGAACAAGTGTTGTATTTATAGGTAGAGAATCCCCGGACCCGCGCGACCGCGGAACCCCTCTCTCGGCCCACGCTCCCCGCGAGCGCGCAGCCCCCGCGGGCGCGCGTCCCTCGCCAGCCCCGCGGGCGCGCAGTCTCCCGCGACCGCGCATGTCCCCGCGGGCGCGCACCTCCCGCGAGCGCGCGACATGCCAAAAATCACCCCCTTATTTTAAACGACTCCCGAATTTAAACCACTCCATTTTCCTTTAAATTTTCAAGGCACTTTTAATACATACCGAAAAAGCGAGACCCCCGATCAACTCAGCGTTAGGGTGTTCAAGGTATGGAAAAATATTAATTTAAATATAAACACACTCGATTATCATCACATAACTCGACAAATTTTAACATTAAACATTAACGTGTATTATACACTTAGTATAATACCACCGTGCTATGACGTATTGGCTCGAGTAAGACAACCTGCAATAAAACAACGGCATAACATACAAACATACTCACATGATTAATATTCAACAATATTAATTCGAAATCATTTACTAAAATTATAATTTATAATTTAGCAAAAGGGGGTCGGGGTATCACATCCACACACACAAAAATAAACTTCTTCCGTCTAATACTTTCAGTTTGAACAGGCCCCATCAAATCCATATGCAACAGCTCCAAAGCTTTTAGGTGGTAATCTTCTTAACAGATTTATGTGATGTATGAATCTGTTTTCCCACTTAACATGGTCCAAAAATTTTGCTCCGATCAATATCAAACTTCGGGACTCCATTCACAGCTTCTGTCTTCATAAGACGTTGCATGTTTCTGTAACTCACGTGGCCAAGCTTTTCATGCCATATGTTTGCTTCATCCAGCTGACTTCTGAAGCAATTACCCTTTTATGTTGAGAAGGTAACAATTGTCCATTGATCTGTCTCTATCCATCAGTAGCACACATTCTTTGTTCTTCACAAGACATTTGTCTTTGGTAAAGTGGACCAAGAGACCTTGATCACAGAGTTGACTTATACTAATTAAGTTAGCTTTTAGTCCTTCAACAAGCAGAACATCCTCCAAGTTTGGCATTCGTTCAACATTTAGATGACCACGGCCAAGTACTTTTCCCTTGATACCGTCTCCAAAAGTAACAGATTGATAAAAGCAATCCTTTTGAATATTCTTCAGCATACTGGCATCTCCAGTCATGTGTCACGAGCATCCACTGTCAAAGTACTAGCTGCTCTTTGCATGAATATTGAGGGCAGTGTGAACAACGTATTTCCTGTGATTGTTCCAAGATCTGTTCCACACAGTTTGTCTTCTGAAATTCAGGTCATTCTGAGATCGACCTTTCCTCCTCATTCTTCTGATATCATTGATGTAGTTACTACAGTATGGTCGAATGTGACCAGGCTTTTCACAGTAGTGGAAGACAACTGCAATCTTTCGAAGCTGGAACTTTTGAGGCTGTGGCTTCTTGATCTCTGGTTTAAATTCAGGTTCTGGAATAGATTCATCATGCGTTCCAGATGATTGTCCTTGACAGAAATGGTCAAAAATCTTCCCACCAGTATATCTAAGACCTGTATGGTCCTGCAGACTTTTTCCTTTAGAAAGGAGGTCATCGAGTTGAGATGATCCATAATTCATCATCTTGACGAGTTTCTTTAGATGAAGCAGTTCACCATTCTAAGAGTGAGAATTGTTTCTAGATTGTTGAAGATCATTCTGTAATTCACTAAGGCGTATGGACAGACTATCTCTTTCTTTAATGAGATCACCATTCTCTTTCATCAACCTTTCATTGACTTTAACCACCATGATCCAGCTCTCATGAAGCTTTTTGTATGCTTCTATAGCAGACTCTTCAGTGAATTTGTCATCATTACTACATTCCGAAACATTGTCATTCTGTCTGTCAGAGACAGAATTAGGCACGGGTTCTTTGTGAGAATGTGTCATGAAAGCAATATGATTGCTCACACATTCTTCATCACTCTCACTATCATCTGGATCATCACTTTCACTAAGAGTAGAACTGTAGGATTTATTCTTCTTCTTTAAGGTGTTAGCACATTCAACTTGATAGTGCCTAAGACCACCACATTCTCTACACTTGACCTCCTTCTATTTTTCTTCAATGGAATCTTCATCTTTACATCTCGGAGGTTTGGGGAATCTGTTCTTAACAGAATTATTCTGTGAAGACTTCTCATAACGTTAGACAAATTTTAAGAAATTCTTTGTCAGCAGAGCAATTGACTCAGCTAGATCATTTTTGTCAGAGACATTACTTGGCACATCAGAACTGGAGCCGGCTTGAAAGGCTATGCTTTTCTTCTGAACTGTCTCTTCATCCGTTAGTCCCATTTCAAAAGTCATCAAGGATCCCATCAGCTCCTGTAACTTCATCTTGCTCACGTCCTTAGCCTCTTCTATCGCCATGACTTTATATGCGAATCTCTTGGGAAGAGATCGCAGAACTTTCCGCACAAGTTTCTCCTCAGAGATGGCATCACCAAGTGCAAAGCTTTCATTAGCTATGTCACAAATCTTGGTGTTAAAATCAGCAAGCTTTTCCCCTTCATCCATTTGAAGGTTTTCAAATCTGGTAGTGAGGAGCTGCATACGAGATGCATGAACACTGCTCGTTCCTTTGAAAGTAGTTTGAAGGATATCCCATGCATCCTTTGCCTTGTCACATGTGGACATGAGTTTGAACACGTTCATGTCCACTGCAGAGAAAATGGCGTTCATGGCTTTAGCATTCAGCCCCATGATCTGATAATCAATATCGTCAAACTCTTATTCTGGCTTCCGCACCGCTTTGCCTTTCTCATCCTTCTTGATAGGAGACTTCCACCCTTCAGTCACCATCTTCCAGGCACGCTCATCAATTGAGCGAATGAAAGCTGTCATATGAGCTTTCCAATAGGCATAGTTATTGCCATCAAGGAGTGGAGGTCGCACCATCGAGGCTCCTTCTTTCATCGAGTCCATCTCAGCAAAAACAACACAATAACATGGATTAATACCCCAAGATCAACCTTGAATACAGGCAACCCGCTCTGGTGCCAATTGAAAAACAGTAATCCGTGCTTATACAAGTTTTAGTTAACTGCTTAAAAACTGTTCTGTGATATGTGTGGGACAGATGCAAGAACATAAAAGAATACAGCAGTAAAAACGCACGAGATGGTAACCCAGTTTGGTTTAAACAACCTACTCTGGGGGGATTGCTCCTAAACTTGAAGTTTCGACTGGTACTCTTTCGAAGAGTGTTAAAAGGATCTTACACATACAAGCCTCCCGCCTTATGTCACCTGTTCTTCTCCTCGAACTCTTTCGCTATCCGAAAGTGGTAAGATCCCCTCACAACCATGACACTAGACTCCCTCTAGCTACCCATGACTTCAACTTACAATCTCTCTCGAGATTGCGTACAAAACTAGAATAAATATCCCCTCACGTGTTTCACTCGAAAACACTAAAAACTAGTTTATCACGTTGAACTGTTTAAAGAACAACTACTAGTTACAAAAATGATCACAAACTGATTCTAACACTAGAATCTAAACAAAATATAAGTGGTACCGATTGCTCCTCAATTCGGTCTTCATATAGGCGTCGATCTTCATCCGCCGCCAACATGGTAAGTAGACTGTGGTTTGCGGCCTTCCAAATGTGTGTAGATACTCTTCAAGTATAGTGGGGGTAATTCAGCACTGGATCTACACCACAAGATAGTAAAACGAATAAATCTTTACCTTCCAAACGAGTTCGGCGCAAGATCTTTCCAACAAGGAAACTGCCATAAATAGAGTGTCCCTGGTTCTGTCTGGGACATACTCTGGAACAGTTCACCATAAATAGAGTGTCCCTGGTTCTGTCTTGGAATGAACGAGATGGTAACCCAGTTTGGTTTAAACAACCTACTCCGGGGGGATTGCTCCTAAACTTGAAGTTTCGACTGGTACTCTTTCGAAGAGTGTTAAAAGGATCTTACACATACAAGCCTCCCGCCTTATGTCGCCCGTTCTTCTCCTCGAACTCTTTCGCTATCCGAAAGTGGTAAGATCCCCTCACAACCATGACACTAGACTCCCTCTAGCTACCCATGACTTCAACTTACAATCTCTCCCGAGATTGCGTACAAAACTAGAATAAATATCCCCTCACGTGTTTCACTCGAAAACACTAAAAATTAGTTTATCACGTTGAACTGTTTAAGGAACAACTACTAGTTACGAAAATGATCACAAACTGATTCTAACACTAGAATCTAAACAAAATATAAGTGGTACTGATTGCTCCTCAAATCGGTCTTCATATAGGCGTCGATCTTCATCCGCCGCCAACATGGTAAGTAGACTGTGGTTTGCGGCCTTCCAAATGTGTGTACATACTCTTCAAGTATAGTGGGGGTAATTCAGCACTGGATCTACACCACAAGATAGTAAAACGAATAAATCTTTACCTTCCAAACGAGTTCGGCGCAAGATCTTTCCAACAAAGAAACTGCCATAAATAGAGTGTTCCTGGTTCTGTCTGGGACATACTCTGGAACAGTTCACCAACTGTTCTTCTTTTCTTGCACAGCTGAAAACAAATCTTCGTGGGACATACCCAGGCACACATTGTCGAACATATCTCGCCAATTCAACAATACAAATACTTAGTGCATGACGGTGGCACTAACAAGTTGATCAATCCAAAACAGTTCTTTGTGAAGAACTGGAAGCTGCAGAAGACAAAGATGAAGTATCATCCAGGGGAGATGATCTGCAGCTAACCATTGCAACTGATCAGTCCAGTCCTGCAGAAATAATCTAGGCAGAAGATCAGTTGAGGCGGTCATCAGGACAATTATCAGCTCATCAAGGAGAGCTGCTTTAGAGCCTTCAACATCAGTTGAAGCGACATTAGAAGCTGATCAGAAAGCTTCAAGCCCACACCGGACTCCAAACATATGAAGGTGAGTCCTCTAGCTCTGATGATGGGGACAGCAGCCCCACCTTGCCTGCCGCCAAAAGAAGAAGAACTAAACACAAGTAAGACTAGGAGCATGATCAAGCACAGCTAATTCAAGATTCCATAGTTACTATCTTGTGATTCAGTGTACTTAAAATTTTCTTAAAAGAAATAAAAATCATTTTTTTCAAAAATACATGACATGTCAGCATTCGTTTTAAAATTTCAGACCGTTGGGAAAACAATGACATGTTTCATGGTCATTTCAAACCAACGATTAAAAACAATAAGTCTCTCCTCTCATAAGCTGCCTGATTAATCCTCTCCGATAAGCTTCTCTACTCTCTTTTCCTCTCAGCTTATTTTTGAAAAAGTTATCATTAACATTTCAAAATAAGCTTACTGTTCATCTGAGTTGCCATTTAAGTCTCTATACTTAGCATTAAAGTATAAAGAGATGAATTTTTTTAGGTATATAAATAGCAAATCTTCTGGCAAAATATTGTTCTATTTATGACAACTACTCAGATTTTCAAATCCTCAGATCTCAGCCGCTCGATCATAAAACATCAATCAAAGTGTACGGCTGAGATGCATACATCATTTATTCAGCTAAATTTCTTTCAAATCAGATAGCCGATCAGCCAGTAAACACTCGATTGCTCTGGTTTTAATGCATGTAAAATTACTGCTTTTAAAAGTAGCAAAGAAGTTGAAGAAGAAGAACATATACAATAGAGCCAAAAATTCTCTCTCTAACTTCTTCACTTCTTCTCCTTGTCTTCTCACTTATCCATAGCTCTTTCCTTCTCTTTTCATATCATCGAAGAATGGCTTCCTCATTCCAATCGATGAATATGGAGCTTCTAATAAATAAGCTCAAAATGGATAAGTTCATTGATCGACCATTTCTTCAAGCTCGGATCGGTCGTGAGAAGACCAGCATGATCTTCCACTTGTTGGAGTCATGCGGGCTCTTGTCATTCATGACAACACAGCCTAAAAGGAAGCATCTTTCGCTCATAGTTGAGTTCTACTATCACGCGGAAATCTTAGGACACAACATACTCTCTGTTGTCCGAGATCAGGTTATCATCATCAATAAAGATGTGCTAACCGACCTGTTCTAGCTCCTCGATCATGGCCCAAAGGTATTTGAACTAGCATTCCCTTCAAAGTTAGAGCTATAGAACGACTGGAAACGTCCACACGTTGATCACAGAAACTTTTAAAATAACTTGAAAGATAGTCTCTCTCCAACCATGGTCCAGATCCTGGACATTATGATGCACATTTTTTCTGAGCAGCATCAACGCACAGTTCAATGACAACACCTCTCATCTTATTGCTGCAATATATTATGGATGCAAGGTTGATTGGGCATCCTACATATTGGCTCAGCTTCACTGTCATGTGAGGCAAACTGAGATCGATCTAACCTCTGGCACATTCAAAGCCAAGTTAGGATTTGCAAATTGACTCAGTCATATCATCGTGGAGCAACTTGGAACAGTTCCTAGTGGATACACTCTCACCAGACAAGATCTCTTTCCTACAGTCTACTGTAAAACCTCAGGTTTTCAGAATATATTTAGAAAATTAAAGAAATTTAGTCAGAGCCTAGATAAGGATGTTTTGTTAGTTAATCGCGATTTTAGGGTCATTTTTCATGAAATCATCTTTTCGAGAATTTCGATCTGAGCTCAGTTATAGCCGATTTTGGTCATGTTTGGAAGGCACTGACCAAAGGAGCATGTCAGTGCTTTCGGATTTTAAATCTAAAGTCATTTGAGTTCCCGGTGATTTAAAACGCGTTTAAAGAAGTTATGAATAGTGTTTTTCCGTAAGAGCGTGATCGTTAGAAATTTGCGAAATCTCGTGTGTTGACCCGAGCCTTATTTTTCCAAGCCTATCCTATAGGAAATTTCTCAAGAAATCCATTGGTATTCCCGGATTTTCATTTTGAAGTCAATCGAACGTTCAGGAATTTTATCTGTCCCATGTGTGAAATAGTAATTTTATTTTTGAAAGGAGAATCTTTTCTCGTTTTCCTTCAAGATGACTCGTTCTTTATTCCGAGTCAAGTTGGTTCAATAGTACTCGAGCCAGCGAACCTCCCGGTATTTTCAGATTTTGTGAATGAGTTCATTTGGATATCGCCATTGAATAAAGCGCCTTTTAATCAAATCCAATATTTTTGAAGCAGTATTTTTGCATTCCAGAAGCTTCTCAGGAAAGACTTAATTTCCGCTATAAATAAAGCCCCTCCCCCTCCGTTATTTTCATCCCTCATTTCATTCAGAAATATTTTAGAGAGAGATTGAGGAGCCCTCTTCGTGAGGGCACCTCATAGTTGAGAGCGGAGCAGGGAGCGCGGCGGCAGAGATCCCCACAGCGGCGCAGGAGCCCCCTCGGCCAAAGAAGTACATGGCGGCGTAGGCCCCCATCGGCGCAGGGTGCCTCCTCAGCCAAGAGGTGCGCGGGCGCGCATGTATGCCGCCGGTGTGGAAGATGTGCCGCAGAGGCTAGTGCGGCTGGTTCGGCAGGATTTCGTCTGGAGGCCATAACTTTCACCTCGGTTGGAACCATGAGGCCCATGATGATACAACCCAAACCGAGGAGATATCCGATCAAATCAAGGTACCAGAAGGACCGGTAACACGAGCAAGAGCTAAGAGGTTCAAGAAAAGCTTCAATGGATTGATGCGAGAGATCTGGAACCAAGAGTTCGCTAAACGACCCGTAGAAGGAGAGGAACCCGATCCCAAGTGGAAGATAGTGATCTCGAGCTGTGGGCACGGACTATAGCACGAGTCAGGATGCGAGCACCCGGTCGCGCCGCTTGACGCGAGCTACAGCGCGGGTGAACACGCGAGTGGATCCGGCCGCGCCACCGATGCTTTGGATGATGAGACCGGCGCGTTCTACAGCGCGACCTGAGGCGCGAGTGAAGCCGCTCGCGCCACAGACGCTACACAGAATGAAACCGGCGTGACCTACAGTGCAAGTGGAGGCGCGATTGACCCCGTGTCACGCCCAGCTGGGCGTGTCCGGAGTTGCGCGATTTTATGTTTTATTTTCCTAATTCAAGTGGGATATTAATTAGGTCTTAGTTTATTTTGATATCATTAATTTTATTACGTGAGTTATTCACTTTTCTCTCTGTGAGAGTTATTCGAGTTTCACAACACAGCGTGAGATTCAATCGACTAATCAAACGGATTCACATCCCGTTTGTGGCATCATCACCCAATCCAATTTCGTGTTTCCAATTGATCGAGGGTCTCGACTACATCGTGTTCGAGGTTTCACATCTTTGAGAGGCTAGGGTTGGGATCCATCCATCTATTTCGAGGAATCTGCTACAATCCTGGATAAAACATATGTTGTCTTTGTCGTATGCCGGCGAAGATCGCATCAACTGGTATCCAAAGCCAGGTCGTATCAGGTTCCGTTTATCATTTAATTTCTGTAATTTAAATTCTCGCCTATTAAAAAAAAAGACGATATCAGCATAAAAAAAAGTCGCTGATTTAAAAAAAAAAATTAAAAAGGCGGGAAATTTTTTTGGTGTTTTCGTTACATTTGATTTTGATATTTGGGTTGTTGGAGACGCGTATATTACCTGGGGAGAAGTCGAAATTTTTTTCAGAAATTTTCGAATTTTTGAAATTTTTCCGGCACATTTTTCGTGAATCTGTGATTGGTCTTTTGGGATTTCATTATTGTGATTATGTTTCTAGTTTAATTCTATTTGGAGAGAATACGAGTGGTAAAAGGCAAGAGTGTGTGAGATTATTAGAGTGATAAGAGCCGATTGTGTGATACACGAGAGTATACATGTGAGGTTGAGAGCTAGATATTTGTTAGGTTTGTTTCATTTCACTGTCACATTAGTAGTTCGTTTTCTTTATCTAGTTTAGTATTTGTTTTGTTCTTTGTTTAAAAAAAAAGAGGACGAAAAAAAAAAGAAAAAAAATCGTTCAAAAAAAAACAAAAAAAAGAGTCGATCAAAAAAAAGGAGAATCGATATGTCTAACAAAAGTGCAGGTAGCAAGGGAGCAGCCGCTGGATCGAGTGATGAGCTAAACAATACTTTTGATCCTAAGAATACAGTAGAAGCCATTCAGCAACATCTCACGAAGTTGTTCAAAACTGAGTTGGCGTCGTTGAATGAGAGGTTAAACCAAGTAGAAAGTTCAATACAAGAGCAATCTCAACAAGCTCCTCGAGAGAACCATGGCGGAAGAGGTGGAAGAGGCAGACACGGAGTTTGGATGGAGGCTCGATGCTACCCACATGTAGAGAGACATCGGAATGACTACTATGACACTGAGATGGGAGATTCAGAGGAGAAAGACAAATATTCAACTGCTGGAGGTAGGAGACACGAGAGAGCAAGGAATCGAGAAGACGACGATCTCGGAAACATCAAAATGAATGTGTCTTCATTCCAAGGTAAAAATGATCCAGCTTTGTACCTTGAATGGGAGCACAAGATTGAGATGATGTTCGATTGTCACAACTATTCTGAGCTGAAGAAAGTAAAGTTAGCAAGAGTGGAGTTTTTAGATTATGCCATAGTTTGGTGGGATCAGTTGACATCCAACAGGCGGCGTAATCAAGAACACCCAATAGAGACGTGGGGAGAGATGAAGGCGGTGATGAGAAAGAGATTCGTACCAAGCTACTACTATCGAGAGCTATACAACAAGTTGCAAAACTTGAGACAAGGTACGAATAGTGTAGATGACTACTTCAAGGAAATGGAGGTCTCAATAATCCGAACAAATGTGGAGGAAGATAGGGAGGCCACAATGGCTCGATTTCTAGCCGGTTTGCATAGAGAGATCCGAGAAGTGGTGGAGTTGCAGCACTATGTCGAGATGGAGGATATGGTACAAATGGCTATCAAAGTAGAGAACCAACTCAAGAGGAGGGGAAATAACAACCGAGCGAGTTCTTCCACATGGAAGTCGAACTAAAATTCCAACACAGCTCCATGGAAAGTTTCAAACTAAGGGAAGAAAGACGAGAAGTAACCGTTTACTAAGCCGAACACTGAGACACCTACAGTGACAGGATCGAGCAACCAAGACTCATCGGACAATCGAAACCGAGACATTAAGTGTTTTAAATGTCAAGGTAGAGGACACATAGCCAATCAGTGCCCAAATTGTTGTAATGCTGATAAAGTTAGGATTGCCGGTTTTCAAACATCCTAAGCCATACAAGCTGCAGTGGTTGAATGATAGTGGAGAAACCAAGGTGAACAAGCAAGTTCGAGTGCCATTTCGGATTGGCAAGTATGAAGATGAAGTGTTTTGCGATGTTGTGCCTATGCAAGCGGGACATATTTAGCTAGGGCGTCCATGGCAATTCGATAGGAGGGTGAAGCATGATGGCTTCACAAACAAGTACTCTTTTGTACTTAACAAGAAGACGGTGACACTAGCTCCTCTAACACCATCTCAAGTGTACGAGGACCAAGTGAAGTTACAAGAGAAGGCTGATACCATGAGAAAGAAAGGAAAAGAGGCCAACGTTGGAAGGGAGGTGGTCCAACATGCTTGTTTTACCACAACCAGTGATGTCAGATGGGCTGTGCAAAATGAGAAGCCAATGTACTTGATGATCCGCAGAGATGTGTTAATGAGTACTGACCCATTTGATCCATCTTTTCCTAGTCCTATTGTGTCTCTTTTGCAGGAATTCAAGGATGTCTTTCCCGAAGAGATGCCACCGGGTTTTCCACCAATTAGGAGAATTGAGCACCAAATTGATTTCGTGCCCGACGCCACATTGCCAAATCGCCCGGCATATCGAAGCAACCCTGAGGAGATAAAAGAGCTAGAATGTCAAATACATGAGCTACTGAAGAAAGGCCAAGTGATGGAGAGTTTGAGTACATGCGTGAGTCCAGTTTTGCTCGTGCCGAAGAAGGATTCATCGCTACGGATGTGTGTCGATTGTAGAGCCGTCAACAACATTACGGTAAAATATCGACATTCCATTCTCCGTTTAGATGATATGTTAGACGAATTACATGGTGCATGCATATTCTCTAAGGTAGACTTAAGAAGTGGATATCACCAAATTCGTATTAAGGAAGGGGATGGGTGGAAAACGGCATTCATTACAAAACTAGGATTGTATGAGTGGTTAGTTATGCCGTTTTGATTTACAAATGCTCCTAGTACATTTATGCGTCTTATGAACCATGTCTTACGTGCCTTTATAGGTAGATTTGTAGTGATTTATTTTGATGACATATTAACCTATAGCAAGAATGAAGAGGACCATGTTGACCATTTGAAGTTTGTTTTGCTTGCTTTGAGAAAGGAACAACTATATGCTAACTTGAAGAAATGCACCTTTTGCACAGATAAGGTTGTGTTTCTCGGTTTTCTTATTAGTGCAGATGGAGTACAGATGGACGAAGAGAAGGTTCGAGCCATCCAAGAGTGGCCGACGCCAACAAATGCGAGTGAGGTTCGAAGTTTCCATAGACTTGCGAGCTTCTATCGGCGTTTTGTCCCACATTTCAGTATTATCACAGCACCTATGACCGAGGTGATCAAGAAGAATGTGGAATTTCATTGGGGAGAAGCACAAGAGAAAGCGTTTCAAACGCTCAAGGAGAAATTGACACATCCACCGGTACTATCTCTTCCAAACTTTTCTAAAACTTTTGAGATAGAATGTGATGCTTCTGGTGTTGGAATTGGTACAGTGTTGATGCAAGAGAAACGACCCATTGTCTACTTTAGTGAGAAGCTTGGCGGCACCACTGCAAAATACCCGACATATGACAAGGAGTTGTATACACTAGTTCGGGCATTGCAAATGTGGCAACACTATTTGTGGCCTAAGGAATTTGTGATCCACACCGATCATGAGTCGTTGAAGCACTTGAAGGGGTAACACAAGATGAACAAAAGACATGCCCGCTGGATGGAGTTTGTAGAGACATTTCCATACGTTATCAAGTATAAGCAAGGGAAAGAGAATGTAGTAGCTGATGCACTATCGAGAAGGTACGCTTTACTTTCCACCTTAGATGCTAAATTACTTGGTTTTGAGCATATTAAGAGTATGTATAGTGAGGATGGTGATTTTAAGGATATATATATTGCATGTGAAGAATCTGGAGATGGGAAATTTTATAGGCATGATGGATATTTGTTTAGAGAAAATAGGTTGTGTGTACCTAATTGTTCCATGCGTGAGCTTTTATTGTTGGAGTCACATGGAGGTGGTTTGATGGGGCATTTTGGGGTAGCAAAGACTCTAGCTGCATTGAGGGAGCATTTCTTTTGGCCTCATATGAAACGTGATGTGGAACGTGTGTGTGCTAAGTGTGTTACATAGAGACAAGCCAAATCTCGAGTCCAACCACATGGTTTATATATGCCTTTGCCTATTCCTACATCACCTTGGATAGATATATCTATAGATTTTGTGTTAGGATTGCCTAGGAGTAAATGTGGTCATGATTCTATTTTTGTGGTTGTGGATAGATTTTCCAAGATGGCACATTTCATAGCATGTTCTAAAACAAATGATGCATCCTACATTGCTGATTTGTTCTTTAAAGAAGTTGTGTGTTTACATGGCATGTCCAAGACCATTATTTCTGATAGAGATGTTAAGTTCTTAAGTTATTTCTAGAAGACTTTGTGGTGTAAGTTAGGTACGAAGCTTTTGTTTTCTACTACTTGTCACCCACAGACTGATGGTCAAACGGAAGTAGTAAATAGGACTTTATCTACATTGTTAAGGGCAATTATTAAAAAGAACATCAAAACTTGGGAGGAATGTTTGCCACATGTTGAATTTGCATATAATAGGTTTGTGCATTCTGCATCTCAGTTTTCTCCATTTGAAGTTGCATATGGCTTTAATCATTTAACTCTGTTGGATTTGATTCCTTTACCTGTTCATGAACATACTAACCTTGAAGGGGAAAAGAGAGCTGATTTTGTTAAACAAATACATGAGAAGGCTAGAGCAAACATAGAAAGGCAAACCGAGCAGTATGTCAATAAGGCCAACAAGGGACGACGGAAGGTTGTGTTTGAGCCCGGTGAATGGGTTTGGCTGCATATGCATAAAGAGCGGTTTCCAGTTTAGAGGCGTTCTGAGTTGCTTCCTAGAGGCGATGGACCATTCCAAGTTGTGGAGTGCATCAGTGACAATGCATACAAGTTTGACTTGCCAGGTGAGTACAAAGTGAGTTCTTCATTAAATGTTGCTGACTTAAGTCCTTTTGATGTAGGTGACGAGCTGGATTTGAGGACAAATCCTTTTCAAGAGGAGGGGGATGATACAACCCGAACTGAGGAGATGTCCAATCCAATCAAGGTACCGAAGGACCGGTAACACGAGCAAGAGCTAAGAGGTTCAAGAAAAGCCTCAATGAATTCATGCGAGAGATCTGGAACCAAGAGTTGGCTAAACGACCCGTAGAAGGGGAAGAACCCGATCCCAAGTGGAAGATAGTGATCTCGAGATGCGGGCACGAACTACAGCACGAGTTAGGACATGAGCACCCGGTCACGTCGCTTGACGCGAGCTACAGCGCGGGTGAACACGCGAGTGGATCCGGCCGCATCACCAACACTTCGGATGATGAGACCGGCGCGTTCTACAGCGTGACTTGAGGCGCGAGTGAAGCCAGTCGCACCACAGATGCTACACAGAATAAGACCGGCGCGACCTACAGTGCGAGTGGAGGCGCGATTGACCCCGTGTCGCGCCCAGTTGGGCGTGTCCGGAATTGCGCGATTTTATGTTTTATTTTCCTAATTCAAGTGGGATATTAATTAGGTCTTAGTTTATTTTGGACCAACTATATAAGGCTTGTAATCTCTTATTTTGAGAACAACTTTGAAATCATTAATTTTATTACGTGAGTTATTCACTTTTCTCTCTGTAAGAGTTATTCGAGTTTCACAACACAGCATGAGATTCAATCGACTTATCAAATGGATTCACATCCCCGTTTGTGGCGTCATTACCCAATCCAAGTTCGTGTTTCCAATTGATCGAGGGTCTTGACTACATCGTGTTCGAGGTTTGACATCTTTGAGAGGCTAGGTTTTGGATCCATCCATCCATTCCGAGGAATCTACTACAATCCTCGATAAAACATCTGATGTTTTTGTCGTATGCCGGCGAGGATCGCATCACATGAGTACTCAAATTGAAGCTCTTTCGAAGATCTACAATGTAGTAGTGGCCAATAATCCAGAGTCTTGATCATTCGAATTGGAAATTCCATCCCCATTTTCGGTAATTTCGAGCGTTTAAATCATTTAAATTCTCATGTTTTAAGTTATAGTTATGTGACGGGTGTTTAGATATCATTTTGATTTCTTGTTACGACTTTTGTAAGAAGAGGTGAATCCCAAGGAGGCCCGAGGAAGGATTTTCAGCTCGTTACTTCGTCTACGTGCTCGTTGTGGAGATGCTCGTCATCGAGGGGGTAATTATAAACCAAATATATGGTTTAAGCTAGTAAGCTCTAGAAGCATGTTAAGGCAAAGGAAATATCCAATAAAAGTATTTTATACTCTGTCTGTTTAGTCTCTGTACAAGGAAAGGAAATGAAGGAAGGAAGTTTTATGTATGATTATGTTAACTTGTTATTTGAGTTTGATAAAGTAAATGAAGTTATTATAAGTTAAGTGAGCTCTCAAGCATGTTTAGATATGCTAGGATTGTTTAAATACAATTAATGCTAGCATGAGATCTAGAATTGCTTTTAGTTGCAATCTATATTTATGCTCATTGATTTCCTAGTATTTGGTTATTGGGTTTTGCTAAGCCTAATTAGCTAAGGATATGCTAGAATTGTTTATATACAATTTATGCTAGCATTAGATGTTTAGAATTGCTTTAATTGCAATCGATATTTATCCGCGTTCATTTCCTCATATTGGAATGTTGGATTTTGCTAAAGCTTATTTTGCTAAGTATTGCCTTTTAGGGTAAGTTATAAATCTCTTATAGGCCGAGATCATGCTCAATTAAAGAATTAGCCTTAGACAATTGCTCTAGGCTTGATTTTGCTAGCTAAGTTCAGGAGAAGGTTAAGGTTAAATAAGGAAGGTTAATGTTAAGTAAGGGAGGAATTTAAGGAAGGATATAGTTCAGTTGTAAGTAGGTTATCGAGCTCAAAGAACAGTTTATTTGCATTATCATGCCGTGACCTTCGAGTCACCGAGTTGAACAGTTGAAAGTAAAAGGAGTCACTGCTGGACCCCCTCGCATACTCAGAAGGATACTTAAGGTAACCCCTCTCTTATCCCAAGGCATGCCTCAAGGTGCAGTAGACGACAAGCTTGAGCCAAGAAGGCACCGGAAAAGAAACGAAAGGTTTTACGGATATGGAGAGGGCTTTCGCGTTTTGCTCTCCATAGACCGCCAGTTATTAATTGGATATTTCCAAAGTTTATCAAGAGTTTTCTCATAAAACCCCACTGAGTACATTAGTGCTCACACCCTTTTTTTCAAATGTTTTCAGGTTGAGATGCTGAGGCCGGTGATATGCTACTGGTGGGGTTGTTTGAGTTCTCTAAGGTTTCAAGTTTGTTGCTCTATATGGTTACATGTTTTTCTTTTGCTAAGTACTCTGATGTTAGTATTTAGTCTTGATATGTGTAACTTGATTCTTGATAATAGCATATTTTAAATGCTATGATTCCTAATTATCAATAAAGTTTTTGAAGCATGTTATTTTGACATGCCAGTATTCCTTTATTGATTCCAAGATATTTGAAAAGTCCTAATGTTAAACATATTGGTATCTGTTCATTTTCAGTTGACTTATGATTAAGTCTTGTATGCTTGTTGTTGTTGTTGTTCGCCTATGATTAAGTTGATTTCTTGTTTCGTCCAATGAATGGGACAATATGATTTACTTGACTCCGACCTATTGATGGGTCTTAGCTGTTGTCACCTATGAAGAGGTCTTGTTTATTTCGAGAGTCAAATTCCTGTCTGTTTCTCATTGGATTCTATTTAGTTTTTGGTTGGCTCGTTATTTTGGTGTTCCTTGACTTGATTGAACCATTTGACCCCTTTGATTCGTTTAAAACGATAGTTCTTTCAAGTCATAAAGTTAAGTTGCCTAAGTTCTTGAGGTGATAACTTAGTTTAATTCTAAAAACACCCCCCCTGGATTCCAATTAATCTATCTATTTTCTTCGGCTTTTACGCCTAACACCCCGTCCCCATAAAAAATGACCGCTTAAGAAACCGGGTTGTTACATCTACATTCACCGAAGACATTGAAATGTAATTGTCCGTCCTAAGAAGTCAAGACTTCAGCTCATGGAGGACCACAACCCAGCTAAAGGAAAGTAGCCGCTCCTTTATGCCGATCCTCCAGCGGATGCAGGTCAATCCTCGACAGACAGTGACTCTTACACTTGTACAAGTGACGAGTCTACTGCACCTGCAACCAGTCAACCTCCTTATAGCGCTGCCCCATAATGTCTGGAAGAAGGCTTCAATGCAAGCCTTGACCAACAACTGGAAAGTTGTTTTGGTCAAATAAGGGAGCACAGTCCCTTTCTCTTCAAATACCTTCGAAGATATCTCCAGTATCATCTCTGGAGATACCAAGTGGATGATGCCACCATGCTCATGATGGCAGACAAGTGAGGCTACTCATATTAGATTGAGGAAGGTGAATGGAGCCGGAGCTGGATGAACTATCCGCTCAACATGCCTCCATCAGTCCCATATATCATGGATTACATGATTAAGAGGTTTCAAACCTCGGTGCCTCATGATGCATCCCTTCCCAAACATGAGCCCTCTAACTCATCCACAACTCCTCTTCAAGAGGATGACATCATCATCATACCGGACGAGCCACTTCTCGAACTCACATCAGCTCCTTACCTCAGGCAAGATCCACACTCTCTTTCTCTGATCTTGACCAACTGATGACGATAAATGACTCTTATACATGGTTGTCCGCTCCTATGCCTGTACCCCAAGCTCCCCACATCACCAACAACTTGCTGGCCATTTTTTTCTCTCCTCTGCCACAGTTGTCACTGCCTCATAATAACTTTCATCAACTCGCCCTTTTGGATGATGCCAAAAAGGAGGAAGGATATATTGATGATGGAAAATCATGTGCTCCATTATATGATTCCTGGCAAGGTGATTTAACTCTTTAGGATGAAATCTAAAGAGAAGTACAAAGAGAGGTACAGCTTCAAAGGCAAGCTACCTTTCAGGGGGAAGCTACTCACGAGGGGGAAGCTACTCATCAGGGGGAAGCTATTCGTGAGGGGGAAGTCCAACTTCAGCATTGCCCAGCTCAAGAATACTTTTGGACTTGGGAGAATGCTTAACTGAAACAACAGCAAGAATGGGGTATTCACAACATACCCAGCATCTCTCCCTACAAGTTTGAAAAAGGAGAATCGAGCAAAAGAAGAAGGAACTGAGTGGTGAACAACTAAAGAAGGAAGTTAAAATATAAAGTCTTGATATTCTCTCTTTTACTTCCTATATGCCTTCATCTTCTATGCTCAATCAGATTCTAAAACATGCTCTTTTGTTTATAATACAAATTTTCTGATCATGCTGATTTGTCCCTTTGAATAGCTTAAAGCTTTTCATGCACTCCAAAAAATTTTGAAAAGTCTGCATGATAATCAGAATTGAGCTGTTTTTAGAACTGAAATATTTGAAGCTTTTTCAAGCTGTGCAAACGAGCACCTATATATCTTAAGGCTACTTGAACTGCATTTCGCAAGAGCAAAAAGTCTAATGTCGTACAGATAAAACTCGTTAAGTTCACATATTGATATATGCTTCATTACTCTGATACTCATCTTATCAAAGCTCCAATGATTATATCAAAGCTCTGATATTCATGAATGTATAAACTGTTAGCTTTTGAAAGCTACAAGCATCTAAGATTATTCTTATAAACATAGTCCAATTTCAGCTTTGTTACCGGAACTGGTATAGGCTCAGATGCTCATTCATGAATGATAACCTTGCACAATTTTTTCATCATCAAATCAGTTGGTTTTAAAATCATCAAAAAGGGGGAAATTGTTAGAAAAATTGTTGGGAAAATCCCAAATCATAGTTTTGATGAAATGTCAAAACATGTGTGATGATTTAATGAAAAAGTGCAGGTTATGAAAAGCTGGAAATCAGAGATAATGACCAAGTAAGACTTCAAGCTGAGATGAGAGACAGCTATTCAGAAGCATGGTCAACCAGCTTACAGGTTGCCTTAATCAGACCAGTCAGAGTCAACTCTTCAAAGCTTGAGATAAGCTGTAAAGGGGGAAGAGAACTTTGGAGACTAGTAGGCATCCACAGATGATTTAATCATTAGTCTTAGCAAAAAGCTAAGATAGACTGATGAACAGAATCAGCTTGAAAGCTGAAACTGATCTGATCAGAGATCAGTCAGAGCTGATCCTAAACTGATCAAAGATCAGTTTACTAGTAAAACAGCTCTAAATGCATTGAGCCCCTACTTAACTAACAATAGATCAGTTCAGGGAGAAAAGGTAAAAGCTCAATCAGGTAGCCAACTGATAAGTCTAGAAATGAAAGTTTTTAAGCTTGACTGATGAGTCAAGTGAACTGGACTATATCATGATAGAAGCTCAAGACAGCTGAAGATCTGCCAACTGGACAATCTCAGAGCTGAAAGCCGAGATAGCTGAGAGCCCGTCAGTTGAATGTCCAAGAAATGATAGCCGAATCACCTGCTCCTACTGACAAGCAGTTAATGAAGATCTTAACAGGAAATCTTTAGAAGATCCTGATTATCATAGAGCACATAACATTAAAGTCAAAATGGCTAGTTCATTGAAGAGTTTCAAATGGCTACAGGCATTAAAATGCCACCGATGATTTCTAAACATCACCAATCATAACGGTCAAAATTCACTCATCTATTCAAAGAGGGTGAAATCAATTTTGGCCAAGACTTTCACCAACCTAACTTTGCTATTTTACAGAACGAGCTCTTTCTTTTTCCCTCCCCACAGCTCAAAGCTCAATACTCTCAAAGTGCGAAAAGTCATAACTGAGAAGGCGTGCTTCAAGTTCAAAGCAAGCTGCTAAGCTGACGCGGAATTCTAGCAAGAGCAAAACTTCTCAGTTCAGTCCCTCAAAGATCAACCACTCAGCTCAAGCTAAAAGGAGCACTATAGGTTGATAACAGATTCAAGAGTGTGTTCTTGAAGATCGAGCGAGATCTAAAATCGTGTAAAGACAGGCAATAATACCTAAAGTCTCAGCGAGCAGTTGGGACCGGTAAGTGTGAGCTGTTGACCCAGAAACCGGCTGAGGAGGAGCGTGTACTGACGGGTTCATTCTTCCGAGACATCAACAGTTGGAAAGGAGGTCGCACTCGGGTTGAAGGGTGCCGTTTTCAGGTCTAATCGGAATTCTTCATTGTGTAAATGTAATAAAGAAATTTTACACTTACATAGTGGATTGCCCTTCTACAGAAGGAAGAGAGGACATAGAAGCAGGAAGCTTCGAACCTCTATAAAGTTTTGCGTGTGTGTTGCTCTTACTATTTTTCAGTCTTGCAAGTTCTTAAACTGCACACATTCACACACCCAAACTGAACTGACAAGCTTTAACCACGTCTTCAAGCTATCAGTTGTAAACTGATTAGCTCACCAGCTAAGCTTCAGTCAGCTTCTCTCAACTGATCAGTAAGGACAGATAAAATCTGAAAAGTGAGTTAGGGCCCTATCTATTCCGCATCTATTCAAAGTTTTTGAAGTCAGTTTATTCACCCCCCTCTCTAAACTGACATATACTCGCAACGGGACCAACAATCCTCATGCATTGCTTTAAAGTTAATGTAACACTTCAAAAATTTCAGAATATCTTAGGAGTTTTCTAAATTTATTTAGAAGACTAAAGAAAATAATTGTAGTTAAAATAAAGATGTTTCAGATGTAAATCGCGACGTTAGGTGTCTTTTATTCAAAAATCATCTTTGGAAAATTTTTCGATCTCAATTGGAATATAGCCAATTTTAGTCTTGTTTGAAAGGTATTGACCCAAGGAACGTGCTGGTACTTTCAGAATTTTAATCCGAGGTCATCTGAGATCCCGACGATGAAAAACGTATAAAGTAAAAGTGTGAATAGTATTTTTCCATAATGGTGTGATTTTCAAAAAATTGCGAAATCCTACTCGATAATCCGAGGATTACCTCATCAAGCTATTTTATAGGAATTGACCTAAGAAATCTATTGGCGTTCACAAATTTCCAATCTGAGGCCAAACGAACGCTCGGGAGTGTTATTTGTTGTCTGAAAGGAATAGTAAATCTATTTTTGAAAAGAGAATCTTTCTTCATTTTTCTTCAGACGACTTCTTCGTCATTCTGAGTCGAGTTGGTTCAATAGTACTCGAGTCAGCGAATCTCCCGGTATTTTCGTATTTTGTGTTGAAGGTCATTTGGACCTCGTCATTGAATAAATAAACTTTTAATCGAGTCTGGAATCACTTTATCAGTATTTTATACCTGGGGTGGCTTACCGGGGAAACCGACCTTTTTTTCCTATAAATAGGAGGCCTTGGATTCATTTTCATTTGCTCATTTCCTCTTTCTCTCTCTCTCTAAGTTCGTGTTGACGAATGAAAAACCCGGGCCTGCGCCGAGTAAATTGCGCATGCGGGCCCAGGTTAAGTATTGTTGGGAGGATGGTGCTATGGAAGTAGCTGCCAAACATTGGAACGCTGCCGGAGAGCAGCCATCGTGCCGCCGTTATGCCGTCTCTTTAGACGTCTCGTTTCGATCAATTTCTTACCCTTTCGAGCTAGAATTTTAATATGTTCTGTATTTTAATTGGTGCTTCATTTCGTATGTTGAGCTCATCGTCGTCCGGTTGCCGGAAAACATGAATAGTAATTAGACACAGATCAATTTCAATTTTCACCCGTTTTCGTCTATTTTCAGGTATCAAATCAAAAAAGTTTCTTTTGGAAAGTTGTTCCAAAAATTATTTCCTATAAAACTGCCAAGTTTCATGATCTCGTGGAGAGTTTTGCATAATTTCAATTATTTAAATTAAGTCGTTATTTTTATATCGGGAGCATGTGATTTCTGAAAATTTCAAAAATTGTATTCTTCGGTTAAGATATAGATGGGTCCGTGCCTGATTATTTTCATAATTTTTGAGTAGTTAAAAAATGTCGTGGCACAGATCTGGTAAAAATTGAGTAAAATGGCAAGTCATGAAAAGAGGTTTATGTCAAATCCGTTGGTGCCATTACATAAAGAATGGTGTTTTGGAATTTATTTCCTTCTATGTCAGAATTATTCGAGGTCTCTAGAGTTGTGCAATATATTTTATAAAAGAATAAAATTAAATAATAGCTCCATTTATCATAGATTAAATCCCGAAAATATAGTAATTGTTCTAAGTCGAAGATCGACCCTTGTAGGACCTGCAGAGCCTGCTATGGTTAATGAAGCTATTTTCGAGGTTATCGTGCCGTCACGTGCTCGTCATCGAGGTGGGTGATTCTAAACCTAATCTATGGTTTGAGCTAGTGAGCTCTAGAAGCATAATAGGCCAAAGTGAAATATCCAATAAAATATTTTATGCTCTGCCTGATTAGTCTCTGTACAAAGAAAGAAAGTTAATGTGTGACGTGATTATGTTAATTGTTGTTTGAGCTCTTGAGTTGATATTGGATGATATGAGGTATAGATGATCATGATCATAAGTTAACTTTGGTATTGATATTATTGATGAAGAAAGTTATTTAGATGAATGATGCATTGTGGGTTGATTATAGTATCCCTTATAGGCGTTAAGGCTATAGTATTGATTGAAGAATACAACCTAGATGATTCATTCTAGGTTATGATCTATGCTACCAGGATTAAATGTTGAGAATTGAATGTTGAGATTCAATTATTGTTAAGCAGGATATTGAGCTCAAAAAAGAACAGTGATATTACATTATCATGTTGTGGCCTTTGAGCCACTAAAGATGAATCATTGATGAGTTTTAGGAGAGTCATTGTTAGGTAATCCCCTCACATACTCATTGTAACATTTGGGTTACCAGATTGTGACATTGGGTCACCAAATTGTGATCTTTTGATCACCAGAGAGTCACTGTTGCGTAACACTCTCGCATACTCAATGGGATATTTGAGGTAACCCCTCTCTTATCCTAAGAAATACCTCAAGGTACAGTAGACATCAAGTTTGAGCCAGGATGGGCCCAGAGGAAAGTAAAATGTTTTGCAGATATGGGAAGAGATTTTGCGATTGATGTCCCATATGCTGCCAGTTAATATTGGATATTTCTAAAGTTTTAAAGAGCTTTTTTATAAAACCTCTATAAGTGCATTAGTACTCACGCCCTCTTTTTCAAATATTTTTCAGGTTGAGATGGAGAGGTAGATGGTGGCTGTGAAAGTGGGTTGGCTGCGAGATCGTGTATTACTACCATTATTCCCATTATGTTTCTTATTAATCTGATGAATTTTGGTATTTCGTTGCTTTGAGTTTTCATAAAATTTTGCTACTCTAATTGTGAACAAATGTTGACTCCCTAGTTAGCATGTTTCGTATGCTTAACTAATAATTAATCTAAGGAAAAATCCCACTTTTTAATATACATGTTTGTTAATATGTCTTCCGCCTATGAAGAGGCTTTACTTTTCAAGCATGTTGATTCTGCTTACTTTTAGTTGACCTATAGAAAATCTTAAGTTGTTTCTTGTTTTCGTCCTGTAAATGTAACAGTATGATCTTTTTGCATTTGACCTATTGATGGGTCTTAGCTGTTGTAACCTATGAAGGGGTCTTATTTATTTAGAGAGCCAGATTCCTATTTGTTAGTTATTGGATTCTGTTTAAATTCTGACTGGCCTATGAATAGGCATCTGTTTGACTTGATTGAACTATTTGACTTCTTTAATATGTTGGAAAATGTAGATTTCCTTTCAGTTATAAGGTTATGCTGCCTAAATTTTTAAGGCACTAACTTAGTTCGATTCTAGAAACACCCTCCTAGATTTTCATTTAAACTACCTTTTTTCTTCTATTTTTCTACATAACACACTACAAGAAAATACCGAAATAGAGACGGATTTTAGAGAGGGAGCCGAGTCTATCTTAGAATAGAGACGACATTAGAGATAGAATCGAGTCTGTCTCTAATTAACGACAGATTAGCGACGATTAGCGACTGAAAGGATGATACTGATACGACCCGAGCTGAGGAGATGTCCTATCCAATCAAGGTACTAGAAGGACCGGTAACACGGGCAAGAGCTAAGAGGTTCAAGGAAAGCCTCAATGGATTCATGCGAGAGATCTGAAACCAAGAGTTGGCTAAACGACCCGTAGAAGGAGAAGAACCCGACCCCAAATGGAAGATAGTGATCTCGAGTTGCAGGCACGAGCTACAATATGAGCCAGGACGCGAGCACCCGGTCACGCCACTTGATGCGAGCTACAGCGCGGAAGAACACGCGAGTGGATCCGGACGCGCCACCAATGCTTCGGGTGAAGAGACTAGCGCATTCTACAGTGCGACCTGAGGCGCGAGTAAGGCCGGTCGCGCCACTGACTCTACACGGAATGAGACCAGCGCGACCTACAGCGCGAGTGGAGGTGCGAGTGACCCCGTGTCGCACCCATCTGGGTGTGTCCGGAATTGTGCGATTTTATGTTTTATTTTCCTAATTCAAGTGGGATATTAATTAGGTCTTAGTTTATTTTCGGACCAACTATATAAGGCTTGTAATCTCTTATTTTTGAGAACAACTTTGATTTTATTAAATTTAACGTGAGTTAATCACTTTTCTCTCTGTGAGAGTGATTCGAGTTTCATAACACAGCGTGAGATTCAATCAACTTATCAAATGGATTCACATCTCCGTTTGTGGCGTCCTCACCCAATCCAAGTTCATGTTTCCAATTGATCGAGGGTCTCGACTACATCGTGTTCGAGGTTTGACATCTTTGTGAGGCTAAGGTTTGGATCCATTCATCCATTCCGTGGAATCTGCTACAATCCTGGATAAAACATCTGTTGTCTTTGTCGTATGCCGGCGAGGATCGCATCAAGTGGTATCCAGAGCTAGGTCGTATCAGGTTCCGTTTATCATTTAATTTATGTAATTTAAATTCTCGCCTATTAAAAAAAAGACGATATCAGCATACAAAAAAGTCGCTGATTTAAAACAAAACGTAAAAAGGTGGGAAAATTTTTGGTGTTTTCGTTAAATTTCATTTTGATATTTGGGTTGTTGGAGACGCGTATATTACCTAGGGAAAAGTCGAAAATTTTTCGAAAATTTTCAAATTTTCGAAATTTTTCCGGCACATTTTTTTCGTGAATCTGTGATTGGTCTTTTGGGATTTCATTATTGTGATTGTGTTTCTAGTTTAATTCTATTTGGAGATAATACGAGTGGTAAAAGGCAAGAGTGTGTGAGATTATTAGAGTGAAAAGAGCCGATTGTGTGATACATGAAAGTATACACGTGAGGTTGAGAGCTAGATATTTGTTAGGTTTGTTTCTTTTCATTGCCACATTAGTAGTTCATTTTCTTTACCTAGTTTAGTATTTGTTTTGTTCTTTGGTTTAAAAAAAAGGACGAAAAAAAAAAGTCGATCAAAAAAAAAAGAGAATCGACATGTCTAACAAAAGTGCAGGTACCAAAGGAGCAGCCGCAGGATCGAGTGATGAGCTGAACAATACTTTTGATCCTAAGAATACAGTGGAAGCCATTCATCAACATCTCACGAAGTTGTTCAAAACTGAGATGGCGTCGTTGATTGAGAGGCTAAACCAAGTAGAAATCTCAATACAGGAGCTATCTCGACAAGCTCCTCGAGAGAACTATGGCGGAAGAGGCGGACGCGGAGTTCGGATAGAGGCTAGACGCTATCCACATGTAGAGAGACAGCGGAATGACTACTATGACACCGAGATGGGAGACTCAGAAGAGGAAGATAGATATTCAACTGCTGGAGGTAGGAGACATGGGAGAGCAAGGAATCGAGAAGACGACGATCTCGGAAACATCAAAATGAATGTACCTTCATTCCAAGGTAAAAATGATCCAGCCTTGTACCTTGAATGGGAGCGCAAGATTGAGATGATGTTCGATTGTCACAACTATTCTGAGCTGAAGAAAGAGAAGTTAGCAGCAGTGGAGTTTTCAGATTATGCAATAGTTTGGTGGGATCAGTTAACATCCAACAGGAGGCGTAATCAGGAACACCCAATAGAGACGTGGGGAGAGATGAAGGCGGTGATGAGGAAGAGATTCGTACCAAGCTACTACTATCGAGAGCTATACAACAAGTTGCAGAACTTGAGAAAAGGTACGAATAGTGTAGACAACTATTTCAAGGAAATGGAAGTCTCAATGATCCGAGCAAATGTGGAGGAAGATAGGGAGGCCACAATGGCTCGCTTTCTAGCCGGTTTACATAGAGAGATCCGAGAAGTGGTGGAGTTGCAGCACTATGTCGAGATGGAGGACATGGTACAAATGGCTATCAAAGTAGAGAACCAACTCAAGAGGAGGGGTAACAATAACTTAGTGAGTTCTTCCACATGGAAGTCGAACTCAAATTCCAACACAGCTTCATGGAAAGCTTCAAATAAAGGGAAGAAAGACGAGAAGCAACCGTTCACTAAGCCGAAGGTTGAGACGCCTACAGTGACGGGATCAAGCAACCAAGATTCGTCGGGTAGCCGAAACCGAGACATTAAGTGCTTTAAATGTCAAGGTAGAGGACAGATAGCCAATCAGTGCCCAAACCGACGTGTGATGATCCTAAAGGACAATGGCGAAATTGTGACGGATGAAGAAGAAGTTGATCCGGAGATGCCGGGTTTATCCGAGTCGAGTGAAGAGGAGGAGTACGCAGCGCCTAACGCTCTCATTTTGGTTGCACGCAAATCTCTTAGCTTGCACACCAAGAGCATCGACGAGGAGCAAAGGGAGAACATATTCCATACCCGATGCCACATCAAGGATAAGGTATGTAGTATGATTATTGATGGCGGTAGTTTTACTAATGTTGCAAGTGTTGTAATGGTGATAAAGTTAGGATTGCCGGTTCTCAAACATCCTAAGCCATACAAGCTGCAGTGGTTGAACGATAGTGGAGAAACCAAGGTGAACAAGCAAGTTCGAGTGCTATTTCGGATTGGCAAGTATGAAGATGAAGTGTTGTGTGACGTTGTCCCTATGCAGGCGGGACATATTTTGCTAGGGCGTCCATGGCAATTTGATAGGAGGGTGAAGCATGATGGCTTCACAAATAAGTACTCTTTTGTACTTAACAAGAAGACGGTGACACTAGCTCCTCTAACACCATCTCAAGTGTGCGAGGACCAAGTGAAACTATAGGAGGAGGCCGATACCATGAGGAAGAAAGGAAAAGAGGCCAACGTTGGAAAGGAGATGGTCCAACATGCTTGTTTTGAAACAAACAGCGATGTCAAATGGGCGGTGCAAAATGAGAAGCCAATGTACTTGATGATCCGCAGAGATGTGTTAATGAGTGCTAACCCATTTGATCCATCTTTGCCTAGTCCTATTGTGTCTCTTTTGCAGGAATTCAAGAATGTCTTTCCCGAAGAGATGCCACCGGGTTTGCCACCAATTAGGAGAATTGAGCACCAAATTGATTTCGTGCCCGGCGCCACATGGCCAAACCGCCCGGCATATCGAAGCAACCCTGAGGAGACAAAAGAGCTAGAACGTCAAATACATGAACTACTGGAGAAAGGCCAAGTGACGGAGAGTTTGAGTCCATGCGCGAGTCCAGTTTTGCTCGTGCCGAAGAAGGATTCATCACTACGGATGTGTGTCGACTGCATAGCCGTCAACAACATTACGGTAAAGTATCGACATCCCATTCTCCGTTTAGATGAGATGTTAGACGAATTACATGGTGCATGCATATTCTCTAAGATAGACTTAAGAAGTGGATATCACCAAATTCGTATTAAAGAAGGGGATGAGTGGAAAACGGCATTCATTACAAAACTAGGATTGTATGAGTGGTTAGTTATGCCGTTTGGGTTAACAAATGCTCCTAGTACATTTATGCGTCTTATGAACCATGTTTTACGTGCCTTTATAGGTAGATTTGTGGTGGTTTATTTTGATGACATATTAATCTATAGCAAGAATGAAGAGGATCATGATGAGCATTTGAAATTTGTTTTGCTTGCTTTGAGAAAACAACAACTATATGCTAACTTGAAGAAATGCACCTTTTGCACAGATAAGGTTGTGTTTCTTTGTTTTGTTGTTAGTGCAGACGGAGTACAGGTGGACGAAGAGAAGGTTCGAGCCATCCAAGAGTGGCCGACGCCAACAAACGCGAATGAGGTTCGAAGTTTCCATGGACTTGCGAGCTTCTATCGGCGTTTTGTCCCACATTTTAGTAGTATAGCAGCACCCATGACCGAAGTGATCAAGAAGACTGTGGAATTTCATTGGAGAGAAACACAAGAGAAAGCGTTTCAAACGCTCAAGAAGAAATTGACACATCTACCGGTATTATCTCTTCCAAACTTTTCTAAAACTTTTGAGATAGAATGTGATGCTTCAGGTGTTGGAATTGGTGCAGTGTTAATGCAAGAGAAACGGCCCATAGCCTACTTCAGTGAGAAGTTTGGCGGCGCCACTGCAAAATACCCGACATATGACAAGGAGTTGTATGCACTAATTCGGGCATTGCAGACGTGGCAACACTATTTGTGGCCTAAGGAATTTGTGATCCACACCGATCATGAGTCATTGAAGCATTTGAAGGGGCAACACAAGTTGAACAAAAGACATGCTCGCTGGATGGAGTTTGTAGAGACGTTTCCATACGTCATCAAGTATAAGCAAGGGAAAGAGAATGTAGTAGCTGACGTACTATCAAGGAGGTACGCTTTACTTTCCACCTTAGATGCTAAGTTACTTGGTTTTGAGCATATTAAGATTATGTATAGTGAGGATGGTGATTTTAAGGATATATATGTTGCATGTGAAGAATCTGGAGATGGGAAATTTTATAGGCATGATGGATATTTGTTTAGAGAAAATAGGTTGTGTGTGCCTAATTGTTCCATGTGTGAGCTTTTATTGTTGGAGTCACATGGTGGTGGTTTGATGGGGCATTTTGGGGTAGCAAAGACTCTAGCTGTATTGAGGGAGCATTTCTTTTAGCCTCATATGAAACGTGATGTGGAACGTGTGTGTGCTAAGTGTGTTACATGTAGACAAGCCAAATCTTGAGTCCAACCACATGGTTTATACATGCCTTTGTCTATTCCTACATCACCTTGGATAGATATATCTATGGATTTTATGTTAGGATCGCCTAGGAGTAAACGTGGTCATGATTCTATTTTTGTGGTTGTGGATAGATTTTCCAAGATGGCACATTTCATAGCATGCTCTAAAACAAATGATGCATCCTACATTGCTGACCTGTTCTTTAAAGAAGTTGTGCGTTTATATGGCATGCCCAAGACCATTATTTCTGATAGAGATGTTAAGTTCTTAAGTTAATTCTGGAAGACTTTGTGGTGTAAGTTAGGTACGAAGCTTTTGTTTTCTACTACTTGTCACCCACAGAGTGATGGTCAAACGGAAGTAGTAAATAGGACTTTATCTACATTGTTAAGGGCAATTATTAAAAAGAACATCAAAACTTGGGAGGAATGTTTGCCACATGTTGAATTTGCATATAATAGGTCTGTGCATTCTGCATCTCAGTTTTCTCCATTTGAAGTTGCATATGGCTTTAACCATTTAACTCCGTTAGATTTGATTCCTTTACCTGTTCATGAACATACTAACCTTGAAGAGGAAAAGAGAGCTGATTTTGTTAAACAGATACATGAGAACGCTAGAGCAAACATAGAAAGGCGAACCGAGCAGTATGCCAACAAAGCCAACAAGGGGCGACGGAAGGTTGTGTTTGAGCCTGGTGAATGGGTTTGGCTACATATGCGTAAAGAGCGGTTTCCAGTTCAGAGGCGTTCTAAGTTGCTTCCTAGAGGCGATAGACCATTCCAAGTTGTGGAGCGCATCAGTGACAATGCATACAAGTTGGACTTGCCAGGTGAGTACAAAGTGAGTTCTTCATTTAATGTTGCTGACTTAAGTCCTTGTGATGTAGGTGACGAGCTGGATTTGAGGACAAATCCTTTTCAAGAGGAGGGGGATGATACGACCCGAGCTGAGGAGATGTCCGATCCAATCAAGGTACCAGAAGGACCGGTAATACGGGCAAGAGCTAAGAGGTTCAAGGAAAGCCTCAATGGATTCATGCGAGAGATCTGGAACCAAGAGTTGGCTCAACGACCCGTAGAAGGAGAAGAACCCGACCCCAAATGGAAGATAGTGATCTCGAGTTACGGGCATGAGCTACAGCACGAGCCAGGACGCGAGCACCCGGTCGCGTCACTTGATGCGAGCTACAGAGCGGAATAACACGCGAGTGGATCCGGACGCGCCACCAACGCTTCGGGCGATGAGATTGGCGCGTTCTACAGCACGACCTGAGGCGCGAGTGAGGCCGGTCGCGCCACTGACTCTACACAGAATGAGACCGGCGCGACCTACAGCACGAGTGGAGGCGCGAGTGACCCAGTGTCGCGCCCATCTGGGCGTGTCCGAAATTGCGCGATTTTATGTTTTATTTTCCTAATTCAAGTGGGATATTAATTAGGTCTTAGTTTATTTTTGGACCAACTATATAAGGCTTGTAATCTCTTATTTTTGAGAACAACTTTGATTTTATTAAATTTAACGTGAGTTAATCACTTTTCTCTCTGAGAGAGTTATTCGAGTTTCACAACACAGCGTGAGATTCAATCAACTTATCAAACGGATTCGCATCCCCGTTTGTGGCGTCCTCACCCAATCCAAGTTCGTGTTTCCAATTGATCGAGGGTCTCGACTATATCGTGTTCGAGGTTTGACATCTTTGTGAGGCTAGGGTTTGGATCCATTCATCCATTCTATGGAATTCTCTACAATCCTGGATAAAACATCTACTGTCTTTGACGTATGCTAGCGACGATCGCATCAGATACTGTATCAGAGTCTAAATTAGAGACGGATTAGCGATCGAATCTTGTGCGAAATATTGGCGCCAAACTCTAACAACAAAATGGAGACGAAATTTCCGTCTCTAAATTAGAGATGGACAATTTTCCATCTCTAAACTGTAGAAAATAATTATTTATATTTTTTTTCATTTAACGATAGAAATTATCAATCGCTAATTAATATTTAGAGACAGAATCATATTTCTATCTTTAAAGTTATAATTCATTAAACGGGGATGGATTTTCATTCTTTCCCAATTCATAAAGTCATGAAGCCCTAGAAGCTCTGGTGATTTCCCAGCGGTGCGACTCCTCCCATCTCTACTCCAATTGTGCCATTCCTCTCTCCTCCGGCGTCGGTAGGGACTGTGCTCTGGCATCCTCATTCCGGCGTTTACCTGATATTTTTGGTATGGACTGCTATCGTTCTTCCCAATCAAAAAAGGTTAAATGTTTTCCATTCTTCTATCTTCTGTTTCTTCTCTTCTACAATTTCTTCTAATTAATCTCTTTTACGATTCGTAACAAACCTTAGAAAGAAACGGTCCAATGATTTTCTATTGTCATTTGGTGACTGCTTCAGTGCTCTTTTCTCTTTCAATCAAACAAGGTTAGATATTCTTTAATCCATTCTCTTCGATTTTATTATGCTTTTGTGATTGGATTTTGCTATTTGCTTATTTGCTTATTTGAAGGCCCGTGGTTGTCATCGAATTTATTCGAAGATCTTGTCGCTCAGATCGAGAACAGAAAGGAGGAGGAAAGAAAATTCCATTGTGAGAAATCTATTATCATTAATTTTTTTTGTTTATTTAAATAAAGATTGAGCTCTGTTTATGTAGGAACCATTTGTCTTGAGATGTTTGATTCGATCTGCATGTTGTTTGCTAGTAATCTTCGTGTTTCTGGCTGTTGTTGAGTGCTGAGCTGCTTCCTTTTTTCTAGCATTTTCTCTCATTGTCTTGGTATATAAGTGTGTTGTTTTATTTTTCTTTAAATTTTTTGGTAATTATGTTTGTGAAATTGGGGATAAGAAATTATGGGTGTTTACAGCTTTTTTTTTTACTTGTTGATATATGCGATCCCTTTTCTTTTTTGTAAAATAGTAGTAATAATGACAGTGTGTTTATGGTAGTTGATATGATTCTGATATGATGATCAACACCGAGAGAAAATGCGCGGAAGACTTATAGAATCGAAACACATCAGACGAATGAAGGATTCAATCCGACAGATAACAAGACACAAATAAACGACGAACAAGGAAAATAAGACTCGTTTATACACTAGACACTTAAGACACTTAGAAATATGACTCAACTAAGATAAAACACAATCAAATAAACACTTAAAGGTACGAAATTGGGTAGATTTAGGATATGTGTTATTTAGGGCGAATTAAGCATGTATAACTTAGAACTGATTTTTAGACGAATTGTAGGGTGAATTATGGCTGTATTATGGATGAAAGGATGAGGATGAGGCGTGCATATGATGTGGATGAAGGTAGGTGACGGAAATGAATAAAAATAATAAAGAATAATACTTACTCGAACCCCGTCTTGCAGTGAAGATGAAACGCGATATCTTGTAAACTCCAAGTTGGATAGCACTCCCTCTAGACTCGATGGAATAGAAAAGAGCTTGAAATAGGACTTATGATTTTCTAGATCAAAAGAACTTGATAAATGGGTGATCAACCAAAGTATCGTGAGACAATTGAGAAATTAATCTTTTATTTCATGCAACGTCTGAAAATTAATGTTCACAATCGATCCCCTTTTATAGGTGAAGGGGATGGATGAAAATTAACACCTAAAATACTAAGAATTTGAAAATAAAAAGGTTTCCTAATCTAACAATGATTCCTACCTTAATTAGAACTCTATTTAAGGTAGTTCCAAAAAGACCAACAATAAAATAATAAAAATCTAAACTATGGATAAATAAAACCCAACATTTTGGGCCTTCAAACTTGGGCTCTAATAATTCGAATATTGGCTGAATTAATAAACTCCATAGGCTGCCCAAACAAGCTTAAATTATTCCATGCAAGTTGACGTGAACGAGCTCCATGCACACGCCAACCTTCTCTTCTTCTCAAGTACTCATGATTTTCATGCCTTGATCTTCTTCATCTTCAATGGACAACATAGCAATCCATTTAGGGCTGCCATGGTGCATTTCTTCTTCCTTGCTAGGCATGGTCTCATTCTCATCAGTAGGTGAGACTGGGATTGGGTAAAGACGAATCTTTGAGTGGTAGGTGAGAGGATTCAGCTTTGATAATTGAGGATTTCTTCGATTTCATGGTAATTTTAGCTTTTGAACTGATTTTTTTGGCTGACACGGTTAGTTAATGTGATTCATTTTCTAATTCCAGATACCTTTTCATTATATATTATTTTGATACTTTTCATTTTATAGTGGTTTCATTATCCATTTTTTCAGTAATTCACTAAGAATTTCAAATTATTCATGTAATTATCTCACTTTCTTCTCATTTTTTCGTTTTAGCCTTGAGATTTGGCTGAGAAGGTATATTGTATTTTATTTTAGGCCTTAAAAATGAACTTTGGGTTACCTATATTAGACTATGTATGGGAAGTTAGTTTCTTCAGCCTCAATTCTTTAGGGTATTCTGCTGAACATTTGAAGGATCTTTTTTGTTTAATGTTGAGAATATTTCCAGTCGATGAAATTACTTAATACAAGTAGTGGAAGGGAGATAACTAATACATTTAGAAGTGTCAGAGTCCTTCATTTCTTTTAATTTGGTGGCTTACATTTTTGTTTAATGAGGATTTCTACATTATGCATGTTAGCCTGACACTGAATATATCATCAAACTTAAAGTCATTGTTTACGTGGAATACAAAGCAGGTTGGTCCGTTTACTTTTAATTTTGCATTTTGACTGGCCTCTAGTTTTCATTGGTACTTTCAGTTGGGGGTTGAACCTTCTAATCTATCTATGTGAACCTGTGAGCTTTTATTGGTATGTTATCTGATTTTGTGTCTTCTCTAAGTCCTAAATATTGGCATAATTGTACTCTCTATCTTGCATTGATCATGGGTAAAGCTCAGTTGGTATGGTACTTTTTTTGGTCCAGTTATGTTGTTGATTGATTATAGACTATGTAAATGTAGTGCACACATGAGGACTGTATGGAATTAACATCCAGTTATAGACTACATGAAAATATTCCTATTATTTTGTGTAAGCTTGATGCATATTTCTTCCAAGTTTCTTTGACTGTATGGAACATCTACCTATCCACCTAGCTTATGAAGCAAAGATTGCTCTGGACCAGTTTAATATCAATGGATGTATCTTTTTGAAAGGTACAAGTTAAATTGTATAAATGTTCATACAATTGAATAATTACATTACATTTACATCATCAATCTTTTTAATTAGGTACTTGCGGAAATTAAAAAATAATGTAAGAAACAAAGCTAGAGTTGAAGGATCAATATGCAATGCCTATTTAATGGAAGAGGCATCGTCATTCTGCTCATATTATTTTGAGGATCATGTTCGTACCAGGCATAGGAACGTTCCTCGAAATTATGATGGTCGGGGTGATATAGAATATGATCGTCTGGATAACCTTTCAATATTCAAGCATTCTGGATGAGTTTTTGGAAAGGTTAAAAGAAGATTTTTTACAGACAAAGAGTACAATGCGGCTCGTGTCTATGTTTTATTGAATTGCAGTGAAGTTGAACCATATATAGAGTATATAGAACCTTAATTACTTTAGCGTGTATATAAATACTTAGTATTGATTTCCTCTTTTTTTTGCTTGTTAGTATGTTTTCTAATCAGATAAAAGAAACTCATCCAAATATCTTTGCTGCTGAAATTGATAGTAAACTTGATACGGACTTCCCAAGTTGGTTCGCCAAATATGTAAGATTTCATTAATGAAGCTTCAAAAATGAATGTTTTCTTTGCATACTAAACTGAACTTTATATTCCTATAGGCACTCGATCATAATAACATTGTGAACAAGTTCTTACGAGATCTGGAAATGGGGCCATTGCGACAAGCTAATGTGTATCCCGATTATTATGTAAATGGATAAAAATTTCACTCAATTAGGTATGGTTCACACAAGACAACTATGAATAGTGGAGTGTATATAAAATGTACAAATTATGGTGCAGAAGAGAGTGATTTTTATGGGCGATTATTAAAAGTTGTAGAGTTAAGTATCTTGGTTTGCCAGTAAAAAGAACTATGTTGTTCAACTGTGAATGGTTCAATCCAGCCAATGGGACTGTGGTGGATACTGATTATAAATTGGTTGATGTAAACGTGAAATGAAAATATAACAAGTATGAGCCTTTTGTTCTGGAAAAGCAGGCAATTCAAGTTTATTATTCTTCCTATCCAAGTTTAACTCAATCTAAAAGTGATTGGTGGGCAGTTTACAAAATAAAAGCTAGACCTAATATAGAAGTGCCACACGAAACATCAATTATATCCCCACCATTTCAAGATGATGAAATAAGTAGATTTAGTCCTATAGATATAGATGATGATCCGATACCAGTTCATCCTAATGGTGGTGCGACAGACATCGAAGATGAAAATAATGATGACTCATTTGATGAAATTGACTCTTCAAATGCAGAAGATAGTGATAGTAGTGATGAGGACGAAGACTATGATGAATAGTAAGATGTTATATATATGTATTTAATTATTGTAATTATTCATTTGTTGTTAGTTTGTTATGGATTTATCTAATAAGTGTTAATTATATACGTATAATACTTTGTTCTTTCATTCTCAGATGCCACCAAGAGGATGTGGTGGTAGATATGGCGGTTCATCCTCGGCCTCATGCAATGCCTCAGCTTCTAGAGCCGTCTCTGTTCCAGTAACAGCTCTAGCCACAACCCTAGCATTGGGCTCTGCATTAGGCTCAGCTCCAGCCTCTAGAGCCGTCTCTATTCCAACAATAGCCCAAGCCACAACCCCAACATCGGGCTCTGCATCAGGCTCAGCTTCAGCCTCCAGAGCCGTCTCTGTTCCAACAACAGCCCAAGCCACAACCCCAGCGTCGGGCTCTGCATCAGGCTCTGCTGCAGTCTCCAGACCATCACTCGTGTCTCCAGATAGCCCTTCTCCTCCACAGACTGCCATAGAGGCTTCTTCTGATCAGGCATTGCGTCCATATGGTCTTACACCATTAACTATTCAAAATGGGTATATTGATAATTATTTAATAAATCATGTTGGAAGATTTAATTTTTTAAATACCCCCTAAAGTTTGTGTTTATGCTCTATTATATGCAGGGTATTGATGCCATCAAATGTTCCTCGACAAATTACACATATATTCAAAGGGTTGATGCACGAGGGTGGTTTCAATTAGAAGTTGGTGCCTAAGGAAACTAAAGACTACTATTTTGAAGAGTTCAAGGTTTACGTATGGTTTTTGATTTAGAATGTTTGTTATACTAATAGTTTTTTATTCATGTTATACTAATGTTATGTTTAATTTGGCAGAAACATTATAGTTGGGAACCTCGTTTGGAGGCAGATGTCTACTCAAAATGGTATCAGAAGGCGGGTGGCAGGTATAAAGACATGATTCACAAGTTCAAAGAGAAAAGTACCTGTAAAAGGCCTCATTGCACATTCCTGAGTCCGCTTGGCCAGCATGGCTTGAGTATTGGAACAAAGACGAAGTCAAATGCAAGGCATTGCAGGAACAAAAATTAGAATGAGTGAGCCTGATGTGCCAGGGACTAGGATCTCGAAGCATAAAGGAAGGTCAAGGAGTGCTGTGGAATACTTTGCAAAATTGGTAACTCTTTGAATAACATTAATTCGTTGAAAAATATTTGGTGATGATGATTCTAAGACTAGTGTTCATTTTATTGATTTCGATAATTGAATTTGGTTATTTTTGTTGCTGATAGTGATGAAAATTTTGGATCTTTTGTTGCTGGTAAAGTTGGATTTCTAAACTTTACCAAATTGATTGACTAATATGATGATACTTAATTACTTGTATTAAATAGGCTAAGGAAAAAGGGGTGTCTACTAATAAGATAAGCGGTTGGGATGTTTTTTTACGGCTCCACACCGGTGTAGATGGAGTGTTTACTGATGGCAAATCTAAGCGGATTGCAGTATGTATATACAAAAAATTACTAACTATATTATGCATTTTTTGATACAAAAACTTTAACTATAATTAATTTTTTTAGGCAGATTTTCGTGCAAATGTTGAAGAGATGAGTCAAGGTCAACAACTTGATGATAGTGCTGAAGGTGATGGTGGTGGCATCAACATGTCGTCTCTTTTTGTAGATGTAGTTGGTGTCTGAGAGAAGAAACGTGTGTTTGGCCTTGGAAATCGATCACATGTTTATTCAGCTTCAAGTGGAGAGTCACATAACAGCAAATCACAAGTCAATGCTAATGTGATCAATGATTTCGAGGACCCCCTACAGATCCTAGAAAACCAACTACGAGAGAGCCAAGAGCAATTGCAAAAAGAACGAGAAGATGTTAAATGACAAATGGAAGAGGTTTTGCAGCAGCAGATGGAACAGCACCAACGATAGATGCAGGAGATGATCGAGTCCTATCTATAGGTTGGATACAGCCCCAGTTGTTCAGTTCACAACCACAACCTCCACCAACCAGTTAGTTATGTTGTGTTTGTGTTTTAGACGTTTGGTACTTATATTATAAACTACTTTGTTATGAATATTGGAAGTTTGGGATGATATTATGATGTTTACTGTGATTTATATATTTGGATTTTATTTAATTCGATGATATTCAAATGTTTTTATTGGTATTGATAAATTTAATTTATATACAGGTATAAATAATTAAAATAAAAAATCACACACTAGAAACAAATTAGAGACGGAATATTCAGTCACAAAATAATAAAATTGGTCTTCAATTTAGTGACTGAATATTCCGTCTCTAAAATTAGAGACGGAATAGAGGCAGAATATTCGGTTTTCAAATAAAAAAAATGGTCTCAAACTTAGTGACCGAATTTTCCATCTGTAAAGTTAGAGATGGAATAAAGACGGTAAATTCGGTCTCTAAATAATGGTAACTAAACAAGGCGACTGAGGAGAGCGACGACTTAATCCGTCTCTATTCCGTCTCTAAAATATGGAGACGGAAAAGTTTCCGTCTCTAAATATTTAGCGACCATGATATTAGAGACGGAATTTTTCCATCTCAATTCCGTCGCTAACCTGAATAAGAGAAGGAAAAAATGAATTTGGAGACGGATATTTCCGTCTCTATTCCGGTATTTTCTTGTAGTGACATCTTCATCCTAATTCTCGGGACCGGGCTGTTACAATTAAGTTGTTATATTATATTTTAGTTTGAATATTTTTATTTCTGGGAATTTTTATTTGCACTATAAAATTTATTCTTAACACCATAAATTAAAATTATTTAAAGTTCATTAATTAAAAATATATTAAAATACCCTTACTGAAAATTGAAAAAAAAAACAAAATAAAAATGAAAAAAGAAAAAAAAAAGCAAGAAGATAGAACAGAAAGTGTTCTTTTTCTCCGACATTTTTCTTCTCCCGGCCCTCTCCAGGAGGGCTACCGCTACCACTTTTTCCGCCACTTCCCCCTTAAACACGTTGCCTTCTATTAGAAATCAAATTACATCTATTAATCCAAACAAAAAACATCAAGAAAAAAATAAAAATAAAAATGGATAATCATTTCATGGTCGATCTCAAATATATATGGTTTTATGAATCTGAAAACATGTTTGAAGAGTGTTTGTAAATGTTTTTCTAAAGACATAGAAGGTGGTTTGAAAATCTGATTTCAAACATCTTTCTTTAAGTTTGGAATCCAATTTTCAAACCTTAGTGAAAGAACCAAATTGGATTATTTGAATAAAATTTTAAAGTTTGAATCTTTATCTCCATCTTCTATCTTGTATGTGGCTGAGAGCATTATGGACGAGAATTGAGGGGAGTGTGACGGAGGTGTTGGAGGTGACGGATTTGGTGACATCTCGTTGGAGAAAAATATAGCAGATGGGTGGAGGTGACGGTTAACATTCTTTTATTTTTTTTTCATTTTTTTTGGAATAATTATTAAATGATATTCTTTAGAGGGAAAGGTAAAAAAAGATATAATTATATATATCTTATCCGTACATCGCATAGTGGATCATTCTAGTATGTTTCTTAAACTGATTCATCTTCAACAAAATCTTTTATCATATATGGAGAATTTTAATTAATAAACTGTAACGCCCCAATTCCAGAAATTTGAGACGCTACACAAAATCAAAAAAAATCCTATTTTTATAACCATTTTACCTTTAAAAAGAAACATTTTTATGATAATTTCTTTAGAAATAAAATCCACCAATCATCATTTTAGAAGACTTTTCAAACAACCAATCACAATTATATCTCACAAACGACTAGTCAATGTTGAAAATCTAATATTTGAATAAGTCAAAAATAACAGTGGAACATGTATGATTTTAATATTCATAAATATTCAAAATATTCAGCGGAAGCATAATACGTTAAAATATTGACCAAAGTCAATATTCAATATTCAACATTCAAAATACAATTTTGAATAGTCAAAACTTATAAAACCCTTATGCCCACGTCAGCTGCCTGCATCACCTTATACCTAAAAAATATTTTAGAAAACGTGGGCTAAGTGCCAGAAAACACTCGGTGGGTTTATCATGTTCATCCAAACACATATAATGATTTTTTTAATATAAAAATCCAACATTCCAATATTTAAAAATCATGTTCCTGCGCTTAAGAATATTTATTCAAAAGCCGATAATCAATATACACTAAGATGTCCATGCGCTTAAGAATAGTTATTCAGAAGCGAACAATTCAATATCATTCTCATAACAATGCGCTTAAGAATATTTATTCAAAAGCGAACAATTCAATATTCATTCATATATCAATGCGCTTAAGAATATATTTATTCAAAAGTCGATGCGCTCAGAAGACCATGCGTGGATACAGACCCTATGTGATCACATAACTATCTTTCAATATAATTGACCATGCCAAAATTCATCATGCAAGTCAAATTATATCCACGGAGAGCGAAAAACAGTTGTAAACCATTCATGCATGGACGAAAGCATTTGAAAACATAGGTTTTAGTTAGCAAAAACCCACCTTATAGCTAAAATAGCTGAAGCTTTACACTTGTTCTGTAGATCATAAGTGAGCCTACAAAATGAGAACTACCTATTAGCACCGTGCTTAGACCCTAAATCTATAACATAGCGCAAGTATGGGCTTAAGGAACGAGCTCCCGGCTCCCGAAATTTGGGCTCAAATGGAGAACTCTCGAAAGATGTATAGATTTAAATTGTCTCAAAAGACCAAATTAGAATCTTAGTAGATCAATTAAGACCTTTTAAAAGAAACTCTTGAAATAAATGGAATTATCCATTATATATATATATATATAGCACTTCTCATTAAAAACTTATAATCATTTTATTCACCTTTATAAATCTTATTCAATTAAAATTTTAAAGATGAAAATAAAATATCTAAACTAACTAACTCACGCGTACACACGGAAGCACACTTTACAAAAAATGAAATCTCAAATTCATTTCCTCTCTATTCCAAAAAATAAAGAAGTCTCCGTACAATTTAACTAGACAGGCTTAATTTTAAAGTTAAATCCACTTTTTCTTCTCTCTCTCCAAAACATAAGACCCACCACTTTTCTCTCTCTTCTGCGCCATGGAATTTCATAAAAATATGAATAGATTTAACTCTCTTCCTACTGGTACACAAGCTCACATTTAAATTTAAGAACATATCCCTTTTCTTCTCTCTCTAACTCACGGCTGCAATCAACCAAAATAATCCATCTAGAATTCTTCTTTTCAAACCTATCTTTCGCTCTTCCTTTAAAATCCGCAGACTTCACTGCACATTCAAAATTTTGTTTCCTTTTGATACACTAGAATTCATTAGGGAAAAAAAATTACAATATCCCCAAGAACAATAAAAATCAACCAACAATGAAGGATTTGAGGGATTTTTCAAACTTGAAAATTCTTTGAGACAGAGTTAGAATTTAAACCTCCAAATCTACAAAACTCATAGAATAAATAAGGGGATAAGTTAGAGAAATAAAAGATAAAGAGAATGGTAGAAGTGAAGATTGTAGTGTGAGGTTTCCAAAATTATAAAGACTCGAAAAATCTAACAATCGAATCTGCCAAAAATTGCCTCATAAGACAGCAGCGGCGATGCGAAGTAGCCAAAACAGCTCCTAGTTGTTCTTGGTTCTGTTCTCTAGTTCTTTGGCATCAAAAAGAAAGATTTCTTTAATAAATACTCTCTACTTGAGGAGAAGAACACAATGGATAATTATCAAGAATTTCAGCTATAATTTGGGAGTGAAGAATGACCAAGTAAAATGATCGCCGGTGGAGGCACCGCCCAAAAGAAAAAGAAAACTGGTTGAAGGACTTCTATCTGATTTTTGATGGCTCTCTCTCTCTCGGCGTCAGCTGGAGTTTGTTAATGACACTTATATAACATGCAATTAGGTGGGTTTGTGTGGATTTGGGCTTATTATGGGCCACAATGCTTTAAAATAGACATGAATAATATTGGATTAAAATTAAATTTCTCTAATCAAGTTGGCCCAAATTTTAATATGGTCCAATTGCAATGTTTTGGGGCATTACATAAACATATTTAGGTTTTGGGTAAAATTCAAACCCCTATGTTCTCCATATTCAATAAAAAAAAATCACTATATGCATGTGTGATTGTGAATAACACTTGCCCAAGAATAAGAGTATGGATTTTTTATTTTATTTTTACCATTTTTTATATTAAGATGATAATTTCAACCTCTTTATTTAATATAAATATATTTTATATTATTTAAAAATTATAGTATTTAATCAATCTATTAATTACTTTTTTGCTATTGTTAGAATTTCCTAAATTTTGTATTATTTTTTTAATATTTATTCTGTAAATATGAAAATGGTATAATGAAAAATTATGTTAAAGTTAATGTTATTAGATCTTAGGATATTTAGGAATAGCCGAATAGTATGATGAATTTACCATAACAAATATGATTTTTAGACTATTTATTACATTGACTTTTTTTTTTCAAAAAAACACGATGGGTTTATATTAAACTTGCCCTTAGGTTTTTATATTATGAAAATTCTAAGAAATAAAATATTGTGCATATCTAAGGCAAGCTTCCAAACCAAACTTATAAAAAAAAGTGAGAAGATTGAAAAGTAAAAAAGAAAAACAATACGAAGGAATAAAAGGAAAATCTGGGATTGCTCACTCCATGACGGCAAGGGTTACTATGCAAAATAATTATAATAATAATAATAATAATAATAATAATAATAATAATAATAATAATAATAATAATAATAATAATAATAATAATAATAATAATAATAATAAATTATTATTATTATTATTATTTATTTATTTTTTTATTCATTATACTAAAAAATAATAAAAAAGAATATTTTAATATAAATTTTTATAATTTATTTCAAAGACTTAGATTATCATTTTTTTATTAACAATACTCAATAAAATAAAATGTAGGATATTTATAACATGCAAAAAAAAAAGCAGAGAGAGATAAGTACCCCATTTAAAAGAAAAATTAAAATTTAGTACTTAATTTTTTTTTTAGTTAGTACATTCTCTATAGTTAATAACCTTTCGAACAATTGACCCTACATATAAATATCTAAAATTCCTATAAATCACTACGTACTGAATCAATAATAAAAATGATTTTGGGAACAAGCGGATTTAATCGATTCATAAGTGTCACTCCACTAGTACTATTGGGAAAAATGAAATTAAGAGAACAATTTCTATTATTATTGTTGAGAAAAATAAATTAGTACTATATTGGAAAAGCGAATAGTGAATTAGTGATGTATGAAAAGCAATTATCATATAACTCACGGGTCACTTCACAAATTAGAAAGTATTAAGGACTCAAATTCAAATAATTAAGAAAATTGCACTAACCGCCCAAAAATCGTCGTTAAGAGCTAGCCATTAACCGTTTCAATTTCCAACTCTTTGAAAACAAAAAAAACCCAGCATTTCAATTTCCTTCATTTCCATAGAAAAATGGCGAAAGATTGACCCTTCAATTGAGAAAATCACGAGCTTAGTGCCTACTGAATTTCCGTAAAAGTAGAAGATATCGATCGGCCTAAACCAAATAATTCCTCAAAATCCTCAATCCAATTTCTATTTCTAGTGTTCTAAAACCAGAAAACCCCCCAAAATCCCTAAATCCAATTTACATTGAAAGGGTTTCTGATGAATAAGCGCAACAGAATTGAAGCAGATTTTGGCGGAGTTTACCTTCCCGAAGATATGATTCAGCTCATACAATCTTTTCTAACCAAAAAAGAAGCTGCTCGAACGACTTTCATCTCCAAATCTTGGAGCGACGCCTGGTCATCTCGCCCCAATGTCGAGTTCGATCAAAGCAAATTTCGGTTTCGCGGCGTCTGTGTTGGGAAGGTGTTCCGTGAATTCGTGGAGAAGACTATTCAAAGGTACCAAGATAGCAACCTAAAGATTCTGAGTTTTAGGATATTTGTACACAACTTTTCTGATGGTATGGAATTAATCTTGAAAGCAATGAAAATGGGGACTGTTGATATCAATTTCGAGACTCGGCCTTCGAAAGATCGTGAAAACGATGAAAAGGCATTACCACTCGAGGTTCTTGAATCCAAAGACCTTGTCAGATTGTCTGTAACTGGCTGCAAAATCGATGGGAGAGTAAATTGGTCGAGTCTTAAATCTCTTAGTTTATTCAAAGTGTGCATTGAAACTGATTTGATCTCGGATTTACTTTCGAGCAGCCCTTTGATTGAGAAGTTACTGTTGTCTGATTGCAACTTCTGCGTTACATTTCCGAGTCCTAATCTTGTTGCACCGAGCACTAGTTTGGTAACCTTGAATAACAGCCTGATCGATCTCTATGTGTTTCGTAATCTGAAGTTCTTGTTCTTGGAGAAAGTGAATGTTCAGAGCTCTTTTTTCAGTGACTTCTCGTCGAAATTCCCTTGCCTGAAAGGTCTGGATGTTCGCCACTGCTTTTTCTTCATGCAAAAAATTCAGATTGATAGCCATTCACTTGAGAACATACACTTCGAACATTTGTTTGTTCTGAGGGCCGCATTTGATGTTCCAAGTATTCGTAAGTTCAGTTTTGTAGGTCCCATAGTGCCTTGTATGTCTTTGAAAACATCTTCAGGGGAATGGGAGTCTGATATAACTATAACGTGGAAAGCTTTTCAGACTTCATGGTTCCTTGGGTTGAATGAATTTCTAGGAGATTTGAGCCCGTCGATGATTTCTCTCTCCCTCGTTCTTGGGAAAATGAAAAAGGTGGGGGAGAGTTTCCGTTGGCCTACAGTTGTTGGTTTACCTAAACCCGTAGTCGAGAGCTTGAAGATAGGGGTTGGTTCTTCAATGTCTTCTGCTGTTATGGATGCTCTGTTTTGGAGCTTTCACCCTAAGTCCATCTCTCAGTTGCCGATGCCAATGCCATATGCAACAGTCAAGGAAAGCAATGACTTTCAAGAGCTCCTTCGCATGACACTCATACAAGGGGTAAATGAAGATGGCTGCATTCCAAATCGAAACAGACGTGCTCAGCATCAACTTGCGGGAGTGAATGTAGAGGTTTTCGAAGACAGCCTTGGAGAGTTTCGGCCTCTGCCTTTGAAGCTGATCATGACGGATGCTTCAGTATTTTCAGAAAGAGAGATCCGCTTCAAATTGCAATGGGAAATCGGTGCTTCTACAATCCATTGATTCAAGTTCCCTTTATGTCGATCAATCTTTCTTGTTTGGCTTCTCACATAATGTGTTGAAACTTGAATGGTACGAGCTTTTGTGATCTTGACTTTGTTCAGATTTGGTAAGTAGTGTAGTAATCAGTCCATATATAGAATCTGTTTCTCCATGTCTACCAAAAACAGTTTATGGTGGTGATTGGTGAGCTGCAATATTGGGATTTGATTTTGATAGTTTGAAATGGCTTTTGTTCATATTTGGATGATTAATGATGATCACAACTGTGTAATAGCATAGCACAGCCATTTCAGATATATCTTCTACATTACATTTCAATTTCTTTTCCTCTTCAATCATTTACTTCCCGGCAGGGTCATTTTCCATTGCTTTTATTTTTGGAGAAGTTATATAAATTGGCAAATAGTGAAAAACAATTAATAGAAAAAGTCGGTAGTGTTTGCAAATTAAATCGATAAACTTATGAGTTGCGTGTTATTTTTTTCATTACACAAATATAATATTGTTGTATATTATTTGATAATATATAGTGGAAGTTTTTGAAATACTCGAGAAATTCTACAATACATGTAATTTTTTTTTTTATTATTATTTTTTGCCTTTGAACTTCAAATAGAGGAAGCTGTGGTTTATTCATTACAACCAAATATTTTTCAACATTTATAGTTGCTATTCAGTCAGAAAAAGGTCTTGGTCTAGATGTGAAATTATTCGAATATTTTTAAGTACGTTGTTTTCGTCATTCAAGGAAACGTGAGGTTAGAAATTAAAACTATAGTTATATCAACGTCATATTTTTTTGTATTTGGTAATTCTCTTTGTAAATTAAATTAAGGATTCCAACTTTTTTTTTCTTTTTCTTCCAACGGTACTTCGAAACTAAAAACTCAATTTACAAAAAATTTCATAGATATTAAAAAATGAATCTTAATCTCTAGGAAATTTAATATTGTATTCTATAAAAAAAATTGAGTTTAACCGAAAACGATGTTTGATTACTATAAATTATTGTGCATCATTTATGTATTACATCCAATATATTAGTTTAAAAAAGGTTAAATGTTAAAAAAAAACATTTTATTTTTATAAAGTTGCAAATTCGACTAGTAATTAAACGTAATTAATTAAGAAATTAATTTTAAACTTGAATGTTATTTAACATTGTCTAATTTGTCTAGTGACATATGTGCACATGTTTGAAATTAATATAACCTTGTTCATTTATTTGAATTCATCATGGTCCAACCATCAATTTTTAACATAAGAACAATACAAGTTGTGACGATTAAATTTCAGACTTGCATCAATGTAAAGTTTTCGAAATGTTAAAGACATTCAAATTAAAAATTGGTGTCTTAAGTACATTTAGGAAGCACCACACTGATATTTACCTTTTTTTCTTTACCATTGCAATGTATGGTCTAATAATGTCATCATTCATACTTGTATATTTCATCAACAAAAAAATAAAAAATAAAAAATAAAAAACAAACAAAAGAAACAGAGAATACAACTATTGATTATTCGAGTGCTTTACAATATAAATATATATATATATATATATATATATATATAGGGTTGGGTTCCAGAAGAAACCATACCCCATATGAGAATCGAGAACCAATCTCAACTATAGATCTCACATATTTGGATGGCCAAGATCTGTTCAAAAATTAAAAAAATGCGGTGGCATAATTGTAATAACTCCGAACTTCACTGCCCCTGAAACTCGGCGAGGGTAAAATCGAAAATTTTATTGTATATGTGATTCACGCGTATATTTTTCAATTTAGGGTTTTAGCATTGTCATTTCCTATTTTAACACTGTCATGACTTATTTTAGCACTGTCATGACTTATTTTAGCACTAACATGACCCTTGATTAGCATGACAAGAAACTCTCAAACCAGCTTTCTTTTTGCGAAGAACAAGTTCAGATCCCACAATTTAAATCAAAATTATACACATAATCAAAAAAATAGTTCCGTGTTCTTACCCAAATAGACTTGTGATGTGACCTGGGACCTATGGAACACGACACGGATGAAAATAAGCGGAAGCTTAGGAACGAAATAACGTCGGATGCGTAAGGGATCAATACGACTCTAGAGAAAGGACGAAAGACTCGACTAGAACAAGAAAAGACTCAATCGAATGTAGAACTTACTAGGATATAACAAGGACTTGACTCGAACTGTTTATAGGACTTCGATGGTGGCTGGAACCAGCGGCGAACGGCGGTAAGGCGGCGGCGGTCGTCGAAGGAATGGAATTGGCGGCGATGACAAGATAGAAGGATCGTCAGATCGGTGAACCCGTGTTGTGATAATTCGAACGCACTTGTCTAATTCTCCGGATAGCAATTCTCCCAAGTACTTGAATATATCCTGAAGAACCTAAATAAGACTATTGGTTTGCTAAATCAATAGAATTGTTTGGTGATATTTTCGATCAACAGAAAATCAGGAGACAAAAGAGAAATAACTTCTTGAATTCTTGCAATTGTCTAACTTTATTAAAACAAATGAATCCCTTATTTATACTAAAATAAGGGATGAAATTCTAGACCTAAAATATAAAGGAATTCGAAAATATCCAAAAGAAAAATCAAAAGGAATCCTACCCTAACTAGAAGTCTTAATTAAGGCAAGATAAGATACCATAAAATAAGGAAATAAAATCTAAACTAATCTAGATAAAATCCCACAACTTGGGCCTTCAAAATCTCGCCACTTTTGGACTTCAAAACACAACATGGGCTGAATTAAATTCGGTCCAAATAGTGTTCGAAAATTCCACCACCTTTGCATGAAAAACAGCAACTTCTCGGATTCCCATGCAAGCGCGTAGAACTCTTCATGCACACATCCAAATGGCGCGATTTTTCTTCTCACGTCTTCATGCTTCCTTCTTCTTCATCAATGGACAGCATGGTGATCAATCTCGGGCTACTCGACACTTCATCTTCATGCAATTCGAATTTGCGACGAATAGAAGCTTGTAAATAAGCCTGCAACTTCTTTGCTCGCAAACGCGTCATAGGACCTTTGAACTGCAGCTTCGGTTCATCTTGTTCTTTACCTAGCTCAATCTCATCATTCCTCCCATGCTGAAAAGAATTCATCCTCGAATTCGGGGACTCATCATCTTCGAACTCATCATCTGCAGAAAAGGGAGATAAGTCAGCAACATTGAATGTAGATGAACACTTATACTCACCAGGTAAATCAATGCGATATGCATTGTCATTGACTCGACTCAACACGGTCAACGGTCCATCTCCTCTAGGCATCAATTTCGATTTCCTCAGATTAGGAAAATGGCCAGGACTCAGATGAATCCAAACACGATCTCCGGGCTGGAAAATCAACTGCTTGCGCCGTTTGTTCTTTTGAACAGCATTACGTGCGCCAACGGCTTCAATACGCGCACGTACTCTCTCATGCATCTCCTTAATTTGCTCTGCTTTTCTTGTACCTTTAACACTTGTTAGATGCTCAACAAGTAAAGGCAAAAGATCATTAGGCGTTAGCGGATTAAAACCATAAACAACTTCAAACGAAGATATGTTGGTAGATGAATGCACAACTCTATTATAAGCAAATTCAGCATATGACAAACAAGCTTCCCATGATTTCAAGTTGTTTTTAACCAAAGAACGCAGCAAAGTACCTAGAGTGCGATTAACTACTTCAGTTTGTCCATCAGTTTGCAGATGACATGCAGTAGAAAATAACAACTTGGTACCTAGCTTACCCCAAAGTACATGCCAAAAATGTGCTAGAAACTTAGAATCCCTATCACTAACAATAGTTCTAGGTATTCCATGTAAACGCACAACATGTATAAAGAACAAATTGACAATGTGTACAGCATCATCGGTTTTTCTACATGCAATGAAATGAGACATCTTGGAAAACTTATCAACCACAACAAAAATCGAATCTCGACCAGACCTAGACCGTGGTAATCCTAGAATGAAATCCATAGATAAATCAATACACAGGGAAGACGGGGCTGGTAGAGGCGTGTATAAACTGAACGGGTGTGAGGTAGATTTCAATTTTCTACATGTAACATATCTACTACACACATTATCAACATCATGCTTCATACGTGGCCAAAAGAAATGTTCATGCAGCAAGTTTAACATTTTAGACACACCAAAGTGACCCATTAAACCTCCCGCATGCGATTCTAGAACTAACAACTCACGCATAAAAGACTTTGGAATACATAACTGCGAACCCTTGAACAAGAACCCATCATGCACGAAATATCCATCAAAAGACCGAGACTTTGAGCAACAAAACGTATAAATCGGCACAAAGAAATCATCACACGAATACAAGTCCTTAATTGCATCAAATCCCAACATTTTAGCATGCATAAGGTTCAAGAGAACGTACCTTCTTGACAATGCATCAACTACAACATTATCGGCGCTTTTCTTATACTTGATGACGTATGGAAAGGACTCGATAAACTCTACCGATCGTGCATGTCGCTTGTTCAGATTTTTTGGCCTTTCAAATGCTTCAAACTCTCGTGATCCGTGTGAATCACGAACTCCTTAGGCCACAAATAGTGCTGCCACGTCTCTAAAGTTCTCTTGAGTGCATACAACTCTTTGTCATAGGTGGAATAATGAAGGGCTGCATCATGGAGCTTCTCACTGAAATAGGCAACTGGACGCCGTTCCTGCATTAAAACATCACCAATTCCTTTGCCCGAGGCATCACATTCAATCTCAAAAGTTTTATTAAAGTCCGGAAGAGCAAGAACAGGCACATTTCATAAACAAGACTTTAAAGTGTTAAACGCATACTCTTGAACAGGACCCCATTCAAACTTTCGATCTTTCTTGCTTAACTCAGTAAGCGGTGCAGCTATGCTGGAAAAATCGCGCATAAAGCGACGATAAAAGCCAGCAAGGCCATGAAAAGACCGTACATCACTCGCAGACATAGGAGTGGGCCATTCCTCAATCGCTTTGATTTTGGAATGGTCTACTTCTATACCACGTATACTCACAACGAAACCTAGAAAAACGAATTCACTCATGCAAAAAGAACACTTAGACAAGTTACCATACAATTTCGATTCCCTAAGTAACTCAAAAACATGTCTAAGGTACTACATATGTGTATGTGTCGTGTCACTGTAAATCAGAATGTCATCAAAATACACAACAATATACTTTCCAATCACTTCACGCAAAACATGATTCATCATGCTTGGTGCATTAGTGAGACCAAAAGGCATAACAAGCCATTCATACAAACCATGCTTTGTTTTAAATGCAGTTTTCCATTCATCACCTTCTTGCATACGTACTTGAAAATAACCAGAATGCAAATCAATTTTAGAAAAGACACGCGAACCAGACAACTCATCAAGTATATCATCTAATCTAGGGATGGGAAAATGATACTTTACCGTGATTTTGTTGATTGCTCTATAATCCATGCACATACGCCATTCGTTATTCTTCACTAGTCGGTTTGGGCATACCGACGGTTCACGCACAAATGCACTTCAACTCTTCAAGTGTAATTCTCCATGGTGTGTTCTTGATCTTCAATGGTTAATAAATTAACCAACTTGGAATCACCTCTTCCGACTTCTTCACCTCCAATCTCGAGCTTTCTTCGAATCATCACTTGCAAGTAAGCTTGCAACTTCTTAGCTCTTAATCTTGTGATTGGTCCTCGAAAGTGCAACTCCGGATCTTGATCTTCATTTTTGCTCATGGCTTCATCATTCCCCCCTGCTGAAAAGAATTCGTCCTCGAATTTGGGCCATCATCTTGATCGAATTCATCTGCATCAAAGGGAGATAAATCAGCAACATTAAACATTGTAGAACACTTATACTCACCAGGTAGATCAATGCGATACGCATTGTCATTGACACGGCTTAAGACGGTGAAAGGACCATCTCCTCTTGGTGATAATTTCGATTTTCTCAAGTTTGGAAAGCGGTCGGGACTCAGATGAATCCAAACACGATCATCAGGCTGAAAGACAACACGTTTGCGACGAGTATTACGGGCGGCGGTGGTTTGAGATCCCTTGTGCTCAATCCGGGCTCGAACTTTCTCATGCATCTCCTTGATAAGATCAGCTCTCTTCAATCCTTTAACACTTGTTAGATGCTCAACAGGTAAAGGAATCAAATCATTAGGTGTTAGTGGATTAAAACCATAAACAACCTCAAACGGAGACATGTTAGTAGAAGAATGAATAACACGATTATAAGCAAACTCAGCATAAGGTAAACATTCTTCCCATGATCTCACATTGTTCTTAATTAAAGATCTAAGTAATGTACCTAAAGTACGATTCACAACCTCAGTTTGACCATCGGTTTGTGGATGACATGCAGTAGAAAACAACAGCTTAGTCCCTAATTTTCCCCATAGAACTCACCAAAAATGTCCCAAAAATTTAGAATCCCTATCACTAACAATAGTACGAGGAATCCCATGCAATCTAAAAACATGAATAAAGAACAAATTGGCTATATGAACAGCATCATCAGTTTTCCTACATGCAATGAAATGCGCCATCTTGGAAAACCTATCAACTACAACAAACACAGAATCTTTACCCGATCTAGACCTAGGCAATCCCAAAATAAAATCTATAGATAAATCAATCCAAGGACTAGATGGAGCAGGTAAAGGCGTGTACAAACCAAATGGATGCGAAGTAGACTTAGACTTATGACAAGTAACACATCTACTACACATGCGTTCAACATCACGTTTTATATGCGGCCAAAAGAAATGCTTATGCAACAAGGATAATGTCTTATGCACACCAAAATGTCCCATTAATCCTCCCGCATGCGATTCTAAAACAAGTAGCTCGCGCATAGAACAGGTAGGAATGCATAACTTAGACTCTCTAAACAAGAACCCATCATGCACATAGAAACCATCAAATGACCTAGATGAAGTCGAACACTTAGCATAGATAGGGCTGAAAAATTCGTCCACCTCATATATAGACTTAATGGACTTAAAACCAAGCATCTTAGCATGCATTAGGTTAAGCAATGTGTACCTTCGAGAGAGGGCGTCGGCGACGACGTTATCTTCTCCTTTCTTGTACTTGATGACGTATGGAAACGACTCGATGAACTCGACCCATCTCGCATGACGCTTGTTCAAGTTGCTTTGACCCTTCAAGTGCTTCAAGCTCTCATGATCCGTGTGAATGACGAACTCTTTGGGCCACAAGTAGTGCTGCCATGTATCCAATGCACGCTTCAAAGCGTATAGCTCCTTATCATACGTCGAATACCTCAGACTGGCGCCGTTGAGCTTCTCACTGAAGTAAGCTACGGGGTGTTTTTCCTGCATTAAAACAGCACCAATACCTATCCCGGAGGCATCACACTCGATCTCAAAGGTTTTAGAAAAATCCGGTAAACATAAAACAGGAGCAGAACACAATAAAGACTTCAAAGTATTAAACGCATGCTCTTGCTATTTACCCCATTCAAACTTGCGATCCTTCTTACTTAGCTCAGTAAGAGGTGCGGCAATGCTAGAGAAATCGCGCACAAAGCGACGATAAAATCCGGCAAGGCCGTGAAAGGATCAGAAGATCATTGTGAGTACCAATGCTCGATTCTTAGAAGAAGACTATATAATAAATCACAAGACAAGAAGTGAGATAGTACTCGAGGAACTTCGAGGGGAAAATTTGAATCTGACACCAATAGTACAAGAAGAGGAACCACAAACTACTGCACAACGTGTCACAGAAATACAGGAACTGCCTTGTCACAGTGGGAGGGTTGTACGCCAACCTGACAGATTCATTGGTTTGGGTGAATCTTTAGATTTCCCTGAAGGACTAAATGAATTGGATCCCAGGACCTACGACGAAGTGAACCAAGACAAAGATGCAGATTGTTAGAAAATTGCAATGGAGTCTGAGATGGGATCTATGGATCACAATCAAGTCTGGGAGCTTGTAGAACCACAAGATGGGGTAAAACCCATTGGGTGTAAGTGGGTTTACAAACGCAAGAGAGGAGCTGACGGGAAGGTTGAAACCTTCAAGGCAAGATTGGTGGCGAAAGGGTACACTCAGAAAGAAGGGATCGATTATGAGGAAACCTTCTCACCGGTAGCCATGCTTAAGCCAATCCGGATTCTCTTGTCTATGGCCGCTCATTTGGATTATGAGATTTGGCAGATGGATGTCAAGACGGCTTTCTTGAATGGAAGTCTTGAGGAAAACATCCACATGAAGCAACCAGAGGGTTTCATTGCTAAAGGCCAAGAGCACTTAGTGTACAAGCTTAAGAGATCCATTTATGGACTTAAGCAGGCGTCAAGGTCTTGGAACATCCGGTTTGACGAGGTTATCCAGTCATATGGATTCGTGCAATGTCCGGATGAGAGATGTGTGTACAAGAAGAGTGACGGAAACGTGGTGGCTTTCCTCGTGCTATATGTTGATGATATCTTACTTATTGGAAACAGTAAGAAAATATTATCTAACATAAGGGTATGGTTGTCCAAGCAGTTCGATATGAAAGATCTAGGAGAAGCCGGACACGTCCTTGGCATCAAGATAATTCGAGATCACCAGAAAAGGATGTTGTGCTTATCCCAGGAGACATATATCAACACAGTGCTAGCTAGGTTTAACATGCAGGATTCCAAGAAAGGTTTCATACCTTTCAGGCATGGAATTCATCTATCCAAAGAGATGTGTCCCCACATACAGGCTGAGATAGATGAGATGAAGGACGTTCCATATGCTTTGGCTATGGGAAGCCTTATGTATGTTATGCTATACACTAGACCTGATATATGCTATGCAGTTGGCATGGTAAGTAGATATCAGACTAATCCTGGACAAGGCCACTGGACTGCGGTTAAGAATATTCTCAAGTACCTGAAAAGGACTCGAGATTATATGTTGGTTTACCGCTCTGATATTCTAATGCCTTTGGGTTACACGGACTCAGATTTTCAATCCGATAAAGATCAGAGTAAATCTATCTTAGGCTATGTGTTTACCTTGGGAGGCGGGACCATTGCATGGAGGAGCATTAAGCAGAAATTGTTAGGAAAAAAATATTAGAAAAATACCAACTCATGGTTCTGATGAAATGTCAAAACATGTGTGATGATTTAGAAAAACTGTAGGTTATGAAAAGCTGGAAATCAGGGGTAATGACCAAGTAAGACTTCAAACATCAGTTTAGCTGAAATGAGAGACAACTATTTTGAAGTATGGTCAACCAGCTTAAAAGGTTTCCTTGATCAGACCAGCCAGAGTCAACTCTTCAAAGCTTGAAAAAAACTATAAGGGTTGAAGAGAACTTTGGAGACTGGTAGGCAACCATAGATGAGTAACCATCAGTCTAGCTGAAAGCTAAGACAGACTGATAAGAGCAGAGACAGCCTGAAAGCTGAAACTGAACTGATCAAAGATCAGTCAGTCACAAAGGGCTAACCCTAAACTGATCAAAGATCAGTTAGCTTGAAGAAAGCTCTAAAACCATTGAGCCATTACTAAACTGATCAAAGATCAGTTCAAGGAGAGAAAAGCTCAAGCAAGTAGTCAACTGATAGTCCAAAACTGAAAAGCTTTTTGAAGCTAAGCTGCCAAGTTAGCTGAACTGGACCATCTTAGGATTGAAGCTCAAGGCAGCTGAGGATCTGCCAACTGGACAATCTCAGAGCTAACAGCCGAGATAGTTGAGAGCCTATCAACTGAATATCCAAAACTGATAGCCGAAACACCTGCTCTCTCTGACAAGCAGTCAATGAAGATCTTGATAGAAAATCTTTAGAAAGATCCTGATGATCTTAGAGCAGAAGTCATTAAAGTCAAACGGCTAGTTCATTAAGAGCTTCAAACAGCTACAGACATTTAATGCCGCCGTTGAATTCAGAATATTCACCAATCACAAAGGTCAAAAGATCACTCATCTATTTAAAGAGAGTGAACTCATTTTTGGCCAAGACTTTCGCCAATCTATCTTTTGCTATTTTGCAGAATGAGCTCTTCTTTCTCACTCCCCATAGCTCAAAGCTTAAAACTCTTAAGTGCGAAAAGTCTCAACTGAGAAGGCATACTTCAAGTCTAAAGCAAGCAGCTAGCTGACACAGAATTCCAGGATGATATTCCACTCCTTGATCTTGTGTTGTATTCCCGGACTGAATCTAATTCCACTCATTGATGATATGATATTTCATATCATCAATGGCACTCTCCAATCTGTCCTCAATCCTCAAAGAAAACAAACTTGTCGGTGAAAACTATAATGACTGGATTCGTAACCTTAACTTGGTACTTGTTGCTGAATTTTAACATGATTAAAAGGGATATCAGCCTGACTGAACTACTCATAGACCTTCAGGCGGTTGAATTGCTCAAAAAGAGCAGTCTTGAGGCCCACATAGCTGAAAAAGGAGCGTCTTCTTATGGTGGAAAAAGGAAGAAGAGAAACGCACCTAAGAAGGTTGTAGATGAGGCGCCTAAGGCGAAGATTCCTCCTGAGGAATTCAAGTCAAAGATTAAGTGCTTCAAGTGCGGCCAACCAGATCACTGGAAGGCGGCGTGTCCTAACAAGAAGAAGAAGTACATCTCACACTCTGGTTGTAGAAACATGTTTAGCAACTTGTTCTACCCAGTCATGGGTAGTAGATACTGGAGCTACTGATCATGTTTGCATGTCTTTACAGGGGTTCCTGGTAAAAAGACAGCTGAGTGAGAATGAGATCACCGTCTACATGGGCAATGCTACAAGAGTGGCGGCTATTGCAGTGGGAGATGTTGTTTTACCTTTCAGTAGTGATAGAACTTTGGTTTTGAAAGATTGTCTTTATGTGCCTGGTTTTAGGCGAAACTTAATTTCAGTTTCTAAATTGATTATGGATGGATATTATGTTTATTTTGATAACAAAGTAGTTATCTTTAGTGGTAAACATTTTATCTATTCTGGCACATTGGATGAACACTTATACTTTCTTAAACCAACTGAAAACACTACGCAAAGACAACTGTTGAATACATCGATCATAAACCCTAACAAGAGAAAAGAACCTTCAGAATTAAATCAAACCTATCTTTGGCATCTAAGGCTAGGTCATATTAACCTTAAGAGGATACAAAGGTTTGTAAATGATGGACCATTGTCTTCTTTGGTATTGGAATCATTTCCTTTGTGTGAATCCTGTTTGGAAGGTAAAATGACCAAGCGTCCTTTCCAGTCAAAAGGAAATAGATCCGAAGGGATGTTAGATTTGATTCACTCTGACCTGTGCGTCCCTATGTCAGTTCAAGCTCGATGAAGGTTCAAGTATTTCATCACTCTCATTGATGATTACTCTAGATACGGTTATATCTACCTATTACGTCGCAAGTCTGAATGCTTTGAGAAATTCAAAGTGTTTAAGGCAGAAGCGGAGAAACGAACAGGCAGAAGTATCAAGTCACTACGTTCTGATCGTGGTGGTGAGTACCTCTCGAGTGAATTTAGGGATTACAGGCAGAGAATGGGATTACCTCCCAGTTGACTGCACCGGGAACACCACAACAGAATGGTGTGGCGGAAAGAAGGAATCGTACACTGTTAGAGATGGTTAGATCGATGATGAGTTATTCTGAGTTGCCCATTTCGTTCTAGGGATATGTCCTGGAAATAGCATCCTATATTCTTAACTTGGTTCCGTCAAAATTAGTTCCTTCTACGCCCACAGAATTATGGACTGGACGAAAGCCCAGTTTGAACCATATTCGGATTTGGGGTAGCCCTGCACATGTGTTGGATAAGGAAGCTGATAAGTTGGCTCCTCGTACTGATGTAAGGCTATTCGTTGGATATCCTAGAGGAACGAAAGGTGGTTTATTTTATAGTCCTAAGGATCAGAAGATCATTGTTAGCACCAATGCTCGATTCTTAGAAGAAGACTATGTGATAAACCAAAAACCAATGAGTCAAATCATCCTTGAGGAGTTAAGGGGAGGATCGAATCCTACACCAGTTGTACAAGAAGAGGAACCATCAAACACTGCACAACGTGTCACGGAAGTACATGAACTGCCTCATCACAGTGGGAGGGTTGCACACCAACCTGATAGATTCATTGGTTTGGGAGAGGCTTCAGATTTCCTAGAGGGACTAAATGAATTGGATCCGAGGACCTATGATGAGGCAATTCGAGATAAAGATGCAGATTCTTGGAAAACTGCAATGGAATCTGAGATTGGATCTATGGATCACAATCAAGTCTGGGAGCTCGTAGAACCACAAGATGGGATTAAATCCATTGGGTGTAAGTGGATCTACAAGCGCAAGAGAGGAGCTGACGGGAAGGTTGAAACCTTCAAAGCTAGATTGGTGGCGAAAGGGTACACTCAGAAAGAAGGGATCGATTATAAGGAAACCTTTTCACCGGTAGCCATGCTTAAGTCAATCCGGATTCTCTTGTCAATTGTTGCTCATTTAGATTATGAGATCTGGCAGATGGATGTCAAGACAGCTTTCCTAAATGGAAGTCTTGAAGAAAACATTCACATAAGACAACCAGAGGGATTTATTGCTAAAGGCCAAGAGCACTTGGTGTGCAAACTTAAGAGATCCATTTATGGACTTAAGCAGGCATCGAGATCTTGGAATATCCTATTTGACGAGGTTATCCAGTCATATGGATTCGTGCTAATTATGGCTAATTTTTGAGCTGGGCACTGAGCATTGAGGCAATGCAGGGAGCCTTGAAGGGGTCGGCGTCTCATCCGCCTACGGCTGACCCTAAGAGAAAGCGAAAATGGGAAAGTCCTCAGCATGGGCACCAGAAAAAGAGTTTCCAGCCCAATTATCAGGGCGGAGAAGGCTATGGACAAAGGCCGGCTGGCCAAGGGAATGCGGCAGCGGGACCTCAGGGCTACCAAGGTTATGCACCGCAGTGTGCCACCTGCCATAAACACCATTTTGGAAAATGTCTTACTTGCTATCATTGTGGCCAACCGGGTCACTTTGCTAATCGGTGTCAGCAGAAGCCGGAAGTGACAGACCAGAGACAACAAGGACCACAAGGAGGAGGTGGTCGAGGCAATGGCAACAATCGAGACAACCAGAGGACTCAGCAAAACCAGAACCAGAATCAGAGGGCACCTCAATAGGCCCGAGCATATGCGCTGAATTAGCAGGAGGCTGCCGGGAATCCTGGAAACTTGGCAGGTATGATCAGTATGTGTGATGTACCTGTGCTAGCCTTGTTTGATACTGGAGCTTCGCATTCATTCATCTCTAGAAGTGTCTGTAGGCGTATGAATCTTGAACTTGAGTTAGCAAAAGAACCTTTATCCGTAAGCATTCCTTCAGGGCGAACGCTTTTATCTGATTGCATGTGCCAGAACCTAGATGTGCTTATAGGTGAAAAGGGTTTCACAGTCAGTCTTTATGTACTTGAGATGCGAGACTTCGATATTATTTTCGGTATCGACTGGCTGACCAAAGAATATGCTACGATTCGATGCCAAGAAAGGGAGATTATATTCCAAAAGCCGGGAAGGGCCGAGACAAAGTTTTATGGAACAAGAATGGGAAGTGCAATCCCGATCATATCAATGCTGAAAGCGATGAAGATGATTCAAAATGGCGAGTGTCGAGCATTCTTAGCGCACTTATCGAGCAAGAAGGAGGAGGAGCTGACAGTTGATCAAGTGCCGGTGGTACGAGAGTACTATGACGTATTTCCAAAAGAGTTGTCGGGATTGCCACCAGACCAACAGGTGGAGTTCACCATCGAGCTACAACCAGGAGCAGCGCCGATGTCCAAAGCGCCATATCGTTTAGCTCCGAAAGAGTTAGAGGAATTGAAGGTGCAACTAGAGGAACTATTGGAACTGGGTTTCATAAGACCTAGTGTTTCACCTTGGGGAGCACCGATCCTATTCGTCAAAAAGAAGGACGGTTCGATGAGGATGTGCATCGACTACCGCGAGTTGAACAAGTTAACCGTGAAGAACAAATATCCGCTTCCAAGGATTGATGATCTCTTTGATCAGTTATCTGGTGCAAGGGTATTTTCCAAGATCGATCTACGATCTGGATATCACCAAGTCAGGGTGAGAGAAGAAGACATACCTAAGACCGCGTTCCGAACAAGGTATGGCCACTACGAGTTTCTAGTGTTGCCATTTGGTCTAACCAATGCTCCTGCAGTCTTCATGGATTTGATGAATCAAGTTTTTCACGAGCATTTGGACAAATTTGTGCTGGTCTTCATCGATGATATTTTAATTTACTCGAAAAGCGAGAAGGAGCACGAGAAACACTTGAGAATAGTATTAGAAACACTAAGAAGGGAGAAACTTTACGCAAAGTTCAACAAGTGTGAATTTTGGCTCCAGAAAGTGATGTTCCTCGGACACATCGTGTCAGCAGGAGGAATCAAAGTAGACCCTGCAAAGATCGAAGCGGTAGAAAGATGGAAATCACCAACAAATATTCATGAGATAAGAAGTTTCCTCGGATTGGCAGGATACTATCAAAAGTTTATCAAGGACTTCTCGAAGATAGCGAGGCCGATGACTCAACTTCTGAGGAAAAAGGTCAAGTTTGAGTGGACTGATGCATGTGAGCAGAGTTTCCAAGAACTCAAAAAGAGATTGACCACTGCACCAGTCTTAACGCTGCAAGAAGGAGTAGAAGGCTTTGTAATCTATACAGACGCGTCTAAGTTAGGCTTGGGCTGCATGTTGATGCAGAATGGAAAGGTGGTAGCCTATGCTTCTCGTCAGTTGAGACCGAATGAGTTAAACTACCCAACCCATGATTTGGAGCTTGCCGCAGTCGTGCATGCTCTCAAAATCTGGAGGCATTACCTCTATGGGGTAAAATGTGAAATCTACACCGACCACAAAAGCTTGAAGTATATCTTCGAGCAGAAGGAGTTGAACATGAGGCAAAGACGTTGGTTAGAGTTGGTGAAGGACTACAACTGCACGGTTCATTACCACCCGGGCAAGGCAAACATGGTTGCAGATGCCTTGAGCAGATGCGGGCCAGGGGTATCTGAAGGTCATATCTCAGATGTGAAAGAACTCGCACGTGAAATGGAGAAGCTAGAGTTAGAGGTGGTGGTTGCACCCGACTCTACGACAAGTACGATAGCTACAGTGATAGCTAAACCTGAACTCCGAGCAAGAATCATTGAAGCACAACCAAAGGATGATAAGTTGGAGAAAATCCGACAGAAGATCAGGAGTGGCGAACCAAGGGAGTTCAAGGAAGCTGATGACGAAACGTTGATGTTTCATGATCGACTGTGTGTTCCAAATGTTGATGAATTGAAGTTGGAGATTATGAGGGAAGCTCATAGTACTCCGTATGTTGCCCATCCCGGGAGTACAAAAATGTATAAAGATCTGAAGCAGAGTTTTTGGTGGAGCAACATGAAACGTGAAATAGAAACATTTGTGGAAAGATGCTTGACGTGCCAACAAGTGAAAGCCATTCATCAACGACCTTCGGGTTTGTTGTAACCTTTAGAGATTCCTGAATGGAAATGGGAGCATATCACGATGGATTTCATGGTTGGTTTACCGAGATCGGTAAAAGGAAACACGGTCGTCTGGGTTGTCGTGGATCGACTGACAAAGTCAGCGCATTTTATTCCAATAAAGTCCACGACAGATTTGAGCAGGTTAGCTCAAATCTATGTGAGAGACATTGTTAGATTGCACGGGATCCCAGTTTCTATCACGTCGGATCGTGATACCCGATTCACGTCGAGATTTTGGAAAAGCGTTCAAGAGGCGATGGGCACGAGACTAAATTTCAGCACAGTATTTCATCCTCAGACTGATGGCCAATCGGAAAGAACAATTCAAATTCTAGAAGACATGCTTCGAGGAGTTGTGCTTGATGGAAACACCAGTTGGGAGGACATGTTGCCGTTGATGGAGTTCGCATATAACAATAGTTATCAATCCACCATCAAAATGGCACCATACGAGGCTTTGTATGGACGCAAATGTCGATCGCCCTTATATTGGGATGAGGTTGGAGAACGCAGAATTTTGGGGCCAGAAATTGTGCAAATGACCATTGAAAAGATCGATCAAATTCGAGCAAGGATGAAAGAAGCACAAGATCGTCAGAAGTCTTATGCTGACAAAAGAAGGACCGACTTGCAATTTCAAGTTGGTGATAAGGTGTTTCTGAAGATATCTCCAGCACGTGGTGTTGTGAGATTTGGGAAACGTGGAAAGTTGCGACCAAAGTTTATTGGTCCATTCGAAATTCTGCAAAGAATTGGTGAGGTTGCTTATCGGCTTGCGTTGCCGCCGAATCTATCCCAAGCACATGATGTTTATCATGTATCGATGCTAAGAAAATACGTGTTCGATCCTGAACACGTGATTCGAGATGATAATTTTGTATTGCGACCTGACATGTCGTATGAAGAGAAACCGCGTATGATTATCGACCGAAAGGTCCAAATCTTGAGAAACAAGGAGATTTCATTGGTGCTTGTGCAATGGAATCACCATGACCGAAACGAGGCAACATGGGAGCTTGAGAACTCGATGAAACTGAAGTATCCCTAGATGTTTCAGGATGCTTGAATTTCGGGACGAAATTCCTTTTAAGGAGGAGAGTATGTAGTGCCCCGAACCTTTTGTATATAATTAATTGTAATCATAGGCTATGGGAGTCGTGTCATTTTAAAATTTTTGTAATTCGGTGGTTTAACTGAACTTGCGATGTGTCGTATCGATGAGAATCGAAATATATTTTAATATGAGTATTAATCGATTTATCAATTTGTGTCACTTGACGTATTTAAAATATTTGAGAAAATGTGTTTAATCTATGGTTTTAAAATCAATGAATTATTTCATCCGTTTCGGTCCAATTTGGGATTTTTCCGGAGACGGAAAATATCACGATAACCGAACAACCGGTATTTAAACCGGGTATATTTTTTTAGTCAACCAAGGCATGGGAGGCCATGCCTCCCCTCACCTCTCCCATGCCTTCCCTCACGTCACTTTAGTCCCCCAAATCAACCAAAATAGATTTATGAAAATAGCTTAGCCATTTTCTTCATTCATCTTCTTCTTCGTTCTTCTCAAATCACCAAGAGAAAGAGAGAGCTCAAGCCACAGCTCCATTTCCCTTGCTTCTTCTTCATCCCATCTTCTTTTCTTCCATTTTCTGAAGAGAGAGAGAGTGAAGTAAGGAGTTGCAGCCATTGTTGAGAGGAGCTCAAGCTTCGTTCCACCCGTTCTTCACCATTCTCTTTCGGAGTTCGTCGACGTCGTTGCAAGCGTCGATCCAACTAAACCCAGCTGATTCCAGCCTTGTTCCACCTACCTTCTTCAAGCTTTTCGTGCTTAGTTGTTCTTCAAAGGTATTTTCGAAATCATATATATATATATATATATGCCCTTCCAAGTTCAAGCATGGATAAGAAGTGTATGTGTGGATTTTTGGTTTCAAATGATGGTTGATGATTTAGAAATGAGTTGATTTTATGTGCAAGCATGTTTAGTCGAGTTTTAAGATGTGTTTAGATGATTTGAATGCTTGTATATCGAGTTTCATGGCGTCTATCATCGTTTACGCGACTCTCGGCCTCAGTTCCGCGCGAGCGCGGGGACGCGCGCGCCTGCGCACCCCACTTTCGGCAGACTCGCCACCCTTCGGTTAAACGAGCGTAACTCCCTCGTTTTACGTCGGATTGAGACACCGTAAATTTTTCCGAAAACTAGACTTCATTGGCTTTCTAATGGTATAGGTCTCAATCTCTAATTATTTCTGAGTAAATTATGAAAAATCGGCAAAGTTGGGTCATGTTTCGGGTTTCAGAAATTCTGGCAGTTCTGCCACCTTCTAGTAAAACGGTCATAACTTTTTCGTTAGTTATCGTATGGAGTCACCGAAAAGTGTTCCGGAAACTAGACTTAAGTGGATTTTTAATGATATAGGGCCCAGCCCCTAATTCCTCCTGAATAAATTTTGATAATTAATCAAAGTCAGCTGTTGTGCAGATTGCTCAACAAATTTTCAGTTTTCAAATCGCCCTTGTTCGCCCTTGTTTCAAAAGGATCTTTTAACTCCTTGGATGATGTTAAGGAGTGTCCTTATCAGTTAGTAGCTAGGGTTGTGAGGAACCTTGAGCTAAGATCGATTTTAACGATGGATTTAAATTGTGTCATTTAAAATCGCACGTCAAGTGTTTGATTTATGCTCGAATGAGATAATGTGTTTTAAAAGGGGTCTTTTTATTTTAATAAACTCCCATAGGACTTTGATGTGATTGATTCTCATTTATGTGAAACTATGTAATTGCGAGAGTCTTGACCTCGTGGAGGTTCTAAGACGAATTTTGATACTTGTAGATCGTTTGCCGTAAGACGTAATCATTGTGGTGTTGCTCGATTCTGAAGAAACTAAAAAGCTTCGACTATTATAGTCAAAAAGTGGGCGTATACTATCTTTCTCAAAATGTTATGTTTGAGTTATTAAGCTCGTTTTGAAATAAATGTGCATATATGATTATCTGTGTAAAATGATTCGTTCTGCTTGCTGTGGTTGTCGGAGTCTCATATACCAGCGCTGTGTCAATGTGAGTAGCTACAGTCTTGCTTGGTTTGAGTCGCACCCAATCCCTTTCTGTTCTCAGCTAAAAGATCTTTTAATTACCTTGAGGGTTTACTCGGTAATTGTGCATGATGATGTAGTGGTGGTTGCGGGTGTCGTACTTAGCTCACTTCAGGGTTTACTGGTGAGCGGGTCCATTTCAGGGTTTACTGGTGGATCAGGTTCACTTCAGGGCTTACTGGTGAACACATTCATGTAAAACGTTTTGATGAACTTAGATGCATTTCCCTTTACAAAACCCTCTAAGATTCATCTGCATACACACAGATAATTATTTTATCAAATGCTTTTGATAACTCAGTTTTTCTCAGAAAACCCACTGAGTACATTAGTACTCAGCCCAAATATTTTCTCAAATGTTTTCAGGACAATGAGCTGGAGCGTGAAGATGATGAGCTGTGGAGGGGCTTATATGTGTACTCTTATAGCTATTATTCTGTTGTCTTGGCTCGTCTTAATTTCTGATCATCGTATTATTTCTTTTGATACATCATAGCTTCCGCAAGAGCAAAAACTCATGTTTTAGATATATATATATATATATATGTATATAACTCTGAATTTATTACGATGATCATACTTTATTATTGAACTAATTTGGAATCGTTCATTGAGAATTATCCTCGAAATCCCCTTTCTTTCCCCTCTTCTTAATCCCCACCCCCGTGACGCTCATTTCCACAGTCTTTCGGGACTGGGGCGTTACAAAAATATGTATGAATGACTCATTTTATTTAGCGCCATAAATATTATAATGAAGCATTAAATGACTTTTTAATAGTCTCATGAATATTGCTGAAAATGTAATCATGCAAAGCATTAGCATTGTTCATACAAAGTCGTCCGAAATCACTAAATCAATATGTCCAAATATCTACAAATGGTTCAATTGTTCATATCAATCACCAATAAAATATTAACAAATAAATCAAAAACATTTAAATTGAATGGATATAGTCACCTTGTTCGAAGCTTGATATTTTTTTAGGTGTTAGTGTAGTTCGCTTTATCAACTCACAATTGTCGTTGTTAAATCCAGAACCTGACATCCGTGTTGCTGAAATTTGAAAGACGTCGCAGTCAAGTTCTTTTTTCAGTGGTGACGTCGCCAACACAATAAAACATGAGTAGCAATCGAGAACTTCTACAGTAGCAGGCACTGGTTTTTTGGGGTGAGAAATTGCGATACTAGAGTAGAAGCCGAGAAGATGGGTTGATATGGGTATAATTGATTTTTAATTATAGATATCAACAGTTACTCCCATATAGATACGTAATTTTATTGGATAATTCCATAAAAAATTAAGGATCAAAATTACACTGTTACCCATATTTAATTAATTAATTAATTAATTAAATAGGTATATTCTATTTTCTACTAATTTAATCCCAACCATTAATTCTCAATATTTTTAGTTTTTATTGAGATTTGTCTGTATTTCTCACCTGGGGAGTAGTGTACTATGACCAACCCCGGTGTATATTAACTAATTTAGGAATTTTGAAGAAAAAAATGAGGCAGCGAATAAATCACCCATTTCATAATGGCCCAATTTTCGTTGCAAATTAGAGAGACTGAAGCCGGAAGTAGTTGCAGCAATGGATGCGTACTCATGGTTCCGGCGAAATGTTTCTAAACTGAAAAAGATGTCCTTGCCCACCGCTGCCGTCGCCGTCTCCACCGAGACCGGGACTTCTGCCTCATCTGCCAATTCTAGCAAAACTTCCCAAAACAAATTACAAGAAGAAGAGGAGAAAATCTATGGAATCACTGAGCAATTAATAGAATTCGTTAAATCATTCACTCTTGACACCTTCAGGAACTTCGTTCTTTGCGGTACTCTCTCTCTCTCTCTCTCTCTGAGTGATTTAGGGGTGTCCGTGGATGAATGTTCGGTGGTTTTGCAGATGAAGAAGAAAGTGGTTGTGATGGTGGAAATTCTGGTAATCTAAATATGGATCTTTCTGACTGGCAAGAAACTCATGCTATGCTTGTTCTTTCCAGAGCCAAGGTGTTTTTTTTTCCTTTAATTTAAAGATCTTGAAGATTTTATGCCTTGAGCAGAAGAGGGAAACTTTATTAATGTCATTACACACAAATCTAGTTGAAGTTGTATTGAATTTTTCTTCAAATGGAAGCTTGCTATGCAGATTATTTCTAGAGAGTCAATGTATTTGTTCTCAACATGTGATGTTATATGATCCATAGAAACAAGTATTGAAATTAACATTTGGAGCTTCGCTGGAGGTTTGATTGCACAAAATTGATAGATATAATGCTTGCTTCTATCGAGTTAAGACTTTGAAGATGGGACTTCTGTTTAAACTTGTTTTGCACTAAAAGTAAAAGCCTAAAACTAGTGTCTGAAGGCTTACTTTGGGTAATGCTTCAGGCTGTTTGTGGTATACAAACAGCTAAAGCGTAACCCTTTTCTGTTTGGGAGGAAGTCTTGCTGAAGTAATAATTTGAGAGTGGACTACATTTTTTTTGTGCATCTGTACTACATGTAATTTTTGTGAGGAAGGGAATTATAAGTTATGAGGGTGATGGATGGAAAAAAAGGAAGGTTATCAGGTTATTGTTGCTTATGTGAATCCTTAGTATGTCCTTTTCTAAACCTTTTAGTTTAAGCTTCCAAATATCATCTTTATGAGGATGGATTCTGTTGTGGTTACTTTAATTTCTTGATAAGCTGGCATAAGAAGTTTGTAGTTAAAATTGCCAAATCATGCTATAAAAAATGATGCCAATTGTTTTCTTAACCTAGCACTCTCAATCTTCTTCTCAGGAACTTGCACAACTACGATTTCAATTATGCCCTCGCTATTTAAAGGAAAGGCAGTTTTGGAGAATATATTTTACTCTTGTTAGGAGTTCTGTGTCTCAGTGAGTTTTCTGACCTTTTTAAGCTTTGTAAATTATTTAATCTAGTTGCTACTTGCTGTCTGTGTTTATAACACTGCTGTTGCTGAATTTACAAAAAGTGTCTGATGAAGATCTAGATGACCAATTATTATTGTTGAATCATGTAGTATAATAGAGGGATGGAGTTAGAGTTGGAGACAATGTGACTCAGTCTCATAGTTCGGTTTAATAGTACACGACATGGATTTAGGAGATAAAAAAAAAGTGAGGTGATCTGGTTGAATAATGTTCTGATAATGAAAATTTTAGTAGTCAGCTTACATAGTATATCGGTACATGATCTTTTTCACTAGAAACATCTTATTCTCCCGGCAAATTCTTTCTTAAGGATGTTTTCTAAATCAGAAGCATATTGAACATTTAAAAAGAACATTGATAAGAATTTTGCAACCTTTTTTTCTTTTTTCAATATTGAATTTTCCAATAAGGATAACGCAGAATATGATTGTTCAATTATGTGCTTTAAAATTCATAGTTCATAATTGCCCAAATGATGGGAGTTTGGTACTCATATTACCATGTTATTGTCACGTGCCTTTCATGATTAATCTGCGATAATTGATCCACTTCCCAGATTTAATGTATTAGCTTTGTAATATAATCCCACTTATGTACTACCTTCATTTTATGTTTCCTAAGATGTTAATTTAAGGAGGTCCCTAGAGAGATATATACTTCAGGTTCACTAGGAAGATATGTACTTCATTTTTGATATTGGCTAAAGATGAGCCCAACATTATCTTATTGAACTTAACTTGAACTTGTCGAATCAATCAAATGAAAAAGAATGTTTGAAATAATTGTAAAGTTCAATCAAATCACTCAATTTTACTCTTAAATCATATGAACTGTAATTTTGCCAGAACTTTGTGTGGATTGACTCTCTATTCGTTCTGAAATCAAGTGAATTGGGATTTGTTATGTTGTTTCTTCATGCATTTCAGTAGGTGATCTGGTCTAAATGGAAGTCAACAAAAATATCACCCATTTCAGCTCATGTAGATGAGAATCGCCTTTCCACATTTGTCATCTAGTTTACTTTGATCCTCTATTTTACGTCTCCCTCCCAGTAGCAGTAGCCCCCTCCCTCCACACCAGTAGCAGTAGCCCCCTCCCTCCACACGCACCTAATCCATCCATTTATAATATTGTAACAATTTATCTCCATGATGAAGATGATAGAGTTGAGGGTATCACGTCAAAGATACTAAACTAGAAAATTGTAGTGAAATTTATGGAAAAGGGAAAGCCAAACAATAGTTCAAAGGAACATTAAAAGAAAACAAGGAAGTAACTTCAGAACAATTCCATCAGGTATAATAGCTCAGCAATTATGTGGATCCTAAATGTCAGACTGTTTGGCCTGCCTAGCTTATGGCCGAATACTGAACTATTTTTCTCAATACTCCCTACCTTTGCAGTCTACTATAATTATATTAAAACAAGAATATAGTCTATCTCTAAAATAAGGTTATCGAGTAATAACTATGAATGAAATCAATGAATTAACCAATCAACCAATTTGATTGATCATTTTTCACTTTATTTGAACACCTCCAAATGAAAAAAAAAAAACAAAGAAAAAAAGAAAAAAGAAAAGAAAAGTATATTCCTATTGTATGATCTATGATGCATCATACAAATTATATGCCTTATCTTGCTAATGGTCAGATATGAGTTGCATGCTGTACGACTAGCCAAATTCAAACAGATTAGATCGGGAAGTGAGACCGTGCCCAACAATGGTGCCTGTGAAGTTGAAATGTCTGAAGCAAAATTGGCATCATCTTTGGAATCTGCAAGTTCAATGGAATAGAAGAGTCTTCAAAATTGTAAAATATAGGAGAAGGTACTAATTTGCATCTTGTTCACCTGTATTAAGTTTGTATTTGTTTCTTTTCTTCTGCGAAGTGTAATGAAGTTGCTGTATAGGATAGCTTTAGATTCAGCTTTATCTGGTAGAGGAAACCTCCAGAGTGGGTATGAAGAGCAATCAATGGAGCTCTGCCTGGGAGAAAAGCTCTATACTTTCAGGCTCAACCGGTAAATGGTAATCCGCAACCCTCTATTTCAAATTCTGCTGCTTCTTTTACAGATGAGATTGTCAGAAGATTTCTCAATAGTCTCATGTCCATGGAAAATTTCAGCTGATCACTTGTGTAAACTGAGAATGTAAATAGCTGCATTGCCAATTCAAAGTCTTGCAACAGAATTCCATCTGTAATACCAAAATCTGGGTTTGAAAGTAATGCCGATTGCTCATCATCTGTTGTATATCTTGCGTACTGATTTCTTTAGCTGAATTTGCTCAGCATGGCATTTAATTTCACTGAACCTATTATCATTGAATATATTAGCTTTCACCTTTTCATTGTTTTTGGTCCCCTTATATGATGTGCGGAAACTAGAAAATCAGAAAAGGATGAGCATGCTATGCTATGGATGCTTGCAATTTGCCAATGACGAGGAACACTGTGTCACAAATCATTGCTTTAATTTACTTTTCAGATCTGTGCAAACATTTTTTTTAGTACGAAGAAGCTTACATAGAGGCAACTGACTGTAAATCATCATCAATAGCTAAACGGAAGATCTGTACAAACTTAAATGAACTATTGAACTGATTTTAACAACCTATTCTTTCTTGTCGGGTTACCAGACAGTAACTTTAAGAAACTAAACATACGATTCAAAAATGATCTTCCTTGCTTTTACATGCTCCGTTGATATCTGCAATGCAATAAAAGGTACTATGCTTTAGATGGGTGGGACAAGAGGTGGCAAAATAACCGGAACTGCCGGTTAAAATTGTAACCGTAATCAGAACTGTGTTCCGCCAGTGTGGTTCCAGTTCCAAAAAATGGGAACCGAGAATCCACGAATCGGTGGTTCCGGCCTTGAACCTTCTATTTTTTCCCCCACTATGTTAAAATTTTAGAAACTTGGGTACAAATACCCACGTTTTCACCAGTGTGATTCCGGTTCCAAAAAATGGGAACGAGTATCGGTGGTTCCAACCATGAACCTTCTATTTTTTCCCACTATGTTAAACTTTCAGAAACTTGGGTACAAATACCCACAAGTTAAGAATCCGTAAAATAATAGTATGATATTTCCATAATGAGATATATTGGAAAGATAAATTTGTGTAATATGAGATTTCCATAATGATATATTATTAGAGAGAGAAATTTGTGTAATGATAACCAAAGACCAATTGTCCTTTTATAAAAAAGACTAACCCATTGTTTTTGATATAAAATCAATGTGAGATAAAAAAAATTGTTCCAACTCTCAAATCAAATGTCCCACAATGATTTTAATTAAAGATAATGGTTTGATTTATCCTATAAATGGATATTAGTTCATTAGTTATCATTGCACCATTTTTTCTTTATGGAGATTCCACAATTTTATCGGTATTTCTAATTTGTGGGTATTTCTATTCAATATAAAAATTACTTACTTAAATTAATCTACTATCTACTATTATAATAAAAATGTGATGTTTCACAAAATAGGATTTACCTATTATATCCCTATTAATTTAAGGGTAATTATGTAATATAATATATAATATGTATTTATAATGTAAAATCAATTATAGTATATTAGTTTTCATATGAATCTACTATTATATATAAAAAGTCATATTTCACAAAATTGAATTTACCTAATATATCGCTAAAATATATTTAATTTAAGGAAAATAGGATAACGCAATAAATATACATGTACTTTTTATTATCATATAATAGTAGATATAAAATTTCTTGCATGATTTTTATGTAAATGGTTATTCATTTGAAATGCATATTTATGGTGACAATTAATTAAGAAATATTACTATTAGTTTCTATAATGTTATATTAAAATACATTTATAATTTCAATTGGTGCCTCAATTTAATATGTGCATGTGCGTATAAGCTTCTAATTTCAACTAACATATTCGTTTTTAATTAAAGTGCTAGATAATTCATTAATATATTTACATACCATTAAGATATAAATTATGAATTAATATATGTAACGGACCAATTTCACTTTTAATAGAAAATGGCATGTTACTCAGTAAAATATTTTACTATAAATACAGCGGAAGTTTCATATCATAATTGGCATTTATTACAGAAAATGAAGTCAAACTAAAATAAAATCTATTTAATCATGTTTGACCATTTGATCACCATCATCACATCTTGTCCGCTCACACACCGTCCGAGCTCTTACCAGAAAAGAAATAAAAGATTGGGTGAGTTCCTTCAAACTCAGTGGGGAGTGATCGTTGTCTAAACTATAAATTTAACAGAAAAGCATGTGAAAAGACGTGGGGAGTGATCGTTATCTAAACTATAAATTTAACATAAAAGCATGTGAAAAGACTTAATCATGTAACATGTACTTTTGTGTCAACCCTTAGACTTGGTACTTCATAACCTAAAAGATTTCATACTTCATAGTCTAGAAGACTATGTACTTTATAGTCTAGAAGACTCGATACTTTATAATTGTTACGAACTCAGTCGACTTGGTCAGAAACGACACAACTAACCATATGCAAGGCTTCGCCGGAAAAGAGGAGTTGGAGAAGAAGAGAACTGTTCAGGCAATATATTCTTATTAAATGGATATTGGGCTTCTACTGGGCCGATTTGCTTTTATTTTAATTAGGAGAGGAGCCCAAGTTATTTGTAATAGTTGATTACTTTTATTTCCTAGAAAAAGAACCCTAAGTGGTCCCCTGCTGCTATATGGCTTAAATAGCCCATTTGTTATCTTATGAACCAAGTATGAATTAACCTAAATTCTCCCTTAAATTCTCTCTTTTCCTCGCCGCCTTTATCCTCTGAATTATCTTTCATTTCTTTCCTAAATCTCCCCCATTTCTGTTATTAAAAATATCCAAGATACAAACTTTGTGCATTAAATATTGTCATCTATTACAACTTCAGCAAAATCCTAACAAAATTGGTAGAAACAAATCCAAAGTCAAGAATGAGACAACCGAGATCATTACGTTTGGTATCCAGAGCCACCTTTCCTCGAAAATGGCGGAAAACACTCGACTTAAAGAGCTACAAGAAGGACAGAGAAAACTGGATCAGATTTGGCAAGTAGAAATTCTTAAAAGAGATGCTGCAGAAACAAGGATGAAAGAGCAGATCAACACAGTTTCTAAAATACAGGAAGGATTGATGGGTAAGCTTGAGCACCTTCTGATTTAGTAGCATCTATGCAGATTTAGTTACTTAAAGATTCTAAGGAAAAGTGTGAGGAAGAAAATGAGTCCATACTGGGAAAACCACTTGTTCAGTTGGTAGAGGAGGGATCACAATCAATAAACTTTACTTGTACTGAGAATATGCAAATAATTGATAATCAAGGAGGGCATATTATCACTCCTTTACCCAAGATAGATTTTCCCAAGTTTGATGGCTCACAACCCAGGATTTGGATTCTTAGATGTGCTGGATATTTTAAAATGATTCCTAACCTAAATGATGAGCAAAAAATAACTTTAGCTACAATGAATTTTGAAAGAAAAGCAGCTACATGGTAACAGTCTTTTAGTTTTAAACAAGTTGAACTTAATTGGTCACAGTTTGTGGGGATAGTTTCTGCAAGGTTTGAGGAATTAAGAGAAGACAATGTGGTGGTTGAGTTTAATAAACTCAAACTTTCAGGGGATTATTGGGCTTATGTTGACAAGTTTGAGGAGTTGAAAGATTGCATGACACTGTTTGGTAACAAAGCCTATTCTGAAACTTATTTTGTTGCCAGTGTTCTTAGTGGCTTAAGTGAGGAATTAAGGTCTGCAGTTAAAATGTTTAACCCTACTACCTTAGCTCAAGCAATTGAATTGGGGCAAAATCAGTTGATTACAATTGAAGCCATAACAAAAAAGATCAAGGGAGGAAGTAGGACTTACTTTGGCGAAATGGCTAATGATTCCTCAAGGAAGACACCTCAGGCAGCCACACAACCAATTCCTTTTACTCCCAAGCTGAATCAACCACCAAAAGCTCCTAATAAGTTTCTCACATCAGAACAAATGAGTGAAAGAAGAGCTCAAGGCCTATGTGTATAACTGTGATGAAAAATATACACAAGGCCACAGATGTAAGCATATGATTAACTATATGATGATGACAGAGGATGTAGAAACTACCTACTTGCAGACTCTAGCTCTGGTAGAAAAAAGGACTACTTCTAACATTAACATGGAAGAAGTTGAACACTTTGGAGGTAGATGACAACATCACCACCTTAAGGTTTATTAGAACTTGTGAGGGCCATAACCTACAGATTCTTATTGATACAGATAGTACTTTGAGCTTCATAAAAGAGTCCACAACACATCATTTAGGGTGTGAAATAGAGAAAGTTTCACCACTTCTCATTAAAGTAGCTAACAGTCAGAGGTTGATTAGCTGTCAACAAATTGAGAAATTTGGTTGGAAGATGCAAGGACATGATTTGAGTCACTCTTTGAGACTACTTCAACACGAGGGATGTGATATCATCTTAGGAAGTGATTGGCTCAAAGTTTGCAGTCCCATTGTGTTAGACTATGAGAGTATGATAGTAACAATTAAGTGGAAGTGAAAGAAAATCAAATTGTTTGCTAACAAGCCCAAAGAAGAGTGTCAGTCTGTCTCCTATCATTCTTTACATAAACAGAGGCACACCACAGCAAATGATGAGATAGAAGAGGGGTATGCAGTTGTGGTCACTACTCAGAAAACTATGCTACAAGAGAATGAGGGATTGCAAAAGCTGATTTTACAGTTTGGGGCCCTACTTAAGCACAACATTGGGAAGACTCAAGGATACAACTCAAGTGAGAAGACTCATGATGCAACAGTTAACAAAATTAACTTTCAAGTAGCACAAAACAAGATGAAGACTATTCCTGATAATTCAAGGATTAAAAGGCAAATCGAGATGGGAAACTGGGTATACCTCAAGATACACCACTATGGGAAAAACTCAATCTCTCTGCGCCAAGACATGAAGCATTCTTCTAGGTACGAGGACCCCTATGAGATTTTGGGTAAAATCGGTCAGGTTGCATATGAATTGGAATCACCATCTAGCTCAGAAATCCAATTGGTAATCTATGTCTCGTTATTGAAGAAAAAAGTTGGAGAAGGTGTTACCCCTTTACCTGAGTTATTCAAAGTTTGTGCAGAATGGATCTTACACCTTGTTCTAGTCACCATCACTGACAGGAGAACTATACTCTTCCGTCGAACCCCAGCTCAGCAAATCCTAGTGCAGCAAGAAGGGAGTGACTCATCATTGTCATTGTGCGAGGGATGTCAACTCTTGAAACAGTAATTCCAAATCCTAGATCCTTGGGGACAAGGATCTGGAAATAAGAGGGGTATTGTTACGAACTTAATCGACTTGGTCGGAAACGACACAGCTAACCATAAGCAAGGCTTCACCGGAAAAGAGGAGTTGGAGAAAAAGGCTAAAGATCTGATTTTTATGGCTTGATAAATTGAAAATCATAGTTAATTGAATTAGAGACAAACCGATTGAAGAAGAGAACTGTTCAAGCATTATATTTTTATTAATTGAGTATTGGGCTTCTATTGGGCCGATTTGCTTTTATTCTATTTAGGAGAGAAGCCCAAGTTATTTGTAATAATTGATCACTTTTATTTCTAGAAAAAGAACCCTAAGTGGTCCTCTGCTGTTGTATGGCTTAAATATCCAATTTGTTATTTTATGAACCAAGTATGAATTAACCTAAATGTTGGGGTTTTTCGAATTATACCCCACAAGATCTAATCGGATAATCTATAATTCTAATATGCACATTTAAATCATGATTTTATGTGTGACGCAAATAAACACGCTGAACATACTCATGCAAGATCATCGAATTATCGCAGCGGAAAAAAATAATTCGAATGAATCTACTTATATGACGTTGTAGGGTTGCTGATGAGATTACAGGTCTAATCTCGTTGCTATAGAAGACACGGTCAAACTTGGCCTTTCCTCCACTAGGTTCGAACCACACCAAATTAAGTGTGACAAAGGGGGGCTGATTGTGTACTGTTAATACACGTCTCCTTCATCTATTAATACAGAGGGAGGCATGTATTAGGTCTCCAAACCCTGATGGGTTTGGGCCTCTCCACTTATTCCATTCCCATAGTCCATTAAGGTATTATTTGGGCTACAGTAGGGTAGAAGAATATTAAACTGGCCCACTAATTTATTTAATATCCAATATCTAATACCTAGGATATAATTAAATAAATTAATTATTATTTTTATTCCACTAAAGAAATAATACTGACCTACCAATTTAATACATTTTACTCAATGCATTCTTCTTTAGTCCAGCCACTCCCCATATTTAAGATATAATGTCCATTAATTAATTATATAGGCTCTGACAGCTATAATTAATTAATCATTCCATTCCTAGAGCAGTACCACACAAGTTTTACCATATACATAATAAATTCCACCTGCAGGGTTTCACATGTACTTGTGTTTACTCAAGGGGACATCATCAGCCTGACGCACCAGGACATGGTGACCTAACACAATGCACGACCCATATGTGTGAATATGTTACTACCCAAAATATCGAGATTATTGACTCTATCAAGAATCTCACCCATTGATAAATCAAAGCAATAATCATAACACACACATATCCGCCACTGTGCAAGGCTTAAGAACCCGAACTCTATGGATGTTTATTCTCTCCCTTTAGGGTCAGACGAGAGAATAGTATCCTGTAGCGATCCTCCTCAATACACACGTCAGTGTATCAGAATAATCAGTTAGTCGAGATAAACTAACTATCAGATTATTCTACAGTCTGCAATGGTTGGTTCAGGACCATCTAGACTACGAGCCTTTTAATACTTTGCAAGGAACCCGATGATATGATCTTCACCGTGTGTTTACCCATACCATATCATCTACAAGTGTTTACCCACACCATATTATCTACAATGCAAGTATAAGGAAACATGCATATATAAACGAATAGCAAAGTAAATAGATAAACAAACAGTGACTGCAATAATAATCAATCTATATCGTCAAAACATTGTTATAGTATACAAAACAAGCTTTCAGTATACAAACCTAATACTAAATTCTCCCTTAAATTCTCTCTTTTTCTCGCCGCCTTTCTCTTCTGAATTATCTTCCATTTCTTTCCCAAATCTCCCCCATTTCTGTTATTAAAAATATCTAAGATACAAACTTTGTGCATTATATATTGTCATCTATTACAACTTCCGCAAAACCCTAACAAAATTGGTAGAAACAAATCCAAAATCAAGAAGGAGACAACCAAGATCATTACAATAGTCTAAAAGACTCTGTATTTAAATTTCACATAACTCCTATACAACATATAGAGAGGATGACAATATAATTTTTAAAATAAAAATCTCACCTTAATCTTAACTTTGTATTAATTGGTTAAGTTACTGTGCACCTTGCCTAAAAATACCTAAAAATAATTATTTTAATTAATGATGGTACATGATGTAAATTAATGAATGAGACAAAACTTTTAACTTTTTATAATAGCATGATGCATGCTTAACCACACCTAATTAAGTTAAACATGTTATTGGTTGAACTCTTAATAAGCTAACCATGCACGTGAACTTCACACAATATGCATAACAAATATATATACATGTCTTAAAATAAAGTGAGTGGCTATTTCATGAAATTGGTCTCAAACCATCTATCTCTTGGCTCATTATAAATAATTTTATCCAAGGCCCTACTTAATCACTTAGGCCCACCTGCAAAACAAAGTGTTGAGGATAAAACAAAAACATATAATCTCATCTTCTCTCTATTCACTACGTGAAAAACAAATCAACCAAGAGCTTCTCCAACAGCAAGACTCCGGTTCGGCAAACGGTGGAATTTAGTGTAAAATAAGCAATTGGCTTCCTCCAACAGCACAACTCTCAGCTTGTTATTTTGGGGGATTGTGAACAGTGTCACAGTTGAATAATCGCGACACTGATCATATCGGCAGCGATTTATCTTTTTTTTTCTTTTCTTTCAATGTTAATTAATATTGTGGCAGCTGATTTTTTCCTTCTTTTTTTTTTCCTTTCTTTCATTATATAATTGTGGTAATATATTTAGTTGATTTTTTATATTTTGTATTAAATTTCTTATTTTATGTTTTAAAACATAAAATACATAATTAATAAAAATAGAATTACATACATATTTAACAATTCAAAATCAGAAATATATTATAATAAACGATACAAAGCCACAAATATATTACAATAAACAATACAAATACATAATTAATAAAAATACAAACATAATACAATAAGTAAAATATTAAAAATACAACATAATAATTTTAGCTAATAATCCCCTAAACCACTTCCGGCATACCTAGTTGAGATGAATGAATATCTTTCTACTCGTGATTTCTGGCAATCAAATTTCACCAGATCTTTCATCATAAATTTTTGCAATGAAACAAGAATCATGCAGGAAAGATGTGCAGCGCGCATTCAGAGTTCTTCAAAGTCGATTTGCAATTGTGGCAAATCCAACACGCTATTGGAAGAAAGAAAATTTGCAAGATATGACTGCGTGTATTATTATGCACAATATGATTGTTGAGGATGAACAAAACCTTGATGCACCAATTAATGATGTGAGAGAAGTGCCAATTCCAGATGTTGAAATGTCGAACGAAGGAATAGATGAATTTCAAGCGTTTTTGAGCCAATTTTAAAAAACCAAAGACAAAGATGCTCACTTGACACTTCGTAATGCTTTGATTGATCATTTGTGGGAGGAGTTTTCAAACTAAAAGATGTAATTTTTATGACATGTAATTTGTGTTTTTATTAAATGATCTATTATGAAATAAATTGATTGTTTTTACATGAACATTTTCATTTTTTTAAAATAAAAATAAAATTTAATTATATCTTAATTAAAAATAAAAAATGATGAGCAAGAATATTAATATATATATATATATATATAATCATATTCAATTAAATAATTCGATAAAAAAATTAAATCAATAGTAAAGAGTATTAAAAGGGAATATTCCACTGTAGGGTGAAATGTAGAGTGATGCTGTTGGAGATGAAAATTAAAAATCTGCAACTTTAACTGTAGTGTAGAGTTAACTGTATTCTAGTGAAAACTGTTGGAGATGGCCTGCCACAACCCAGCAACCTCCCCAATTGTGTTGATGCCGCCAAGACTGCCAATATCTCCCTCATCTCACACACCAACCCACCCTACTTAAATGCTACATAATGCAATGCCTACATGAAATAACAAAACTAAATCTAAAAAGATTTTATACCTTCAAACCTTGAAACTTGAAGAAGGAGAAGAAATAAAACTATTTCTTTTGTTCTCGTTTATTTGATGTGAGGAAATAGAGAAGTAGATCTCTCTATTTATACTAGTAGGATCAGGGTTTTGTAGGCTTCATTAAGGATAAAAATATCAAGAAATAATTTATTTCCTAACTTTTAATTTTTTAGGAGGAAGATTTGAGTGCATATTTTGACAAGAAATCAAAGTCAAACTTTTCCTTTATTCTTGAAGAGAGACTTCGGGTAGTGATCTAAGAGTTCCATCCTTTGGGCTCAAAATTAGCTTAGGCCCTAAAATTAAAATACATAATATTTTGGGCTTTAAAAATAAAATAACATAAAATATAACTCTAATAATTTCATTAAAATGCAATAAATTTATGAGCATATTATCCATACATTAGTTTTACTCTACGCGTGACTTATAAGACTTAAAAATTTTAATATCATGCTTTAAAATATTTTTTTTTTTAAATGACGTAAATAAATAAATAAATAAAATAACGGGACGCTACAATATATATATTGTAACACCCTAAATCCAATAATAGAGGCCCAATGATTTTTCTAGAGCCCAAATACTTAAGTTGTATCCATATTTAATAAAAGGCCTAAATGATGGGCTTTCTAGCCCAATTATGGTTTTGATTATTTACGGCCCAATTGTTATCCGATCGAGATGAACGAATATGTTAGACGATAGTGCTCGTCGATACGAATCCGTAGAACTTGGTTTCACTAATATAAGAATTCAATTGACCAAGATATGATTTTTTCTCTAATTTATATTCTAATTAGGGTTTATTTAAGAGGGAGTATAAATACCCCTAACACCACTTTGAGCCTCATTTTTATACCATTTCACAATTCTCTCAAAGGGGAACAGCCCCTCCCCCCTCTCTCTTGACCCCTCCCCTCGCCACCACCACCTCCGTCGCCGGCCACCACCGCCGCCGGACGCCGTCGCCTCTTCCATCGTCGAAAAATATTTTCCGTCGAAATTTTTGTCATGCAATATCATTTTTGGAATCTTCTTTTCTTCCTCTATATGATTCTTAAGTTATTTTTATAATTTATCTATGATAAGGCCTCCGATTTTCGGATCTAAAAATGGAAAAATCCCTAGCCTTTGAGAAATGTATTTCTACTATCTCTCTATCTTTTTTCGGAGTTTTTGAACTATTCTTTGAATTTTTGGGGCTGTTTTATTATATGTTGGAAAAATTTATGTGCATGTGTGTGGGTTTGTGTAGATCGACGAAAATAATTTGAGTTCATGTGGTTTAATGGTGGATTGGTGAAAATGGAATTTTGTAGATATTTTTAGTTGAAAAATAGTGCTGGAAATTGAGAAGTGTGAGTTTGATTTTTTTTTTTGTGGTGTGTGTGTGCGTCTGATGTGTGTGTGCTTGAGTTGCTATTTTTTTTTTTTCTTTATCTTTTGCTTATTTTATTTTACTTTTATTCTAAAAGATATAGTATTGATTTATGTAATTAAAAAGATTGGGTTAAAGTCTAAATTGAAACTTTAGCATAATGGATAAACATTTAATTTTATATGCAAAGGTCTAATGTTTAAATCTACTTGATGTAATTTATTATTTTAATTAATTCATGTATTCTCTAAGTTATTAAATTTAAAACATGATGTAAGTTTCGAAAATGATATCTTGTTTAATGGTTGGAGTATTGATTTAATAATGATAGGTCTAATGTTTGAATCTTATGAAATGCAATTTTTAAGACCCATTTTTAATGTTATGCAACCTTATTTAATTAAAAACATACTTTAAATTTTGAAAATTATCTATGTTCTAATGGTTGATGTACAAATTTTATGTTGGGAGATCTATAGTTTAATTCCCCTTGGGCCAATTTAATGTTTTAATTAATTAATGGATGTATTTATGATTTTATTTAATTAAAAGCTTGTTATAAATTTTGAAAATGGTGTCTAGCTTAATGGATATGCTCATATTTATTAAATAAAAGGGTAAGGGTTCGAATCTTATTAATGGAGTTTTAATTCATTTTAATCATTTTTATCTAAGATAATTTTAAACCTTATATAATTAATAACATCATTTAATTTTCGAAAATAGTATATGGTTTAGTGGTCAGTGTTCAGTTTAATACTTAAGAGGTCAAGGGTTCGAATCTTATTGGAGTAATTTTATTCCTATATATATAATTAATTATAGATGATTAATTTCGAAATTAGCGCTTAGTCTAATGGTTAAGTGTTCTGTTTGTGTTCAAAATCATTTGATGCAGTTTTAATTCTCATTGTGTGTATAATTCACTGCATTTATGAAGCTATTTAATTAAAGCAGTTTAATTAATGTTACATAAGTTCTTTTAGCCTAGTGGTTAAGTGCTTACTATTTCAATTATATTTTGGTCAAGTGTTCAAGCCCTCTTGACTACATAATCATATTATATTTTTACCTTATTTTTATTTGGTCTATTTTGCTTAAATTAGATTAAATTCAAAATTAAGTGTATGATATAATAAATTAATATTTCCATATTAATATTTTATGATCCTTTAAATCTTAAATTAAGTTATATAATTTCCCCCTATGAATTTAAGCCATCTATTTGTATGATCGAGGACCCCGATATATTTTAAGCTAGGATCTCGTTCGACATTTAAGCGACGTCAGGTTACGCTCTTATTTTAGGGACTCGTTCCCTAGATCCTTATTTATGTTATAGTATATGTTTAAAAGATTGATATGTTATTAAGACATAGTTCTTATGTATAGGTCCTAACCCGAGACTCGTTTATGACGACAATTAAGGTTATTCTTATATTTAAGCATAAGGTCCTAATCCGCGACATCAGGCTTAGGACGAAAAGTCGTGAATAAAGCTTCAGCTAATTTAGCTATAAGGTGGGTTTACTTACTAAAATGCTTTCGAAAATATATTTAAACTTTCGTCCGCTATGAAATATTATTTATGCTTATGTTGCTCAATGTGGATTGACACGACTCATATGAGGAATTCCGAATATGCCACTCCGGTGCAATTACTTATGAATATGTTCATGTTATGAATATGTTATAGTTTATATGTGATCACATTAGAGTCGGTCTCCACTATGTCTATTGGGCGTATGATTTATGACATGACAAATATGAATTTATAGATATTCTTATTGCAAATTATTGGACGAATGTATGAGTATTCCCACTGAGTGTTTTCTGGCACTCAGCCCCACCATTTAAAAATGTTTTCAGGTAATTGATGACGGTAGATGGCAGACGTGGACTAATGTGGACATTTTGTATGGTTGACGATATTCTATCTTTGAAATATTGACTCTATTCAGTTTTAGTCAACAAATATGATTAATTATGCTTCCGTTGTATGTTTATGGATTATTTAAATATTTTATGGACGCGTGTGATCGTCGTGGCCTTGCTGGCATAATTTGAATGTTGAATATTGGATTTTTGACTAGTCAATGTTGAACAAGTTTTAATTGGTGGTTCGAAAGGTGTGATTTTAAAATGATAGGTTGGTTGAAAAGTCTTATTTTATGTGATTGGTTGTTGAATGGTAAACGTCTATGAGCGTTGAATTTATTAATATTTTAAACGAAGTGCTGTCCGAATTTTTATAATTCGAGAAAATGATTTATAGTAGTTTGCAAAAATTTTATTGTGATTTTTCTTTCTTCGCGTGTGTTCTCGTTAGCGCACTGGGCCACCGGGTTTGGGGCGCTACATATATACAATGTGTATTAATATAGTTTAGAATGATGTTGAATAAACTTGTTTTCAAATTTAACTTTAATTGTGGAATATTAAGATTTTTGATAATGATTAATCAATTGTGTAGTTGAGGCGGATTACTTAAGTTAGAAAGATGTGCTATTTAGTAAGTAAACTTTGCCCCTTTTTTTGCCACCCCTGAGAATTAGTGGAAAAAAAAATACAAATTTAAGAAAATACACGCATGCATGTACATTGATTAGAATATTTTAAGTTAATTTGTACTCATTATTATTTAGATGATTTATAGTAATTTAAATTAAGTGAATTAATAAACTATAAATAAAATAAAATAAAATTTATTAAATAAAAATTTTAAATAATAAAATAATTCAGGTGAGACATAGCACCAATTTGGTGCGAGGCAAGATTATTCACAAACTTTGGAGTGAAATCTTGCTCAAAACTGGTGTTTTGGTCGAGGATTGGAGTTGCCTGAGGCGAAGTCGCACCTGAAAGTTCCTCAACCTCTTTCTCCGCCGTTAAGGTTTCGATTCCGATCATCTCCGATTCCTTTCTTTTACCGGCGGAGATTCCTTTCTTGCGAATTCAAGCACCACGGTGCTATGCGCACCTGGCGCTCTCTATCATCGTCTCCTTTTTAATCCACCGCATTAATGGGAAAAGGGGGAAAAAGAGGATATGGGAGAGGTGTTGGCATGGCTGCTCTTCTTCTTCATACTCATTGCTCTCCTCGTTATGATCGTTTTCCAGGTTATGATTCCTCAACACCTTCATTAGATTTTTGTTTTTAGTGGGTTATTTTTTAGTTTTTTGCTGGTAGTGAGAAGTATAATGTCGTGTAAAGACTTGCGCTTTCTTTGATTTTGTGTATAATTGGTTGATTATTTCATTCTGCAATGTCGGATTGAAGTTTTATTTTGATTTGAAGTTTGAGCCTTTTTGTGTAATACTGTCTAAATACTTGCGCTTTCTTTGATTTTGTTTATACTTGGTTGATTATTTCATTCTGCAATGTCGGATTGAAGTTTTGTTTTGATTTGAAGTTTGAGCCTTTTGTGTAATACTGTCTAAAGATTTGTGCTTTCTCCGATTTTGTGTATAATTGGTCGATTTTTTTCTTTCATTCTGTAATGTAGGATTGAAGTGATATTTTGATTTGAAGTTTGATAATCTGTTGATGTTTGAGCATTGTGTGCAATACTATCTAAGGATTTGTGCTTTTGATTTTGTTATATAATTGGTTGATTATTTCATCTGCGATGTAGGATTGAAGTGTTATTTTGATTTGAAATTTGATAATCTGTTGAAGTTGGAGACTTTTGTGTTGAGGACTGATAAGCTTGATATTAAGCCTATTATGATTATTCTGCAAAAGTTGAATTTTACATGACCTACTATCTTATCCCTGAATCAATATGGATCTCTGTGGAATTTCTTAATTATTGTCTTTCTTTAATTTCTTAGTTCCCTCTATCTCAAGATTGTTGTGTCTTTGGTACGGAAAAAAAAAAAGAAAAAAGTTGTTGAAGTATTCAAAATAAGTCTAACAAGTTCATAGTAGTATGCCATTTCTCCTCTTTGATGTAGCAAACTGTTGCACTATACATGTGAATATGTGATGAGGATTGAAGAGCATGTATATTATTCCCGACTTTGATGATGGTGCCTGAAAGATAGTCTGATATTTTAAACTGATGGATCAGGGGTTTTGCCAGGCATGTTTTAAGGTTATCGAATTGAATTGAATGTACGACTACCATAGTCTGGTTTTGGATCGAAATAGTAGAAATTTGGTTGTTTAAGGATAAACCTGGACTGAAGAGTGAAGACCATATTGGGCTTCGAACATTCTAGATTAATATCTTTTGTTTTGCATTTGGCTTCAAAGGGGAAAATGTAGCCACCAGTGTTAGTTTTCCTTTAATATTACAGTGTGTTATTCTAGTGCTTCTATTAAAGTTTGTTCATTGTCTTAATTTAATGAAAACTGCAAGAGCGCACAACTTCTATGACCATTTGCCTCATTTACTGCAGCTTATGTGCTTGGCGGATCTAGAGTTTGATTACATCAATCCTTATGATTCCGCATCTCGAATAAACAAAGTAGTTTTACCAGAGTTCATCACACAAGGAGTTTTGTGTTTCCTCTTCCTTGTCACCGGGCATTGGTTTATGTCACTTCTCTGTGTTCCATACCTGTACTACAATGTGAGATTGTAAGGTTCTCATCCTTCTGCTTCATACTTAAGTTAAACATATCATTGCATAATTAGGTGCTCGTGCATATCAGCATATCATATTTTCAATATTCCATGAAACATGAATTTTTTTCATTTCTCATTTATGTTTATATTACCTATATAACTTTTCATAAGGAAACTCAATAATTTTTTGTTGGCAATTGCTGCAATAAATTTGTGTCCTTTAGTTCTGTAATTATTATGCTCTCCTCGGTCCGAACTCCCTTCAGGAACTTTGGTCCTGCCCAGAAAAACTGCAAAAACAACTATCCTAAGGGATCCAATCCTAACTCCTAACTTCAGCCTTGTCTTATACTAAAGGATTCTCGAAGGGCTAAAAATTTAAAAGACAACATCAGATAAATAGAAATAAAAACGATCACACCTTCCAACCAAAGTCAAATCAACTGATGCACACAAATCCAATTGGCTAGGTACGAAATTAAGTTTTTTATCAATACCAGCCCGAAAGAAACAACCTTGTTGTCCTCAAGGTTGTACGCATTAAAGTGGAAGGTAGATGGTGATTCATGAGTCTCGTCATTTGGTAAGCCTTTTCCAAGAGTACTTGTAATTGCTTGAAAATGCTGGTCGTTTCTTGTAATTTCTTGTCTACTGCTTATTCCATGCACAAATTGAAAAACAGAAAGGGGAAGGACTCCCATCAGGTGTTTGTTTCTGCCCAGCAAATCCGCTGAAACAACTATCCAAAGGGATCCAATCCATATTTTGTGCTGAAGGGTCCTCAAGTGGCTTAACACTAGGTTAAGATAAATATAAATAAAAGATAACATCTAATAAAAAAATAGAGATTAAAACGAATCAAACCTTCCACTCAAAAGCCAGTCAATTGATAAACACAAATCCAACTATCTGGGCATGAAATAAAGGTTCTCATGACATTCACTTCCTAGTTCACATCTAAACTGTCAACTTCATTTAGGCATATCTTCTTTCTGGTATTACCTTTTGTTTGGAAACTGTATCTTCACATTTTTCTGTGATGATTCTTGGGTTGTCACACCACCCCATCTGAGTAGGTTTCAGGAACTTAACTCAGGAGTTACTTAATAACAAAATGAGTGAAACTCATAGAATTTTGCTACTTATATGACCATTAACCAGTTAGGTTTGTTACTGAATTGTCTTAAGGCATAAACATTTTTAGGTCTGCATAACTCGCCCATGAAAAATTATCTTTTAGGCGTCTGTGTTATTATTATCTTGTTGCTGAGTTGTACCACCATGATTGCCCATCTAAAGTTTTTGCATAGTGCTTGTTGCCGAACACCCAACTTGATAAGCACAGCTTGGTTATTGATCGAGTTTAATACATTATCTTTGAAGTATCTATGAATAAAGAATGATATGATCATAAGAAAAGATAAATGATGTAATCTTGTAATGTCATGCAATAGCATAGAAAATCTATGCCTGACATAGCTCTTAGCATTCTGAGACCAAGAACAGTGCTAGTACTGGCAATCATTCCTTGTATATATTAATTAATAAGGTCTTTATCATAAGAAAGTCGACGACTTACACAAACATTATAGACATGTAACTGGAGCAACCTGACTTCTTTCTTTCAGAAACAGGGATATAGGCATGATGCATATCACGAAAGTAAATGGAACTTGTGTACTTGATGTCTATCTCTTGTTAGTCTCGTTCATTTTTCCTGTAGGAGAGTATGTTAATATCTTAGTACTTTTCTCTTTGTTTCTCTTTGTAAAATTGTATATTAGCATATGGAGTTTTCATCAAATTAAATTCTTTTCCTTGTCACTGCGCCACCAACTTATATGTTTATTGTTTGTTTATGGAAATATTGTACAGGTACCTTCAAAAACAGCACCTTGTAGATGTGACTGAGATCTTCAACTTGCTAAATTGGGAAAAGAAGCAGAGACTTTTCAAGCTTGGTTATATCATACTTCTTCTCTTCATGTGTTTGTTCTGGTAAGCACATTGTGCAATGACCTCCTCCCGTTCATCATGACAAGGTTTGAACGTCTAACTCCTTTGTTTGGTGCAGGATGATTTACAATGCACTTGAAGACGACGACGAACATTCATTTTAATGTCTCTGTTGGTGCTTCTTCAACGTCGTTGCTACTGCTGCTGCTGCACTCTATTGGATGGTTACATCAAAGCGCTCTCGAGCTATTACACTTATTTATTTGATTGTATTTTATAATTTGAGCAGTCTTGACGCTTTTAAGTTTTTTTGAATGTAGACTCTAATTTGGTTTTGATTTTAAAGCTGTAATATAATTCCAACGGTAAACATATTTCATTTCTGCTCATATCAGGCTTGTGACCTTTTCTTTCACTGCTTTGGTAATTTATTTACTGTTTATTTTCAATTTTCAGATTGTTGTGAAGAACTGGTGATCATTAAGCACGACTGAATGAAATATTGTTAACATCAAATCCATTTTATTTGAATTAGTGAATCAACATGAACTACAAGATACACAGAGTATCCAAATGTAATCTTAAAATCTAAAATGGTTTATGTCGAAGCCAAATTTAAATTCCTTTATAAGTATTAGGATTTGAAGACCAAACCAAATAACTTGACTTAAAAACTTGTTTGTGTTCAATTCATCAAGCATAACAAATAATCTTGAACATAATTTTATATTTGTAATGATTTAAACCTCGTCACTCAATTACATGTATATAAATATTAAACTATTTAAGTGTGACTCGAAGCATAATCAAAGAAGTTGAAGTAAAACTGATTAAACATAATAAATTGGCTGCGAGTTGAGCTAGCGCTTAAGAAGCGAAATATGAATCCGGGGTAATTTTTAGTAGGAGAATTATCAATCTAAGGTTCGAAAGATGAGTTATCTATTGATATAGATCCTCGAAGATGATTCTATCGATTTAAGACTTGAAAGACATAAAACTATCAATTTAAGGCTCGAAGATTTTAAGGGTGTTAATCTCCATCCAACGAAAAGTGACGTGGCCATTAAATATCCACCTCATTTTGATAAATTATTTTTATCCTAAATTAAATTAAACAAACAAGGATTTTATCAAATTCTTGATTCTCTCTGTCACACGTCTCACCGACGATACTGCACAATTTTTTTTTTTCATGAATCAAATCTTTTATAGCATGTGATAATGTAAAGCTTTATGTTTGCTACTCCATCATTGAAAAGAACTTGGAGTGATTAGATTAATTCTTGAGGGGCAAATTAATTCTATGGCAATTCAATTCATTAAAAAAATTATGTTATTCTTCAAATATCATTGTTACTTTATTGCTATGCATTTCAAAAGTTGATAATGTTTTGACGTATCTTATGACCATATTTTGTAAATTCTGATAATTTTATATTGTCATCGATCAAGTGAAAATTTTTGAGACCAACTAAACTTTATGTGCAATCATAACATTTTTCTTTTAAATAATATAAATATGGTTAAATTGTCTTAAAATACTCAAATTTTAGGGTGTTCTTGGTTTTTCACACGTTTTAACAAACATAGTTTTAATAACATGAACTTAGCACTTGTTTGATTTTTCACATGATTTTCAAATACCGGCAAGTTGAATCTGACGTGGCAGCCGGAGACTGCCACGTGTACATCTATGTGGACACCAACTTGACTTAAAATATGTGAATTTTGGGTTGATTTTATTTTTTCACACAAACTAAAAAAAGACCAATTTTAGATTTTTTTTATTATTTTTTTTCTTATAATGTGGCAAACGTGATATAAATACTTCACTTTATATTTTCCAAAATTAATTATGGAACAAGATATAAATTTTAATCAACATCGATCATTTGATAGTTGTGATCTTTTTTTATCTTATGTAATTCATTTAATATGCACAAAAATCATACTATGACTTTAGGGAGTGTATGATGTGTACATTTATCATTATGACATTTTCCTAGAGCCGTTACATATTTATATTATTAATAGATTTAAAGAATAATAAAATAGATGAATTTAGAATTTGTTTTAGCAATTAAAATAAATGGAAATGTTTAATTATAAAATTATTTTGAGATTATCTAACATATAAAGTTATATCAAAAGATGCTATTAAACATATATGAAAAATTAATATGTAGTTTCTACGTGATCAATTTATTTGTTAACTTAATTGATTGATTGTGTAATATTATTCATCAACATATACGATACGGCATAGACCATTAATCATGACTTGATAATTGTTGTATTCGAAATTTATTTATTTATACCATTACACTGGTTTAAGTCATATTTTTATAATTTTTCTTCAAATAGATAACTAAAAAGGTCTGATAGTTATTTAATTTAATTTTTTTGAATCTAAATTTTATATATTGCATGAACTAAGAAAATTCAAAATATTTCACAATGTCTACTACAACAAAGCTATAGTAATAATTGGTGAATTTCTGTATTACACAAAGATGCAAAAAAAAAATTATATTTTTTAATTCGTGTGAAAAATAAAATCAGTCCAAAGTCTGTGTATTTTAAGGCAATTTGGTATCCACGTAGATGTACACGTGGCATCTCCGGCTGCCAAGTCAGATTCAATTGGCCATAAATCGAAAATCATGTGAAAAATCAAATAAAGGCTAAGTTCATGTTATCAAAACTACATTTTTTAAAACGTGTAAAAAATAAAAAAAGCCCCAAAGTTTATGTATTTTAAAGCAATTTACCCTATAAATATCAACTTCTAATTAAAAAAATATAAAAATATATAGTCAATTTAAATCACAATTTGATAAGAAAAAAATAGTGCATTGCACGGTTATGTTTGTTGGATTTTGTGAATATGTTTGTAATTGGGTGATTAGATTAAATTTTTTGGTGCAAATTTTAACTTTTACAACTCAAACCAGATGTCCTTCAATTAATTTATTTTGTGGCATTTATTTTACAACATGTTTATTATTCACTCCAAAATCATATTAGGTTATTTGTTTGCTTAAATAATTATAGTAATTATTATTTTTATCTATGAAAATAAAATTTGGGTTTTTAATTTATTTAATATATGTGTGCATTTTGAATTATGATTGAATTTTTTGCTTTTAAATTTTCAATTATTTTAAAATAAAATTGTACCTCGCGAGAGATATACTAATGTGTGTATGTGTGTGTATGTATGTATGTATAAGTCGTCTTCTTTTTTTATGAAAATAAGTAATTGATAAACGAAATATTAGTATCCGTTGACACTGGTGTAGGAAAATAATGGAATATAATGAACTTGTATGGATTAATTTACTTTTTTTTTAAATATTATATGTACAATAAAATTTTTATACAGTAATATTATCATGACTAGAGAAAAATATTATTATATTGAGGTTATTCTTAAATAGAGATTTACATATAAAAATTATATAATATAAAAAATTTAATATACATTATACGACACTTGGAAATGTGTCATTCATATTTTAACGACATGAATTAAACAAATATATAAGAATCATTATTTTTTTTTAAATGTACGTACATCATGTATACATTTTGTATAAATTAGATTTAGAAGATTCATTCGCGCTGCGAATACGCAAGTCAAAAAATTAATTATTAACCTAAAATATTAAGTTATTATCACAAACAACTTAAAAAAAATACTTTATATCATCTTAAGTTTAATATAACATGGTTAATAACTCTAGATATTTCATATATATAAATATATTTGAAATTTAATGTCATTTTATTATAATAAGAAGGTAAATTTGTTGAGGATGATCCTAAAAAAAATATGCGGAATAGTATATTGTAGAGTTTATTCTTATTTATAATTGGTCCAGGAGTTGGGATAATAATTTTATTTTTTTATTACTAGGAGATTATTCTTATAAAGAGGTTTTAATGTATATATAAGTCTTTTTTTTAAGAAAATAAGTAATTGAAAAAAGAAATATAGTCTAAATTTTTGGCATCTGGAGGCTTTTTTTAAAGAAAATAAGAAATATAATTTGGCACTAGAATGAGGGCTTGAACCTCCGACCTTGTGGTTAACAGCCACACGCTCTAACCAACTGAGCTATTCCAGCTACTTGTAATGGTTTTGTTTAATACAGTAAAAAAGAATGGTTAAAACTCATAAGACAAGTAATAAAAATATACGATTAACATCAAGTAGCTGGAATAGCTCAGTTGGTTAGAGCGTGTGGCTGTTAACCACAAGGTCGGGAGGTTCAAGCCCTCCTTCTAGCGCCAACAATTTAGATTATCTTATTCAATTTTTATTCGTAAAAATAAAAAGACTGATAAGGTTAAAATTGAAAGAGATAGTGAAAATATCTTAAACTCAGATCATTTTAAATGTTTGGTGCTCCTAATTTTAAAAATTGGTCCTCTAATATTAAAAGAACACTCAATTTTAATTTTAGTTAAACTCAGATCATTTTAAATGTTTGGTGCTCCTAATTTTAAAAATTGGTCCTCTAATATTAAAAGAACACTCAATTTTAATCTAAATAGTTTGACAAAAAACAAAAAAAATAAAAAAATTCAAACTACTTTATTTATATTTTTTTTATAGAAATGCTTTATTTATATTGTTAACATCCAAATACAACATCAAATCAATATGAATCTTATATCTAAAAAGAATCTTATATCTAAAAAGTGACATTCTTCTACCACCCTTATAAATTCAAACATTTAGTATATTACAATTATAGTTTGACAAAAAACAAAAAAAATAAAAAAAATTCAAACTACTTTATTTATATTTTTTTTTATAGAAATGCTTTATTTATATTGTTAACATCCAAATAAAACATCAAATCAATATGAATCTTATATCTAAAAAGAATCTTATATCTAAAAAGTGACATTCTTCTACCACCCTTCGAAGCATATTTTTATCTAAAATAACATTTATAATGGCTATCACCATTAATTCAACAAGTCTTTCTTGTAACATTGTCAAATGCAGATATTAATTCAATAACTTCAATTTTAAAAAACTTTTTTTTTTTTATCATATTCCGAGTCATATTTTCTAGATTTAGAAGGCATAATTTAAAAATTCACAATAATGTTTCAAAAATTCAAATTGAATTGATAAAAAATAAAAATCAAAAATCAAAACACCATGGAAGAGAGATGAGGTGGCCATTTTTTTTTTTTTATTCTGAAGGGGCAAATAGAAGCAAATGAGAATTCAGGAAAATGTGATTTGCAATATTTATCTTTCATGAAAAAAGGAGAATTAATAAAATTTTTGAGACTCAATGGTAAAAGGGAACATGGAAAGTGGCAGAATTGAAGAGATATTTTTTTGATTCATGCGTGATTCAGTGATTCGTCGCTGCTTATGTTCCTTAATTAATGGAGGAGAGAGATATGGATAAGATATTTTATATTTTTATTTATTAAAAAAAATACATGAATTTATTTTTTCGGGCCCTTTAAATTTTTGAGCCTTGTGCAATTGATCCCTTAGCATATGCTTTTTGCCGACCAGCTTAAATCTACAAACATTTTGACATAAAATCTATATAATATATAATAATAACACCGTGACCGCAAATATAAATTTTGTGTTTCCCACTGAAATGATATTTCTGAAAATGAAACTATAATGTTATTTAATTAAGAAATATTTATGTTATCTAAGTAATAATTAATTAGTTGGAATAATTATATCCGAAAATTAATGATTGATTTGGCATCTCTTTTCTTATGGAAATTCTCAAGAGAAATCACGGTTTGATTTTTTGGAATCTTCAATCTTCCTCAAAATTTCCCTATGATTTACGTAATTTTTCTTGGTAGTACGCAATCACAAGGTCCATAATTATAAATTTTAATTGACACAATATATCCGCTAAATATATATTTAAAATTAATTTATGTTATTGTGCTTAATTTATATTAACCAATATTAATTGTAGTTAGCCACCGATTATTGTCCGGTTTTATACATGATATACAATATCAATTAATCTATAGGTCCAAAAATATCTAAGTGCGAAAAAATCTATTGTATTATATATATATACATATATATTATATTTAACTTAATTAAAAGATTTGTATGTAAAATTGCAAATCAATTTATCACTAATTACGGATTGCAAAATCAGGAAATTTCAGTATCTTACATATATGACATCAATTGCAAATTCATAATTATTTTTTACGTTGTTCTCTTAAAATCATTCTCATGGTCCTTTATGTCGTAGCTGCTTATGTGAAGAAAGAAGATTTGTTCATCAACTTTTAGTATGTGTAGGTTTTATGAAATTTATTCTTATATTTAACCCTTGATGTTTATATATTGTTACTGATCAAAAGAATGTGAGCACAAACACGCATGTGAAATTGATGAGGTTGTGGTTTTTTTTTCTAATTGTCATTTTATATCTTTTTTCTTTTTCATAATTAATGTGGTATACTTACATTTTGCTAATAAATATGTAAACTACATATACGATATATTTCAATTAACAACGGGGAAAATCATTTTAAATGGTTCGATTGGATAATGGATATACCTCTCGGTAAACAAATAAAATTGTGAGGGTGATATGTTTATTCTATCAGTTTTATGAATATATCTAATATCTCTTCCATATTATCAAATATTCAAGTCAGATTTTGTTCTACAATACCAGGAAACATGCATGCAAAGTGTCTATATTAAACAATTATGAGTATAAATTAATGAATTAGTGTAGATGTTATATTTGAAGTACCCTTGTGTTGCGAACATTGTTCTTTTGTTATCAAATATATTTTTGTATTATTTTTGGATCTATATCTTTTAATTATGATTGTTGTAGCGGTTCTATTTGGTTTCAATATTATTTTATTCTATTATTTATATATTTATTACGAATAATATTATTCATGTATTTATGATAATGAATTTTAATCTAGTACCAGCAATAAATAAATTTATAGGGCATCTCCATGAAAATAAAATTTTCTATTATGGAAATAAGATAATTTAATTATTTGTATGTCGGTCTTCAACAACAAATGTGGATCTCTGTTGTATGGTTCTGGTTATAGAGATAATTTGAGGAATAGAGTGCTTTTTTTAAAAATGCGAATCATGTTGCTCATAATTTGGCCAAATATGCTCTATTTAATTCTCATAATTTTGTTTTTATTGGTGTGTTCCTTTTATAATCTATATATATATATATATTGATAAGATCGTAGTTGCAAATATAAATTTTTTATTTCTCGTCTAAATGACATTTTCTAATATGGAAAATATAATAAATATCCAGAAAAATATTAACTATAATTAGAATATTTTTTTTACTTTAATTGAATTATTAAAATTAAAAAAATCATCCATCTTTAAATTATATAATATAGGTTAATGTAAATAAAAAATATGCACTGATATTCAATTGATAAATTAATTAAGTTTAAATTTACAAAAAAAAATGCACTATAATCTATATTTATATCAACTGTGATTAAAATAGAAACTTTATATCTCCCTCTCATAGAAGTTAAAATTGAGAATCAAAATTCAACTTTATAAGTATCATCTATCAATATAACTATGAATATCATATAATATTAGAAAATTTGATGAAGTTAAAGCACATCAAAATAGTATTATAAGTGCTCCTATGACATACTTTAATAATAAAATGGTTTGGCCAATTATTTTCTACAAATGTATTATTATATCTACAAATTATATTTTTCATTTTATTTTTAAAAAATATTACATAAAATCATAAATAATAAAATAATTTATTTGGGCAACTTGATTTCAATCTAAAAGACAATCATTTAATTGTTAAATACTCATACATTTCTAATTCTTTATTTTCATGTATTTTAATTTTACAAAAAAAATTATTGCAGTTTAAGGTCAAACCTTGGGACTCATCACCCTATATTAATTTTTTTTAAAGAAGTTATACATACTAATGAGCTAAAATGAGCTGCATAATTTTTTTTAACAATTAGGTATTATAATGATAATTCAGATGGGAAAACTATAAAATTCGATTGACTATAAAAACCTTCTCAATAATTAAACTTAATATCTACATAAAACTTGATAAATATGACAACTTATCCTTTTGTTGATTTCTTTTTGAACTATTGAGATAGATGATTATAAATGTTTGTGTATTTTCAAACTTTTGATAATGATAATATCATTTACTTTTATTAGTTACGTTAAGAATAGGGAGAGCGATATTTCTCAAACCCGATGTATCTCAATTGGTGTCTCCAAAAGGACATGATATCAATTGAAAATAATTCAAATTTTAGGATATGAATGCACAAAAGCCAAACAAATAATTGTCCTAAAATTAAACATGACACCAACAAAAATTCAGTGTATTTATTTAAAAAGTTGATTTATGTTGAAGTATCTTAAAAGTTAAAATTAAGAAAAAAATTATAAAATTGGCAATAAAACATATTATACCTATATTATATAGTATCAATACTTCAAATTAAAGATTGGATCAATCATATAAAGCATTCTCATATACATAAAATATGAATACCTGTATTATCAAATTCCACCAAACCACAAGACTTGTGGTAGTGAAAACATATTATTTTTGTAAAATAAAGGCGTGTCAATCATGTTGTTTCAACCGTTAAATAGTTGAAGGGAAATTGATATAGAAGAGTCATTAAAAACATCATCGTTTAAAGAAATTTATATTAAAGATCAAATGAAATCTTTTTTAATAAACAAAAGTCAGTTCCAATTTCACCAAAATTTGAACTGGTTATGAATTTGTAAAATGTGTCAAATTTTTAATTTTGGTATAATAATATAAAATTATACTAAAAATAAAAAATCATGTAAAGATCATAATTTTATAGCCATACAATCCATTTCATATATAATTCAACACTTCTCATCCGTGCATCGCACGGGCCACATGCTAGTATATATAGAAGGTACATTTTTTGGACGTGTAAGGTCTTGAGTTTCAACAGCTGCAAGAAAAAGTTGATGAGAAAGAGGCCTAAGTAAAGCAGCAATATAATCCAGAAGGAAGTACAAGTGTCCCTTACAATGTTCGAATGGTCACGATTCAACAATCGAAAGCAAGGATTGAATACCAAAGACGATGAACAGAACACCTCCGGAGAGTGCAACCTGCAATCCTGACTGAATATCACACGAGCTAGATCTCTTATATACCCAAGAAACACAGGAAAGGTCGAGAAGAGAAGCTTATTCGTTTCTCGGATATCTGAATCGCCAAACTCTTCCCTCATATGACAGCAGCCGCGGTGCACAAAGCTTGTCCACTGTCACAAAGGAGCATGCAGAAGAAACATGAGATTTCATTTCATATAAGGGAAATAATTGAGCATTAAACTACCTACATCAAAATCAAATAAGCTTACAGGATTCCACCTAGAACTACACCAAGAGGATTCTCATCAGCAGCCAAACCTATTGTTGCAAGCTTCAAAATTATCATAATGTGTATTTGTAGGATTTTTTTTGTCTATTTATTGCAATTTTATTGTTATTCATTCTTCTCAGAAAATTATTATTTTGAAAAAGAATTGAAAGAGAGAATTTTGAGAAGAAAAGAAAAAAGAAGAAAGTGATCAAATCGGATTTTCGAACAACATTAAAGCTACTGTGCCACACAACTCATAAAGACAACCAATTAAACATCGTCAATCTCATCGTCATCCTCTTCCAACTTGCATGGTTTAAGGTATGTGTCTATGTGTGTCTCTATCAATATATTTCATATTAATTATTATTGTTCAGTGCATTAATTATCGAAAAAATTATATAAATTTTTTTTACTTTGATTGGTGATGACTAAACAGGTTGGTTGAAACAAAAGATTCTCTCTTTCGCATGCAGTTTGCCTTCAGTAAATTTTCAGAAACATCTATCTGAGTTTTCGCTTCTTTGTACAATTAGCAAGGGAAAATTTATATATGGTGTCTATTAATACATATGTTGAAGATTATAAATGAGTGGTTAATTTTTTATTACATTTCTTCTATGTGATTGAGATTTCTTGCATCCAGTCCATATTATTTATCAATTACTTTTCTTTATCAAATAAAGCTTTGTATTTGAAGTCTTTTCGGTTGTGATTTAGAGAGAAGGGGAGTCGGGGCGGTGGAGAGTCGAAGGCTGACACTGTGAAGAACTTAATGCTCTCAAAATTTAACACGTATTTGAGTTTCATATTTTACCATTAAATATTTCATATATTATAGTATATACAATCTAATGTAGTCTTCTTCCATTAATATACATTTTTTAATTAAATAATACACAATTTATTTATCATTGACATGCATGCAACTTTTAATGCATTTGCTCATCAAGATATATGTTGATGATCTTATTTCATAGGATTATGTTGATGATCTTGAACATGTTAAATCCAAATCTCCACCCAAATCCAATCAAAATAAAAGTATCGAGAGTAATATTCTTTTGATTATTAGATAAATAAATTTTATTGTAACATTTTAATAAAATTATTAAGTATACATATTTTATCCGTGCATCGCACGGGTGGTATACTAGTGTAACACCCCGTATTTTTGGATTATAGTTAAAAGTTTTCTAAATTTATTTAGAAGGCTACAAAAAAAATATTGGAGCTAAAATAAAGTAAAATAGATAAAAAAACCGCGATTTAGGTATTATTTAAGATTGAAAAAAAATTGTATTATATTTGAAATATTTTTGACGCGTGGTCAATAATGATTTTTGTAAATAGAACGACCTGAGAATTTCAATGATACTTTTAAAATTTTAATTAGAGGTCAAATGAACTCCTGACAATATTTTTGGTAAAATAAATTGTGATTTCTAGTTAATTTGAAAGTGAATATTTTCTCGTTCGATTATCAAATAACATTTTCGGCATACCATTTTTAATTGATTCAATAGGAAATAATCCAATGAACCTCCCGATATTTTTAGATTTATAATGCGATATCAATTGAACTCCCGGTAAAATAAAGTAATTTTTAAATCGAGTCTAAAAATATTTTATCAGTATTTTATATCCGAAAAATCCTACCCCGATATTCTAAAGTTTATCTACACCTAGCAGGCCCCCCTCATGTTTATCTCATCCCAACCCTATCTATATATATATATGTGTGTGTGTGATCGAGAGAGAGAGATTAGAGATTGAGAGAGAGATTAGAGATTGGGAGAGAGAGGGAGAGAGCTGCACCGCCACCACCACCACCCTGCTGACCAGAGCCATCGCCGGATTCCGGCCGCCGTCGCCGGAACCGGCCAGCCCATCGCCTCCGCGCAGCTGCTGCCTTCCGGCGCTTCGTTTCGGTTTGTTTCTTCTCTGATGAAGCTGAAATTTTAGTATGTCGTGTATCTTTAAGTTCCCTACATTTTGTCTTTTGATGTCATTGTCGTCCGATGGCCGGAAACCGGCCAAATCGCCGGAAAACAGAAACTGCTACCGACGCCGATATGCCACTGTTTTCTTCAGTTTTCGGCCCTTTCGGGTCGTCAAATCGAAAAAGTTTCTTCTCAAAAGTTGCTCCAAAAATTATTTCCTATGCGCCCGTCGAATTTCGTAATTTTCGGACGAGTTTTGAATAATCTTGATTATTCAACTTAAGCAGTTATTTTTATACTGGAGTCATGTGTTATCGAAAAATTCTAAAACTCTCAAACTATAGTCTTGGCATATATAGGATGGTCCTTGAACATTTTCATAATTTTTGAACGGTTAAAAAGTGCCGTGGCACAAATCTGATAAAAATCGATTAAAATGGCAAGTTTTGAAAAGAGACCCCTGTCAAATCGGTTGGTCCCAATAAATCAAGAATAATATTTTGGAATTTATTTCCTTCTTTGTCGGAATTATTCGAGGTCTCTAGAGTCGCGCAATCTATTTCTAAAAAGAATAAAATTAAATAATAGCTCGGATTACAGTAGATTAATTTCCGAAAATATAGTAGTCATTCTGAACTGAAGATCGATCCTTGTAGGATTTGCGTGACTTACGAGGAAGGTGAAGGATTGAATCTCGAGATGGTTAGAGCATCTTAGCCTAGGGGAACCAGGGAAGGACTTCTGTATGTATAAGGTGGGCTATACTATATCTTTATAAATTGTATCTTTCGAGTTATTAAGCTCTGCTTTGCTAAAATTGTATATGTGACTATCTGTGTTAAATATTTACGTGCTACTGTATGTTGTCGGAGTCTCATAAACCAGCGCTGTGTCAATGTGAGTAGCTACAGTATGCATGCATTATTTGTCCTGCCCTACTCCTTGTCGGTGAGACTAAAATGAAACACTTATTGATTATACTCTTTGGGTATACTATGGCCATACTCAACGTTATGCGCTGGTGATGTAGTTTGGGTTGTGGGCAGTGACGGGTTATACTCTTAAGCGCTTCACGATAAAATGTTTTGGTGAACTTAGGTTGCTTTCAACTTTTAAACCTCCTAAGTTTCACTACCTGCATGAACACAGATAGATTACTTTAATAAAATGATTTGCATAACTTAAATTATAAAATTTGCCCACTGAGTGCATTAGTACTCAGCCCAAATCTTTTCAAACATTTTCAGGTAAGTAGGCTGGAGCGTGGAGGTGACGAGGCTGAGATATGGGCTATTATGATCTACATATTTTTCCGTTGTCCCCTTTTATTTAGTATTCTATTAAGAATTGAGTTTCCTCACTTGTGATATTCTTTTGCTAAATGCTAAGAACTCTGATCTTGGTATTTTGTTGATATGATTCTGTTTCTCTGATTTTGAACATCTATTGACTTCCTAATTAACATGTCTCGTATGTTTAACCATATAATTATTCTAAGGGAAGGAAGCCCCGTCTTTCGTTATGTCTATTTGATCATTCATTTTGGCCTATGGAAGGGCTTCATTTGTTCAACATATTGGTGTCTGTTTCTTTTGTCGACCTATGAATGGGTCTATTAATTGTTGGTATCTGGTTATTTATTTCCGTTTGGCCTATGAAAGGGCTTATTGAATTGTTACAGCTTCCATTCTTCTCTTATAAGCCGTTATAAACGGGGATTCGCTCTAGTTACAGAGGTTATGCTGTCTAATTTTTCGGAAGGCATAACCTATCTTTGGCGTACTCGGTTGTTAAATTTTGTTCTAAACATTAATCCTTTTTGGATTATCACCCCGTTGTTAATTAAACTACCCCATTTCTTTCCCGCTTCTTAATTCCCATCCCCGTGGCGTCCATTTCCACGGTCTTTCGGGACCGGGGCGCTACAACTAGTAAAAGATAAATAGTGCCACCGTATTTTTCCTACCGATTTGCAGAGTAATTATAATTCTTACTAGTTAAAACATGGGTTAATTACTATAAAATACACAAACTTTGATAAGATTTGCAAATTAGACATAAGCTTTAAAGTTTTGTAATTAAAACATAAACTTACATTTTTTTGCAAAATAGACAAATTCAAATTTTTCGGACTAACGGAAAAATGAGAATTTGCGACATATAATTCATTTTCACTTATTAAAATGAATGCAATGCCATCTAAATCGAAAGGTGAATAATTTTTATGACTTTACGGTTTTCAAATTCAATTGATTTTAAAATTTTGCTTTGAGTTTGTCTATTTTACAAAAAAATGTAAGTTTGTGTTTTAATTGCAAAATTTTAAAGTTTGTGTCTAATTTGCAAATCGTGTCAAAGTTTGTGTATTTTATAGTAATTAACCCTTAAAACAACGCATTTGCAAAAATCTATATGTCCAACCACGATTCATCTTTTGCAAAAGTGTGTATTTCTCTCTACTCGATAATGCTTAATATTTTAAAAGGATTCACTGTCAATTTTTTTTATTTTAATATTTAGCATTGGTAATTATATCATTGTTTTTTATTGAAATTGTATTATAATGAAATTTGAACACTAAATACTTATGATATTTTAAAAATTAATTTTAACAAGTATTCAGTATTTTTTTATATACTTGAGGCTTTTTCCTTGTTACTCTTCATGAATTGAACAGTGAGATCCCGATATTACAGTTCTCATTGATTCCACTTAAGATCTCTAGAGATACCACACCTTCAAAAATATGAATCGAGGTGGCTTTGGAACCGTTCCAAAAGTTTAGTCCGATATCCGTCGTAAAATCTAGAAAATATTTTTCGATCTATATCACGGGTGTTCGAAAAAAGATTTTCAAAACTTATCAAGTTGTTCAATAAATATTTTTCGAACATGAGTTCGAAAATAGAAGTTTCGAACGTCCTTGATTTGTGCCTTAATTTGTTCAAAAATAGCAGAATGGATTCGCAAAGTTTTAATTTCAATGGCTGAAGATGAATCAAACTAATTGCTTTTGTCAGAGTCATCCGATCAAAACAACACAGATTCGAAGAAGAAGATGATGTAAAAAAGAATGGTAACTGATAGGAAGAACATGATATGAGGAAAAAGACAACATGTGGAAGAAAAAATTAATTCTAGCTGTCTCGGCGTCGGGAGGCGCCGGAGAAACATGAGGAAGAAGCACATCTGCGGGTCTTTCATACACACACACACACACACACATTAAGTTTTGTTCAAATTTGTTTTTTATTTTTTTATTTTTATTTTTTATCATGGAGAAAATCAGCTTTTTTAATTGAAGGGTAAATAGGTAATAGAATGTAGTGCAAAGAGTAAAATATATATAGTACAAAAAATGATTGAAATACAAAGAGTAAAATATGTAGTGTATTTAGCAACTCTCTAAAAAAAATGTCTGACCTTCAATATAAAACTACTATATGTTGCAATTACGTATTGTAGGATGAAAAACTAGATTAAGAAAATAGGTAAATGCAAATTTTAAAATATATATTGTAGAATGAAAAACTAGTTTAATAGATAAGTAAATGGAAATTAAAATTTAAAACTATAATAACAAAATAGACTAAATTGTTGGCGCTTAAGAAAATAGGTAAATGCAAAAATTTAAAAATATATATTGTAGAATGAAAAACTGGTTTAATAGATAAGTAAGTGGAAATTAAAATTTAAAACTATAGTAACAAAAATAGACTAAATTTTTTGACGCTAGAAGGAGGGCTTGAACCTCCGACCTTGTGGTTAACAGCCACACGCTCTAACCAACTGAGCTATTCCAGCTGGTCATTATTGTATATTAAATAGTTTAATTATTTCATTATATGTCTCCCTCCCTCTCTATATCTCTCTTTTGCTTCTTAAATATTAATGTCCGTCGTAGACAAAAAAAATTGATAAAAAGGAAAAGAACAACATTAATAATACGGTGCAATAAGGATTTGTAGTCGATTGCTGCAGCACTGGTAATCGTTTTCTTAGAAATATATTTTAAGGTTCAGTTCTAGAATAGAGATATGAAGGCTGTTTATTTTTTTAAGGGAAAATAAATAAATACAAACATATTCAAGAATTCAAGAACTAATTGATTGTGATGTTGGTGAGCTATTAGACAAGTTCAATCAGCATCAATAGTTCAACCGTGAATTAAAATTTAATTATTGTTTATTAATATAAGGAAACACTAGATATGGGTTTTTAAATGTAAGGAAAAATATATGTGACGAAAAAAAAAATAGAGAAAAATTTTGAATAGCCATTCTTACTTAATAATTCAGCTATATAGCCACTTTTTAAGAAAATAATGTTTCTAGCTATTATTACAAAAAATAATTACTACAATACCCTTAATTCTATATGAGAAGCACTTGTGTGCACTAGGTACACCATTAGGCGCATTGATCGGGTCAATGCATTGACCGGTCAACACTGAAAAAAGCGCGTTGACCCGGTCAACTCTAAAAAAAAAATCATTCAAAATCAGTATCAATCGTAACACTAAAAAATACCACTCAAAAGTCCAAAAGTATCACCTGTATCCTTAAATAGTTCGGCCAAAATAAATAAATAAATAAATAAAAACCGTCAAAATCAGTATCAACCATAACACTAAAAAACATCACTCAAAATTCAAAAAGTATCATCTGTATCTTTAAAAAGTATCACCTATTTTACCATTTTTTTTGCGGGTTGACCGGGTCAACGCGCGTTGACCTACGTTTGACCTGGTCAAACACGTTGACCGTCTGATATAAGCTTATATACATCTAGTGCATGCAAGTTTTTGTCATTCTATATTTATTATTAAAAATTATTATTCATATATTCATATGAATAATATTAGGAAAAAATATCTAATTTTCTCTCTCATATATTCATATATCAATAAAATTAGGAAAAAGATCTAATTATCTCTCTTGCATGTGCGTTCTTTCACTTTCTCTTCCTCTGGTTTTCTCTCTCTCTCTCCTTCATCTGCGTTCTTTCACTCTATCTAATTTTTTACTCTATGTTTTATCAATTGAAATAAAATAATTGACAAAGATAATGAAGCTATGATTTTTGAAGATTATCACCTTTATTCCTCTCTCTCTCTAATCCTCGTATTATCAATAAATTATTTGCTGCAATTTTGAAAATTAGGGATTCATTGCGAAATTCAATTTTTTTTAAAGTTTTGTTGACATCGTATTGTTTTTTTATTTCATCAAGGTGTCATATTCACGTATTTGTATATATTTATCAATGTATATAGATATTTAATTATTTTTTAATCTTTCTTTGGAGTAGATGAAAAAAAAAATAGAGGTTCTTTGGTGCACATATTAATTTTGTTCGGTACACGAGTATTGGAGTCTATTCGTGCAACAATTCATTTATTAAGGGCTACGCGAATATTGAAGTTTATTCGATTCGTACACGAAAATTATTGTTCATTCGTGTAGCAGTTTAAAAATAAGCTACTATCCGAGTAAATCTATTAATGTATTCGTGTAGCAATGCATTTTTTATATGATGCATGAATATATCATTATGCGCACGTGTGTATCAATTCATTTATTAACAGTTACATGATTTCATGACTGAATCAATTTGTGAAAGCATGTAATTGTTCATTTTTAAACTGGTGTACGAGTGAACACGTGAAATCATTCGTGTATGCATATTCAATTTTGAACAGATGCATGAACACACGAGTGCATTCACTCGTGCACAATGCAAAATAGTACAAATACACGAGGGTTTTCATTCGTGTATCAATAAAAAATTATAGAAATACACGAATGGGGTTTTCACTCGTGCACCAATTCAAAATTGAACATGTGCACGAGTTACTGAACTCATTCATCGACTCATGCACGAATATAAAAATAAATTATTACACGACTAATCATATTCGATCGTCTTTGTAGGCAAATTAAATTTATTGCCTATTAAATCATGTCATGTGTAAAATAATGAATTAAATATTTTATTATATTTTATTTATATTTTGGATCAAATTAAATATGATTCCAAGATTAAATAAATATATAATTAATATTTATTGCATGGATTTTATTGACTAATGAGAAGCTGACATGTGTCAAATCTGCACAGAAAATAAAATATTTAATATGGAGATCTTCCAAACCAATAGAATTGCGCCACATAAGCCCTAGGCCCATGGCCACTCCATCTAAGCCATAAAAGCCCAAACCTAATTTCCTAAATTAAATCATCCTGCAACTATAAATAGGGGTCTCCATATCATATGAAACACACCAGAAATCATAATTGAAGAGCTCAAGAAGTTGAAGGAAGATTCTCTACGAAATTCTCTCCAACATTCAAGGCATTCTAGCGAGATTCAAGCCGTTCTTTGTGGAAAGCAACGCGTTCTTCGCCGGAATCATCTCAAATTCAGCGTCTGATCCGGAATCAAGATTTTCAACCCTCCAGACGGTGTTATAAAGTTAAGGTGTTCTAGCAAGATTCAAGACGTTCTTCGTAGAAGCAACGCGTTCTTCGCCAGAGTCACCTCAAATTCAGCGTTCAATCCAGAATCAAGGTCGTTGGCCCTCCGGATAACGTCATCAAATTCAAACAACAAGTCCAAGAAGATCGAAGAGGCAAATTCACTGTGAAGATTTTAAGAACCGTGTGAAGATCAAGTTTTGAAGAGAAGAATCAGATGATCAAGACAGAGATTATACCGCAATCGTACTTTAAATTCAAAGAAGAAATTTGATTGTACACTTTTCGTGTTATTTATTCAAATACACGAAAATTTGTGTTACAAATTTTGGCACGCCCGGTGGGACAGTCTCTACCTCTCTTCTTTCCTCTTCTCCAAATCCAAAAAATGTCTAAAAACTCAACTGCTTCTGAAGCTGCTATGAAAAGCGTTGGGATGGTTACACGAAATATGGCCAAACAGGCTTTGGAGGCCTCCAAATAACTACTGTGATAAAAGAAGAATCATACATTGCTGGCATAGAAGAAAATAGTGAGTAGCTGATAGACGATTCTATGTCATGGGCAAGCTACTCATCCGAAGCACCAGTATTGATGGTAGATGCCTTAACCACGGAAGAGCAACTTGCAAACTTAACAAAGTTGTTTGAGGAAATGCAAAGGCACATACAAAATCAAGATGCTGAGATCTCAAGACTCCAGAAGGGCAAGGGTCTAGCAAGTTATGTCGTCAAAGAAGAAAGAGATGAAGAAGATAAAGATGACGAAGCATTCTCAAAACAACAGACAAGTGAAGAAAAAAAAGTCGTATATCAAGAATCTTGAAGTCTCTTCAGATGGTTTCATCCAAATTGATCAACTCAAGGAGTTTATCGAGGGAACTATCAAAACCAAGTTTGAAGGAAGCTCCAAGTCATCCATGGCTTACTATAAACCTTACACTCAGAGGATTGACAACCTGAAGATGCATCCGGGTCACCAACCTCCTAAATTCCAACAATTCGATAGAAAAGGCAAACCAAGACAACACATCGCTCACTTCATCGAAACGTGCAACGATGCTGGAACTTATGATGACTACCTAGTGAAACAGTTTGTTCGTTCACTCAATGGCAACGCTTTTGACTGGTATACTGATCTGGAGCCAAATATGATTGACAGTTGGGGGCAATTGGAGCACGAATTCCTTAATCGCTTTTATAGTACCAGAAGAACTGTCAGAATGGTGGAGCTCACAAACACACACCAATGGGATGAGGAGCCTGTGATTGACTACATCAATAGATGGAGGAATCTCTGTCTCAACTGTAGGGATCGACTGTCAGAGACTTCGGCTATAAATATATGTATTCAAGGGATGCAGTGGGGCCTTCAATACATTTTAAAAGGGATCCAACCACGTACATTTGAAGACTTAGCTACAAGAGCTCATGACATGGAGTTGAGTATGGAAGTTAGTGGAGTCAGAGGACCACCGATCCCAGAGCCTCGCAAATTCAAAGAAAAATAAGAATTCAAGAAAGGGGGCAAACCATTTGATAAAACCCCAAAGGAAGAGTCTATGTCAGTGAAAGTAGTGCCTATAAAATCTCTAAGAAAGGATGCAGACAAAAGTGAAGTGCAGAGTGTTTCTCAAGATAAAGAGAGGAGAAAGTTGACCCTGAAAGAAATGCAGCAAAGAGAGTACCCGTTCTTGGACTCAGACGTTTCTGGAATCTTTGACGACTTAATCAAGGTAAAACTCATTGAATTACCAGAAATAAAGCGACCGGAAGTAGCAGGATGGACTGATGACCCAAAATATTGCAAGTATCACCGGTTGGTTGGACACGCTATACAAGATTGCTTCATTTTTAAGGATAAAGTTATGCAGTTGGCACGTCAAGGGATGATATCACTTGAAGATGATAAGGACACAACAAACCACATCACGTTTGAGTCATGCAATGCGATGAATGACGAGAATACTGATGAAATGAAGGAGGAACTCAACAAAGATTCAAGTGAAGTTGTTGCTAACTGCACATTTACCATAATGTTCACTGATGAAGATTTGGAGCTTGGTTCTGACCCACATAATCGTCCATTGTTTATGAGCGGTTATAGCCATGATCAAAGAGTGAATAGAATACTTGTTGATGGAGGGTCTGCAGTCAACATTTTGCCTTTGCGCACATTGAAACAGCTAGGGATCTCTACTGATGAACTCTCAAGCAGCCGATTGATGATACAATGTTTTAACCATGAGGGACAAAGGGCTCTTGGCACAATAAGGTTGAAGTTGACAATGGAAGATATGACATCAACAACATTGCTACATGTGATAGATGCAAAAACGTCATACAACATGCTTCTCGGTCGGCCATGGTTGCATGAGAATGGGGTCGTTCCTTTAACATGGCATCAATGTCTCAAGTATTATCTTCTGTCATGATGGTGTCGTGAAGAAGATAATTGGAGATAATAAATCTTTTCTGGAGTCTAAATCACACTTTGCTGACGTGAAGTATTATCTTCCGAATAAAAAGTTGTTGAAAGTTGCAGAAGACACAAATAGCCAAATAAATGAAAATAAGACATTTATAGCTATATCATTGGAAGAGCTAACAACGCCATTAACAAAGATTGATATGAAGAAGCCAACACCGCCACCACTTGACGGATTTGTGAGGCCAAGTCAAGGTAGTGTAACCGAGCATGGAGAAACCTTAGAAAATGAAGTTGGTAAGAACTTCGGTCCAAAAGCCATCACACTCCTTGTAAAATCTGGGTATGATCCACAAGGAAGTTCTAAGATGCAAGATCCATCTTCAAAGATTGATTCACACGAGACTGTACTCGATCCCACTAAGAAGTTAGTGGCGAAGGTTGGACAGAATACCAAAGTAGGATTGGGGTTTATTCCGGCAAGTCCTATTCGAATTGCAACTAGAAGAGCCAACATCAATCATATTTCTGAAGAAGAAGCTCTGTCAGCAGAAGACATAGTCAAGAGAAGTGCAAAAAAGAAGACTCGAGTGTCTGTATTTGAAAGACTTGGCAAGCAGCCGAAGAACGGAAGAAGATAGGCTCGAGTATCTGTGTTTAAAAGGCTTGGCAACAAAATAAAGGATAGAAGGACGTGCTATCAAAGGGAAAATTTTCCTAAGATTATCAGCAAAACAAGAAATGAAGAGTTTGGTTTCATCCCGCAAAAAGAGACAAACCATTTTAACCATATCATGCGGAAGAGAACTGCAGGCTAAAACACAGATTGTCATCTTTACGCAAACTACGAATATTGAAGATGATAGAGAGAGTGTGGCATCATCCTACCATGCCGTTAGCAGTGTTCAAAATCCAACACCATACATCATTCCAAGTCTCATACGTCAAAAGATTGACCATTTGGTCACAAGTGGTCTCATTAATGAGATGCAAGTCAGAATACAAATAGTTCGTATGCGACAAAGAGATGGAAGGATGAGGACATGCATCGAGCTCAAAAGTGTTAAAGAGGATAGTCAAGAAGTTGCATCATCACATCATATCACTGTAAGTGAAGACGCTGCTGAAGAAGATGCCGAAAAGGCCCATCCACAATTTGAAGAAGGTGTTAAGGCCATCATTGATGAACTAAATGAACTCTATGCAAATGAAACTTATCATCGTGTAAAAGATGGGTCGATCAATGGGAGGTTCTTGAAGTGCTACTGTCCATGAAAAAAAAAGAAAAAAAGGAAAATGAAAAAAAGCAAAAAAAAAAAAGAAAAGAAAAAAAAGACAAAAAAAGAAGAAGAAACTCCTGACCCGCACGAGTATAAACTGTATACGGTAACCACCAAAAGGAAATACATGTGGTTAAAATGCTAATTTACCCCACCAAAGTTAAATATATGTGGTTAAACTGTTATTTATCCCACCAAACGTGCTTTATGTGGTTAAAGTATTAAACACCCACTTTGTCTATAGTGGTTAAAGAATAGTCACTCCTGGCCCGCATGAGTTTAAACTGCGTACGACACCCCCTCTAAAATACAAATCAATCTTTTGAACTACGTTTTGACTTAATCCATCTCAAGGGTACGTAGGCAGCTTAGATGTTGTCTAAATTCAGTCATGATTTGTGTTGAGTCGTTATAGTTGGAGCGCACATATATCCAAAGCAAATGAAAAACAACACAAAGATTTCAAGAAGGCACTAAAACATGTTCATTGCATATGTTTTTATTATATAAGTAACAAGTGGAACAAAGGCCAATGAACCTTTTTGAAAGGGAGATCCCCGCTGCTCAAAGTTGAAGTCTTCATTCAGTTGAAATTGCCGAAGTCAAAGCCTCCATCTGGTTGATGTTGAAATTGAAGTTGAATGCTCAAGTTGAGATTGCAACCTTCACTAGGCTGATGCTACAAGGATGAAAATGGCATCTACTTGTTGTGGTTGAAGACTTCAAGTCAAGGTTGAAATCTTCAGGATAAAGCCGCAAGGTTAAACTTAAAGTTGAAGGCTTCAAGTCAGAGTCAGAATCTTTTGGTTGTGGCCGCAACGTTGAAATCTTCATGTTGAAGCCGCAACATTGAAATCGAAGTTAAAAGCTTCACGTCAAGATTGAAGTCTTTACCTGCAAGGATGAAGATGAAAGCTACTTGTAGAGGTTGAATTTGAAATCTTCGTCAGGTTGGTCTTGCAAAGTTGAAGTTGAAACTGCATATTGATGTACTTTGATTTAATGTAGCCTCTCGATCAAAGTTGAAGTCAAGTCGAAATCACAGATGGATCGTTCTCTAGAGAAATCACCTTTTGATCGAAATCAAAATGGATCATTAACTTAGAGAACTAACCTCTTGATTTGTAGCCTCTCGGTCGAAGTTAAAGTCAAGTCGAAATCACAGATGGATTGTTCTCTAGAGAAATCACCTTTTGATCGAAATCAAAATGGATCATTCACTTAGAGAACTCACCTCTTGATTTGTAGCCTCTCGGTCGAAGTTGAAGTCAAGTCGAAATCACAGATGGATTGATCTCTAGAGAAATCACCTTTTGATCGAAATCAAAATAGATCATTCACTTAGAGAACTCACCTCTTGATTTACAGCCTCTCGATCGAAGTAGAAGTCAAGTTGAAATCATGGATGGATCGTATCTCTAGAGAAATCACCTTTTGATTGAAATCAAAATGGATCATTCACTTAGAGAACTCACCTCTTGATTTATAGCCTCTCGGTCGAAGTTGAAGTCAAGTTGAAATCACCGATGGATCGCTCTCTAGAGAAATTACCTTTTGATCGAAATCAAGATAGATCATTCACTTAGAGAACTCATTTCTTGATTTACAGCCTCTCGGTCGAAGTAGAAGTCAAGTTGAAATCATAGATGGATCGTTTCTCTAGAGAAATCACCTTTTGATCGAAATCAAAATGGATCATTCACTTAGAAAACTCACCTCTTGATTAAGAACTCTTGGAACAAAGTTGAAGTCATAAGAGAGATATTGTTGTTTAAAGAGGGGTAATGAATCACTAGCTGCAAGACAAATCAATGCAGACATACATACATACATATATACGTATGCATTAAGCAAAAAAAAACCACATTAGCAGATTCAGGCCCATACCTGTTGTATAACTGTGGAATGTCGTATACCTGCAAAAAAAAAAAAAGAATGTGAAAAGAAGTAGGAAGAATGCAGATATTCACTTGGACATTTCATCAAGCACATGGTGTGCAGAGACATACGGGCTGAATTTGAAGAACATGGCGCAGAAAACTCACCACTGATCGACAAGCACCAACAGAAGCTGAAGAATTCGAATCAAAATGATGTTGCTAATTAATTTCCTCTGTTGATGACGAATGTGGGGAGTGGAACATCTGTTTTTATAGTGTCGATTGTTCGCAAAGATTGGCAAATTTCCTTTATTTAATTGTTTCAAGAAGGTATGAAAACTCAAAAGGAAATTTTCCATTCTCGTGAATTAAGTTGGTGGCGGCGATTTAATCCTCCAAATTTTTGGGTTTGAAGTCTAATATAATTGCAGAACTAAGAAACTCACTTTCCGCTGAAATTGGAAAAGAGATGTCGAAATCTTTTGTGTTTTGGTTGAAAGAAATAAAAATTTCTCATGTGGGCTCATGGTTTGCTTCAATTAATGGGCTTTTAGAAGTTATATAATAGAGTGGACTTCAACCATTAGATATTCAATGGTTTAGTTCATTAAATTCATACTTTTGTGAAGTCTACACTACATTAAAACGCATAAATTAAAAAGAAAAATTGTGGACCAAGTTCAAAATTATAAAAAAAAGCACCCCTTGATACGAATATAAACTATCTGATAAGATTCCAAATTTAAATCCAAAAACTCCTTGATACGAGTATAAACTGTCTAATAAATTGAAATTCCAAATTCCAAATTCAAGAACTCCTTGATATGAGTATAAACTATCTAATAAATTTCAAATTTCAAATTCAAAAACTCCTTGATACGAGTATAAACTATCTAATAAATTTAAAATTCTAAATTTTAAATCCAAGAACTCCTTGATATGAGTATAAATTATCTAATAAATTTCAAATTTCAAATTCAAAAACTCCTTGATACGAGTATAAACTATCTAATAAATTTTAAATCCAAGAACTCCTTGATACGAGTGCAAACTATCTGATAAATTTAAAATTCAAATTTAAAATTCAAGAACTCCTTGATACGGGTATAAACTATCTAACGAGTTTAAATTCCAAATTTTAATTCAAGAACTCCTTGATACGATTATAAACTATCTAACGAGTTTAAATTCAAAATTTTAATTCAAGAACTCCTTGATACGAGTATAAACTATTTAACAAGTTTAAATTCCAAATTTTAATTGAAGAACTCTTTGATACGAGTATAAACTATCTAATAAATTTAAAATTCCAAATTTTAATTTAAGAACTCCTTGATACGAGTATAAACTATCTAACAAGTTTAAATTCTAAATTTTAATTGAAGAACTCCTTGATACGAGTATAAACTATCTAATAAATTTAAAATTCCAAATTTTAATTTAAGAACTCCTAGATACAAGATTAAACTATTTAATGAATTTTTGAGACTCGTCCATTTCTATGACAAGTCACCAATGAACAAGTCTCAAGGGGGCATTTGTAGGCAAATTAAATTTATTGCCTATTAAATTATGATTTCTGGTGTTCTATAAATAGGGGTCTCCATATTAAGATGTTCTAGCAAGATTCAAGACTTTCTTCGTAGAAGCAACGCGCTCTTCGCCAGAGTCACCTCAAATTTAGAGTTCAATCCGGAATCAAGGTCGTCGGTCCTCCGGATAACGTCATCAAATTCAAACAACAAGTCCAAAAAGATCGAAGAGGCAAATTCACTCTGAAGATTTTAAGGACCGTGTGAAGATCAAGTTTTGAAGAGAAGAATCAGAGAATCAAGACAGAGATTATACCGCAATCACATTTTAAATTCAAAGAAGAAATCTGATTGTACACTTTTCGTATTATTTATTCAAAATACACGAAAATTTGTGCTACAGTCTTTATCATCAAATTTCAAAACATTGCATATATAACTTTTGAGGACGTTTAAAATGGGGGGAGGAGGGGAGAAAAAGAGAGAGAATGAGGGAAGGGGACCGTGAGAGGGAGAGAGAGAGGGGAGGATTGAGAGTTGGATTTTTTTTTCTTAAATATTACTTTTAAAATTATGATAATTAAATAATTGTAACAAGAGTATTGTACCTGCTGGCTGCTACACAGTTATTTAGTAAATCTCAAACTTAGTTTTGAAAGAATTTCAAATTAATTTCTTTCTCATAAAGTTTTTTTTTTCACAACAAACACGATGGATCCACACGTGTATATATATAAACGCATACATCACCTACCAAAATCATGATAGATGGAAAATAATACATATAATTTATATATATCACACACACGTTATAAAAAGCAATGAGGTGTCCCATATGTTGGTGGTAGATTTTGCATAACTATTCTCAAATAGAGGTGTTCAGGATTTTGGTTTGTATTGATTCTGGTTACAAACAACCGGTTAGGTGATTCCGGACGGTATAAATCAGAATTACACCGTTCGTCGAAGGTCGCCAGTTACGGTCCGGTTTGTCCAATCGCCGGTTACCTTGGTTTTTAATTTTTTTTAATCGAACGGATGAACTATTAAGCATTATCACATTATAATTAGCATAAATTAACTAAATCAACTAAATTATAAATTTACGAGTTAAAAACTAAAAAGTATGACAAACACAAGTTTATTTGAATTTTGATATTATTATATGATGACTTTATAATTTATATCTTACAACTTACAAGAATATTGAGAATACAAGTTTATTTGATAAATAATATGACATTATAAAATTACAAATTGTAACTATGAAATTACAAATTTACAAGTTACAACTTAGCATTACATTACAAGTTACAAATTACAATTAACAATTTGACCGATTTAGGGGAGAAAAAGAAATAATTGAAATTTGGGCTTGCACTTCAAATGAAGCCGCCTACGTATCCCTTACTTCGGAATCAAAACCCTCATAGTTCATTTTATCTTTTTTCTTTGGCGAGTCCAGAATTCGAAGTCGTCGTCCCATTCCTGGCCGGTTTGGCTCTCACTCCCTCCTCCTTCGGCTTCACTATCTGAGCCAACTTCAATCAGCGGGTCATCCATCAATTCGTCTCAACAGTTCTCTTGCTCTCTTAGGTCGGCTTTCGATTCGTCCTTCAGCATCATTTGTGCTTCAAGGTGATCCGGTATAAAGTTTGATATCCGTTCATCCAACATATAACTGAATTCACTGAAGGCTTGTTTGACCGTAACTGTTGATGCTGAGACTACAAAAATCTCCATTGCCATAATTGCAAGCAAAGAATACCACTCTTGATTTTGGAACCACCACTTGAGAACATCAAAATTATTGGGACCTGCATTTTCATTATCTGGCACAACGAGGTCTTGCAAATATATTTCTAATTCATTTTGACTACGCCTTCCACTTCCTCTACTTTGGAATTTTTTTTAAATTCTTGTAAAGCACTACCATGCGAAGTATTTAATCCTAATGAAAAACTATTACTAGAACTTGAAGAACGACTTGTTTGACGAGGTAAAGTATCACTAGATCTTTGCTCATATTCTCTATAAAGTGATTGTAAAGATTCATAAATATCTGATTTAATTTTTTCAGCGGTTGACAAAAATAAATTTGAACCTTCAGGACCTGAAAAACTCATAGTAGATAAAAATTTGTAATACATATCAATCATGTCATTAGTATCATTAAGTTTAAAAGTAGGATCTAACATTTTAGCAAACAAAAAAATATTAGGAATATGATCAAAATATTTCAGTCATTTTTGTATCATGGCTTGAATAATCTCCTGTAAATCTGGTTTATGACTACAAGAATTGAATTTTGCAGCAATTAAGCAACAATGATACATAAATTTACAAACAATAGGGTAATAAACACCGGATAAATCTTTTGTTACATATTGAAAAACTTGTAAAAGTTCCATTAATTCATAACAATCATCCCAATATAAAGGTAATAAAATAAAAAAACCAATCTTTGTAGCAAAAAAGAAACTAATAATTTTCGATATTCTAGTGTTGTAGCAAGCATTTCATAAGTAGAATTCCACCTATGAGGTACATCTAAGTTAAATATTCTCGGATGTGCACCATTCTCTCTACAAAATTTTTCCCACTGACGTCTCACTCTCACCCTACCATGAATATAATCTACAGCATCTCGAATAGGTTGAGTTGAAGTATTTAATATTCTAAATCTATCTTGAACACATAAATTTAAAATATGAGTAATACATCTAGTATGAAAATATTTACCATGCAAGGTTGGGTTACATGCTTGAATTAATTCTCTAATATTAGCTGTATTCTCACTCAGATTATCAAAACCAATGGAAAATTTTTTATCTAACATTTTAAATTGATTGCAAATTTTTATGATAGTCTTATCAATATTAGTAGCAGTATGTTGGCAATTAAATCTCCGAAAAGTAATTAAGAGTTTATTTAAAGACCATAAATAATCAATCTAATGGAAAGTAACAACAATATAATGACGACGCGTATGTTGATTAGAACAAATATCAGAACAAATAGCAACCCTAAAAGGTATTTTGCTAACAATAATTTTTAATTTGAACTTATATCTTATATGTAATTTTTCTAGAGTCCTAGTCATGGTTATTCTAGTTATTCTTCTAGCAACAGGATTATAAGCAACTTTCATACGACGTTCAAAATTCATGCTATCAGTAAATTAAAGTGCTAAAGATTCTTCACAAATAAAATAACACATTTGTTCCCTAGCAACAAGAAGATCAAATCTAAAAAGTTGAGATAATTATTGCATACCTTCACCTTGGCTTTCAACGTTAACATTGCTTACCGATTGGAAGTTAAGTTGCGATTGATCTTGAGCATGCCCAAATTCGATTTGATGATGATTGGTGATGTGCGAAGCCTCCCCCGGTGCGAAATTTGTATTGTTTAGGACAATAGTTGCAATACAAATAAAAAACTCCTTCTTCATCCCTCCTTGCCACCTTTCTAAAATGAACAGTGAAGATAGCAAATTTCAGCATCGAGCCTCTCGATTCATATGGAACCTCCTTCTTCAGCTCCTCGGTCTTGAAATCGTCAGCACCAACAACACGAGATTCTTGAGATTGTAGTTCTTGAAATTGAATCTATCTAGCTACTTCTTCATCAATTTCGACTTATGATCTTGGATCATTATAAAAACCGCAAATGGCTCCACCTGCAGAATCATAGTCTTGATGCGGTTGTTGTTGCTAAGGAGATGTCGTATCAGGACTATCAGAAATATGTACTCCTGAATGAGTATGACGATGATGACATGGCTCTTCGGAACTACCAGCAATAGCTTTGCCTTTGTCCTTATCGGCTCGGCTACCTCGACTAGACATGATGAATAGTGGATGATAAGAGTAAGGTTGAGACTTGGTTGATAATTAAGAATTGAGAGGGATGGCTTCAGAATAGAGACTTAGAGAGAGTAAGCGATTGAGAATGAGAGAGAAAGAGAGTATTATAAGATGATAACTATAAGTAAGAATGATATTGATAGAGAAATATAGAATTAGAGATTAGAGAGAGAGAGATTGAGATTTTGGTGTGGGTGAAAATGGTGGAAGAGATGGGGTATTTATAGGTGAAAATTGGGGAATGAGAGGGAAAATTTGAAATTTGAATTTTTTTGAAAAAACCCACCCAAACTGGCGGTTTAGCGCACATACCGATGGTTTTGGAGACAAACCAGCAGTTTGTGCTTCCAGACCGCCGGTTCCACATCATCGATCCATCTCCTTTGGTTTCTAGCCGGAGATCGATATCACGAGTATCGTGATCTCGACCGTTGAAAAAAATAAATAAAAATATAAACTGCTGGTTTGTAAAATTCACCATCTCCAAACCGGAACCAGACCGTGGTTTGCGGGTTGATGGTACCTACCGAAAATCGGCAAACTTGCGGTTACAAAACGCCGGTCCGGTTCCTTATGGGCATCTCTATTCAAAAATAGTGTTATTTTGACATTTTAATTTTGTTTCATAATAAATATCATTCTACACAATTAAGGAGAAAAATTCAATTTTTCTTACATTTATCTCCCATTTAATGTATTCAAACATCCAATTTTAACCATACGAAAGTGTCTTCAGTTTAGGGTAAATGGCTAAATAAATTAAACTTTCGAACTATATGCCCAATCTCATCTAGATGTACAAATTATTTTTGGCTCAAATACACACCTAAACTATTTAAAAAGTACAATCGCCTCCCTCAACTATTCAAAATATATCAAATCCACATTTTACGTTTAACACTGTTAGTTTTTTTTTCGTTAATTAAAATGTGCATGAATTCATTAACCTAATTATGTTTGATTCGAGCGATGATATCATGAAATTTGGTTAGTTTTGGAAAACCTCCGACACAGATTTTCTAATTATACTCTAAATTTATCAATTAATTATCGAATGATCTAATAATTATATGTAGAAATATCGACGGGGGTTTGTATACACAGATTAGATTTCAAATCTCGACATCAATTCAATGTTGGATTTTGAAATTAAAATAGGAGTTTGGAACTCTATAATGTGGGCTATTTGACGTGGTTTTAATTTATTCAATCGACATTCATAGGTGATATAATTGAGCTTGTCACATTTTAATTAGGAAAAAAAAATTAACAATATTAACGCCGAGTGTTAGTTTAACCTTTTAATAGTTTAGGGAGGTGACTCTACTTTTTCAATAGTTTAAGTGTGTGGACCAAAAAAGTTTTTACGTTTAGGTAGGACTGGGCATATAATTCGGATAATAATTAGATAGTTCAAAATAAGAGCTAAAAACCTAATTAAAATTTATAAGTGAATAATTGGAAAATGTTTTCACTTCACTAATTTATCAGTATTCTACAAATAAAATTAAAGGCAAATTGCACTTCAGAGGGGTGCACACATGTTGATTGGTCGGGTTGATGTTATTTAAATATGCAAACACATGGACTACGATTTGAAAAATAATAGGTTATTAATATATTTTTTTTATTGCACAACCCAACTCTACTTCTCATAAGAAAATAAAGGCCGAGTTGGGTTCATTGGGTTGTGATAAAATTCTTTTAAACTTTAAAATCGATTTTATCAAAATTTAGTTTTTTTTTAAATATAGACATTCTAGATCATTAATAACATATCATAAACAATATTGATTAAAAATATATCAAATAAAATAAATAAGTATTCATGTCACATTGTATAAGCATAATTAGCTAGCAAACAAAGTATATAGATAATTATAATGGTTACAATCATCGATAAATCAAAAATTAAATAGTGGATATTAAGGTTTTCTATAATAAATATAAAAGTCTAAAAATGTAACACTCCAAATTCAATTATAGAGGTCGAATTCATTTTCTAGAGCCCAAATACTTAAGTTGTATCCATTTCTAATAAAAGGCTCAAATGATAGGCGTTCTAGCCCAATTATATTTTTAAATATCTACGGCTTAATTATTATTCGATTGAGATGACCGAATACATTAGACAATAGTGCTTGTCGATAAGAATCCATATAACTTGATCTTACTAAAATATGAATTTAATTGATCAAGATTTGATTTATTTCTAAATTAAGTTCCATTTAGGGTAAATGTGAGGAGTTATATACACTTTTAGAGTAGCACCCACTCTCTCCCACTCACCTCTCTCGCCTCCTCTTTAGCCCTCACTGCCACCGATCGCCGCCGCCCTTCTCCACGCCGAAAAATATTTTCCGGCGGAATTTTCAACATGAAATATCATTTTTGGAATCTTCTTTTTGTTCTCTATACTTTCTTAAGTTATTTTCATGATTTATCTATGATAAGACATTCGATTTTCGGATCTAAGAACCGGTTGAACCTTCGCCTTTTAGAATCTCTTTTCTTCTTTATTTTTCAATTTATGTTTTGATTTTTATGGTTATAAATATGGATTTATGGGCTGTTTGGTTGCTCATTTTAAATGATGACTTGATTTAATGTTCTTATTATTTTTGATGTTCTTGAACACATTAAAAGTAGAAGGGGTGAAACAATAGATGAAAATCGATGAATTTTTCCTTGAAAATTTTGATGGAAATATCATGGAAATTAAGGGAAAACTTTTGAAATTTATGTATATGTTTGTGTGCGTGAACAATGTGTGTAAGTGGTGTGTATGTGTAACGCCCCGAAAATTTTAAAACGTTTTACTACATTTTTCTAGAATATTTTATTTCATAATGTTATATATATAATGTTACGTTCCTATAAGTCGCGCCAAATAATTATTATATGCCTTGGCATGCATGTTTGAGTTATATTAAATTTTATTATTTCATTTATTTATTTATTTATTATTATTATTCTTATTATTCTTATTATTATTATTATTATTGTTATTTTTAATATTACTAATTTAAGAATTAGTGCACTTTCATTTATTTGGTTGTAAAAGCCCATTTCCCTAAATATTTTCTAAAGCCCACTCCCCTAAATATTTTCTAAGCCCATGGGTCAAGTCCTTTTTGAGCCCATCATCACAACTTGAGAAGAACATCTCCGCCACCCTCAACGATCAACTTGAGGAACCCTAGACCTAACATTTCTCAATTAAATTCGAAATCACTCCAAGGGATGCAAGATTTTTGGAAAGAAGATCAGAACAAATTCAACATTTCTATAATAAATTTCCATATTCTAGTATAAATAGGGGTCTCTTCTTCATAATAGTCACACCGAAGCATTCATAGCTTCTCTTCTCAAACCTTCGAGTTCTGCTCTTCTCTAAGATTTCTAGGTATACTCTTTTTCTGTTTACGTCTTGCCTCTTGTAAATTTCGATGCCTGGTTCTTCGTTGTTTTTTTCTTCTGTTCTTGAGTTAGAAAATAGGTTGCTGCTCTTTATTTCTATCCTTCAGTTTCTGTCGTAAGTTATAAGTCTATAACTATGTTTTGATAAATTGGTCAACATAGTTATTATTAGTTTCTGGAGGAAAAGAAGAGTGGGCCATCCAACTTTTTGTTTGATCTCTTAAATTCATCCACACCTTTACACTAACTCTTATATATATATATAGAGAGAGAGAGATGGGATCATGTGAGAACCACACTCTCCTGTGAGAACTGAGAACCAATTTTAGCCACACATCTTGTCTATTTGGATGGCCAAGATCTGCTTCAGATTTTAATGAAGTAAGGGCATTTTTGTAATTTATGAATTCTATTAATTTTCCATCACGTTCTTCACTCTCATGATCACTTCTTTCTCTCTCCTCATCTTCTTCTCTCTCTTCCACCCAGCTCTTCGCCGGCGCCGATCGACACCGCATAAGCAACAAAGCATTCGGAGGGGGAGGCGCACACGATGCATCATCATCAACAACAACCAATCCTTCATCAAATTATAGAAATGCTTCACCTTCAACGAAATTCATGATCTATTTTTTTAACACAAAAGATTAACTACAAAAGTAGGTTTTAAGTTGTTCGCAGAAGTAAGATCAATAACTTTATAATAATGTTCCTCTATTTTTGATTTTTGATTTTATGTTATAGAGTTTGAGTTCTAGCTTTTGACGCCTACTTTCTGCATATTTCAATTCACATATGTATGGTTTTTCCAACTTAAATTTATTTATATTTTAAATATTTGGCTCAAGTTTTATAGTTATATGTTACAACACAAACCCTTCATTAATATGAAAAAAAAAGATTTCTCCCACGCCATAGAATACATACAAAACCACCGATAAATCTTCTTATGATTATATAATTTTTTTGGGAATAGATATGCTTAATTTGGATATATAGAATAGAAGATGAAGATAGAGTTTTGTTTTCTAGATAAGAAAATTTGAGTATGGGTCTGATAGTTTTATATTTGAGATATCTTGATTCCTGTTTCTATAGTTGGTCGTGGAATAGAATATGATTGAGAATTGTTTCTTTAGGAGAATTGTTTTACAATTGTCATGCTAAACAAGGGTCATGACAGTGCTAAAATAAGTCATGACATTGCTAAAACCCTAAATTGATAAATATACACGTAAATCACATATACAATGCTAAACTCTAAACTACAATGCTAAAAATAGAAGATCATGAAGCATAAAAAGATGCCGATGATATTATTTTATTGTAATGCTAAACAATTATCATGCTAAAGAAGGGTCATGTTAGTGCTAAAATAAGTCATGACAGTGCTAAAATAGAAAAAGACCATGCTAAAAAAGGCCATGACAGTGCTAAAAAAGGCCATGGCAGTGCTAAAATAAGAAATGACAGTCTAAAACTCTAAATTGAAAAATATATACGTAAATTCTGAGTATTCATATATTGATAATTCAAGATGTAACAGTGTTTGTTCGTGATTCTTTTACAATGTCGATGACATTTTTTATGCTAATGCTAAAAAAAGTCATGCTAAAATAAGTCATGACAATGCTACAAAAGGCCGTGATAGTGCTAAAATAGGAAATGACATGCTAAGATCCTGAAAGAGTCATTGAATTTACTTTCTATTGTTACGTGTTCGTTTCTTGACATTCTAATGAAGGGCTCTAAGGTTCAATGGCATGGTAATAGGCCTGGTCAGGCTTTGATGTTATGGAAATAATAAGTGGGCTCAATGCAACGAATAATTATGTTCTCTCTCTTTTGTTTATAGACGCTCAAGGACGCGACAGCAAGGTGTGTTTGTTCAAGTAAACCTCAACAAACAAGTCCTACCGCGTAGTTAGTTGCTTCTGCCAAGACTAAACCAAGTGCAGTAGATGAGAATATTGTTAGTCTTGATTCACCTGAAAACCTCGTCGGCCCGTTGCACGTGCCCCGAGTGTCGAACCCACATGTAAAAGTCCATTACCAAGATGAGTATTGTTTTCTTCTTTCATTATTTATTTATTTATTTTATGGTTTCTTTCTTATTGAATTAAAGAGCTTATGTTATTTTACAAAATTTGAATTATAGCTTATTAGATAAGTGATTAATTATATGAGTATTGAAAGGGTTAAGGTTCAATACTTGGAGAAGTTCATTATTTTAAATAGTACATGTATTTCATATTTATCTAAATAAAAGCATGATATTAATCTCGAAAATAGTACTTTAGCCTAATGGTTGAGGTACTAATTTAATGTTGGGAGATCTATAGTTCAATTCTCCTTGGGGTAATTTAATGTTTTAATTAATCGATGGATATATTTATGACTTTATTTAATTAAAAGCTATCTATTAATTTTGAAAATGAGGTTTAATGTAATGGTTTGTGTTCTAGATTAATTGGTAAATGATCTAGGGTTCAAATCTCTTAATGAACATATTTTTTTATTTATGCATTTTATACCAAAATCATTCTGGATTATATTTAAATAAACATTTAATTGGAATAGTTTTCAAAAATAGCATTTAGTCTAATGCACATGTTTCAAATTTATTAATTAAAGGGCAAGGGTTTAAAACTCATTAATGTAGTTCTAATTTCATTTAATCATTTTAACTTTGGATCATTATGGACATTATATAATTAATGTCACTTACTAATTTTTTAAAATTGCATGTAGCTTAATGGTTGGACTCTAGATTGTTCATTGAGAGGTCCAAGATTCAAATCTTGCATTTAGCTTAATGGTTGGACTCTAGATTGTTCATTGAGAGGTCCAAGATTCAAATCTTGCATGTAGCTTAATGGTTGGACTCTAGATTGTTCATTGAGAGGTCCAAGATTTAAATCTGTTTGAAACAATTTTTATTCTTTTAATTCATTTTAACATAAGGTCATTTTGAACATTATATAATTAATGATAAGCTTAATTTTTGAAAATGTGGCTTAGTCCAGTGGTTAGTGTTCTAATTATTATTGAAGGTCCAGAGTTAAAAACTTGTTGATGTAGTTTTTAAATTTTGTAGTTAAGTTGAAGTATTTATGAGAAGCATTTAACTAAAACAGTTTAATTTATGTTGTATATATCCTTTTACCCTAGTGGCTAAACTTTTATTGTTTTATTTTATGTTATTGGTTATGTGTTCAAGCCCTCTTGGCTACAAAATTATATTATATTTTTACCTTATTTTGATTTTATCTATTTTGTTTAATTTAGATTAAATTATAAATTAAGTGTATGATATAATAAATCAATATTTTCATATTATTCTATGATCCTTTAAATCTTAAAATAAGTATTATAATTTTTCTCTATGAATTTAATGTATTTATTTGCACGATCAAGGACTCTAGTATTACCCGTTTGACTTTTAGGCGACACCAGGGTACGCTCTTATTTTAGGGGCTCGATCCCTAGATCCTTATTTATGTTATAGTATATGTTAGAACATTATTATGTTATTAAGCCATAGTTCTTATGTATAGGTCCTAACTCGAGACACGATTATGACGAGCAACAAATGATTAAGAATAAGGTCCTAATTCGACAACTGACTTAGGACGTGAAATTGTGATAAAGTTTTAGCTAATTTAGCTATAAGGTGGGTTTACTTACCAAAATACTTTAAAAAATATATTTAAACTTTCATCCATTTATGAAAAATACTTTATGCTTATGTTTCTCAATGTGGATTTGATATGACTTATATGAGGATTCCTAATATGGCACTTCGGTGCAATTACTTATGAACATGTTACGTATGAATATGATAAGATATGTGTGTTGGGGTTTTTTCGAATTATGCCCCACATGATCTAATCGGATATTCATTAATTCATTAACATACATATCATATTTTATGTGTGAGTTTAAACAAGAAAACATGTTGAACGAATCATGTAAGATCATCGAAACTATTGCAGCGGAAAAATAGAATCGATAGAATCAACTTACATGAATTGTAGGGTTGCACACGAGATTACATGTCTAATCTCGTTGCTGTAGGAGAACCGATCGAATAAGTGCCTTCTTGATGGTGTTCGAATCCTCCTTGAGATGGCAATAATACTCCTTGATCTTATACTATATTCCTGTACCCCGTTTAGATATAGAGTGGGCTACAAGCTACTAAACTGTGTGGATAACCTAGGGAATCAAGTGAGCAAGAGAGTGGATGATTGTGATGCTATAATTTTCGTTCCCCCTCCTTAATTAATAAGGAGGGGGACGAAAATTATGTCCCTCAACCCTAATGGATTGGGCCTCTCCACTTGTTCCATTCCCTCAGTCCACTTGGGTATTAATTGGGCTACAGTAGGGATCTAGAAGAATATTAAATTGACCCAGTAATTTATTTAATTTCTAATATCCAATACTAGGATAGAATTAAATAAATTATATGTTATTTTTATTCCACTAAAGAATAACACTGACCTACCAATTTAATATATATTTGCTTATATGCTTTCTCTTTTAGTCTAACCATTCCCCATCTTTAAGATATAATGTCCATTAATTAATTATGTAAGCTCTGACATCTATAATTAATTAATATCTCCATTCCTGGAGCAGTATCACACAAACTTTATCATGTACGGAATAAATTCCACTTGCAGGGTTTCACATGTACTTGTTTTTACTCAAAGGGACATCATCATCCTGACTCACCAGGACATGGTGACCATATATAATGCATGACCCATCATATATGTAAATGTTACTGCCCAAAATATCGAGGTTATTGATCCTATCAAGAATCTCACTCATTGATAAATCAAAGCAGCATACATAACATATATATGTTCGTCATTATATATGGGTTAAGGACCCGAACTCTATGGATCTTTATTCTCTTCATTTAGGGTCAGAACAGAGAATAGTATCCTATCGTGATCCTCCTCAATACACACATCAATGTATCAGAATAATCAGTTAGTTAAGATAAATGAACTATCTATTTTTTTCTATGGTGTACAATGGTTGGTTTAGGACCATCTAAACCACGAGCCTTTTAATACTTTGCAAGGAATCTAATAATATGATGTAATGCCCTAAACTACTCCGTTTGGCCACATCACTTAACATACAATTTACTTACTTATAATGGTGTGCTTATGTTTATTTGAGCGGAAACTAAGGTCAATTAGCATGATAAGGTAAGACATCATAATTCTCAATATAAATTTTTCGCAATTATAACATGCAACCTATCATATCTATTTTGTCACACAACATAGTATTAAGTAGAAGCATCGTGTAAGCCTATCTACACAATCATACAATCATCTAACCTATCGGGCTCATAGGTCTTACACAATCAGCTCGTCTAGCACCCTAAATTAACATACACAACATAAGGGTTCATTGACATAATTCGCACATAGAAGGCCCCAAGGTTGAACGACCCGCCTTTAAAATATTTTGCATAATATCAAGTTAAATACATCATAACTACAAAATAAGGCTAGTCCCATCCCCAATAATCATTGATCATAAAAATAAAAGGGGAATGATCAATGTAATATTAATAATGTGAGTGTTTCAAAAAAAGAGCATGCAAAAATAAACACAAACTTGTGGGGGTTCTCTTGTGTTCACAACGCTCCTACTCCGGCCTCAACTCCTCAACCTGAAATTCATTGAATGAATGGGGTGAGTATTTAACAACATACTCAATGGGGAACACTGCAAACAGTTATAGCCAATTGCACAAGTGAAAATATAACATATGGAAATTTCTTTACTTTGTGGAGACTAGTCCCAACCCTATAGGGTCCAAACATCATGATGCCCCTGTTAATGAACATCTTAGCCCTGTAGGGATGCCCGCAGGCTTATTATCCCCCAAAGAGGACATTAACAAGTCTATATCGATCCCGTAGGACCTCTTTGTCGACCCTGAAGGATTTCTTTGTCGACCCGAAGGATCTCTGTATTGCCCCGAAGGGTCTCATTCATATCACTAGTCCGAAGACCCTGCATACTTATACAATCAAAGCACAACAATAACTATAAATTTACACGTGTTCATAGTTTAGAGTTACCCCACCTTATGAGATGCTTTCAAAATCCTTTCAACCTTGAAATACTCCTTTTCCGTACACAAGTTCTCCACCTCGAACCCCAATACGTCGGCTAGCATCTTTAAATCCTTTTTTTTCATTTTAGACGTCGAGTTATACAATTATTTCATAATTTTGACCAAACACATGCTATACATGCTTTAAGGTTTTCCATACATATCCACATACACAACCATGGATGTACAAGCTCATATTATGATTTTGGACTCAAAATACACATTAAAACTCTTTAAGACATTTAATCGAACACGTTACGTGCACCTATTTAAACCACAAGAACAAGACTCAATTTAAATTCTTTAAACTCATAATTTCCAATACATGAACCTCTATCCTAGAGCTCTAACATACATGAAAATTAACTTCATACAACCATCACAACACCTCCAACCAAACACTAACATATTTAGGGGAAATTAGGACAAAAATCCAAACCCTAGTAATAATAAACCATATGAATCTCAATTTAACAACACATATAGCTTTAAGGATGTAAATAAACCATATGTTCAAGATATCAAGGCAAGGGGATCAATAAAATCAAAAACCCTAAAATTTGGGTATGAACCCTAGATTTAAATCAACATGAAAATGGTGCTTAATCACCAAGAAGAAGAGGGTATGAAGTTACCTTGGTTGATGGAGGGTGATGAGAGAATCCACTCCCAAAACTTGAAGAATTTCTTGGGAGGATTTGGATAAAAATCTCCCTAGTGAAGAGAAATATGAAGGTGAAAGAGTGAAGTGTGATATTTAAAGGATGGAATTTCCGAAACGAGGCGCAGCCTAGGGAGGGTCGCGCTTGGAGGTCACACTCGAGCCAAAGAAAAACAACTCTCTGAAGTGGTGTCACACGACCCAACCGGTCACGCCTTAAGGTCGTGTTGCAGACCCCTTAGCACGCGACCTGAAGGTGGTCGCACCTCTCGGTCGCGCCGCAGACCGCTCGGCACATGGCCTCGAGCAGGTCACGTCCCACGGTCGCGTTGTAGACTTGAAAGATCAAGATTCCAGATGATTGGCTACTTCAGACTTGTAGATTTTTGAAAGAGATTTGATTTGAGTACTTATGGGCCTCGTGGTTCCAACCGAGTCGAATGTTATGACCTCCGGACGAAACCCTGCTGAAACTCGGCAAGACCCCCGATCAACTCAGCGTTAGGGTGTTTCAAGGTATGGCAAAACAAAAATCAAATGTAATCACATTCATTATCATATAACTCAACATTTTAGTATTAAAATCCAAACTGTATTATACACTCAGTATGATATCACTGTGCTATGATGTATCGGCTCAAGTGGGACAACCTGCATTGAAACAATGGCATAAAATACGAACACACCATCATAATTAATGTTCAAACAATATTAATTCAAAATCATTTACCAAAATTATAATTTATAATTTAGCAAAAAAGGGTCGGGGCATCACATATGATTTTTACCGTGTGTTTACCCACACCATATCATTTACAGTGCAAGTATATTGAAACATGCATATAGATAATAACAATAAATAAATGCACAAATAGTGACTGCAATTAATATTCAATCTATATTGTCAAACATTATAGAGTCTATACATAGATAAGCTTTTTAGTATACAATTTGTAACAGCCCGGTCCTGAGAAGGGGATTAACGAATGGGGACGGGGTGTTAATTAAGGGATTAATACCAAAAACGGAAGATTAACGAAAGAGGATTTCACAATGAAGGAGACGATAAGAAATGATTCTCGAAATAACTTGATTATGAAGGAGTCAAACTTAAGCAAAATGCAACGAAATGACAAAGGCTATCAGATACCAACAAGTAAAGACCCATTCATAGGTCAAAGCAATTAAACAGAACTAACATGCTTAGGTCTCTTCATAGGCGGGAAAGAACATACTCTAGAAATAGGAATAGAACTTAATATGCATCATTATATAAATAAGATCAGGTTTGGACATTTGTTCATAGAAACTCGAATAGCGACATGTCTTAGAATCAGATAATATTTATCAGAGTAACATAATTATAGTGGAACTTAAGCACTTATACTCTAGAAAAAACTTGGTAGCCAACCCACAACCACAACCACCATTATCCTTAACATCTCAACTTGAAAACATTTGAAAAAGAGGCCGTGAGTAAGTACTCAGTGGGTTTTAATAAAAGCTTCTTTAATAACTTGAGAAATATCCAATAATCAACTGGCGATATTTGGAGAGCAAAACGCAAAAGCCCTCTCCATATCTGCAAAACCTTTTCTTTACTTTTAGGCCCAACTTTGGCTCAAATCTGATGTCAGCTACACCCTTAAGCATGCCATTGGATAGAAGAGGGGTTACCTCAAATATCCAAATGAGTTTACGAGGGAATTAACCCAACAGGGACTCACTTAATGATCAAAGATCATAAATCCTGAGCTCGATCCTGGCTATAAAAGCTATGTACTTCCTTTCTTAACTTCCTTCATTTCCTTAATTTAACTTCCTTAACCTTCTCTCCTTTTTTAACTTCATTCCTTTCTTAACTTAGCTTCCTTTCCTTAACTTAGCTAGAATTATAGAGCCTAGAGCAATCGTCTAAGGCTAATCCTTTATTTAAGTAAGATTTCAGCCTATAAGGGATTTATCGCTACCCTAAAAGGCAATGCTTAGCTAAATAAACTTTAGCAAAATCCAACATTTAGATACAAGAAAATGAACGTGCATAAACATAAATTGCGATTAAAGCAATTCTAATTATCTCATGCTAGCATAAACAATACTTAATCATTTCTAGCATATCTAAACATGTTTGAGAGCTCACTTAACATATAATAACTTCCTTTCCTTCCTTCCTTTGTATAGAGATCAATCAGATAGAGCAAAAATATTTTATTGGATATCTTATTTGCCCTAACATGCTTCTAGAGCTTATTAGCTCAAACTTTAGATGAGTATAGATTTATCCATATCGACTACTGAGCGGAAGATAAAGCAATGAGCTAACGATCCTTCTCTGAATTTCCACAGAGCTCACTACCTCCTACAAAAGTCGAATCATCGACTTAGTTGCCTCCTTCAAAGATTATAACATCTAATTAAGAAATTAAACAATATCAAGCTAATCTACTCGAGGATTTGAAATACTCGAGAATCGAACACACTTGGAACAAGAACTTAGAGGTAGAAGCCTTGCACGGGCCGTGCTAGGCCTTGAGGTGAGAACCTGACGCCCAGATTTTCGGACACGGGTTGTGCAAGCATAGCACGGTCCATACAAGCCCTAGCATGATCTGTGCTACCCTTGCACGGTCCGTGCTAGCTTTCCAGACTCACACCGTGAGTTCCGCACAGCTTTGCATGAGCCGTGCAACCCTTGCACAGTCCGTGCTCTTTCACGAACCTTTAAAACTTTCGATCGAAGTATTGGTCGAGACGTTACTCGGTTGCATCTCCCTTTTCTCAACATTTTAAACTTGAAACAAGGCTTAGAACTTTGCAAAAACATATAAACGAACATGCTTTAAACTTTAAAAGAAATCAACATTATAATGGAATAAACACGACAATCCTCTTTGAATACTTAGAAATAATGACAAAATCTTAAATATAAACTTGAACAGAACTTCAACGAAATAAATGAGGCTAATTACGAGAAATAATAACGAGAATCATAATAACGAGAATATCAACGAGAAATATAAGCGAAAACAACTTGGAACTTCAACAAGAATCGAAATACTAAACTTTAAACGGAAAGTAAATGAATAATAATGAAAAATATGAAGAACATGAAGAACAGAAGGTAAATGCAGAATTTAAAAGACAAGAAAGAAAATGATTCGAGGCCGACGAACAAGAATGGACGGAGTCAGGTGCGTTGAAGGAAGGTAGCTAGCTCGGCATCTCGTCGAGTCACAATGGCGGCAGAGCCACTTGCTACAACCCAAAAACACCCCTATTACTTTCCCTCACCGCATCCCTTCCATGCCACTCCGCTCGTCATATCAGAGAAACACTCATAAAGAATGTCCATCGCTTCGACAGAACTCTCTCGGCTCTCACAAGCTTTTCCCACTCTCTAGAATGAAGAAGTGAGGAAAAAATGAGCAAATTGAAGTGAATGGGTGCTCTCTAATTTATAGGAAAAGGTTTGGCTTCACTTGGAAGCCATTCCAGTGCAGGAACACTGCAAAAGTGACTTCCGGTTTGGTTAAAAGCTGCTTTATTCAATGTCGAGGTCTAAATGACCTCAGACACGAAATCTGAAAATACCAGGAGACTCATTGGCTCGAATACTAGTAAACCAACCTAACTTGTGATGAAGGCGAGGTCATCAGAGGAAACACGAGCCAAGATTCCTTTTTCAGAATTACTTTTTACTATTTATTCAGATTGACATATTTTGCTCCCGAGCGTTCGAGTGGCCTTAGAATGGAAATCCGTGAATGCAGACGGATTCATTGAGTTGTTTCCCATAAGAAGAGCTTGACAGAACAAGACTCGGATTAACACGGAGGATTTTGTAAATTTTCCAAATCACGAACGCACGCAAAAGTTACTATTCATTCATCCTTTAAATACGTTTTTCATCACCGGGAACTCAAACGACTTCAGATTTAAAATTTGAAAACACTGACATACTCCTTGAGTTAAAACCTTTCTAAAAAGACCAAAATTGACCATAACTGAGTTAAGATCAAATTTTCAAAAAAGACGACTTACGAAAAATGACCCCTAAAGTCATGACTGACATCTGATCTCACTTAATCCTTAACTAAACTTCTAATAATCCTCTAAACCTTATTTGAAATTCTGGGGTGTTACATCCTACCCCCTTAAAGAAATTTCATCCCGAAATTTACTAACCATGATAAGGGACATTAGGGTATTTCTTAGGTAATTTAGATTCGAGCTCTCAGGTTGCTTCCTCCGAACCATGATGGTTCTAGATCACTTTTACAAGACTGATCTCCTTGTTCCTTAACTTCTGGATGTTTCGATCCACAATGGCCTGGGTCAGTTCTTCATATGCTAAGTCCCCATTCAGGACTATCTTTTCCTTATCAATCACGTGTTTTGGATCAAACATGTAACACCCTAAATTCTTTAATTTAAGATGTTACTCTTTCTATTCTTTAAACCGGAAAGTGATTCTAATAATAACAATTCAAATTATTATTTTTATTTTAAAATAATCATGCTAGAAATTTCAAGAAGAAAATTGAACATGTTTATATTCTTCAAAATTTATATTCCTAGATTATTTCAAAAAAAATAACACATAAACTCTAGAATATGAAAATTCTAACTTAAAACATCGATAAAACCATAATATACAATCACTACATTAGATTAGTAAAAAAAAACAGTTAAACACGCACATAATATCAAGTTCAAAAGAGTTTACTTCAAATAACAAGTGCAAAAGTTATGGTGAAGTAATCAAAAAGTCTAGAGAAGGTCCACCCTCCCATTTCCTTCACGCTGCTCCAAAATCATTGTCCTGAAAACATGTAAAAATGTGGGGTGAGCACTCTTAAAACGTGCTCAGTGGTGGGGATCATGGGCATTTCTTTCTATTTATCCAATTGAATTTAAATCGCAGGAATAATGGATTTAGGGTACTTCTTCTTCTTCTTCTTCTTCTTCTTCTTCTTCTTCTTCTTCTTCTTCTCGGATATATCACACTGTGCACAGGACATACCTCTCTATTGTGTAAGTCACGCTCTCGGTACGTGCGTTACACTATTCTGATGCGTACAAAACGCTATTCTTATCCATATTCCATCCGCGACAAATTCAAGTAGGATTAAAACATTTTTCTTTAAAAGAAAAACACATATCATATACTTTCATAAATAATAATAATAATAATGACCCATTTCATAATACAACTTTAAAGCATACATTTACCCACCTGAGAGTAAAGAACACGTAAGATTGAACAGAGAATCACAAGTTGGGCGAGGGTCCTAATTGCGCCGCACCTAGTATCAAAATAAATAATTTTAATTAAGAAATTTGGGCCAATTTTTAATTTTTAATAAATCTGAAAATTAGAATTTTATAGGCTAATTTAATCAATTTATAAAGCTTTAGGACAAAGTTGAAGTTCTGAAATCTTCTAGGCAGATTTGCAATTTTAAGATAAATAAATAGGACAAATTCTAGAGTTCAAAAAAACATTATGGGATTAATAATAATTTTTAGGAATAAAATGGGTCAATAAATGCAAATAACATGAATTGATATTAACCCCATCTCACTCTCTAAATTCACGCCAAGGCCATTTGGAAAGATCAAAATTTTCCAAGTCAGTTCTCTCTCTTTCTTTCTCAAGTCATGTCTGCAACTATTTTCCCCAAGTTTTCATTCTTGATCCCTAACCCTCTCTCTCTTTCTCTCTCTATATGTCTTCTACCAAAATCCGGCGACGTCTCTTCCCTCCGGCGACCCGACTGAGACCACGACAACCACGAAGACACAATCTGCAGACTCGAGGCCGCACATACACGCCCTCACACAGCCCGACTCAACAACGAGACTCACTCGACTCCATCGACTCTCAAACCAACGCCGACAACCGACCAACAGCATAGACCCACGACCTAAAGCCACACCAAACTTGACGCAGCACAAACTCGTCGACACCACTCTCCCCTCCCCTTTTCCTTCTATTTTCAGAAATTCCTTAATTTCTAGATATTATTCTGAAATCTCTTAGTTTAATTTTTTTCTAAATGTTTTAAAATGCAATATCATGTGTGTGCAAGATGAATTCAAGTGATGAGGCATGTTTTGGTATCATGTGGCCTCTGCGAATTAAATTACTTGATTTTGGGAAATTTTTATGAAGAGCAATTTAGATGATTGATGTTGCTGGTGAAATTATGCAGCTAACAAAAGAAAATTCCAAGAAAAGATGGAATTGAAAGCTTACCAAAAAGTTTCGAATTTGCTGTAGAGGTTGTTGGATTTGTATAAGGAATTCTTGCCAGATTTACTTTGAATTATAGTTGAACAGCTTTGTTTTATTAAGTCGGTAAATGTATTTTATTTAAATAGAGATAGATATTGTAATTAATTTTTTTTTAGATTTAGATGGACATTGGAATTTTCTAGCATCCCCTTGAATAATCCTTTTAAGGATTATTATTAACAAGTTAAGGATATTAATGCGTGTATATATATATATATATTTTTTTTTTAACTTCGCATTTATTTCTAACAAAAATGAATTTCTTTTCTTCTTCTTTTTTTAATTCTAAAGCAAATAAGAAATAAATTTGGTGATATATTCATAGGTCCATATAATAATTCTTGTAATGCCCCAAACTACTCCGTTTGGCCACGTCACTCAGCATACTTATAACGTCCCAAACTACTCTGTTTGGCCACGTCACTTAACAATAATTCATTTACATGTATTTGCATTCTCATAAAAAATTGAGCAGAAGCTAGGGTTAAATAGGATAATGAGGTATAACATCCTAATTCCGAATATAAAATTTCCTTCCCCAATTATAACATGCCACCTATCATAATCTACCATGTCGCCCAACATCGTATTTAACGGAAGCATAGAATAAACCCATCCACATCATTCATACAGTCATCTAACCTATCGGGCTCATAGGTCTTAGACGACCCGCCCGTCTAGCACCCTAACATAACCATCACAAAATTTAGGGATTCATCGACATACATTTGCACGACGTAGGCTCCTAGGTCAATCGACCCGCCTTTAAATCATTGACATGTTGTAACAAGTTAAACATAGCATAACTATAAAAGATCGGGCTATTCCCATCCCCAATGATCGTTGATCATAAAGCAGAAAGGATGAACAATGTAATAATATTAACGATACGCATATTCAAGAGCAAGCAAAATTAAACACAAGCTTGTGGGGCTCTCTTGTGTTCACAACGCTCCTACTCGGGCTCCGACTCCTCAACCTGAAATTCATTGAATGAATGGGGTGAGTATTTAACAACATACTCAGTGGGGAACACTGCAAACAGTTATAGCTAATTGCACAAGTGAAAATATAACATATGGACTTTTCTTTACTTTGTGGAGACTAGTCTCAACCCCGTAGGGCCCAAACATCATGATGCCCCCGTTAATGAACATCTTTATCCCTGTAGGGATGCCCGCAGACATCCTACCCCCCAGGGAGGACATTAACAGGTCTATGTTCGATCCAAAGGATCTCTGCCCCGAAGGGTCTCTTTGTCGACCCCGAAGGATCTCTTTCATTCACTGGTCCGAAGACCCTTCATACATATACAATCAAAGCACAACAGTAACTATAACCTTACACGTGTTCACAGTTTAGAGTTACCCCACCTCACGAGACGCTTTCAAATCTTTCTCAACCTTTGAAATACTTCTTGGCCGTGCACAAGTCATCCACCTCGAGCCCCAACACGTCACCTAGCACCTTTCAATTTTCTTTCATTTTAGATGTCGAGTTATGTAATTAAATCATAATTTGACCAACTCAAGATATACTTTGCTTTAAGGTCTTTAAACATACCCATATACACAAATGTGGATATACAAACTCACAACGTGATTTTGGACTCAAGATACTCATTAAAAACCCCTTGAAACATTTAATCGAGCACATTACGTGCATCCATTTAAACCACTAAAGCATAACTCAATTTAAATCATTTAAACTCACCATTTCAAACACAAACACCTTCATCATAGAGCTCTAACATACTTGAAAATCAACCCCAAACAACCAACACAACACCTCCAAACAATTATCAACAATTCAAGGGTAATTATGTCAAAAATCCAAACTCTAGCAACAATGAACCATAGGAATTCGATATAACTTCACATATAGCCTCAAGGAGGTAAATAAACCATATGTTTAAGATATCAAGGCAAGAGGATCAATAAAAGTGGAAACCCTAATTTTTGGTTATCAAACCCTAGTTTCCAAAACAACAAGAAATGGGTGTTTAATCCCCATGAAGGAGAGGTGTAGTGGTTACCTTTGTTGATGGTGGATGTTGAAAGGATTTACTCCAAAAGATGAAGAGTTTCTTGAGAGAGAGATGGAGGAAATCGCCCAAATGGAAGTGGAGAAAATGAAGATGAAATGAATAAGTGTGGTATTTATAGGTAGGAAAATCGGCCCAGCCCGCGCGACCGCGCGCCTCCCGCGACCGCGGGAGGGAGCTCTCGGCCCAGGCTCACCGCGAGCGCGCAGCCCCCGCGGGCGCGCGTCTCTCGGCAGCCCCGCGGGCGCGCAGTCTCCCGCGACCGCGCACGTCCCCGCGGGCGCGCACCCCCCCGCGAGCGCGCGGCGTGCCCCCCTTTAAACCCGCTTCCATTTTGACTCCCGGACATCTTTAACTCCGTTTTAAAACGACTTAGATTTTGAAACACCTTTAATACATACCGAAAAAGCGTTAGGGTGTTCAAGGTTTTGGCAAACAAAATTAAATGCAATAACGTTCATTCATTATCATATAACTCGACACTTTAGTATTAAATTCAATCTGTGTTATACACTCAGTATAACATCACTGTGCTGTGACGTATCGGCTCAAGTAGAACAACCTGCATTAAATCAACGGCATAATACAAACATACTCACATGATTAATATTCAATTTCAACACAATTTTCCAAAAATTATAATTCATAATTTAGAAAAAGGGACGGGGTATCACAATTCGAACACCAAGATTTAAGTTCTAAATATTTTCTTCTAAACTAAAGGCGCAATGTTGGACTCCTTTAACTTTATCTAATTTTACCAAAAATTCTCAAATAAATTAAAATTCAAATTTAAAGCAATTAAATAATTAAATAATTTAAATCATATAAAAGTGGGATGTTACAATCCTACCCACTTAAAAAATTTCGTCCTCGAAATTTATCTTACCAGTTGTCCTAAGGATGGATATTTGGCTAAGATTTCCTCCTCGCGTTCCCAAGTGGCTTCTTCTCTCCCGTGCCTACTCCACTGCACTCTAATTAATGAAACTTGTCTATTTCTTAGCTCGTGAGTCTTTCTATCGAGAATAGCGACGGACTCTTCCTCATAGGTTAAGTCTTTATTAAGTTGTATATCCTCATAGTTGATGGTGTGACTTGGCTCATGCAAATACTTCCTCAGCATAGAAACATGAAAGACATCATGCACTAGCGACAGTTCGGGTGGTAGAGCTAGACGATAAGCCACATCACCAATTCGTTCTAAAATTTCGAAAGGTCCGATAAAACGGGGTCTCAATTTTCCTTTCTTTCCGAATCGTAACATTCCCTTCATAGGAGCGACCTTCAAAAACACTTTATCTCTAGTCTGAAAATGCAGATCTTTTCTTCTTTTGTTGGCATACGATCTTTGTCGATCTTGAGCAACTTTGATGTTGTCTTGAATCTTCTCGACCGCTTTCATCGTTCTTTCAATAATTTCAGGGCCTAAAATTTTTCTCTCTCCAACTTCATCCCAATACGCCGGTGATCTACATTTTCATCCGTATAGCGCTTCATATGGAGCCATGTCAATGCTAGAGTGGAAGCTATTGTTATAAGCAAATTCCACTAACGGTAGATGCGCCTCCCAACTACCTCCTAAATCCATGACGCAAGTTCGTAACATATCTTCCAACGTCTGAATTGTTCTTTCTGATTGACCATCTGTTTGAGGATGATATGCTGTTGAAAACTTTAGCTTCGTGCCCAAGGCTACATGCAAGCTCGTCCAAAATCTCGATGTGAAACGAGGATCTCGATCTGATATTATGGACACTGGGACTCCATGCAGTCGAACTACGTCTCGAATGTATAGTTGAGCGAGTTGATCCATAGTGAACGTCATTCGTACGGGCAAAAAGTGAGCTGACTTTGTTAGTCGATCGACTATAACCCAAATCGCATCATGATTCTTCACGGTCTTGGGAAGTCTTACCACGAAGTCCATCGTAATATGATCCCACTTCCATTCTGGTATTTCTAGAGGATTCAACAATCCTGACGGTCTTTGGTGCTCTGCTTTTACTTGTTGACAAGCCAAACATCGTGCAACGTAATCAGCAATCGATCTCTTCATGCCATACCACCAAAAGCTTCTTTTTAAGTCTTGATACATTTTAGTACTTCCAGGATGTGCTGTGTAAGGCGTTCGATGTGCCTCATCTAAAATTTCTCTCATTATCTCATTGTTTGGCACACAAATTCTGCCCTTAAAGAGTAGAGTCCCATCAGATAATATTGTGAATCCCTTAGAATCGCCCGACACTTCTCTTGCTCGCATCTTTTCTAGAAAACCATCTTCTCTTTGTGCTACTCTAATTCTATCTTATAGTGTCGGTTGAACTACTAATGCTGCAATTATAGCATTAGCTTCTTCTGGTGTGGACACAACCTCGAGACTCAACTTTTCAAAATCTTTTATTAAATCTTCTTGTTTCGTGATTCCCCTGGTGGGATTTAATTTCTTTCGACTAAGTGCATCAACGACAATGTTTGCTTTTCCGGAGTGATACATGATCGTGCAGTCATAATCTTTAACTAATTCCAGCCACCTTCTTTGTCTCATATTCAATTCCTTCTGAGTGAAGAAATATTTAAGACTTTTATGATCTGTATAAATCTCACACTTACCTCCATAGAGATAATGTCTCCAAATCTTCAATGCATGCACAACAGCGGCCAACTCTAAATCATGAGTGGGATAATTTAACTCATGAGGCTTCAATTATCTAGAAGCATAAGCAACTTGATGAGGTCGTGCAAGGCAATGAAGAAGATGATCCGGAGCTGCAGTTTAAAGGTCCAATGACGTGTTTGCGAGCTAAGAAGTTGCAAGCTTATTTACAAGCTTCTATTTGTCGCAAATTCGAACTTGGTGAAAATGAAGTCAATGGCAGCTCGAGATTGATCACCATGCTATCCATAGATGATGAAGAAAGAAGCATGAAGACGTGAGAAGAAGAACGACGCCATTTGGACGTGTACATCAAAAGTTATACGCGTTTGCATGGGAAATCGGGAGATGCTGTTTTTCATGCAAAGGTGGCAAGAATTACACACACATGGGCCACGAAATTAATACACTTAATTCAGCCCATGGACGTGTATTTTGGGTCCAAGAATGGCGAGAATATCCAGCCCAAATCAGTTTGGGATTATCCTTATCTAGTTAGATTTAGATAGATTTTTGTTATCTTATTTTTGGTATCTTTTGATTCTATCCTAGATTGATTAGGATTAGTATTTTTCAATGTTTATCTAGTTATTTAGGGTTATATTTTCGTGGCTATGCTCTCCTATAAATAGGAGCACCCTGTGACATTCATAATCAGACAATTGCAAGAAATAAACAAGTTATTCTCAATCTGTCTCAAGATCTTTTGTTGATCGAAATTTTATCTTCAAAGTTCTATTGTTTTAGCAAATCAATAGTCCTATTCAAGTTCTTCAGGGTGCATTCAAGTACTTGGGAGAATTGCTATCCGGAGAAGCTAGACGAGTGCGTTCGGGTTGATTCAACACGGGTTCACCGATCTGTCCTATCCTTCTACCAAACCACCGCCGTCCTCACCAACACTCCACCGCCATCCGCCGTCGTTCACTATCAGATTCCAGCCTCCCTTCGACGTATCAAGTGTGTTCATCGAGTCATAGTTCGTGTCACCATATTCTAGTAAGTTCTATTCCCGTTCGAGTCTTATCTTTTCTAGTCGAGTCTTTCTTATTTTCTCTTTGTTTGTATTGATCCCTTACGTATCCGACGTTGTTCCGTTCCTAAGCTTCCGCATATTTCATCCGTGTCGTGTCCCATAGGTCCCGGGTCACATCATAAATTGGTATCAAGAGCCACGTCGGTTTATATCGTTCGTGGTTCAATACGTCAATTGTGTTTGTTTTATTATTTTTGAGTCTTTCGAGTTGTAATTCGTGAATTATTCATTGAAAAAAAAAGAAAAGAAAAGGAGCAAAGGGATCGAAATCCCTACAGCAAAAAAAAAAGTCAAAAAAAAAAAATCCGAAAAAAAAAAAATAAAAAAAAATATTTGATTTCAAATAATCAGATTGATTATTTGATTTCAATTTTAATTCCTTGTTTTAGATAGTGTTTCCATACTAGAAAGATATTTTAGGATTTGTTAGATTGTGTTCACACTTGGTCAAACTTATCCGAAAGTATTCTACCTTATCTACTAGATTTTCTACCTTGTTTGGATATCTTCCATCCTCATCCATATCTAATCAAGATCTTCCATCATTATCCACCTATAATTTTCGAATTCTATACCCTATAGTGTTCGAATTTCCCATCTCTCTCCCATATACACCCGGTTCACCCTATACACCACATAGTCCATACACCCGTACACCCATACACCCGTACACCCGCACACCCGTGGTCCACATACACCACCAGCTGAATTACTCAATCCACACGCCTACTTCTACTCTTAGCAACCTTCCGGCTTGATTCTATCCGTTGGAGCTTGAAGAAGACCCAGAGGAGCTAGTTAAGAGAAGCTGTTGAATTTTTCGATCAACCCACCCCCATATTTCACTCCACACGTGCACTACACATACTTGAAAGTTAAACACAAGTGGAAAAATTAAGAGTGACATACACGAGCGTCTGTTAGGAATTGTGAGGTACTACTTTGCTTTTTCTTCACGTTTGTTCGTCTTGCAGGTACCATGAAGAAAGGAAACAACAAAGGGGCGACTACTCCACCCCTTGAGGAACCTAGATCGCCGAACACACCAGGCGAGCAATCCTACTCGTCCGAACCACAATGGGATGCCAAGTACCAATATGAAGCACTAGCTAAGCACTTTGAGCGACAGACTCGTCTACTGAAAGACGAACTTGGCAACCAAGTAGCTGAATTGCAAGAGGAGCTTGCAAAGCTTCGATCTCAAACGGCCGCATCCCAAACGGTCCAATGAGATCCTGAGAAGAGGCCACTCGAGCCTCAAGATGAAGAGACGAGGCAATCCGAGCCTCAAACTAATGCAGAGAGGCAATCCGAGCCTCAAGACAACACAAAGAGGTGACATGAGCCTCAAACAGGAGCCCAAGGCCGACGCCAACCCCTGAGAAACGTCCCACAGCCACCTCCTGTTCAGCAAGTTGATCAAAGGCCGCCCCGAGAGCCCGCATTTGAAGAAGACTTTGATTATGGATACGATTCCTATGCAGCCAGTGGTTATGAAGCTGATTACATACCACAAGGGCGAAGAGAACGCCATGGCCGACCCCGAGGTCCCCATAGGCGAGCAAATCATGATGATGATGATGATGGTAGGCTCAACAACATCACGACGAGCATACCTGAATTTGAAGGCCTTCACGATCCCGATGTTTACTTAGATTGGGAACGTAAGGTAGAGAAGATCTTTGCATGCTACAACTTTTCAGAGCAAAAGAAGGTACAACTCGCATGCTTAGAGTTTAGAGGCTACGCAGCCTCATGGTGGGAAATGCAGCAAGAAAGGAGACGCCGAAATCACAACCCTCCAATCGACAACTGGGAGGAAATGAAATGATTTATGCGTGGGTGTTTCATACCCATGCATTATGAAAGAGAGCTTGAAAAGAAGCTCAATCGGGTCAAGCAAGGTACGAGGTCGATTGAAGAGTACCACAAGGAATTGGAGACCCTTCTGAACCGCGTCGGGAAGCAAGAGACCTTAAATGCTACCATCATCCGGTACATTGAAGGTATGAACCCCGACATTGCATGTGAAGTCGAGCTCAGAGACTTCACCAGTGTAGAAAGAATGGTGCAGTACGCGACGATTGTGGAAAGGCAGCTAAGAGAGGGTCTCCGTCGATCCCACTTCAATTCAGCCCCTAATGCAGCCCCTAATTGTGCTCGTGACATCCAATGTCATAAGTGTCAAGGTTGGGGCCATTTCCAAGCTCAGTGTCCAAACCGGCGAGTTCTATACTTAACGGAATCAGATGAAGTCGAATCAGCCAGTGAGGATGAAAAGGATCCCGTGGGCGACGCCACACTTGAAGCAGAAGTCGAGAATGATGCAGCCCCTAATCCAGTCGATCCGGAAGTTCAGCTCAGTTTGGTCACAATCCGGAGTTTGAGCATCATTCGAGAAGAGGAACAAGAACACCAACGGGAAAACATCTTCTACACCCGTGCAGTGATTCAAGGTCACACGTGTTCCATGATAATCGATAGTGGCAGTGTGATCAATGCCATTAGTCAGTACGCAGCTGAAAAGCTTGGTCTTCCTGTTCAACAACATGCAAAACCTTACAGATTACAATGGCTTACAGAAAGAGGCGAGATACGCGTGGTTCACCAGGTAAGTGTCTCATTCTCAATCCATAAGTTTTCTGACACTGTTTTGTGCGATGTTATCCCTATGGATGCAGCACACTTGTTATTAGGCAGACCTTGGCAGTATGATCGACGTGTTGTCCACGATGGACATCTGAACACTTACACCGTCGACATTGATGGCCAAATCAGCACCTTAAGGCCATTATCACCTAAAGACGTTGCTACGGATTAGCAACGCATGCAAGAGAGGTTCAAAGAGGAAAAGGCGAAGCAAGCAGCCGCAAAACGGGTCCCGAAGGCCACGACTGAAACATCAGCCCCCGGACAGCCCCTTGGCGCCACCTCTTCACCTTCCAAACAACCTCATTCGAGCTCCCTAGCTGTGGAAAAGAAGTCAGAGTCGAGTTCAAACAAGCCTCATGTGAAGAGCTTGTTTATTTCAGCAAAAGGAGTTCAGAAAGCCGTTAAATCAGGTATGCCCCTTGTTCTACTCACATTTAAGAGCAGTGCTACTAATGATTGTTTTCCTAGTGATGTGCAGCCCTTACTTGATGAGTTCAAGGACGTTTTTCCTGAGGAGATACCCGGAGGACTTCCACCAGTGCGAGGAATCGAGCATCAGATCGATTTCGTCCCCGGAGCCGTGCTTCTCAACCGACCAGCCTATAGGACGTCTCCCGATGAGACTAAGGAGATAGATAGGCAAGTCAAGGAGCTGTTGCAGAAGAAGCAAATTTGAGAAAGCTTGAGCCCGTGCGCCGTTCCAGTGATTCTAGTGCCAAAAAAGAACAACGAATGGCGTATGTGCATGGACTGTTGTGCAATCAATAAAATCACGGTAAAGTATCGTTTTCCCATCCCTAAATTAGATGATATGCTTGATGAGTTATCTGGTTCGCGTGTCTTTTCTAAAATTGATTTGCGTTCTGGTTATTTTCAAGTACATATGCAAGAAGGTGATGAATGGAAAACTGCATTTAAGACTAAGCATGGTTTGTATGAATGGCTTGTTATGCCTTTTGGTCTCACTAATGCACCAAGAACATTTATGCGTTTGATGAATCATGTTTTGCGTGAAGTAATTGGAAAGTATGTTGTTGTGTATTTTGATGACATCTTGATTTATAGTGACACGACACATACACATATGCAGCACCTTAGACACGTTTTTGAGCTTCTTAGGGAGTCGAAATTGTATGGTAATCTGTCTAAGTGTTCTTTTTGCATGAATGAAGTCGTGTTTCTAGGCTTCGTTGTGAGCTTACGTGGTATAGAAGTAGACCGTTCCAAAATCAAAGCGATTGAGGAATGGCCCACTCCTAAGTCTGCGAGTGATGTGAGGTCTTTCCACGGCCTTGCTGGGTTTTATCGTTGTTTTGTGCGCGATTTCTCCAGCATAGCCGCGCCGCTTACTGAGTTAAGCAAGAAAGATCGCAAGTTTGAATGGGGTCCTGTTCAAGAGCATGCGTTTAACACTTTAAAGTCTTGTTTATGTAATGCGCCTGTTCTTGCTCTTCTGGACTTTAATAAGACTTTTGAAATCGAATGTGATGCCTCGGGCAAAGGGATTGGTGCTGTTTTGATGCAGGAACGACGTCCAGTCGCCTATTTCAGTGAAAAGCTCCATGATGCAGCCCTTCGTTATTCTACCTATGACAAGGAGCTGTACGCACTCAAAAGAGCTTTAGAGACGTGGCAGCACTATTTGTGGCCTAAGGAGTTTGTGATTCACACGGATCACGAGAGTTAAAAGCATTTGAAAGGCCAACAAAATCTGAACAAGCGACATGCACGATGGGTAGAGTTTATCGAGTCTTTCCCGTACGTCATCAAGTATAAGAAAGGCGCCGAAAACGTTGTAGCTGATGCATTGTCGAGAAGGTACGTTCTCTTGAACCTTATGCATGCTAAGATGTTGGGATTTGATGCAATTAAGGAGTTATATGCATGTGATGAATTTTTCACACCCATATATGCTGAATGTTGCTCAAAATCTCGTGCTTATGATGGTTATTTCCTGCATGAGGGTTTCTTGTTCAAGGGTTCATAGTTGTGTATTCCTAAGTCTTCTATGCGTGAGTTGTTAGTTCTTGAATCGCATGCGGGAGGTTTAATGGGTCACTTTGGTGTGTCTAAGACGTTAAACTTGCTGCATGAACATTTCTTTTGGCCACGTATGAAGCATGATGTTGAGAATGTGTGTAGTAGATGCATTACATGTAGGAGATCGAAATCTACTTCACATCCTTTCGGTTTATACAATCCTCTACCAGCCCCGTCTTCCCCGTGGATTGATTTATCTATAGATTTCATATTAGGTTTACCACGGTCTAGGTCTGGTCGAGATTCGATATTCGTTGTAGTTGATAGGTTTTCCAAGATGTCTCATTTCATTGCATGTAGGAAAACCGAAGATGCTGTACACATTGCCAATTTGTTCTTTATACATGTTGTGCGTTTACATGGAATACCTAGAACTATCGTTAGTGATAGGGATTCTAAGTTTCTAGCACATTTTTGGCGTGTACTATGGGGTAAGTTAGGTACCAAACTGTTATTTTGTACTGCATGTCATCCACAAACTGAAGTAGTTAATCGCACTTTAGGTACTTTGCTGCGTTCTTTAGTTAAAAACAACTTGAAATCATGGGAAGATTGTTTGCCATATGCTGAATTCGCTTATAATCGCGTTGTGCATTTATCTACCAATATGTCTCCATTTGAAGTTGTTTATGGTTTTAATCCGCTAACGCCTGCTGAATTCGCTTATAATCGCGTTGTGCATTTATCTACCAATATGTCTCCATTTGAAGTTGTTTATGGTTTTAATCCGCTAACGCCTAATGATCTGTTGCCTTTACCTGTTGAGTATCTAACAAGTGTTAAAGGTACAAGAAAAGCGGAACAAGTTAAGGAGATGCATGAGAAAATACGTGCGCGTATTGAGGCTGTTGGCGCACGTAATGCTGTTCAAAAGAATGAATGGCGAAAGCAAGTGATTTTCCAGCCCGGAGATCGTGTCTGGATTCATTTGAGTCCTGGCCGTTTTCCTAACTTGAGAAAATCGAAATTGATCCCTAGAGGAGATGGACCATTCACCGTGTTGAGTCGAGTCAATGACAATGCATATCGCATTGATTTACCCGGTGAGTATAAGTGTTCATCTACATTTAATGTTGCTGATTTATCTCCCTTTTCTGCAGATGATGAGTTCGATAATGATGAGTCCCCGAATTCGAGGACGAATTCTTTTCAGCAGGGGGGGAATGATAAGGTCGTGCAAGGCAATGAAGAAGATGATCCGGAGCTGCAGTTTAAAGGTCCAATGACGCGTTTGCGAGCTAAGAAGTTGCAAGCTTATTTACAAGCTTCTATTCGTCGCAAATTCAAACTTGGTGAAAATGAAGTCAATGGCAGCTCGAGATTGATCACCATGCTATCCATAGATGATGAAGAAGGAAGCATGAAGACGTGAGAAGAAGAACGACGCCATTTGGACGTGTACATCAAAAGTTATACGCGTTTGCATGGGAAATCGGGAGATGCTGTTTTTCATGCAAAGGTGGCAAGAATTACACACACATGGGCCACGAAATTAATACACTTAATTCAGCCCATGGATGTGTATTTTGGGTCCAAGAATGGCGAGAATATCCAGCCCAAATCAGTTTGGGATTTATCCTTATCTAGTTAGATTTAGATAGATTTTTGTTATCTTATTTTTGGTATCTTTTGATTCTATCCTAGATTGATTAGGATTAGTATTTTTCAATGTTTATCTAGTTATTTAGGGTTATATTTTCGTGGCTATGCTCTCCTATAAATAGGAGCACCTTGTGACATTCATAATCAGACAATTGCAAGAAATAAACAAGTTATTCTCAATCTGTCTCAAGATCTTTTGTTGATCGAAATTTTATCTTCAAAGTTCTATTGTTTTAGCAAATCAATAGTCCTATTCAAGTTCTTCAGGGTGCATTCAAGTACTTGGGAGAATTTCTATCCGGAGAAGCTAGATGAGTGCGTTCGGGTTGATTCAACACGGGTTCACCGATCTGTCCTATCCTTCTACCAAACCACCGCCGTCCTCACCAACACTCCACCGCCGTCCGCCGTCGTTCACTATCAGATTCCAGCCTCCCTTCGATGTATCAAGTGTGTTCATCGAGTCATAGTTCGTGTCACCATATTCTAGTAAGTTCTATTCCCGTTCGAGTCTTATCTTTTCTAGTCGAGTCTTTTTTATTTTCTCTTTGTTTGTATTGATCCCTTACGTATCCGACGTTGTTCCATTCCTAAGCTTCCGCATATTTCGTCCGTGTCATGTCCCATAGGTCCCGAGTCACATCACAACTACCTTTTCCTGTTGCATTAAGACGCATCCTAGTCCCTGTTTTGATGCATCACTGTAAATCACGAATCCCTTTGATCCATCAGGAATGGTCAATACTGGATCTGTTACCAATCTCCATTTTAGCTCCTGGAAACGCTTCTCACATTTCTCTGTCCATTCAAATGGTACCCCCTTCCGTGTTAGTTGTGTGAGTGGTCCGGCTATCTTGGAGAATCCTTCAATAAACCGCCGGTAGTATCCAGCCATTCCCAGAAAACTCCTCACATCTCCCACATTTGTTGGTGGACTCCAATTGTTGACAGCTTCTACTTTCATTGGATCAACCTCAATACCTTCAGCAGTCACTACGTGCCCAAGGAATGATATACGATCCAACCAAAACTCACACTTTTTGAACTTAGCATATAATTTCTCTTTTCTCAGAGTTTCCAGCACAACTCTTAGATGTATTGTGTGTTGCTCTTTGTCTTTTGAGTAAACCAGGATGTCATCAATAAACACAATGACAAATTGATCTAGATATGGATGAAATACCCGATTCATTAGGTCCATGAACACGCCTGGTGCATTAGACAATCCAAAAGGCATCACCACAAACTCGTAATGACCATATCTTGTTCTGAAGGCCGTCTTAAGAATATCTTCTTCCTTCACCTTCAACTGATGGTATCCCGATCTCAAATCTATCTTTGAGAACACGCTTGCCCTTCTAAGCTGGTCAAATAAATCATCAATTCTCGGCAAAGGGTACTTATTCTTTATCATAAGACGATTTAGATCCCGATAATCTATACACATTCTCATACTACCATCTTTCTTCTTCACAAATAGAACGGGTGCTCCCCATGGCGAAACACTTGGCCGAATATACCCTTTGTTGAGTAGCTCTTGAAGTTGGACCTTCAGCTCTTGTAGCTGCGATGGTGCCATTCGATATGGTGCCTTAGACATTGGCGCTGCTCCTGGCATTAAGTCAATCGTGAACTCCACTTGTCGATTTGGCGGTAATCCAGGTATCTCCTCGGGAAAAACATCCACAAAATCTCTAACAATTGGCACATCATCCAATGTTGGGTTTGCTAGCGTGGTCCCAACAATATTTACCAAGAATCCTTGGCACCCACTTTTCTTCAACATCTTCATAGCTTTCATTGCTGATATGATTCTTGGTCTTCCACCTAACTTAGCTCCATGAAAGATAAACTTTTCCTCGTCTGGTTTTTGAAATACAACTTCTCGTTCACGACAATATATAGTTGCAAAACTTCTGCTTAACCAGTCCATTCCCAAGATTAAATCAAATTCTTGCATCTTGAGAACATGTAAATCAGCCACAAGCTCTTTTCCCCCAAAATCCAATCTAACATCTTTAGCCATCCTATCAGTTCTTAATGTTTCTCCAGCAGGAATTCTAACATCGAGGGCTAAGTTTTCTACTTCTAAACTTAGTCCTAGCTTAGCACAAAGCTCAATTGAAATAAAAGAGTGTGAAGCACCAGAATCAAACAGAGCTAAAGCTGGCATTCCGAGAATCGATATCATACCTGACATCGTGCACTATTCTCCCCAGCTTCTTGTTGTGTGAAGGCAAAAAGTCGCGCATTACCACCTTTCTTCGGCTCTTCACGTCGCTTCTTGGGGCAGTTGCTTGCCATGTGTCCTGGCTCTTGACAATTATAGCAAACTCCTTTCTTGGGGCAGTTGGTGTCCATGTGTCCTGGCTCTTGACAGATATAGCAAACTCCTTTGCGCCATAAGCAAGGTCCAAAATGTGTTTTCTTGCATTCTGGGCACGGAGGGATGCCCATAGGTGTTCTATTTGTAGGGCGTACTTCAAGTTTATCTCTCTTGATTGGAAAATTCCCATTCCCCCTATTGCGACTATCCCATTTTCTTTTATCACGAGGATCTGCATTTCTTGGAAGAGTTTTATCTACTTCTAGTCCAGCAGCTACTTCATGAGCTTGTTTGACAGCTTGTCCATAGTCAACGATCCTTTGTGCCGCAAGAATTCCACGTATCTCTGGTCGAAGACCTCTTATGAACCAGTCTGCTTTTTGATCCTCAGTGTCTAACAGACGCGCTGCGTAACGCAAGAGTTGGTTAAACCTTCGTTCGTACTCTGTCATAGTGAGATTTCCTTGCTTCAGCTCCAGGAATTCAGTTTTCTTCTGCATACGAAAAGCCCGAGAAAAGTACTTGTCCATAACGATCTCTTTAAACTTATCCCAAGTCAAGCCTTGACGTTCCTCTTCTGTCATACCAGTTTTGTACGACTTCCACCAGTGACCAGCATCCTCAGTGAATTGAAAGACTGCACATGAGACCTTGTGTGCATCATCACACTCTATGTGTTCAAAGATCCGTTCGAGCTCCATTATCCATTCTTCAAGAGCCAGTGGTCCACTCCTACCATTGAATCTAGGTGGAGTGTAGCGACGAAACTGCTCGATCACCTGATTAGTGGTTGGCGGAACAGGTGCATTAGGCGCTGCATTTTGGTTCACTGCAGTATGTGTTTGTTGCTGTACGAACCCCTGTAGTGCTCTAATTAATTCTGGCACCAAGTTTCCGCCGCTTGCGTTTGGTGGTTGATTGGCCTCGGGATTACGAGGTGGATTACGATTGAGAGACGGTCGTCCACGTCTCATACTTCTATACACATGGGTAAATAAAGAAACATACTACTAAGTTCAAACCAAATGATATGAATCTGAATGTTTTGGATCTAAATAGGGAAAAACATCTACAGAAAATATTTCCATGTTCACTCTAAATTTCGAGGACTAAAATAATTTATTTATCATTCATCAAATGCATTTAAACATAATAAAACTTTTCTGCATAAATCATTTCTCAACAATTCTCATAATATCTGAAATTTCTTAATGCTCACCACATTCAATAACTTTGAAAAATAAATAAATTAAACAAAGTACCTTGGAGCAGGAGCACGTGGCGGAAATGGGTGGGGTATCACAAAATCAAACAATATAAATTCTCTCAAACACATCGAGTCTACAGGAAGGTAGACCTGGCTCTGATACCACTAAATGTAACACCCTAAATTCTTTAATTTAAGATGTTACTCTTTCTATTCTTTAAAGCGGAAAGCGATTCTAATAATAACAATTCAAATTATTATTTTTATTTTAAAATAATCATGCTAGAAATTCCAAGAAGAAAATTGAACATGTTTATATTCTTCGAAATTTATATTCCTAGATTATTTCAAAAAAAATAACACATAAACTCTAGAATATGAAAATTCTAACTTAAAACATCGATAAAACCATAATATACAATCACTACATTAGATTAGTAAAAAAAAAACAGTTAAACACGCACATAATATCAAGTTCAAAAGAGTTTACTTCAAATAACAAGTGCAAAAGTTATGGTGAAGTAATCAAAAAGTCTAGAGAAGGTCCACCCTCCCATTTCCTTCACGCTGCTCCAAAATCATTGTCCTGAAAACATGTAAAAATGTGGGGTGAGCACTCTTAAAACGTACTCAGTGGTGGGGATCATGGGCATTTCTTTCTATTTATCCAATTGAATTTAAATAGCAGGAATAATGGATTTAGGGTACTTCTTCTTCTTCTTCTTCTTCTTCTTCTTCTTCTTCTTCTTCTTCTTCTTCTTCTTCTTCTTCTTCTTCTTCTTCTTCTTCTTCTTCTTCTTCTTCTTCTTCTTCTTCTTCTTCTTCTCGGATATATCACACTGTGCACAGGACATACCTCTCTATTGTGTAAGTCACGATCTCGGTACGTGCGTTACACTATTCTGATGCGTACAAAACGCTATTTTTATCTATATTCCATCCGCGACAAATTCAAGTAGGATTAAAACATTTTTCTTTAAAAGAAAAACACATATCATATACTTTCATAAATAATAATAATAATAATGACCCATTTCATAATACAACTTTAAAGCATACATTTACCCACCTGAGAGTAAAGAACACGTAAGATTGAATAGAGAATCACAAGTTGGGCGAGGGTCCTAATTGCGCCGCACCTAGTATCAAAATAAATAATTTTAATTAAGAAATTTGGGCCAATTTTTAATTTTTAATAAATCTGAAAATTAGAATTTTATGGGCTAATTTAATCAATTTATAAAGCTTTAGGACAAAGTTGAAGTTCTGAAATCTTCTAGGTAGATTTGCAATTTTAAGATAAATAAATAGGACAAATTCTAGAGTTCAAAAAAACATTATGGGATTAATAATAATTTTTAGGAATAAAATGGGTCAATAAATGCAAATAACATGAATTGATATTAACCCCATCTCACTCTCTAAATTCACACCAAGGCCATTTGGAAAGATCAAAATTTTCCAAGTCAGTTCTCTCTCTTTCTTTCTCAAGTCATGTCTGCAACTATTTTCCCCAAGTTTTCATTCCTGATCCCTAACCCTCTCTCTCTTTCTCTCTCTATATCTCTTCTACCAAAATCCGGCGACGTCTCTTCCCTCCGACGACTCGACTGAGACCACGACAACCACGAAGACACAATCTGTAGACTCGAGGCCGCACATACACGCCCTCACACAGCCCGATTCAACAACGAGACTCACTCGACTCCATCGACTCTCAAACCAACGCTGACAGCCGACCAACAGCATAGACCCACGACCCAAAGCCACACCAAACTTGACGCAGCACAAACTCATCGACACCACTCTCCCCTCCCCTTTTCCTTCTATTTTCAGAAATTCCTTAATTTCTAGATATTATTCTGAAATCTCTTAGTTTAATTTTTTTCTAAATGTTTTAAAATGCAATATCATGTGTGTGCAAGATGAATTCAAGTGATGAGGCATGTTTTGGTATCATGTGGCCTCTGCGAATTAAATTACTTGATTTTGGGAAATTTTTATGAAGAGCAATTTAGATGATTGATGTTGCTGGTGAAATTATGCAGCTAACAAAAGAAAATTCCAAGAAAAGATGGAATTGAAAGCTTACCAAAAAGTTTCGAATTTGCTGTAGAGGTTGTTGGATTTGTATAAGGAATTCTTGCTGGATTTACTTTGAATTATAGTTGAACAGCTTTGTTTTATTAAGTCGATAAATGTATTTTATTTAAATAGAGATAGATATTGTAATTAATTTTTTTTTTAGATTTAGATGGACATTGGAATTTTCTAGCATCCCCTTGAATAATCCTTTTAAGGATTATTATTAACAAGTTAAGGATATTAATGCGTGTATATATATATATATATTTTTTTTTTTAACTTCGCATTTATTTCTAACAAAAATGAATTTTTTTTTTAATTCTAAAGCAAATAAGAAATAAATTTGGTGATATATTCATAGGTCCATATAATAATTCTAACACCAAGATTTAAGTTCTAAATATTTTCTTCTAAACTAAAGGCGCAATGTTGGACTCCCTTAACTTTATCTAATTTTACCAAAAATTCTCAAATAAATTAAAATTCAAATTTAAAGCAATTAAATAATTAAATAATTTAAATCACATAAAAGTGGGATGTTACAAAACACATACTTCTCAATATTGAGACTTGAAAGACATCATGAACGTCACTCAGGTTGGATGGTAAGGCCAATCTGTAGGCTACTTTATTCACCTTCTCTAAAATTTCAAAAGGTTCAATAAATCTGGGCCGTAACTTATTTCATTTGCCAAAACGAACCACTCCTCTGGACGAAGATGCCTTCAAGAATACTTTATCTCCAATGTCAAAACTGAGCTCTGTCCTTCTTATATCTGCGTAAGCCTTCTGTCTATCTTGAGCCTCCTTGATTTGCTGACGAATTAACTCGATCTTCTGGACCGCTTCCTAGACCATCTCAGGTCCAAGTATCCTTCTATCTCCATCTTCATCCCAACACAAGAGTGACCTACACTTCTTTTCATACAGGGCGTCCTAAGGGGCCATGCCGATTGATGATTAGTAGTTGTTGTTGTATGCAAACTCTACCAATGGCAGTAGTTCATCCCGGCTGCTTCCTTGATCAATGACTACTCATCTAAGCATGTCTTCTAGAATCTGGATAATCCTTTTAGACTGGCCATATGTCTAAGGATGAAAGGTCGTGCTGAAGTTGAGCTTTGATCCCTGGATTCTTGTAGGTTTCTCAAAATCTCAATGTGAACCTCGTGTCACGATCCGATGTAATCGAGACCGGCACTCCGTGTAATCGCACAAATTCCCTAACATACATCTGGGCTAATTGATCTAGCCTATCTGTTATTTTAACAGCAATGAAATGTGCTGTTTTTGATAATTATTTCATGATTACCCAAAGAGCGGTATTCCCCCGCTTAGACTTTGGTGAACCTACCACAAAGTCCATGCTGATATGATCCTACTTCCATTCGAGAATTTCTAAGGATTGGAACAACCTAGAAGGTTTCTGATGAAGGGCCTTCACTTGATGACAATTCAAACACCTTTCCACGAAGGCGGCTACTTCTCTCTTCATGTTGTTTCACTAGAAGCTCCTCTTGAGATCTTGATACATCTTTGTACTTCCGGAATGTGCTATATATGGCGTGTCATGTGCTTCGCACATGATTTTCTTCTGCAGTTCTTCCTTGCTTGGCATACATAGCCTTCCTTTGAATAAGAGCGCTATATCGACGGTTTCTATGAAGTCTTGGGAGCTGTTCGATCATGCTTCCAGTCTTTTCTTCTCAAGAAACTCATCTTCTTTCTGGACCTCAACTATGTTTTGCCTTAGGTCGGGCTGAGCGACTATTGTGGCGATCTGGGCTTGAATAGTTTCAGATGGTGTTAGCACCTCGATTCTCAACTTCTTAAACTACTTGCGAAGGTCCTCCTGGACCTAAACGAGTCATAACTCTACCTTCTCTTTCCTACTTAGGGCATCAACTACCACATTTGCCTTGCCTGGGTGGTAGTGAATTATGCAGTTGTAATCCTTGATGAGTTCTAACCATCTTCCCTATCTCATGTTAAGATCCTTTTGCTCGAAGAAATATTTCAGGCTCTTGTAATCTGAAAAGATCTCACACTTAGCTCCGTAGAGATAGTGCATCCAGATCTTCAGCACATGAACAACTGCTACTAGCTCTAATTCATGCGTGGAATAGTTCTGCTTGTGATTCTTAAGCTGCCTCGAAGCATAAGCAATCACCTTCCCTCTCTGCATCAGCACGCATCCTAATCCTTTTCTCGACGCATTAGCATAAACCACGAAATCTTCATTTTCTCCCGGAATGACGAACATTGGGGCTGTGGTTAACATCTTTTTTAAGGTTTAGAAACTTTCCTCACACTCGGGCGTCTACCTAAACTTGGAGTCCTTCTTCAATTGTTGCCTCATGGGCTAGATATCGATAAGAATCCTTTGATGGATCTAAGATAGTATCTCACGAGTTCTAGAAAACTTCGTATCTCGTTCACGCTCCCTGGGAGACTTCTAATTTCTAACTAATTCAAACTTAGCCAGATCCATCATGATTCCTTCTGCTGACCCTATATAACCTAGAAACATGACTTCCTAGAACCAAAACTCACACTTACTAAACTTAGCGTAAAGCCTTTCTCTTCTCAATGTCTCCAGCACCACTCTTAGGTGCTCTTGGTGTTCCTCTTCATCCTTCAAATAGATGAGGATATCATCTATGAAAACTTAGTACAAACTTATCTAAATATGGGTAAAAAACCCGATTCATTAAATCCACGAACATTGCTGGGGCATTGGTCAAACTAAAAGGCATTATTACAACTCGTAATGTCCGTAATGAGTTCTAAAAGCAGTTTTAGGAATATCCTCCTTTCGGATTTTCATTTGATGATGCCCAGATCTTAAGTCTATGTTTGAGAAGATACTTGCTCCCTTAAGCTGGCCAAGAGATCATCTATTCTTGGGAGAGGGTATCGATTCTTGATGGTCAGCTTATTGTTCATACACAAGATTGGAGCTCCCCAAGGTGACACACTAGGTTGGATAAATCCTAGGTCTAACAACTCTTGCAGTTGAATCTTGAGTTCTTGCAACTCTTTATGCGCCATTCTGAAAGGGCCTTTTGAAACGGGTGCAGCTCTTGGTTCCAAATCGATAGCGAATTTCACTTGCCTATATGGGAGAGGGTAATCCTGGTAGCTCATTTGGGAATACTTTTGGAAATTTTCTTTTGACTGAAATGCCTTCTATTGCAAACTCTTTCTTTCTCTTTCTTTATCGCAACCGTCTTTTTTTTCTTAAGGCGGTATTCTGACTTTATAGCTTCTACTAGAGACCACCATCGCTTGCAGACGTAAAGATCGCATGACTGGACCTTGAATGTAAGCTCGGAACCTACCTGACACCATTCCTTAGATCACCTCTTAAACATAATGAGCTGAAAATCACTTCAGAAATGCGCGTCCTACTAGGAAAGCACTAAATAGCACTACTTGGATTCTATTTCCTATTGGGACTACTATCTCCTATCTTTCCAACAATGACTAAAAAGGAATATTAATTTATGCTCTCTGCTCTATTCAAGGGTCCACACTCGAGCTTTATGAGTGGGAGCAAAACAAAATGAATGCCTTTGAGTGAGGGCTTCATCTTGATCAATTTATCAAGTTCAAAAGCTGGAAGAGATATAACACTGGGTTATCTATACTAAAAATATTGCCTTTTCAGAGGACTTATAAACTCGAAAGGGGTTCTTGCACATAATAAAGGTATGAAGATAATCAACGATTAGCAACTGAGAACCGTACTGAATATTTTGCAAAGGCGTCAGCATAGCCTAACAAGGAAATACTATCACTATTTCTTGATGATCAAAGAAGTATCATCAAAATATTACAAATTATCCAAGAGGATATAATTGAAGAATTTCAAATGATATGAAGAATTTCAATCGATATTAAGCTGATGAAAGGCGATTGATTCAATTAACATGAGAATGAATAAATAGACTCGTTAAAACTTCCTATCTTACTGAAACTTTCAATCTACCAATTCTAAGTCTATCTACTTAACGATCTTCTTCGGGTTCTCTCTTTCTTTCTTTGAGCATCACGCATCTTCTTCTTTACTAGGTTGCTACGAAATAGCATGAGTCGGTTGGACTTTAATTAGCTACACTTGGCTGGAAAAAGCGACATCTTGGGTTCACTTTCACATATTTGAAGGGATACGACAAAGCGACTTGATCTATACGTGCTTTCTTCCCATCTGAAACCACAAATGTGGAGCATGCCTTGATATCTGGTTGAACTCTTGATCGTACTTTGACAATGTCCTCTTTCCTTGCCTCAAGTTCCAGATCTTCATCTCATTTGCCTTATGATAGCAATCTATGGTATACTTCTGATAAAACTCGTACTTGAAATCTTCCCAACCATACTCCGTCCATTGCTCCAAAGTTATTGTCCTTCAAACGGACTTCCACCAGTAGTCCGTATTATCCATACACATAAAAGAGCACAACTTAATTCCTCCTCTTCTGAACAGACTATAAAATCAAAAAAATTCACTCTAAGAAACGAACCCACTTTTCGGCATCCATCGGGTCTCCTAAACCATTAAAGATGGAGGGTTGTGTTTGAGAAACACATTCTTGACTCTAAGGCCGGGGTTCGGAACTTGCTCATTTGTGGCCTCGTTCTCTCCTTCGATCTCAACTTGTTTTCTCGGCGGCATTCTAAAGAATCTTAAATATTAGCGACGCTCGCTCGAATTTGCACAAAGCAAAACAAAATGCCTTTTGATAAGGTCTTTAGATTATGCAAGATAGATTAAGTAAAGCAGGAAAATTGCCTTATTAAGAGGATTTTTGGCATTAATAAGAAAGAGGTTCTTGGTTACATCCGAAAATAGGGCAGTTTTTTGGAGAATTACTACCACTATTAAAATCTAAAGGGTTGATTAATACATTTATTGAATAAGATTTGGATTAAAGCAGATAAACGGACAGGTAAATCAGCAAGGTGTTCTAACAACAACACCTCCTTGCCTACTTCTAAAGCTTAACTATATGCTGGGCCCTTTTCTTCTATTTTGCATGACGATCCCACCTCTTCCTCGCCTTCTTCCTCTGGGTACTCTTCTTCCTCATCTTCATCTGTCTCTGGTACCTTGAACTTAGATTTCCTCAAGCTTCCTTCGGGGAACTGATGGGGCATATACTGTCCCAGACCCTGAGGGGCAAACATTTGATATGCAGGGGTCCACTGGTGCACTTGATGTATGCAGGAGAACAAGACTCGGTATGATTCACGATCCGGACATTCGAGGGTTCTTCTTCGGAGGTTCCTTCAGTATGAGGTACTGTGCTTTGAAATCCAGGGGGACTATTGAGAGTCTCCCTTTGCAGTTCTGGTTCTACTACGAGGGAGGGATTTTGCTTAGCGGCTTGTTGCTCGGCTAGAGCATTCTCGTGGCCACACTCTGACACCCAAAGAGCTATCAAGGCTGAGAAGAACTCTGTCAGATTCCCGATTACCGCATATGTCTCGGGATCACGAGTAATGGTGTTCTGTAGGATGCGATACACTGTTGACCTCCAAGCGGACAGTGCTTGCTCACACATGTGGATGTATGTTTCCAAGTCGAATACATTTTCTGGCGTTCCTCTAAAGTTGTTCCTTCCTTGAAGAGGGCGAAAAAGAGGCACATTATTCCTAGCAGTAAAACGACGCTTAATCATCTAGAAATAGGAAGCTTAATCAGCTTAGATCATAAAAGGGAGACCTAAGGTTCTCCTGAGATCATGCTATCATCTAGGTTCAGACTACTTATCTTGCATGCATAGCTCCTTTTAAGCAGTTGACTTTTATAAAATTTTTGGTGCCCAAAGTCTTTCATCATAAATTTTTACCTTTTCTTTAAGACAGAGGTTTGAGAATAAATTTTTAAACACTTATCTTTATGATCAAGAACTCCTTTCATAAACTTTCCTTCTCAGAAAATCATTTTACCCGAATACTTTTCACTTAGAATTTTATTCCCAAGGTTTTCCCCTTATCCATAAAAGAGATATGCTTGCTCAAATCTTTTCCTCCTTGTATTCCAAAAACCAAGAATCCAAAATCTAAAGTCTCTATACTACCATACCTTAATTTTGGTTGAAGATACGAGGGCGATGGCGAGTTGTGGGTTGCTGCTGTAACTTATCACGAAGCAATTCATATGCACATAAACACTTATCTTAACTTAAACAAAAAGACAAGTCTGTAGAGTTGCAAGCCTACTCTAATACCATCTGCAACAACCCGATCCCGAGAAAGGTATTAATAAACGGGGATAGGATGTTAATTAAGGGATGAATACCAAAAATGGAAGATTAACGAAATGGGATTTCACAATGAAGGAGGCGACAAGAAATGATTCTCGAAATAACTTGATTATGGAGTCGAACTTAAGCAAAATACAACGAAACGACAAAGGGTATCAATTACTAACAAGTAAAGACCCATTCATAGGTCAAAGTAATTAAACAGAACCAACATGCTTGGGCCTCTTCATAGACGGGAAATAACATACTCGAGAAACAGAAATAGAACTTAATACGCATCATTATATAAATAAGATCAGGTTTGGACATTTATTCATAGAAACTTGAATAGAATGACATGTCTTAGAATCAGATAATATTTATCAGAGTAGCAAAATCATAGTGGAACTTAGGCACTTATACTCTAGCAAAAACTTGGCAGCCAACCCACATCCACAGCCACCATCATCCTTAACATCTCAACCTGAAAATATTTGAAAAAGAGGGCGTGAGCACTAATGTACTCAATGGGTTTTAATAAAAGCTTCTTTAATAACTTGAGAAATATTCAGTAATCAACTGGCGATATATGGAGCGCAAAACACAAAAGCCCTCTCCATATCCACAAAACCTTTTCTTTACTTTTAGACCCAACCTTGGTCGAACCCGAAGTCAACTGCACCCTTAGGCATGCCATAGGATAGAAAATGGGTTACCTCCAATATCCAAATGAGTTTGCGAGGGAATTAACCTAGCAGTGACTCACTTAATGATCAAAGATCATAAATCCTGAGCTCGATCCTGGCTATAAAAGCTATGTTCTTTCTTTCTTAACTTATTTCATTTCCTTAATTTAACTTCCTTAACCTTCTCTCCTTCTTTAACTTCCTTCCTTTCTTAACTTAGCTTCTTTTCCTTAACTTAGCTAGAATTATAGAGCCTAGAGCAATCGTCTAAGGCAAATCCTTTATTTAAGCAAGATTTCAGCCTATAAGGGATTTATTGCTACCATAAAAGGCAATTCTTAGCTAAATAAACTTTAGCAAAATCCAATATTCAGATATGAGGAAATGAACGTGCATAAACATAAATTGTAATTAAAGCAATTCTAATTATCTCATGCTAATATAAACAATACTTAATCATTTTTAGCATATCTAAACATGTTTGAGAGCTCACTTAACATATAATAACTTCCTTTCCTCCCTTCCTTTGTACAGAGATCAATCAGGCAGAGCAACAATATTTTATTGGATATCTCATTTACGTTAATATGCTTCTAGAGCTTATTAGCTCAAACTTTAGATGAGTATAGATTTACCCACCTCGACTACTGAGTGGAAGATGAAGCAATGAGCTGACGATCCTTCTCCGGATTTCCACAGATCTCACTACCTCCTACAAAAGTTGAATTATCAACTTAGCGGCCTCATTCGAAGATTATAACATCTAATCAAGAAATTAAATAATATCTAGCTTATCTACCCTTAACTAGGACTTAAACATAAATAACACGAATTTAGAACCTTTAGAAAACACGAGGGTTTGAAATACTCGAGAATCAAACACACTTGGAATAAGAACTTGGAGACAGAAGCCTTGCACGGGCCGTGCTAGGCCTTGAGGTGAGAACCTGACGCTCAGATTTTCCGACACGGGTCGTGCAAGCCCTAGCACGGCTCGTGTTACCATTTCACATTCCGTGCTAGTTTCTCAGACTCACGCCGTGAGTTCTGCACGGCTTTGCACGGGCCGTGCAACCCTTGCACGGTCCGTACTCCTTCACGAACCTTCAAAACTTTCGATCGAAGTATTGGTCGAGGCCTTACTCGGTTGCCTCTCCCTTTCCTCGACGTTTTAATCTTGAAACAAGGATTAAAACTTTCCAAAAACATAGAAATGAACATGCTTTAAACTTTAAAAGAAATCGACATTATAACGGAATAAACACAACAATCCTCCTTGAATACTTAGAAATAATGATGAAATCATAAATATAAACTTGAACGGAACTTCAATGAAATAAACGAGGCTAATTACGAGAAATAATGATGAGAATCATAATAATGAGAATATCAACGAGAAATATAAACGGAAACACTAATAACTTGGAACTTCAACAAGAATTGAAATGCTAAACTTTAAATAGAAAGTAAATGAATAATAATGAAGAATACGAAGTACGGAAAGTAAATACGGAATTTAAAAGACAAGAAAGAAAATGATTCGAGGCTGATGAACAAGAATGGACAGAGTTAGGTGAGTCGAAGGAAGGTGGCTAGCTCGGCGTCTATTTGAGTCGCAACGGCGGCAGAGCCGCCTGCTACAACCCAATGGTGCCCCTAGCACCTTCACTCACCACATCCCTTCCACTCCACTCCGCTCGTCATCTTGGAGGAACACTCACGAAGAATGTCCCACGCTTCGATAGAACTCTCTCTGCTCTCACTAGCTTTTCCCACTCTTTAGAATGAAGAAGTGAGGAGGAAATGAGCAAATTGAAGTGAAGGGGTGATCTCTTATTTATAGGAAAAGGTTTGGCTTCCCTTGGAAGCCATTCCAGTGCAGGAACACTGCAAAAGTTACTCCGGGTTCGGTTAAAAGCTGCTTTATTCGATGTCGAGGTCCAAATGACTGAAAATACCAGGAGACTCATTGACTCAAATACTAGTGAACCAACCTAACTCGTGATAAAGATGAGGTCATTAGAAGAATGATGAGCCAAGATTCCTTTTTCAGAAATACTTTTTGCTATTCCCTCAGACTGACAGATTTTGCTCCCGAGCGTTTGATTGACCTCATAATTGAAATCCGTGAACGCGGACGGATTCCTTGAGTCATTTCCCATAAGAGGGGCTTAACAGAGCAAGACTCGAATTAACAAGGACGATTTCATAAATTTTCCAAATCACGAACGCACGTAAATGTTACTATCCATTCATCCTTTAAATACGTTTTTCATCACTGGGAACTCAAACGACTTCAGATTTAAAATCCAAAAACACTGGCATACTCCTTGAGTTAAAACCTTTCTAAAAAGACCAAAATCGGCCATAACTGAGTTAAGATCAAATTTTCAAAAAAGACGACTTACGAAAAATGACCTCTAAAGTCATGACTGAGATCTGACCTCACTTAATCCTTAACTAACCTTCTTCCTTAACTTCTTAATTACTCTTAATAATCAATCCTCTAATCCTTATCTAAAATTCTGGGGTGTTACATAATCCTAACAATGTGATCACACTAGGGTCGGTCTTCACTATGTATATTGAGTGTATGGATCATGAAATGTCAAATATTGATTTATGGATATCATTATTGCAAAATATTGGACGAATATATAAGTATTCACACAGAATGTTTTTTGGCACTCAGCCTCGCACTATTTAAAAATATTTTTAGATAATTGATGATGGTAGGTGGCAGAGGTGGACTAATGGGGGTATCTTGTATGGTTGACCATATTTTAGTTTTTTAAATATTGACTATGTTTAGTTGTAGTCAACAAATATGATTATTTATGCTTCCGCTGTATATTTATGAATTATTTAAATATTTTATGGACATGTGTGATCGTTGTGGCCATGCGGGCATATTTTGAATGTCGATTAATGGATTTTTGACTAGTCAAGGTTGAATATGTTTTTAATTGGTTGTTCGAAAAGTGTGGTTTTAAAATGATAGGTTAGTTTAAAAGTTTTATCTTGTGTGATTGGTTGTTGAATGGTAAACACCTATGAGCGTGAAATTTATTGATATTCTAAACAAAGTGTTGTCCAAATTTTTATAATTTGAGAAAATGATTTATGTTAGTTTATGAAAATTTTATTGTGATTTTTTTTATCGTGTGTGTTTTTGTTAGCGCACCGGGCCTTCAGGTTTAGGGCATCACAAAAAATTATAAAGAAAGTTTTAAAGAGTTAAGAAAGATAAAACTATTTACATGCCCTTCAAAAAATAAGTTGCACACATGTTTCAGAAATGAGTAAACAATCTATAAATTATAAGGAAATTAAATTATTCTAAAACTAGAACTTTCTAGTTTTTATACGGGTTAGTTCAGGTCGGTTTGGGTCAAAGCTTTTAGCCAGTAAGAAAAGATAGGTCTACAACATATATCAACCGAAATAATTTCATTTTGCTATCATAATGGGTCATACGACCAAAATTTGATTTGGGTTGGCCGGTTTGTTCGACCCACACATATTTTTGTGCACCCCTAATACTTCATATAATTCACGTGCGCTAGCTCTGAGATAAAATAGTTGAAGTCGAGCTAGTTGAAGTAAATTATCGCATTATATATGGCATTAAAGTCGTCATTGTCGTCATTGTTGTTATAAATGTAATTTAATATATATTTGAAATTCCTTTGAAGACATGCATACTTAGTTAATTCATTGATATGCCACAAAATTTTGAAATGTTTTTATGATAAATCTAAAAAAATATATGCTAAAGTCTTAGATGGATAGAAACAATTAATCAAGTGTTTAAATGGGGTGAATAAACACGCATAATAAAAAAACTCTTAAACAAAAACATTCATGGAATTTAGGGACCCACAACTTATGAGTTAATTTCATTTTTGATCTCACTGGACACAGCCGAATCAGCAAATGGTCCCAATACTATCGAAAGTGGTCCTTATAAAAATTTCACATCAAATGTAGTCCCGTTCGATTAAAATTCTCATTTTTAGTCCTAATTTTTTAACGGGGCCGTCAAATGAAGACGTAAGCCCTCTAGTGAGTTGCACATCATTCTTAAGGTGCGAAAATGTTACCCTAATTCTATATTTTTTCCTAATTTCATTCTCTCCCCAAAATCAGTTGCTCTAATCCCCAATTCTCCAGATTTCATCCTCAAAATTCATCCTCCAATTCCATTAATTTTTCACGCAATCACAAACACCCATTTCCCCAGTAGAGAGAACATAAAAAAGCTTCAGTCCAACTCTTCAAATTTCACGATGATAAAGCGAAAATCATTATGTGTTGAGACACACCCAAATTACGGGGATTGCAATTTTTGGTACACACTGAGGCTGCAGCATGGAGGTATGACAGTACACAACTCAGGTAAATTCAAGTACATAGGTAGGACAGCTAGTGTTTTTGATTTTATTGATGGGAAAAAATGGGATATAAGCTATCTAAAGAGTTTATGCGAGGATGGGTCTGGGTTATATGGGTAGGAATAATTTATTTTTCTATTATGGAAGAACAACTGCTATCTCTAGAAATTGATGAACATGCTTTATTGATTAAAGAGGCAGCAGCTAAATCTAGAGAATTCACTACATGTTTAGAAGGTGTAAAGAATGTAGTTGATGTTCTATATACTTTGGAAATTTTTGATGGTGTGATTGAGCAGAAGGAAGGGGAAGGCAATGATCGTGTAATTGAGCAGAGGGAAGGGGAAGATATCGAGGGTGTTATTGAATAGAGGGAAGGGGAAGATATGGAGGGTGTTATTGAGCAAAGATAAGGGGAAGGTAATGTCATTGGTGAGCATAGGGAAGATAGTTGTGAAGTTAGATGAAGTAACACAGTAAGCTTTTGAGAACTTTTGAGATCAAGCCATTCAAGTAATGGAACTTTTGAGATAAACTATTCTAGACTTTTGTTTGGGTGGACCGTAAGCTTTTGAGACTTGGATGTTTATGCCTTTTGATGTGTTGAAACTAAATGGTAGCTGTTTATGCTATTGGAAGATATTGAAACTAAATGGTAGCTATTTATGCTATTGGAAGATATTGAAACTAAATGGTAGCTGTTTTGACTTTTGTGTTGAAACTGAATGGCATTGCTCTATTTGAGCATTTTTGTTAGAAAATAGATATGCATTTCATTGATTGAAATAGAGTCGCATTTCATTTCATTACATAATATTTCAGTGCATTGCACCATCAATTATAGAGCTCTACAACTATATTTCAGATTAAGAGAGAGCTACAAACTATTTCAAGAAAATTGACACCAACACAAACAATTGTAGAACACATAGAATCTTCATGGTCTTCTTCATCTTACCAATCTCTTGGCCCAAATTCTTCACTTCTTTCACCATCTTTCTCACTTCTTCAGACAACTTCAATCTTCCTAGGTGGCTGTCAAAGCTACTCTCATCTGAAACATAATCGTTGTTGGTCCCAGCGAGTCGATATCAGTTTAGAGGGGGGGTGAATAAACTGATTAAAAACTTTCACTTCAAATGCGGAATAATAAGGGCCCTTTGACTCGCTTAGAGAAACTTATCTATGCACAAACTGGTTGATCAGTTATGACAGCTTGAGTGCAGATTGTGTGAGCTTGTGTATAGTTCAAAGATATACAATAATCAAAACAATACAGTACACATGTGATTTATAGAGGTTCGAAGTCTCAAACTTCTACGTCCTCTTTTCCTTCCGTAGAAGGGCAACTTCACTATATAACTTGAGTTTCTTTACAAATTACACAATGAAGGACAGTTGGCTAAACCTCAGCGGGTCGACGGCTCACACTTGAAGTTCCTAATTGCTCGCTAGGAAGGTAGGTGCTATTGATGTCTTTACAAGATTTTAGATCTCTTTCGATCTTCAAGAGGTTAGTCTTGAACAAAGGGTATCAACTGATGTGCTCCTTCAATTGAGCTGGGTAGTTGATCATTGTATTGCTGAAACTGAGAAGGCTGCCTTGGCTGGATTGTCAACAGCTGACAGAATATCTTGACTCTTTGAATTCTTCTTCTCAGTTGGACTCTCGCAGTTTTTAACAAATGCTGAACTTGAGCTAAGTGAGAGGAGGAGAAAGAAAGCTCTGCTTGAATATTTCAAGAATGTGTATGCAAAAGTCTTGGAGGCGAAGGGTGTTTAAAATTCTGATTCACTCGTCTTTTATAGAGGAGTGATTTTATGACCGTTGAGTTCCATTGATCGGTGGCTCTATTGGCTCATCAATGGCAGATGGTCTTTATTGATTGCTGGAGCTTTTGGTTGAAGTAGCCGTTGCTTTTCCAATTGATCTCCATTGGATATTTAATTCCATGATCTCCGTTGAAGCATTTAATCATGATTCGCTGGTTGAGCAATAGCTCCAGGGTTCTCTGGCTTCAGTTTTAGGAACTTTGAGTTCCAGTTGACAGTTCTAAACTTGTCTGTTCAGTTCGGCCATTGCTTCAGTTGGCAGTTCTGAACTTGTCTGTTCAGTTCGGCCATTGCTTCAGTTGGCAGTTTTGAGCTTGTCAGCTCAGTTTGGCCATTGCTCCAGTTGGCAGTTTTGAGCTTGTCAGCTCAGTTTGGCCATTACTCCAGTTGGCAGTTTTGAGCTTGTCAGCTCAGTTTGGCCATTGCTCCAGCCGGCGGTTCTGAGCTTATTTCTCCAGTTCGACTGATCTCAAGTTTTTGGCTAGCTTGTTAGTTTGACTGCTTTCTCTTGAGCTTTCTTGTCAGCTTGACTAATCACAAGCTGGCTGACTTCAGTTCTGGCCTTTAGCTGATCTGTCTGTTTACTTCAATTTGGCCATCAGCTGGTTACTTACAGTCTTCAGTTTAAACTGATCTCTTATCAGTTTCTTCAGTCTAGTCGATTCTTTTCTCCCTCAGCTCAGCTGACTTAGCTGTCAGTTTGTTTCGACTGGTTCGACTTTTTGACTCCTCAGTTGAATTGAGTTCTGACTGGATGATGTATCCTTCCAGCTGGTAGGCCATACTCCAGATTGGTTGACTTTGGCTTTAATTGAATTCCTTCTTGATGCTCTGGTTTGGTCAGCTCAGATCTACAACTTGAATTTTAGTCAGTTTTTCATAAATAGTTTTGACATCTCATCAAAACCTAATATAGAGGTTTCTTGATAGTTTTTCCTAACAATCGTCATCCTCCCACATAAAAAAACCACACCCTTTACCATATTGAGAATCTGGGCAGTTGTAGAATGCCTTGCCTCAGCTATGAGGTTGTTTGGAAACCCATCTAAGGGCTTCTCTACCACAGTGACAAGTTAGAAAACCTCTACCAAAATGTTTATTATTTGATGCAACAGACATGATTTTGTGTGTGGATTTTTTGGGATGATTATTTATTTTGATTGTTTGTGGAGAGTGTGTGTGTGTGTGTATATATATATATATATATATATACATACACACATACATACAAATGTTAGGTCAGCTTCTCCACTCAATTTCATTCCAAAAAATATTAAGGTTTCCCTCCAAAGTTGGTTGACTAGTTAATCTAACTGTTTTTAGTTGACTAATAAAAAAAATTGCTATTTTTAACGCGTGAGACCAAAAATGAGAGTAAAAATTAACGGTAAACGGGACAGAAGGACCAATTTTGATGTCTCGAGATCATTTTTGATAGTATTGGGACCATTTGCGGATTCGGGTGTGTCCAGTGTGATCATAAATGAAATTAACTCCACAAACTTATTAGAGTTAGGGCAAGCAGCATAGGCAAAGAGCCAGCAAGCTCACCTTGTCTAAGGGACACAACGGTTTTATCAGAAAGCTTTAGCACTGACATACAAGCTGATAAATGAAGTACAGAGCAAGCACACAAAAAAAACAAAGTAAAGCAGTAAATACATTAAATTATAGAGGTTCAAATCAAATGATTTTAGGTTCTCTCTTTTTCCAAAGGTGGAAGGAAATTCACAATAGTTTCAGAGTTTTATAGTTACAACTCGGATTGCTCAACAAATCAATTGTTGTTATCTACTAACACTTGCAAATATTAGATTTGAATGTTATTGCTGGAGATCTACCACTCTACTTAAAGATTAATAATCTCTTAGCTCACAATTTTTCTCTGATGGGATAAGGTGCTATTGCAACTAAAGTAAAATTTTAAATCTCCTAAGATTTTGGTACAAGGATACAAACTAAAACTCTCTATCTGGAAAGCTAGATGGCTTTGAGAATGATTAAAGGCTCGAGAATGCATTCGTTCATTACTTCACAAATGAGTATGAAGCCTCTTCCTTGTATAGAAAGAGAATTCAAATTATCCGTTGGAGGGACAATTTAAATTCTCGTACTTCGGGAGCCGTTCTTTGTCTTCTTGATGCAACGTATGGAAGGGGTGATTCAAGATCTAATTCCAGTTCTTATCGGTATAGTTATAAGAGTTCAAGACAAGAAGTTCAAGGAAGTTATCAATGCTCTCATTCAAGAAGTGTAGATCCAAGAGTTTTCTAAAAAGTCCATCGCTAGAGATGGACTTGTCGCAACCGATGCATTATGTTAGTTTCATATTTTTAATTAGAAGTAGATACTTTAGAGTTTCTTATTTTAATTAGGAGTCCTATTTTATTTTGGAGTTATTTTTAAAATATTTAAGTATAGACTTAGTTTTTTTTTTAATTTTCTTAGTATAATTATTTCCTTTTTCAGATTTGATTCCTTTTCTTTTTAGTATTATGTTTAGAAAACTTTATCTTGACCATCCCTATATAAAGGGGCTAGGGATGAACAAAATTGATTTTTTTTTTTGAATAAAATTATTTGTGAGTTTATCTTTTTGGAGTTCTTTCTGGATCTAGTGACTGACCATCACGAAATTCAACCGACTTATCAAATGGATCTTCCATACTTGTTTGTGGAGTCTTCTTCATTAATCCAAGGTTTGAGTTTTCAATCATACAAATCCACACATATTCAATTTGACTTCGTTGTAAAGCTTGGTTAAGGATCCCTCCGATTTATCAGACGGATACACCATTCCTTTTGTGGCATCTTCGACAATAATCTAACGTTTGTGTGTTCAATCATAGTTCAAATAGAGATAAATATATCTTCAGTTCAGTTGTGTTATGAGGTTATGATTGCTAATTCCTCCATTTTATCCAACTAAGTTCATGACCCCATTCATGGGTTGATCCATGTCGTCTCAATTGCTGGCGAGGATCGTATCACTTCTTCTCTGAAGCTCTTAAACAGGTCAATCGGTGTGCTCTGATCGGCTCTCCTCTGACGTATTTGTATTCTTCATCCCAAGCCTTCACGCCTTTGTATTCTAACCTTGACTTTTTTGATGTGGGGAATTTCTTTCCCAAAATGGGACCATGTTCTTGATCATTCTCTGAACCTCGTTCTGACTTTTAGGTGAAAGACTTAGGAATCTTCCCATTTGTCTTCTACACCTGTCAGAACAGACACAAAACTTTAGCACTCACATACACGCCTTGAGCTGATTCTCTTGCTCTGACCTCCTCAGATGGTCAGGTTTTCTAGGATCAGCTCCGCCGATTCATCTCCTCTGACTTCCTCAATTGGTTGGGTCTTTAGTTGGGCTGAATCCATCATCATCATCTTTAGTTGGAACTTTCCCCTATCTTACTGCTTGATTAGTTCCCTGAGATCTATGGCTCTTGCAAGACAGCTAAATTAATTTTGACACCAATCAAAACGTTTAATAATAATTTTCCCAACAGACTTGCGTATCCTTTTTAAGTTTATGACTTGTTTGTCCTATCGGGGACTTTAGTATTTTTTGATGTTGGTAAAATCTTTATTGCTGTCGATCAACATATATTATATGAACTAAAATATTTAAATGTCTTAGGAATAATTGAAATTGTTTTGGGTCCACATATGTCATGTCATAATTCAATCAAGTTAGTTAAAATTAAGTATCCGAGTTAACTCAAATTAAACTCTAACAAAATATAACAAAAATACTTTATTTTAATTAAATTAATAATATATGGACCCGATTTTAATCAAATCAAATTAAATGCACAGGCCAAATCTAGAAAAATTTATAAGTACACCTAACCAAAACAGCTTTATTCCAATATTCTATATAAACTTATGAACTAAACACTCAACAAAGGCAACCTTATTTATATAAGAATCTTCAATTTACACGTGCTTAATCAGTTTATTCCTGGTTTCCTATATGAGATTTGATTCGACGTAGGAACCTAAAAAATTCTGCAGGGAAAAATTAAGTGATATATATCATTGTGAACCTAATTTTATTCTAGAAAAGATTCCTTAGAATGTTCATCATATCTTATCTATTATTTTCATAAATAAACTTGAATTAGATTCCACTATCAAGATGATTATTCTATCCCCTAATATTTATTAATCATCCCAGCAATAAAGAGGACTTATAAATAAACAGAAGTTATCCAGTAGAACCTTTTGACTTATTTATACTTGATCATTGATTTAGATATCTGATTAATCGATTAACTCAGCACCTATCCATACCATATGATACGGATTGTCACTCGGAATTTAGAAAAATTAAAATAACTTATTTTAATCTGTTACATTTAATTAATTTATGAATCAATTAGTCTGATTCAGCTAGTGTTAGAATAATGATCACATCTTTCACAATACAATTCTAAAAAATCAAATGCCCATATTTAATTTTAAAGGGTGGTGACAATTCAATAATATTTGATAAGTTTTTTGGACGAGGGCATTAACATAATTCGATAGTTCTTATAAAAAATACGAAGTATTTGATAACATAATCATCATGCTAGCGAAGCATTATCATGATGCTAACAGAAGTTTTCTCATATGAATAACAAAAAATTACATTAACAAATATAATGATAAATCTAATTGTATTGAATAAATCATAATTGGATGGAAAAAATCCTAATTGGATGAAAAAATCATAATCGGATAGAATAAACCATAACTATAAATGCGATGGAATAAACAATAATAACAATATACATGTACTGCGTTAGCATTATGATATTGCTTCATCAACACTAATGATATGCTATATTATGATTAGTACCATAATCACTATTAGTATCAAAATCACTATTAGCAGTACAAAAAATTATATTATGATTAGTCTAAAATCTACTTCTTCTCATAGTTCCTAGAATCATGACTACATTTCCAATTGAACTTTCAGTGAATCCTAAAATGTTTCGTCTTGCGTTCAGCGACCATCTCTCTTCTTATTTTTAGACGACTTTCACTACTTTTAGTCTTGATTACATCTGGGGAAGCATCTCAACTTCTCATGATTGTGCTTTCCAGTTAAAGTGTAACAGCCCGGTCCCGTGATAGGGGTTTATGAATGGGGACAGGGTGTTATTAAAGGGTTAATGAGGTAAAATAGAAGATTAACAGGATGATTTGACAGTCGAGATATGCCTTTGGGGATTAGATGGGGATACTCATGTTTACTGTTACTAGACAGTAAATAAATCGGATAGACGGATACCAATCAGCTTGGATGACGATAGTTAATAATACATGCAAGTACATTGATTGGACAAAAGGAAATCGTACTTAGGTAATAGAATAGAACTTAGTATGCATCTTGTACTCAAAATAATCATGTCTGGGAGATTATTCATATAGTATTGATAATCATAATAAGACTTAAAACGGAATTAGAAAGAGTGTATCAGAGCAGCAGATCACATAGTGGGATTTCAAGGAAATATTAAATAATAGCAAAACAGTCTTGGCAGCCAACCCACATCCACAGCCACCAACATCCTCAGCATCTCAACCTGAAAACATTTGAAAAAGAGGGGGGCATGAGCACTAATGTACTCAGTGGGTTTAATAAAACACTTTAACAAACTTCAAGATATCCAACAATCAACTGACGGTATACGGAGAGCAAAACGCTAAAGCCCTCTCCATAACTGTAAAAGCTTTTCTTTTCTTTTGGGCCCATCTTAGCTCAAACCTGACGTCAACTGTACCCTTAGGCATGCCATAGGATAGAAGAGGGGTTACCTCAAATATCCAAATGAGTTCGCAAGGGATAAACCCAGCAGTGAATCCCTTAGTAGATCCTAGCTCAATTCCTGCTTAAGTGAAAAGCTAAGTTCTTTCTTTTCTTATCCTTGCTAGCAATACCAAGCTTAGATCAATGTCTAAGGCTAATCCTTTACTACTACCTGATCTCGGCCTTCAAAGGGTTTAACACTACCCTAACAAGGCAAACCTGAATTCTTAACTTTGCGAGCTTAACAAGCATAAACATTATGGTATAGGAAAAGAACGTAAACAAATATGTTTTGGCGCTAAACATAAATCTAAACATTTCATGCCAAGCATCAACAATACTGTAGTAGCTCTATTATTTCTAAACATGCTTTAGAGCTCAAGTAAAACATAATGTCTTCCTTTCTTCCTTCCTTGTACAGAGATCAAACAGACTGAGCAAAAATACTTTATTGGATATCTCATTTGCCCTAACATGCTTCTAGAGCTTATTAGCTCAAACTTTAGATGAGTATAGATTTACCCACCTTGATTACGGAACGGAAGACGAGGCAACGAGCTGGTGGTTTTCCTTAGTATTCCTCCGAGGCTCGATTCCTCCTACAAGAGTCGAATCGTCGACTTAGAAGCTTTCTTCGAAGATTTCTAATAACATGATATTAAGTAACACCCAACTAATATTCCCTTAGCTAGGACTTAGCATGGATAGCACGACATTGACTGAATAAGGGAATCAAGAATGATTTAATTTATTTAAGAAACTTCTTAACTCGATTTCTAAATTTTAGACGGAAAATAACTCGAATATCTTATTTGAAATAATTTGAAATCAACTAGGATACCTTACTATAACTTAAACTGGATATGGCTTGAGAGTATCATAATTTTAAAGACTCGAAAAGATCGAGAAGAAGGGGTACGGGAATAGACGGAAAGGATGGAAAACAAAACAACACGGAAAGGGAAAGGGGGCGCCGCGGGGCTACCTTGCCCCGGCAGGCCACCCGCCGCCGCGGGGCCTCCAGCCCCGGCGGGCTCGGCGCGACCATGGGGGGTGTGGCGCGGCGGCGCTCACCCCCCCCCCCCCCCGCGGGGCTCTCTCTCTCCTTTCTCTCTCTCATCATCTGGGTTCCTTTTTCAACGTGTTCTTCAACTGTTCTTCGTGTTCATTAATTTCTTCGACGAACACGAAGAACAATCAACTCATATTTTTTTATAAAACAACGTACATGAATTTAACATGCCATAATATACTTTTATCTTAAAAATAATTTTGGCATTACAATGGTATAAACACGAGAATCCTCCGAAATAAATAAATATGACTTGAACGGATTTTAATGGAATAATGGAGTTAATCTTCTAGAATAATAATAACGGAAATAAAACGAGTAATATAACGTAAGCATTATTATTTTGGAACTTCAATATGAATCGAAATACTACTTTAGACGAACAATAATGAAGAACGTGAAGAACATAAAGAACGGAAAGTAAGTGCGGAATTTAAAAGATGGAAAAGAAATAGGATCGAGATCGACAAACAAGAATGGACGGGGTTAGGTGCGTCGAAGGAATGTGGCTAGCTCAGCGTCTCGTCGAGTCGCAACAGCGGCAGAGCCGCCTGCTACGATTTCAACGGCGCCCCTAGCACATTCCCTCCCCGCATCCCTTCCACGCCACTCCACTCGTCGTCTTGAAGAACACTCACGAAGAACGATTTTTACTTCAACAGAACCTTCTCGGCTTTCAAAGCTTTTTACCCTCTCGATTTAGAAGTGAAGTGGATGTGAAATGAGCAAGAATTACTAAAGGGGTGGTCTCCTATGCTTAGGAAAAGATTTGGCTTCCCTTGGAAGCCATTGCTGTGCAAGAATACTGCAAAAGTTACCCCGGGTTCGGTTAAAAGCTGCTTTACTCGATGTCGAGGTCCAAATGACTTCAGACATGAAATTTAAAAATACCAGGAGACTCATTGGCTTGAATACTAGTGAACCAACTTATTTCGTGAAGAAGACGGGGTCGTCTGAAGAGAGACGAGCAAAGATTCCCTTTTTGGAATTTACTTTTACTATTCACTCAGACTGACAGATTTGGCTCCCGAGCGTTCGATTAACCTCAGAATGTCAATCCGTGAACGCCAACGGAATCCTTGAGTCATTTCCCATAAGAGGGGCCTGATAGAGCTGGACTTGGATTAACGAGGAGGATTTCGTAAATTTCTCAAAACACGAACGCACGCAAAAGATACTATTCATTCTTCTTTAAAATGCGATTTTCATCACCGGGAACTCAAAAGACTTTAGAATTAAAATCCGAAAATACCGGCACACTCCTTGACTTAAAACCTTTCTAACGAGACCACAGATGGTCATAAAATAGTTAAAATCACATTTCTCGAAAAAACGATTTCTATGAAAACTGACTCCAAAAGTCGTGACTGACATCCAATCTTAACTAACCTTAATTAAATTCCTTCTTTAGCTAATTAATTATTATTAACATTTCTCTAAACCTTATTCAGAAATCTAGGGTATTACATCCTACCCCCCTTAAAGAAATTTCGTCCCGAAATTTACTAACCATGGTAAGCGATATCAGGGTACTTCTTGAGCAGTTCGGACTCAAGCTCCCAAGTTGCTTCCTTTGAACCATGGTGGTTCCAGATTACTTTCACAAGATAGATCTCCTTATTTCTCAGCTTCTGAATTTTTCGATCCACGATGGCTTGAGGCTTTTCTTCATAGGCTAAGTCCTCATTCAGGACTATCTCTTCCTTGCTAATCACGTGTTTTAGATCAAACACGTATTTCCGTAGCATTGAGACATGAAAGACATCATGCACGTTACTCAGGTTGGGTGGTAAGGCCAACCTGTAGGCTACTTCATTCACCTTTTCTAAGATCTCAAAAGGTCCGATAAATCTGGGCCTTAGTTTGCTTCGTTTGCCAAAACGAATTATTCCTTTCGATGGAGACACCTTCAAAAACACCTTATCTCCAACGTCGAAGCTGAGATTCGTCCTCCTCTCATCTGCATATGCCTTCTGTCTATCCTGAGCTTCCTTGATGCGTCGACGAATGAGCTTGATCTTTTGGACAGCTTCCTGGACCATCTCGGGTCCAAGTATCCTTCTTTCCCCAACCTCGTCCCAATACAGGGGCGATCTACACTTCTTTCCGTAAAGGGCTTCATAAGGGGCCATGCCAATTGATGATTGGTAGCTGTTGTTGTAGGAAAATTCTACCAATGGAAACAACTCTTCCCAATTGCCTCCTTGATCGATGACGACTCCTCTAAGCATGTCCTTCAGAATCTGGATAGTCCTTTCGGACTGACCATCCGTTTGAGGATGGAATGCCGTGCTGAAATTGAGCTTTGATCCCATTACATTTTGTAGGCTCCTCCAGAATCTTGATGTAAATCTTGAATCACGGTCCGATGTAATCGAGACCAGCACTCCGTGCAGGCGCACAACTTCCTTAACATACAACTGGGCTAATTGATCTAGCCCGTTTGTCATCTTAACAGCAACAAAATGTGCTGATTTAGATAATCGATCAATGATTACCCAAATAGCGGTATTTCCCCGCTTGGACTTTGGCAAACCTACAACAAAGTCCATATTGATATGATCCCACTTCCATTCGGGAATTTCTAGGGATTGAAGCAATCCAGAAGGTTTTTGATGCAAAGCTTTCACTTGTTGACAACTTAGACACCTTTCCACTAAGGCGGCTATTTCCCTTTTCATGTTGTTCCACCAGAAATTTCTTTTGAGGTCTTGGTACATCTTGGTGCTTCCGGGATGTGCTGTATATGGTGTGTCATGTGCTTCGCACATGATTTCCTCCTTTAGTTCTTCCTTGCTAGGCACACAAAGCCTTCCTTTGAATAAGAGCGCGTTGTCGGCGGTTTCTGCAAATTCTTGAGAGTTATCAGTTCGCGCTTCAGCCCTTTTCTTTTCAAGAAACTTGTCTCCTCTCTGGGCTTCAATTATCCTTTGCCTTAGGTCAGGTTGAGCGACTGTCGCAGCAATTTGAGCTTGAATGGTCACGGGTGGTGTTAGCACCTCGATTCTTAACTTCTCGAACTCCTTGCGTAGATCTTCCTGAACTGAAATGAGTCCTAACTCTACCTTCTCTTTTCTACTTAGGGCATCTGCTACCACATTTGCTTTCCCTGGGTGGTAGTGGATCGTACAGTCATAATCTTTTATGAGTTCTAGCCATCTTCTTTGCCTCATGTTAAGATCCTTTTGCTCGAAGAAATACTTTAAGCTCTTGTGATCTGAGAAGATCTCACACTTGGCTCCGTAGAGGTAGTGTCTCCAAATCTTTAGTGCATGAACGACAGCTGCTAGCTCCAAGTCGTGCGTCGGGTAGTTCTGTTCGTGATTCTTAAGCTGTCTGGAAGCATAAGCAATCACTTTTCCTCTCTGCATTAGTACGCATCCTAATCCTTTCCTCGATGCATCTACGTACATTATGAAATCTTCATTCCCTTCCGGAATGGCTAATACAGGGGCTGTGGTTAGCATCTTCTTCAAAGTTTGAAAACTTTCCTCACACTCAGGCGTCCATTTGAACTTGGAGTCCTTCTTAAGCAACCGCGTCATAGGTTTGGATATAGTTGAGAATCCTTTAATGAATCTGCGATAGTATCCAGTGAGTCCTAGAAAACTTCTTATCTCGTTCACGCTTCTGGGAGATTTTCAGTTACTTACAGCTTCGATCTTGGCTGGATCTACCTTGATTCCTTCTACCGAAACTATATGACCTAAAAACATAACTTCCTTGAGCCAAACTCACACTTGCTGAACTTAGCATAAAGTCTTTCTCTTCTTAATGTCTCCAGCACCACTCTTAGGTGCTCTTGATGTTCTTCTTCATCCTTGGAATAGATGAGGATATCATCTATGAAAACTAGAACAAACTTATCTAGATACGGGTGAAAAACTCGGTTCATTAAATCCATGAACACCGCTGGAGCGTTGGTCAATCCGAATGGCATTACTACAAACTCGTAATGCCCATAGCGAGTTCTAAAAGCGGTCTTAGGGATATCCTCCTTTCGGATCTTCAACTGATGGTACCCAGATCTTAAGTCTATCTTGGAGAAGACACTTGCTCCCTTGAGCTGATCGAAGAGATCATCTATTCTTGGGAGAGGGTATCGATTCTTGATGGTTAGCTTATTGAGCTCCCTATAGTCGATGCACATTCTCAATGTACCATCCTTCTTCTTTACAGATAAGATTGGAGCTCCCCAAGGCGACACACTAGGTTGGATAAAACCTAGGTCTAGCAATTCTTGTAGTTGTACCTTGAGTTCTTGCAACTCCTTAGGCACCATTCTGTAGGGGGCTTTCGAAACTGGAGCGGCTCCTGGTTCCAACTTGATAGGGAATTCTACCTCCCTATCCGGAGGCAGTCCTGGTAGCTCCTTTGGGAACACGTCGGGATATTCCCTTACGACTGGAACGTCCTCGATGGAAAGCTCTCCTTCCTCCTTCCTTATTAGGCTAACCAAAAAGGCTTGGCAATTCTTCTTCCTTATCATTTTAGTAGCCTTCAGGGCGGATATCACTGGGATTTTGGTTCCCAGCCTTGATCCGTAGATTTTCACCGGATGGTCGAAACACTACTTCTCTCTCAGGGCAGCTTATGGAAGCATAAGCTGAGGCTAACCAATCCATTCCTATGATTATGTCGAAGTCCTGAATCTTTATCACATAAAGATTTGTCTTAAAGCTTTCCCCTTCTATGTTCAATTCTAGGTTAGAGCAGATCTTCCTAGACATCATTTTCTTTCCAGAGGGAATACTTATCTCAAGAGCATTCTCAGCATTCTCGGGTTTTATCTTTAGTTTCTTACAAACAGACTCAGCTATAAACAAATGCGATGCTCCAGTATCAAAGAGAGCTAAAACTGGCGTCTCGAGGAGGGTAATCATACCTGCTAGATTACCTGGGGCCTTAGCAGCTTGCGGCTGATTGAGAGCATAAGTACGAGCTGGCTGAGGCGGCTTCTATGCTTGGTTGGACCTTTGATCTCGTCCTTGGCTCGGTCTCAGGTTCATCCCCGGCCTTTGACCCTGAGGTCCTCCTTGCTGCAGTCATGGCTGGTTTCCAGGAAGTTGCTGAAGTGGTTGCGGGTACAGGGGTTGTTGTGGTGTTTGAGATCGTCTGTTGTTTCCTTTAGGACACTCTCTCTTGAAGTGCCCCTCTTCACCACAGTTGTAGCACCCAGTTAAATTTGCTCGGCAGACTCCAGGATGCATTCTACCGCACTTTTGACATGGCCTAAAGCTAGGGGTATTGCCAGGCTGACTTCGAGGCACCCCCGACTCTCGGCTTTGCCAGTGGGGTTTCTTTCCTCTGTCATCTCTTCTTCCTCCTTCCCACTTTATTTTTCCCGTTGGATCACTAGATGACTGAGAGGGTTGAATTTTCTCTCGGGGGAGGATGGCCTCTATGCTCAATGCTTTGGCTAAGGTTCGAGCATAGGACATGTCTTCTTGCCCAGCGAGGGCTATGCCAATTTCGGATCTGAGTCCTTTCTTGAACTTGCGTGCTTTCTTCCTGTCTGTGTCCACTAGATGTGGAGCATGCCTTGACAATTGGTTGAATTCTCTATCGTATTCTGACACTATCTTGTTTCCTTGCCTTAGATTCCAGAACTCCATCTCTTTTGCCTCTCGGTAACAATCCGGGATGTACTTCTGATACAGATCATGCTTGAAATCTTCCCTACTATAGTCTTCCCATTGCTCTGGGGTTATGGTTCTTCGAACGGATTCCCACCAGTAGTACGCATCCTCAGTTAGCATGAAAAGAGCACAACTTAGTTTCTCTCCTTTAGAGCAAGCTATGAAATTGAAGATTCGTTCTAAGGAGCGAATCCATTTTTCGGCATCCATTGGATCTCCTAAACCATTAAATGATGGAGGGTTGTGTTTGAGAAACACACTTTCAGCTTTTGGACCAAGGTTTGGGGCTTGCTCAGGTTCGTTCTCATCCTCATTTTCGGCTTGACGTCTTCGAGGCGGCATCCTAAAGAACTAGATATTAGCGAGGTTTGATTAAACTTACACAAGCAGAAATGCCTTTTAATAGGGTCTTTTAATTTGCGCAAGGTAAATCAAACAAAACGAGAATGTAGACGTCATTCAAGCATGATGGGAAAATTGCCTCATTTAGAGGACTTTGGCATCGATATGATAAGTTATGGGTTACAACCGGGATAGGGCAGTCTCTTGGAAAATTCACTGCCACTATTTGAGTTTTAGGGAATCTAAAGCATCAATTACATATTTAGAGTCTTAGTTAGAGCGGATATTAGATAACATACAGATAGATGGATTAGACAACTAGGTGTTCTAACAGCAACACCTCCTACACCTCCTACTATGGCTTAATTGTAGGCTGGAGCCTTTCCTTTCCCCTTGCACGGTGACCCTAATTCCTCCTCGCCTCCTTCTTTTGGGTCTTCCTCTTCTTCCTCATCTTCAACTGTCTCCGGGATGCTGAATTTGAACGTTCTCATGTGAACATTCCCCTCGGGGTACTGATGGGACATACATTGCCCCAACCTCTGAGAAGCGTATGCAGGGGTCCATTGGTTCATTTGAGGAGTGCAAGAAAATAGGGACTCGGTGTGGTTCACGACCCGGACATTTGAGGGTCCAGCTCCTGAGGTTCCTTCCTGTTGAGGAGGGGGTGCTTGGAATCCAGGGGGACTATTGAGAGTTGCCTGCTGCAGTTCTAGTTCTACCACGAGAGAAGGGTTTTGTTCGGTCACTTACTGCTCGGATAAGGCTTACACGTGGCCATACTTCATCACCCAATGAGCCATCAAGGCTGAGGAGAATTCCGTCAGATTCCCGATTTCAGCATATGTTATGGGATCACGGGTGATAGTGTCTTGCAAGATGCGGTACATTGTAGGCCTCCAAGCGGGAGGTGCGTGCTCGCACATGCGAATGCAGGTCTCCAAGTCAGATACGCTCCCAGGCTCTCCTCCGTAGCCATTAGCCCAGGCCCACCTCTCTAGGTATCTTGCCATGAAGGACAACAATTTCTCATTACCGTCCCAAGTTTCTCGTCTGAACCTTTCAACTCTTTCTTGAACCGGGCGAAAAAGAGGCACGCTCTTCCTAGCAGTCATACGGCGCTTAACCATCTAGAAGAGAATAGTTTAATTAGTCTAGATTATAAAAGGGAGACCTAAGGTTCTTCTGAGATAATACTATCGTCTAGATTTCATCTTGCATGCATAGTTCCTTTTAAAGCAGTTGATGTTTTGATAAGAAAAATTTCGATGCCCATGGTTTTTAACGTATAAGTTTACCTTTTTGTTGAGTCAAAATTTTTTTGAGTACAAATGTAAACCTTTTGGGATCGAGAAATCTTTCACAAACTTTTCATTCTCAGAGATCGTCTTACCCGAACACCTTTTACTTGGAATTTCATTCTCATGGTTTTTCTCTTATCCATAAAACAGGTATGCTTGCTCAAATCTTTCCCTTTCCTGTATTCCAAAAATCAAAATCCAAATCCAGAATTTCTATACTATCATACCTTGATTTTTTTTTTGTTGAAGATACGAGGGTGATGACGAGCTGTGGGTTGCTGCTTTCACTTATCAAAGAACAACTTATGCATACATATATACTTAACTCAATTCAAACAAAGACAGGCCTACAGTTTTGCAAACCTGTCTCTAATACCAACTGTAACAGCCCGATCCCGTGATAGGGGTTTATGAATAGGGACAGGGTGTTATTAAAGGGTTAATGAGGTAAAATGGAAGATTAACAAGATGATTTGACAGTCGAGATATGCCTTTGGGGACTCGATGGGGATACTCATGTTTACTGTTACTAGATGGTAAATAAATCAGCTTGGATGACGATAGTTAATAATACATGCAAGTACATTGATTGGACAAAAGAAAATCGTACTTAGGTAATAGAATAGAACTTAGTATGCATCTTGTACCCAAATAATCATGTCTGGGAGATTATTCATATAGTATTGATAATCATAATAAGACTTAAAACGGAATTAGAAAGAGTGTATCAGAGCAGCAGATCACATAGTGGGATTTCAAGGAAATATTAAATAATAGCAAAACAGTCTTGGCAGCCAACCCACATCCACAGCCACCAACATCTCAGCATCTCAACCTGAAAACATTTGAAAAAGAGGGGGGCATGAGCACTAATGTACTCAGTGGGTTTAATAAAACACTTTAACAAACTTCAAGATATCCAACAATCAACTGACGGTATACGGAGAGCAAAATGCAAAAGCCCTCTCCATAACCGTAAAAGCTTTTCTTTTCTTTTGGGCCCATCTTGGCTCAAACATGACGTCAACTGTACCCTTAGGCATGCCATAGGATAGAAGAGGGGTTACCTTAAATATCCAAACGAGTTCGCAAGGGATAAACCCAGCAGTGACTCCCTTAATAGATCCGAGCTCAATTCCTTCTTAAGTGAAAAGCTAAGTTCTTTCTTTTCTTATCCTTGCTAGCAATACCAAGCTTAGATCAATGTCTAAGGCTAATCCTTTACTACTACCTGATCTCGGCCTTCAAAGGGTTTAACACTACCCTAACAAGGCAAACCTGAATTCTTAACTTTGCGAGCTTAACAAGCATAAACATTATGTTTTGGCGCTAAACATAAATCTAAACATTTCATGCCAAGCATCAACAATACTGTAGTAGCTCTATTATTTCTAAACATGCTTTAGAGCTCAAGTAAAACATAATGTCTTCCTTTCTTCCTTCCTTGTACAGAGATCAAACAGGCTGAGCAAAAATACTTTATTGGATATCTCATTTGCCCTAACATGCTTCTAGAGCTTATTAGCTCAAACTTTAGATGAGTATAGATTTACCCACCTCGATTACGGAACGGAAGACGAGGCAACGAGCTGTGGTTTTCCTTAGTATTCCTTCGAGGCTCGATTCCTCCTACAAAAGTCGAATCGTCGACTTAGAAACTTTCTCCGAAGATTTCTAATAACATGATATTAAGTAACACCCAACTAATATTCCCTTAGCTAGGACTTAGTACGGATAGCACGACTTTGACTTAATAAGGGAATCGAGAATGATTTAATTTATTTAAGAAACTTCTTAACTCGATTTCTAAATTTTAGACGGAAAATAACTCGAATATCTTATTTGAAATAATTTGAAATCAACTCGGATACCTTACTATAACTTAAACTGGATATGGCTTGAGAGTATCATAATTTTAAAGACTCGAAAAGATCGGGAAGAAGGGGTACGAAAATAGCCGGAATGGACGGAAAAGAAAACAACACGGAAAGGGAAGGGGGGCGCCGCCGGTGGGCCACCCGCCGCCGCGGGGCCTCTAGCCCCGGTGGGTTGCCCTGCCCCCGGCGGGCTCGGCGCGGCCGTGGGGGGTGTGGCGCGGCGGCGCTCACCCCCCCCACCCCCGCGGGGCTCTCTCTCTCATTTCTCTCTCTCATCATCTGGGTTCCTTTTTCAACGTGTTCTTCAACTGTTCTTCGTGTTCGTTGATTTCTTCGACGAACACGAAGAACAATCAACCCAGATTTTTTTATAAAACAATGTACATGAATTTAACATGCCATAATATGCTTTTATCTTAAAAATAATTTTGGCATTACAACGGTATAAACACGAGAATCCTCCGAAATAAATAAATATGACTTGAACAGATTTTAATGGAATAACGGAGTTAATCTTCAAGAATAATAATAACGAAAATAAAATGAGTAATATAACGTAAGCGTTATTATTTTGGAACTTCAATATGAATCGAAATACTACTTTAGACGAACAATAATGAAGAACGCGAAGAACATAAAGAACGGAAAGTAAGTGCTGAATTTAAAAGATGGAAAAGAAATAGGATCGAGATCGACGAACAAGAATGGACGGGGTTAGGTGCGTCGAAGGAATGTGGCTAGCTCGGCGTCTCGTCGAGTTGCAACGGTGGCAGAGCCGCTGCTACGATTTCAACAGCGCCCCTAGCACATTCCCTCCACGCATCCCTTCCACGCTACTCCGCTCGTTGTCTTGAAGAACACTCACGAAGAACGATTTTTACTTCAACAGAACCTTCTCGGCTTTCAAAGCTTTTCACCCTCTCGATTTAGAAGTGAAGTGGATGTGAAATGAGCAAGAATTACTAAAGGGGTGGTCCCCTATATATAGGAAAAGATTTGGCTTCCCTTGGAAGCCATTGCTGTGCAGGAATACTGCAAAAGTTACCCCGGGTTCGGTTAAAAGCTGCTTTACTCGATGTCGAGGTCCAAATGACTTCAGACACGAAATCTAAAAATACCGGGAGACTCGTTGGATCGAATACTAGTGAAACAACTTGTTTCGTGAAGAAGGCGGGGTCGTCTGAAGAGAGACGAGCAAAGATTCCCTTTTTGGAATTTACTTTTACTATTCACTCAGACTGACAGATTTGGCTCTCGAGCGTTCGATTTACCTCAGAATGCCAATCCGTGAACGCCAATGGAATCCTTGAGTCATTTCCCATAAGAGGGGCCTGATAGAGCTGGACTTGGATTAACGAGGAGGATTTCGTAAATTTCTCAAAACACGAACGCACGCAAAAGATACTATTCATTCTTCTTTAAAATGCGATTTTCATCACCGGGAACTCAAAAGACTTCAGAATTAAAATCCGAAAATATCGGCACACTCCTTGAGTTAAAACCTTTCTAACGAGACCACAGATGGTCATAAAATAGTTAAAATCACATTTCTCGAAAAAATGATTTCTATGAAAACTAACTCTAAAAGTCGTGACTGACATCCAATCTTAACTAACCTTAATTAAATTCCTTCTTTAGCTAATTAATTATTATTAACATTTCTCTAAACCTTATTCAGAAATCTGGGGTATTACAAAAAGGTGCAAAAAATCCGTCAATATAAAAAAATACACATTTCTATTATTACAATGTTCTTTTTTTATCATAACTGAGCAAGAGAGCAATCCTAATAAAACACATCTACAATGTTAAATATGATTGTAAGCAATGCTCAAAATAATATTTAGTACAAATGAATAGATAAATAATGCTAACATTGTCACCTATCAATATTAAAAAATTAATGCTAACAAAATCAATAATAGTGCTAAAAAATAAACCAACGACCAATGGTAAAACTGTAGAACGGAACTACTAAAATAACAGAACACATCTAAATAATAGACTAACATGTTAGTTATATATGTTACATCAAATAACACAATATCATCAAATAATGAAAAGTTCTTGTTGGAAAATTTGATGTAATAAATTGAATCGTAACTCATTTTATCCAATTTTCGATGATCGGGTTATTTAATTTTGGAGGATTTAAATAGAGTAAATTTGATCTATGCTTGTAGTAGATAATCGTAGTATTTTTATTTTCTCAAATTCAATTTTTGGTGAGTGAGAAATAAATAGTTGAGATCGGACACATGATTGGGCATTTATGATGTGTGAAAAATGTTTAAAGCACATTTAATTATCCCATATTGATTTCTTAACTTAGTTAAGAGGTGTATTTAAGTGTATTAACACTTAAGTGTAATATCTAAGTGCACAAGGATGTGGGCCATGAGTCCTCACGCGCCCGTCTCGTCCTCGGACTTGAATCTTGGTAATTGAACTTTGGGTGGACTTTGGGTGTACGTGGGCTTCCGGGACCTAGCCGTTACAGTTTTACGGTTTAGAAACGAATGGGTTGTGGAGCAGGTCGGCAGTGATTCTACGGGTCGGTTGCTCGATCTGCGGATCACGGGTGCACTTAATGGTGCACGTCCAATTTGATTTGTATAACTCCCACCTGGAGCTGGTGGGGATTTAAGTGGCTTGAAGTGTGTAACCGATTGTAACTCCTGAGGGAGTCAAAGATCTGCAGTTGCCTTGGAGACCTATCGGGATCTGCAAAAGCTGGATGTTGTAACTCCTTAAGGGGATTCATGATAGATTTGTAACCCCTGGAGGTTACACCACCTAGTTTGAATGCACTCAAACTCTAGCTGGGATGGGTTTTGGAGCGGGTCGGTAGTGGTTCTACGGATTGATCGCTTGATCCGCACGTCGTGGGTGCACTTGATCGTGCACGTCCAGTTTGATTTGTTAACTCCTATCTGGAGCTCGTGGGGAGTTAAGTGGCTTGAATTGTGTAACCGATTGTAACTCCTGAGGGAGTCAAAGGTCTGCAGCTGTCTTGGACATGTGTCGGAATCTGTGAGGACACAGGACACCTGTCGGGATGTGCAGAAGCTGGAGGCTGTAACTCCTGAAGGGGCTTGATGACAGAGCTAACCCCTGGAGGTTACACCACCTGATTTGAATGCCCTTACACCCTAGCTGTGATGGGTTGTGGAGCGGGTCGGTAGCAGTTCTACGGGTCAGTCACTCAATCCGCAGATCGTGGGTACACTTGATCGTGCACGTCCAGTTTGATTTGTTAACTCCTACCTGGAGCTGGTGGGGAGTTAAGTGACTTGAAGTGTGTAACCGATTGTAACTCATGAGGGAGTCAAAGGTCTGCAGCTGCCTTGGACATGTGTCGAAATCCGTAAGGACACAGGACACCTGCCGGGATCTGCAGAAGCTGGAGGCTGTAACTCCTAAAGGGGCTTGTTGACAGAGCTTTAACCCTTGAAGGTTACACTACCTGGTTTGAATGCCCTCAAACACTAGTTGTCCCCTAAAGTGGAAGCATACCTATAAATAGGACATTTCAGCATGCAAACTATGCTACATTCTACACAATATCATATCATCTTGCACTGCATAAGTTCATTCGTGTCTCTACTCCCAGTTCTCAACATTTGCTAGTTCGCCGGAATTGTGGTGCTACTGCAGGAAGGACAAAAGTCATTTCATCTTTGAGAGACAACACACCTAACCATGAGCACTAGTCGGGACGTATTTATTTTGCAGAGAGAGGTCCCCTCAATTTGGCTTTCCGGAATCTGCATCTGACTTCTAGTTTGTTTACGTTTTTCATTACAGTTTATTATATCACTTCTTATTCTACTCTTTCTTTGTCTCTTGTACTTCAGATTGTAACAATTTCAGAAGCTGTAATTGTGTTTCTAACAGTTCCTTCTTGAGATAGAGCTTAAAGCAAACATTTCAACTAATCATTCTTGTTAATTTCATAATTAAATATGAAAGTAAAGAAGAGTTCAAGCCTTTTACCCATTTTATCCAATATCATTTGGGCGTCAATGGCAACAACATAGGCTTTAAGATCCTAATTAAAGGTTTTGAAATCAACTACTGTACACCCTATATTGGAATATCCACCAATAACTTTTTTAAATAATCTAAAGGTCTTCAAAGGTTTTTTGCCCTTGCACACTATAGAATAAAATTTTGGTGTGAAGGATCTAAATTCCTATTTAGATTTATAAACTCCTTATATGTGTCCAAAATATTGCAAATGTCTTTATTTAATCAATCCAATACTGTAGCCATTAGAACCAACATATTTCAACTATATCCTAGTGACGTGCGGTCGTTCCGCAGTCAGACTAAATTTCTTCTGAATTTATCCTTGTGCCCACAACGGGCGTAGCTAGCAATGCGAATAAGGAGTCGTACCCAAGAGGAGCTGTGAATTCTATCTTCCAATGCCATTAGCTTAAAAGACTGTAAAGTAAATCTTGCAAAAATAGAAATAACAAGTAGACAAAGAAAAATAAAGAAATTGATTAGTAGTAAAGTATTCTGGATTAGAACTTCGAATCAAACTTAACAAATATTTTTCCGATCATGGGCACACCGATTTCTTATGTGAATTAAATCAACCAGTTAAAAACACCTAAATTTCTTCATTTGTGCCCAATCCATCAATTCAGATTAGATCAGAGGTGATTTCTCGTCCCCTAACCCCTAACTTGTTATCTAACCTCGATTTCTCATTTGATTGTAAGCAACAAGCAACTTTATGCCCTAGACGGACCTAGATCTATTGCAGGCACTGATTTCTCATGTGCCCACAATACCCCGTGATGTACCTTGTCCCTTTATGATCAATACACATTTATGATTCATTGGCCATGTATAAATTTAACGTGACTAATTTCAATTAACGAGTGATCAACCACATTAATTAGCTTAACACATGTTAGGAAAAACTATCAAGGAACCCCTAGATTAGGTTTTGATGAGATGTCAAAATTAGTTATGAAAAAACTGACTGAAATTCAAGTTGCAGTTTGGAGCTGACCAGTCCAGGGCATCAAAAAGGAACTCAAGTAGAGTCAAAGTCAACCAATCTGAAGAATGACCTGCAAACTGGAGGATACGTCATCCAGTCAAAATTCAACTCAGCTGAGGAGTCATACCAGTCAAAACAAGTTGACAACCAAGTCAGCTGAGCTGAGGGAGAAAAGAGTTGACTAAAGACTGAAGAAATTGATAAAGCATCAGTTTATCCAATTGATGGCCAAACTGTAGTAAACTAGACAGATTAGCAGAAAGTCAGAACTGTAGTCAGCCAGCTTGTGATTAGTCAAAGTTAACAAGAAAGCTCAAAGAGAAATCAGTCAAGCTGACAAGCCCAGAACTGCCAACTGGAGCGACAACCAAAATCAGCTGACAAGCCCAAAACTGCCAACTGGAGCAATAGCCAAACTCAGCTGACAAGCCCAGAACTGCCAACTGGAGCGATAGCCAAACTCAGCTGACAAGTTCGGAATTGCCAGCTGAAGCGATAATCAAACTGAGCTGACAAATCCAGAACTGCCAACTGGAACTTAAAACTGCCAAGAAAGCTGAAGCCAGAGAACCCTGGAGGTTATTGTTCAAACCAGCGAATCTTGGAATAAATGCTTCACCAAAGATCCTGGAATTTAATGAAGATCGATTGGCAGAATAACGGCTACTTCAACAAAATGCTCCAAGCGATCATTAAAGACCATATTCCATTGATGAGCCAACAGAGCCAACGATCAATGGACAATGGAACTCAACGGTCATAAAATCACTCTTCTATAAAAGACGAGTGAATCATAGTTCAAAATAAACTCTTTGCCCAAAAACTTCGCCTATTCTACGCCTTCACAACTTTCGCATATACAAGCAAGAGCTTTTCTTTCTCCCTCCCACTCAAGCTCAAGTACAACTTTTGATAGAAACTGCGAGAGTCCAACTGAGAAGAATAATTCACAGAATCAAGATATTCAGCCAGCTGTTGATGATCCAGCTAGGGCAGCCTTCTCAGTTCCAGCTATTCAACGATCAACTACTCAGCTCAATAAAAGGAGCACATCAGTTGATACCCCCTGTTCAAGACTCATCTCTTGAAGATCGAAAGAGATCTAAAACCTTGTAAAGACGACAATAGCACCTACCTTCCTAGTGAGTATGTAACGCCCCAGAATTTAATTCGAGCCCAATTTTATTTATTTAGGCCCAATTATTATTTGAACGAGAATGAATTAAGATTAGACGATAATTTTTGTCGAAACCCGGGTTTGGCCCAATTACTCTGCCCATTTCAAAATTAATGTTAATCTCATTTTATTCTAATAAGAATCTATTTATTTTTAAGCCCAATTTATTTATATAAGAGGCCCAATAAAAAAAATAAAAAAATAAAAGCCCAATAGGTATAATTTACATATGTGTGTGTGAATATATATATGTATCCTATATATGTGGGTGTGCGTGTATATAATTATATAAATCATATGTGTGTGTTTGTCTATGCATATAAATATATTATTGTTCCTATCCCTAATATATATACATGAGAGTAAGAAAGAAAAAAAAAAAGAAGAAAGGGAGGAAAGAAAAGGGGGAGTCGGGGAATAGGAGAGAGAGAGGGGGGAAAGATCAGAAATTGAGAGGGAGAGAAGGAAGGGGGCAGATCGATGGAAGAAGAAAAGAAAGAGAAGAGAGAAAGCAAGAGTGAGAGAGAGCGGGATTAGAGAAGAGATAGAGAAATGAGACGGGAAAGAAAGAGGGAAAGAGAGAGCAAGGGTTAAGAGAGGAGGGGGAAGCAGCTGGGCAAGAGGCCGGACTCCCACCGGCGCTGGAGCAGCAGCAGCAGGTCGCCGGAGTAGCAGCCGGACGCCGGAACACAGCCGCAGCAACCACGAAACTCGCTGCGGTCAGCCATCTTCTTCATCATCGTATGGGTCCGTTTCCTTTCCATTTGACTTAATTTTCGGATATGTCGTACATTGATATATGTTCTACGTTTTATCTTTTAATATCGTTAGTATCCGGTGGACGGAAACCGGCCAAAACGCCGGAAAACAGAAGCTGTTACATTTCCGGACAGATTTCTTGCTTCAACTTATTTCGACTTTTTAGCCATTTTTCTGTCAAAATCTGGGAATGCATATTTGAGGAACATTTTTAGATATATGTCTTAGGGTTCTATAGAAGTTGGAATTACTTGATTCGGAGTTTTGGTTGAGAAGATATGACTGGTTTACTGAAACTGGTACCAAGGTGAAAACGGGGGGAAATGTTTTGAAGATATGTGGGTGCATTGGAGTTGAAATTTTCTTAATTTAAATCAGTCGAGAACTATCCTTAGTGATGCTAAAGTGTTATTAGTATATTAGAAGGTTGGAAGCTTGAATCTTTGTGTGCTTTCAATATGGTTTGGTTGTAGAATTGATGCTAATCAGACCCATGTTTAGAAAAAAAAAAGAAATATTTCTCTTTTAATCCCTTTTTATTGCTTTATTTGATGATAATGATGAATTAATCTAAAAAAAAAAAAGAGAAGATATTATAGAAGGTGATATTTGGTCCAATTGGTATCAAATCTATTAATGATAAGATTAGGTTCAAACAAATTGTTATCACTTTTAAACCATTTTTATTCTTACAATATTTTTAATCTTATTTAATTAAGAGCTTTAATCATGAGTTCAATATGTTGAGTCTAACCTAATGGGTTACTATTTAAATAATCAAAGCTTGATCAAGGTTCGAAACCCTTTGAATCATTTTAATCCGTTTTACATCAATGATATTTTGAGCTAATAATGTTATGTAAATTGAGGCATGAAATTATTTTAAAAAATATATTGTGGTAAAGTGGTTAAGGTTTGACAATAGCATTACAGGTCCAAGGCTCAAAATCCCTTTGGCGTATTTTGTTGTTCTTTTGTGGCAAAACGTTTTCTAACTTTGAATAATAAATCAGTTTGGTCTTTTTGAATCAAGTTTATTTAGTTTAATGGCCGTGGCCTATTGTTTTGGTATAAGAGGTTGTGGGTTCAAGCACACAATTTATTTATTTATTTTTGTTTTTATCTTATTCTATTTTATTTAACTTTGATTGAATTCAAAGATTAAGTCCATGATATGATAAATGGATATTTTGAAAATATCCTATGATCTTATAAATTTTAGTAAACTATAATTTTTAATATTTGAGATTAATATGTTCCTTTTCACGATCAAGGACTCAGTATAAGCTAGGATTATTGTTCGACCCCCAAATGGCATCGTTTTACATTATTAAGTTAGGATCTCGGTCCCATGACCATTTCTTACGTTATGGTACATGGTTGGATAGGATTTAAGTACAAGACTAAGATATCGCCTTTATGTATAGGATTTTACCAAGATGACAAGCCTAAGACGAGTTGAGCTCGAGGAATCAGAGGAACGAACCCTAAGTCACGGCTCTATCCCAAGATTTAAAATGAGGTGGGTAATTCTATACTCTTCTATGTGCAAATAGAATGTTAATCTATGAAATCATCTACGGAATGACTTTTGGATATGAATTGATATTATGATATGAAATCATTGTCTCGATATATGATATCATACGAGATAGATATAGTAACTCTTATAAGCAATGATGCTGTGCTATTAATTAATGAAGGAATGAGATCTAGACGATTCATTCTAAGATGTAACCTATGCTAGTGGACCATAAGTTAAGATTATTTTTCGATTGTCTAGCATTTTCATCTATGTTATTAATTTAAGAAATCGGGCGCTTGACCCTTATGCTATGACCCATGATCAATACTCAAGCGTGTTAATACGATATGATCTTACAATAAAATCTTATTCAAGACGATAGACTTAGAACGAACATAGTACGATCAAAGTTTTAGCTACTATGGTTATAAGGTGGGTGATATCTATCCAATACGCGATTTATGTTTCAAAATTATGTTATGCTTATGATGAAATATGTTTATGATAAGACATGCCTCAAAATATTTTTATGCTCAATGATATCTATTCAATGTGGCTTGTGTTTCAAAAATGTATTCTATTAATGATAATATATATATTTATGATAAAGTACGCTTCAAAGTACTTTTATGGCTCTATGATTTATAGTCGACAGTGACTTATGTTCAAAAGCGTGATCTATATAAGATTACATATATTTAAGTTTAAGCATGCTTCAGATCACTCTTATAGCTCAATGATTTCAATTAACATGTGATTTTATGTTTTAAAATCGCGTCATGTTTACGAGGAAAATATGTTTGTATAAAAGCATGCTTCAAAGTTCAAAATATTCTTTTTATGACTTATCGAAAGTTGCTAAACTCTATAGTTCCTGGTATGAGCACTTCGGTGCAGTATGAGCACTCCGGTGCGGTATGATATAGCACTTCGGTGCGGTATGGCACAATTGTGCAATTATGGTACTACGGTACAAACATGTCACTTCGGTGAAATTATTATGATAAGGAACCATATTGAGTTAATCTTCCGTATATTAATAAGCATTTTTTTTTCTATGGGCATAACAGTAAATACGTTAATATGCAAACTATTTATTGAATTATCAAGCATATTTCAAAAATTAAAAATCCCACTGAGTGTTTTCTGGCACTCAGCCCATCTATTCTTCATAATATTTTCAGGTATTGGATGACGGCTGGCAACTGACGTGGACCAATGTGGATTTCTTATTTTGTTAACCCTGTTATTATTTTTAATTATCGATTATGTATATTTGTGGTCAATAAATATAATTTCTTTATGCTTCCGCTTCATGATTTGAAAACAATTAACTATTTTATGGACATTTGTGGATGTTGTGGTTTTTGGGCGCATTTTAAATGTCGAGAGTTGAATTTTGACTAGTCTTGGTCATACAGGTTTGAATAGTAAACGCATGTGGGTGTGTGTATTTAAATATTTTAAATGGAATGCTGCCCAAATTTTTAAGATCCAAAGAAAATATTTATTTAGAATTGAGAAAAATTTTATGGTCTACTGTTTTGGTGTGTGTTTCGTTAGCACTTGGGCTTTCGTGTTCGGGTCGCTACAGGTGGTATCAGAGCGGGTCTACGAATCTGTAGGCCTGCGGAATTATTTTTGAGATGTTAATGAAATATTATATAAAAGAAATTGTTATCTATTTATGGTCCAACGTCCACGTCCCGCCTCGTCCAATCAGGTACAAACTTTATATGAATAAATCTTTATTATTGAAAGTATATTTTGGGCAAATATGTGAGATTGTGATGAGTACTTACTTATTTACTATAATTATGTATTTGGAAAATGTGATATTATCCCACCATAGGATGAACCTAGACGAACTTTAATATTGTTAGATTGTCCTTATGTTTTCGCTAGCCTGGTGAACTATAATTAGACTCATTTATGTTAGCCTGGTGAACTATAATTAGACTCATTTATGTGATTCACGATAAATGATGAGAAATTTAGCTCCCACTAAGAAACGTATCTTACCCCTTATTATGTGATCAAGATATTCAATGAGCAAGAGGGCAGCAAGATGGCTGAGGATTCTTCAAGACAAAAATTCAACATAAGCTATCAACGATGTTAACCATTTTTCTCGATAGTGGATTACTATATAGGAGTGCTTAACCTACATATAAGAGTGCGTAGTATTGTTGGTGAATTATGCAATTTAGCATATTTATGGTGTACAGTATTGACATAGAACATTTAATCTAATGCAATGGGAAAGAAGATGGCATCTCTTGCGATACATGAACATCTACTCTCAAGCAAGACGCAATTTGTTGGGTCATTAAATAATTTTAGCAATATGACCATGGATCTCCAACAATAAAGGCGAAGCTCTAGCAGTCAAATAAGGATGTTTTAAATATGCATTTTGAGTGTCACCAACTATGCAATTGGGAAGCTACTCATTGGAGTAATTCCATATTCGACAACAATGCTGAAGCGATCAACATGATATGCATGAGAAAAGTCTATACGAGCTACTCTCATACGTATTTACCACCACGATATCGTTGAGGATTTTATATATTTGAAGAAAGGAAATATGGAAATGGACAAATATGAAAATAGTTTAATAAGTATTATAAGAAGTACTGTACCGATAGATTTTCTACAAGGATGATATTCGATGCCTCGTCATGCGTTCATGGAGGACATAACTCGTGAAGACTTACACGGATTGCTCATGATATGGAATGCTTGAATTTCAGGACGAAATTCTTTTAAGGGGGATAGATTTGTAACGCCCCAGAATTTAATTCGAGCCCAATTTTATTTATTTAGGCCCAATCATTATTTGAACGAGAATGAATTAAGATTAGATGATAATTTTTGTCGAAATCCAGGTTTGGCCCAATTACTCTGCCCATTTCAAAATTAATGTTAATCTCATTTTATTCTAATAAGAATCTATTTATTTTTAAGCCCAAGTTATTTATATAAGAGGCCCAATAAAAAAAAATAAAAAAATAAAAGCCCAATAAGTATAATTTACATATGTGTGTGTGAATATATATGTGTATCTTATATATGTGGGTGTGCGTGTATATATTTATATAAATCATATGTGTGTGTTTGTCTATGTATATAAATATATTATTGTTCCTATCCCCAATATATATACATGAGAGTAAGAAAGAAAAAAAAAAGAAGAAAGGGAGGAAAGAAAAGGGGGAATCGGGGAATATAGGAGAGAGAGAGGGGGGGGGAAAGATCAGAAATTGAGAGGGAGAGAAGGAAGGGGGCAGATCGATGGAAGAAGAAAAGAAAGAGAAGAGAGAAAGCAAGAGTGAGAGAGGGATTAGAGAAGAGATAGAGAAATGAGACGGGAAAGAAAGAGGGAAAGAGAGAGCAAGGGTTAAGAGAGGAGGGGGAAGCAGCTGGGCAGGTGGCCGGACTGCCACCGGCGCCGGAGCAGCAGCAGCAGGTCGCCAGAGTAGCAGCCGGACGCCGGAACACAGCCGCAGCAACCACGAAACTCGCTGCGGTCAGCCATCTTCGTCATCATCGTATGGGTCCGTTTCCTTTCCGTTTGACTTGATTTTCGGATATGTCGTACATTGATATATGTTCTACGTTTTATCTTTTAATATCGTTAGTATCCGGTGGCCGGAAACCGGCCAAAACGCCGGAAAACAGAAGCTGTTACATTTCCGGACAGATTTCTTGCTTCAACTTATTTCGACTTTTTAGCCCTTTTCTGTCAAAATCTGGGAATGCAAATTTGAGGAACATTTTTAGATATATGTCTTAGGGTTCTATAGAAGTTGGAATTACTTGATTCGGAGTTTTGGTTGAGAAGATATGACTGGTTTACTGAAACTGGTGCCAAGGTGAAAACAGGGGGAAATGTTTTGAAGATATGTGGGTGCATTGGAGTTGAAATTTTCTTAATTTAAATCAGTCGAGAACTATCCTTAGTGATGCTAAAGTGTTTTTAGTATATTAGAAGGTTGGAAGCTTGAATCTTTGTGTGCTTTCAATATGGTTTGGTTGTAGAATTGATACTAATCAGACCCATGTTTAGAAAAAAAAAAGAAATATTTCTCTTTTAATCCCTTTTTATTGCTTTATTTGATGATAATGATGAATTAATCTAAAAAGAAAAAAAGAAAAAAAAGAGAGGATATTATAGAAGGTGATATTTGGTCCAATTGGTATCAAATCTATTAATGATAAGATTAGGTTCAAACAAACTGTTATCACTTTTAAACCATTTTTATTCTTACAATATTTTTAATCTTATTTAATTAAGAGCTTTAATCATGGGTTCAATATGTTGAGTCTAACCTAATGGGTTACTATTTAAATAATCTAAGCTTGATCAAAGGTTCGAAACCCTTTGAATCATTTTAATCCGTTTTACATCAATGATATTTTGAGCTAATAATGTTATGTAAATTGAGGCATGAAATTATTTTCAAAAATCTATTGTGGTAAAGTGGTTAAGGTTTGACAATAGCATTACAGGTCCAAGGCTTAAAATCCCTTTGGCGTATTTTGTTGTTCTTTTGTGGCAAAACGTTTTCTAACTTTGAATAATAAATCAGTTTGGTCTTTTTGAATCAAGTTTATTTAGTTTAGTGGTCGTGGCCTATTGTTTTGGTATAAGAGGTTGTGGGTTCAAGCACATAATTTATTTATTTATTTTTGTTTTTATCTTATTCTATTTTATTTAACTTTGATTGAATTCAAAGATTAAGTCCATGATATGATAAATGGATATTTTGAAAATATCCTATGATCTTATAAATTTTAGTAAACTATAATTTTTAATATTTGAGATTAATATGTTCCTTTTCACGATCAAGGACTCCGTATAAGCTAGGATTATTGTTCGACCGCCAAATGGCATCGTTTTACATTATTAAGTTAGGATCTCGGTCCCTTGACCATTTCTTACGTTATGGTACATGGTTGGATAGGATTTAAGTACAAGATTAAGATATGGCCTTTATGTATAGGATTTTACCAAGATGACAAGCCTAAGACGAGTTGAGCTCGAGGAATCAGAGGAATGAACCCTAAGTCACGGCTCTATCCCAAGATTTAAAATGAGGTGGGTAATTCTATACTCTTCTATGTGCAAATAGAATGTTAATCTATGAAATCATCTACGGAATGACTTTTGGATATGAATTGATATTATGATATGAAATCATTGTCTCGATATATGATATCATACGAGATAGATATAGTAACCCTTATAAGCAATGATGCTATGCTATTAATTAATGAAGGAATGAGATCTAGACGATTCATTCTAAGATGTAACCTATGCTAGTGGACCATAAGTTAAGATTATTGTTCGATTGTCTAGCATTTTCATCTATGTTATTAATTTAAGAAATCGGGCGCTTGACCTTTATGCTATGACCCATGATCAATACTCAAGCGTGTTAATACGATATGATCTTACAATAAAATCTTATTCAAGACGATAGACTTAGAACGAACATAGTACGATCAAAGTTTTAGCTACTATGGTTACAAGGTGGGTGATATCTATCCAATACGCGATTTATGTTTCAAAATTATGTTATGCTTATGATGAAATATGTTTATGATAAGACATGCCTCAAAATATTTTTATGCTCAATGATATCTATTCAATGTGGCTTGTGTTTCAAAAATGTATTCTATTTATGATAATATATATATTTATGATAAAGTACGCTTCAAAGTACTTTTATGGCTCTATGATTTATAGTCGACAGTGACTTATGTTCAAAAGCGTGATCTATATAAGATTACATATATTTAAGTTTAAGCATGCTTCAGATCACTCTTATGGCTCAATGATTTCAATTAACACGTGGTTTTATGTTTTAAAATCGCGTCATGTTTACGAGGAAAATATGTTTGTATAAAAGCATGCTTCAAAGTTCAAAATATTCTTTTTATGACTTATCGGAAGTTGCTAAACTATATGGTTCCTGGTATGAGCACTTCGGTGTAGTATGAGCACTCCGGTGCGGTATGATATAGCATTTCGGTGCGGCATCGCACAATTGTGCAATTATGGTACTACGGTACAAACATGTCACTTCGGTGAAATTATTATGATAGGGAACCATATTGAGTTAACCTTCCGTATATTAATAAGCATATTTTTTTTTTCTATGGGTATAACAGTAAATACGTTAATATGCAAACTATTTATTGAATTATCAAGCATATTTCAGAAATTAAAAATCCCACTGAGTGTTTTCTGGCACTCAGCCCATCTATTCTTCATAATATTTTCAGGTATTGGATGACGGCTGGCAACTGACGTGGACCAATGTGGATTTCTTATTTTGTTGACCCTTTTATTATTTTTAATTATCGATTATGTATATTTGTGGTCAATAAATATAATTTCTTTATGCTTCCGCTTCATGATTTGAAAACAATTAACTATTTTATGGACATTTGTGGATGTTGTGGTTTTTGGGCGCATTTTAAATGTCGAGAGTTGAATTTTGACTAGTCTTGGTCATACAGGTTTGAATAGTAAACGCATGTGGGCATGTGTATTTAAATATTTTAAATGGAATGCTGCCCATATTTTTATGATCCAAAGAAAATGTTTATTTAGAATTGAGAAAAATTTTATGGTCTACTGTTTTGGTGTGTGTTTCGTTAGCACTTGGGCTTTCGGGTTCGGGTCGCTACAGAGCAGTTAGGGACTTCAAGTGTGAGCCGTCGACCCGCTGAGGTAGCGAGCAGTTACCAGGTTCAGCCAACTATCCTTCATTGTGTAATTTGTAAAGAAACTCAAGCTATATAGTGAAGTTTCCCTTCTACGGAAGGAAGAGAGGACGTAGAAGTTTGAGACTTCGAACCTCTATAAATCGCTTGTGTGCTGTACTACATTGATTATTGCATATCTTTGAACTGCACACAATATCACACAAGCTGCACTCAAACTGTCTTAACTGATCAACTAGTTTGTGCATAGATAAGTTTCATCAAGCGAGTCAAATGGCCCTGTTATTCCGCATCTAAAGTAAAAGTTTTTAAATCAGTTTATTCATCTCCCCTCTAAACTGATATCGACTCGCCCAGGACCAACAGGTGGTATCAGAGCGGTTGATTCTAAGGATCAGCCGTTTCTGCTGATCAACTGAGTCAGATCTACATATCTGTGCTAACATTCCAGCTATGGGAAACCATAAGCTACCTTTGTTTTCAGTTGAGAATTATGATAACTGGAGCAGGAGAATGAAGGTGCATCTCTGCTTAATTCATGAGAATATGTGGGAAGTCATCGAAGATGGTCCAATCATCATCATGATAGATAATGATGCTCACATAGTTGATATCAATCAACCGGCAAGAATTCCAAAGCCAACTAATCTTCTCACCAGTGAAGAGAAGAAGCTGAAAAATCTAGAGTTCGTCGCTCAAGCCGCATTATTTCAAACTCTAGACGAAGATCAAATGAAGGATACAAAGAACTGCACAACTGACAAGGAGATATGGGACATACTAGCAGATCTTTGCAGAGAGTCCGAAGCCATCAAAGGAAACAAGCTCCAACTGGCAGTTGACAGGTATGAATCCTTCAAAATGCAGCCAGAAGAGTCTATCTCAAGCCTTGAAACTAGATTTCTAGGCATCATCAGTAAGATAAACAACCTCGGGATGTGTTATCCCAACTCTGAGATGAATTCCAAGATATTGGATAATCTCACTGACGAATGGGATATGAAAGTGATAGCTACAAAGGAGTCAAGAAACCTAAATAGCATCACTCCAAGGGAACTATTTGGTTCTCTTAAATCTCATGAGTACAGTCTAAACTGAAAGAAGGAAGCATCAACATCGTCAGCTCAAGATGCAGCTTTCTACGGCGAAAGGAACAAGTTTAGAGACACTCGAGAAAGAAACAACTTTCGACCTAAGAGCTCACCAGCCAAAGAAAACCAAAGCGGATCTTCAACTGAACGAAAAAGAGAAGTAACTGAAAAGAAGAAAAATCTAACTGATGACATCAATGATCAGATCCAATCAGTTACCAAGTTGCTAGAAAAGTTGAAGAGAGCTCGGGATAAATAATCAGTTCCACCTCAAACTGATGAAATCCCAAAAGTTGAGAAAACTTATCAACCAGCTGAATGGTCAGCTGAACCATTCAGGATTGGCAATCGAAATCTTGGAGAATGTTTCCACTGCCACAAACAAGGACATTATAGGTTTGAATGTCCAGAACTTCCTGAAGACAAGAAAGCTAAGGTGAAGAGAAGCTTCTTCAAAAGGAAAGCAATGGTTGCAAATCTTGAGAATGCTGTGCTAGATGATTCAGACTATCCATCTGGAATCGATTCTGACGGTTATAGCTCAGATGGTGAAGCTCTATTCTGCCTCATGGCCGACAATGATGAAGAGGTTAGTACAGCTAATTCTCAAACCTCTTTTTATCATATCAATGAAGCAACTGTCTCTAGTAATGAACTTGATATGAAACTTATGATGCTAGAAGATCTGTTAGCTTTAATATCTTGGTTGCATGTTGAACTGAAAGATGAAAATGATGAACTGAGAAACAAGGTTAGAAAACTAAGCATTGACCATGAAAGATTAAATTATCTTGAGTCTCAGTTTATAGAATTTGAGAAATTGAAACTGAGAACTGCTGATCTAGAGGCTGAAAACCAAAAACTCAAGCAAGAGATCCTTGAAAACGAAAAGGTAAATCTGAAGTTCAAAAAGGGATCTCAAACTCTAGATGAGATATTAAGTCATCAAAGAACTGGAACTAGCAGCTCAGGGCTAGGATACAGCAAGTTCACTGCCCTAGAGAAAGGGAAAGCAGTTGCTCAACCCAGTGATAAGGGAATCCTAAAAGGATTCACGAGATCTCATGATCAGCCAGCTGAGTTAACCAAAGGGAAAGGTATACTGAAAAATCCCCAAACTCAGCCCAGACAACCTTGCCAGTTCTACCAACCAAAAACACCATGTCATCTGAAGCCCAGTTTTCAGCAAAGACCATCAGTTCACTCAAGTCAAACTAGTCATTCAAAGCTCTCAGTTCAGCAAAGGCCACCAGCTTAATATAGAATGTCAACAAGGCAACCTAACAAGTAAGTTCATTTCTTCAAAAAGAAGGACCAGTTTAGATCTCAAGCCTACCTTGACAAGCAGTTCAATCAAGCACTTCTAGAAGAGATCAAAGAAACTCATTTCAACCTTATCATCATTATGTGAGTATCTGGATTCCAGAAATGAACCAAGAGCTGATCTAAAGGGGTGCAATCCAGTAAACTGGAAACACAGAAGACACTGACATGATAGAAGAGCTTAAAAATCTCGAGATAACTGCGTATTAGTTGAATTGTTTTATCCCACTAACTTGCAACGCAGGTATCATTTAACCGATTCTAGAAGAGTTGAAAGAAAGTCAAAACTGATCAAACGATTCAAATCAGTTGACTCTCTAAGTGATAAAAAGCCAAAAGTTTGGCAAGTTTGGATTCCAAAAAGCTTAATGTATCAACAAGGACCCGATATGAAACGGGTCCCTAAATGCTAATCCTCTTCCTTGCAGGACAAGAGCATCCTATCTATGAAGAAAACCAAAGACATTTGGTATCTAGATAGCGGGTGCTCCAAGCACATGACCGGAGACAGAGAAGATCTCGACGGTTATGAAGAAATCAAAGGCCCACTAGCCACATTTGGAGACAATTCCAAAAGCCGAACCATTGGAGAAAGGTTCGTAGTCAAGCGAAAAGTAGTAGTGAATGGAGTCTCCCACGTGGATGGACTGAAGCACAAACTACTAAGCATCAGCTAGTTGTGCGATAATGGCTACTCAATTGACTTCACCAAAAACTCCTGCAACATAAGAGACAAGTCAACTGGAGTAATTCTACTAACTGGCATAAGAAGATGCAACATGTACATTGTTGACTGGTCAACCGGCTACTCAGAAGCTTGCTTTCTTTCTAAAAGATCAACTGAAGCAAGCTGGCTATGGCATCGACGACTGAATCATCTCAACTTCAAAACAATCAACTACCTAGCCAAGAAAATGATAGTTGAGGGGCTTCCCAAGGAAATATACAAGAAGACAGATGTATGTGGACCATGTTAAAAAGGGAAGCAGGTGAAGTCATCCTTCAAGAATAAGAGTTATCCATCAGGAACAACTGATTGCCTTCAATTGCTACACATGGATTTGTTTGGTCCAGTTAGGCCACAAACTCCAAAAGGCAAAAGATTCACTCTTGTAGTAGTTGATGATTACTCAAGATATACATGGGTGGAATTCTTGAGGAGCAAAGATGAAACTTATGACAAGCTAACAGTGCTAATCAGAAGGCTACAAACTGAAAAAGAAAGATCAGTTCAAAGGATTTGCTCCGACAATGGAACTAAATTTGTAAATCAGCAAATGATCAGCTTTCTCAACCAGCTTGGAATCATTCATGAACACTCAGCTGCAAGAACTCCACAACAAAACGGTGTAGCCGAATGGCGTAACCAAACACTCAAAGAAGCAGCTCGAGTAATGATAGCTGATGCCAACATAGCTGAAGGGTACTGGGCTGAAGCAGACAACACAGCTTGCCATACTCAAAATCAAAGTGCCATTGTAGCAGCCCATGACAAGACACCTTATGAACTGTACAAGGGTCGTAAGCCTTCTATCTCATATTTTAAAATATTTCACCGTAAATGTTATATTCACAACAATGGCAAGACTTAATTGAAAGCTTTTAGTGCTAAAGCTGATGAGGGAATTTTTCTTGGGTATAACTCTCCTCATGCACAAGCTTATAGAGTATTCAATAAACAAACTCTTGTTGTGGAAATAACATGTCATGTGGTATTTGATGAATTTGCTAATGAGTACAGGAACAAAGAAAGAATTGCAGTTCAAGTACTACCTAGTGAAACTGAGAACTCGCAGGACTATGTGGATCACATTGTTCCAGAGCGGCTTGAAGTTTCACTAGAAGAAGGCAATGAAACGGTACCAAACCAGTTGAGAACAACTTGGTCAATGAAGACACAAATCGTTCTGAGACCATAAACCCCACAACTGAAGCAGGGGGAAGAACTGATGAAAATGCCGAACCAGCTGATGAAAGGGCAACTGATGACGTCACCATAGAAGAGCCAGCTGAAGACCCAACTGAAGCTACCTTGCCCAAATGGCTCCGAAGCCACCCAACTGACAAGATAGTTGGTGATCCAAGAAGTCGAGTTCAAACCAAAAGTTCAACTGAGCATGCATTATTCACATGCTTCATATCTCAAACTGAACCAGCAAACGTCAAAGAAGCCTTAGAAGACTCAGACTGGATCATGGCAATGCAAGAAGAACTGAACCAGTTTACAAGAAATGACGTATGGTTTCTTGTTGATAAGCCAAAAACCCAAAAGGCCATTGGTACAAAATGGGTCTTTCGCAACAAATTGGATGAACATGGAGTGATCACAAGGAACAGGGCTAGACTGGTAGCCAAAGGATACTCACAAAGTGAAGGGATCGACTTTGATGAGACATTCGCACCAGTTGCAAGATTGGAAGCCATCAGATTGTTTCTAGCTTATGCAGCTCACTTCAATTTCACAGTCTATCAAATGGATGTCAAGAGTGCTTTTCTTCAAGGAATGCTCAAAGAGGACGTGTATGTCGAGCAACCACCAGGCTTTGAAATTGGTGATCAACTCTTCAAACTGAAGAAGGCCCTCTACGGACTGAAGAAGCTCCTAGAGCGTGGTATGAAACACTCACAACATTCTTGCTGAAAAATGGGTTTCAAAAGAGAGTCATTGATCGAACTCTATTCCGAATAGAACGATCAACTGAGATCTTAATGGTTCAAATTTATGTGGATGACATAATTTTTGGATCAAAAAGTAAAGATCTATGTACTCGATGCGCTCAACTGATGCAAAGCGAATTTGAGATGAGCATGATGGGAGAAATGACATTCTTCCTAGGACTCCAAGTAAAGCAGCTGAAAGATGGGATCCATATAAGCCAGGCGAAGTACACCAAGGAGCTAGTCAAGAAGTTTGGCGTTAGTAAAGGAAAAACTCTCAAAATTCCCATGAATACATTAGTTCAGCTAACTCTTGATGAAGAAGGAGAATCAGTTAGCCAAACATACTACAGAGGAATCATTGGGTCACTACCTTACTTAACAGCTAGCCGGCCAGACATCTCATATTCAGTTGGTCTATGCACACGGTTTCAAGCCAACCCAAAGAAAAGTCACCTTGAAGCAGCAAAGAGAATTATCAAATATCTCAAAGGAACCATAAATCTTGGACTATGGTATCCCAAAGATGACAGTTTGAGTCTAATTGGCTATTCAGACTCAGACATTGGTGGATGCAAGATCGACAGAAAGAGCACTAGTGGAACATGTCAGTTTCTAGGAAGCAAACTGATATCCTGGTTTAGCAAGAAGCAGCACTCAGTTGCCACGTCAACAACTGAAGCAGAATATGTAGCTGCTGGAAGCTGCTGTGCTCAGATACTCTGGATAAAGTAACAGTTGAAGGACTACAAAGTTGAAACTGAAGAAGTCCCTATCTACTGTGACAACAATAGTACAATTGCGATATCTCAGAATCCAGTTCTGCATTCAAGAACTAAGCACATTGACATAAGACATCACTTCATCAGAGATCACATCGAGAAGAAAGACATATGCATCAAATATGTCAACACTGAGAAGTAGATAGATGACATCTTCACCAAACCATTTACTGAAGCAAGGTTCATGGAGCTATGCATACAGTTGGCACTACTGGAGCTAGCATCACAGGATGAAGATGATAAACTGGAAGAAAAAGGCCAAGGGACCACTCCAGCTGAAGAGAGGAACTGAATCAAAAAGGAGAGAAACTGATCAGTTGGACACATAAGCCAGTTTGAAGTAACGGCAAAAAGCTTCTGAGAGAAAAGTAAACTGGAGATGATCAGTTTACTTCATCAATGCAACTAAATCATCAGTTCAGTTGCTCAAACTAATGATCCAGTCAATTATGCAGAATATAAAAGCTGCAAATTGATCAAACTGATGAAGGAGTCATAGAAACTGAAGTCAACCCAAAAGGAAATATCAGTTCAAGGACCAGCTGAAGGAGAACAGCTGAACTAGGAAGCAACTGAATAAAGGTCCAAGCAATCAAGACCAGTTCGGAACTGATGAGAAGACATCTCAGTTGGAACTGATCGACAGGAAGATCATCAGTTACACTCGAAGCCAACTGATGACATAATCAGTTTCAAGCCAAGGAGAAATTGCTAGAGAGAGAAAAGATAAGTTCAAAAGTTTGAATAGTGGAAACGGTAAAAACACGTGAAATCACAATGTTACCGCTGAACCTTTTCTCTCTCTCGTCATTTATCCCCAACGGATAGAAATGAAAAGCAAATCGATGGGTCGGTTAAGTTAATCCGACCGTTGAACTTTGGTATACGAAGTGTCACAATCGTTGGATGAGCCTACTCTCTCTATATAAATAAGGCGGTTAAATAATCGAGATAAGCTTCCCGATTTTTACTGCAGAGTTATTAGGTTTTCTATCTAACTCTCATCAAAAGCAAAATTCTTCAGCCCCGAAAAATCAATTTCTCAGCCTCTCAAATTAATCTCTCTTAGAAGAATCATGGCCCAAAATCCAACTCGCAGAAGATTTAATTTCCGTCAATCTGGAGAAGACTCTAAAGCTTTCTGTGACAAGCTTGATAGAGACAAGTTTTTCAATCCGATCGGCTTTCTTCAAGCCTTCAAAGATTCTCCTCTCAGTAGAATGATCGTCGAAAAGCTCTCACAGGCCAAGCTGAAGAAGTTTCTGGAGGTGTTTCCAGAACGGATCTACACCGAACCAGTTGCTGAATTTTATTTAAATTCAAATGGATCTTCAAATCCCAGAGAAATCAGATCGGAAGTAAGAGGACACGTTATCATCGTGACAGCTGAGTCTCAGAGCAACGTGTTCGAACTACCCAACAACGGACTCAAGCTGGAAGACGTTCAAGTAAATTTCCAGGAAGCTTATAACTTCTGGAAAAAGGAACGAGAGCCTCAACCATAAAAGAGTAATCATCTTATCTCAAAATTTCAAGATGAATTTCAGGTGCTCGCTGCCATTGCCTCAAAGATAATGGTAGGAATAACTGGCAGCCAATCTGAAATGTCAGCGACAAAGTACAAAATCTGTGCCGCCATCTACAACCGAATGGAGATCAACTGGGCATAATACTTCTTTGAACAACTGAAGCGATACGTTGATATCATTGAGAGAAGCTGGGATAGTAAGAAATTCCCTCAACGAATTGGATATATCAGTCGGGTCAGCATCATTCTGGAGAAGCAGTTTCCATGGATGGTTGAGGAGAAAGAGTTCAAAACAATAGTCAGTAATGACTTTATTTCGAAACCTCTCAAAATTGTAGAGATTGACCCTGAACAAACTGACCAGCCAAAGAGAAAGAAGCCTGCAGCTGAAGGCAAGGAAAATAAGCCAATTATTGATGACTCTGATGATGACACTCCCATAGCTTAGAGATTCAGGCAACAAAGCTTAGTTGCCGCCAGAACTGACATAATCGGGCAATCAGCTAGGTGAGCAACTGTCATATCAGCTTCAAAGAAGAAGCAAGCTCACCAACCAAAAAGGAGAAGAATCTTACTTTCTCAATCCAGAAGGAGAAAGGAATCAAGTCCTATACAAGATCCAACAATCCCACCAAATTTAACTGTTGAAGATACAGCTCCATGCAAAAATCCAGAAGATATCATCCCTGCAAGAGGGATTCTTCACACTGGAGCTGGAGCTGATTACTTCCAAATGACGTGCCCACCAATGGCTCAAGTTGAAGGAAATATAAGAGCCAACTCACAAGGAGAGTCCGTGAAAAAATGGGATGATGAAACCACACAAAAACCCATGGCTCAGCACTATGCCCAGGAGCTAACTGGCCATGAGGAGCTCTTCCACATCTTAACCAGGTACATCTACTAGTTTTTATGGAGACATGTATACCAGTCAGAGCAGTTTCTCTCATTCCTCGCATTCCATGGAATGAGCTTCTGGAGACGAGAGGAAGAATGGAGTCTATGGTGGACGAACAGTGAGAATGCTAGTATTACTAAAGGCAAACACCTTATGAGGCAACTACAGCTAAGAAAAGAATGCACAAACCCAGCTGAAGGATCGATGAAAGACGTGTTTGATGAACTGTGCAAGATTCACGGATTAACATTGCCAGTTATCACTACAGAAATGGAACAAGAAAGATGGCCGTACCCCCATGTTCAACATAAATGGCTATTCAATCAATTGATGAATAAAACACAGAGCCATCAGCCTGGACAGCCATCAACTACCGTAAGCGATCAAACATTCAATCCAGTGGATGATATCATCGATGAGGTGATAAGAGAACTTCACTCTAAGAAATTTCCACCTCATCCAGACCCGTGGCTCCACCTTCTGGATCAACGAAGGTACATGGAGTAGAAACTGGATGAATCATCCACTCTCCTCGCCACCAACGCTTTCAAACATCATGGATTCGATGATCAAATGAATCTAGCTCCAGATACCAGCCGATGCTCCTCTCCCCGACAATGAACCGGCCAACTCCTCATGCACACCCTTCATTGGTGATCCACCCCTTCCTTCAACCGATGAGATCTTCAACAACTTGGCCTCAATGAACTTCAGAGAGCAAGACATCTCTGATCAAGGTCAGTTCATGACAACTGAAGATGCCTATGCATGGCTCTCATCACCCATGCAAATTCCTTCAGTTCCCTCAATTCCTAATGTCAATTTAGCAACTGCCTTCACATTCCTGCGAAACTTGTCACTACCATCATGCGATCCATTCCACCTTTTGGACGATGCCAAAAATGAGGAAGATGGACAGTATGATGATGGATGCTTAACTCTTTGGGATCAGATTCAAAGAGAAATTCATCATGAGGGGGAAGATCAGCTTCAGGGGGAAGCATGGAGACTACAAGGAGTCCAAGAAAGAGGAGAATCGAGCAGAAAAAAAAGGAGCAATAGGAGCAATTTTCCGAAAGTAGACTATGTAGAAACCGAACTCTCGGTTCTAAAAGAGTTGTGTACAAAGTTGTGTATAAAGTTGAGACAACTTTGCATACGCAGCGGAAATTTAAAATAGAAACAATGGATTGGAATTTTTACGAGATTATATTTCTATAATCTCGCGAAGTGCCTCAGGGCGAAATCTTCACTATATAAAATATGTGAATTACAAAAACACTACCAGATAAACTCTCACTAAATATTAAGACACTTTATCTCTTCCTTCACAGAAGGTTGGGACTAAAGTTGTCTTAACTATATCTAGTAGAAATGGATAAATACGAGAACTCAAAACTTTACAATATCTGAAAAGCTTTATTAAAAAACTCGTATCTAACACTAACTATCTGAACCCTATATATACACAGCTCGTTGCTTGATCCCCACTCAAAGCAACCGATCCACTGAGCCATGATCTCCATGATCTCCACTCCTATATTTCCGGCACAACTTCCGGAAGAACCGTGGCTTCAGCAGATCTTTGGACTTGGTCAAATCCCACATGCTCCTATTTTCTCTCAACAGATTTTATCCTGCAAGAAAGACAAAAACTCCAAATACACGATTTAAACAAATATCCCTAAATCTATGATACACTACCAATCGGTATCAACAATCTCCCCATTTTTTGGCTTTCTTCCCAAAACCAAACAAAAACCAAGAGTTATAATTACTCCCCCTGAAGCAACACAATCAAATCACAACAACCATGAAAAGATTAGAGAAATGTTAGCTAAACAGTTGCTCCCTCTGTCACCAAGACTGTAATAAAAACAGAATCTACACAATATCATCACAACACATAAAACAATCATAACCATAATATATTCACAGCAAATGCATACATATCTGCATGCAATTAAAAATATATAAGAGTTAGGCATAAAATAAAAGTTGTTCATAAAGTTGTGCAACAGATAAAATAGTTGTTTGTTTCATCCAGCAACATCATCAAAATACTGCAACACACTGCAGTCTTCTTCTTCTTCATGCTTCTCCCCCTCACTCCTTATCTTCATCTTCCTCATCACTTGGTCCGTGGTGACGGCTAGGGCCTTCTCTCCTCTTTTTGAGAAGAAAGAAGTCGTTGAAACATCCTTCGTTGCACTTCAAGGATAGCAATCTGCGAGGAGAAGAAGGCTATTTGCTCCTGCAAAACAAAGACAGGTAGAGAACACATTAACTCGGCCGAGGGATCCTCTTCAGTTGAGGCATCAATCCACGGGAGATCTCTGTGCCTCTTCTCACTCAAAAAGGCAGGTTGCACAGTTTGGAGAGGGAGCTTGGATGTGAGGACATCTTTCTTCTTTGGCTTCAACCCTTGCTCAACAAGCATGCTATAGATGAGAGAAGGTACGATCAACTTTTTGGTGGACTTGGCCACAGCAAACCTCAGCAAAAACATTAAAAATGTGGGTGCCCAAGTTGAACTTCTCTTCCTTGAACACTTTGTACAGTAGGCACACATGCTCAAACGGCACAACTGTGGTATTGGATGTAGGGATCCAATTTGACACGAAAATCTTGTGCAAAGTTGAGAAAAGGGAAGTGAGGACCGAAGCTATGCGGTTAGGCCTTTTGTTCACTGTCCACACATCTGCACGGCCATCCGTAAGCACATTCTCCATCTCAACTTCTAGCTCCTTATCAATCTCAACATCAGACTCAATAACATTTAGAGCAGCTAGAAATTTGTTAATGCGAGAGGGAGTGAAAGAGAAAATCTTCCCACGGACATAAACTTTTCCAAACATCTTGGAGGAGGGGCTAGCAAAATCAACAGGCAGATTGGAATAAAATTGCTTCACAATCTCAGCAACATAGGGTTTCACATAAGTGAAACTTCTCAAAACTTTCCTTTTACGCAGAAAATCAAGGAAATTATATTGTGCAAAATCCTTCAAATCAACTGCCCTATCATTAATGAACTCCCTTTTCCTAAAGCTATCCCAATTCTTCTTAGCAGCCTCATTGTAAAAGCATTCATTCAAAGCCTTAATTACCTCAAGCTCGGTGTCAGCCTCGGATGGAGAAGCTTCTCGTTTTGCCTTCTTAACTGGCTTGCCTTTCGATTTCAACGGTGACGAGGAAGGCAATTTCCTCTTCTCTTTCCGAGAGACAGCAACCTCTTCTTCAAGTTCTTCGTCCTCATTGGCTTCTGAGAGTTGGTGAGATGACGATTTCTCAGCAGAGTCGTCGGAGGAAGCGCCCAGTTGATCCTCACCCTCGACATCACTGTCGATGTGGATCGGTTCCTCGGGAGCTTGAGTGGGACGGCTTGGTCGAGAGACATGCTTGGAACGTCGAGCGGGAGGAACCCTAGGTGTTTTGGAGGGCTTCTTCATCGGAGGTGGAGGGGTCAGAGATGGGATGACCTCCGGCTGTGACTTCGGCTCGGCAGAGGAGAACGGGACAGGAATAGGGTTACCACCTTGTTAAGCAGCTTCCTCAGATGGATGAACTGGGTCCTCTTGGTCTTCGGTAAGAATTGAAGTGTCGAGCTCCGGAAAGTCAAACAATGGCATCACTATGCCGCTCGGAGTAACAATAATCGCCTGCTCGGAAGAAAGAGTAGAGGGCTGCATCGGAGACGGTGCCGGCAAGGAGAGGTTTGGATTGAACCTCCGAGCTCCTAATTTCAAGAGAAATCTCCATAGGGGCATTTCCTCGTGACGGCGAGAGGAGAACAGTTGGCCGGAAGAGAGGAGTAGTGTCCGGTGACAAGAGCTGAAAAAGGGTTTAGCACGATAGATCGTGGAGGAGTTAGAATTGGCTGCGGCGGGAAGGTAGAGAGTTGACGAAGGTAAGCTTAGGCTTCAGGATCGCTAAGCAGCTCTTGAATCTTCTTCATTTTCTCAGAGTCCATGGCGGAAAGGATGAAAATGAATGGTTTGAAGGAGATGAAGGGTTTTTGAAATGAAACGAATGAAATGAAAGAATCTGAGAGAAAACGACCCTTATAGAATATGGAAGAATATAACAATATCTGGTAGATACCCGCTTCCAAATAAATAGGAATCAATAAATTAAAGATAAAGTCAAAATGAGTATTAAAGATAGAGTAAGATACATTTCCAGATACATTCAACTGACTTTCAAAATTTTCGGTTTTTTTTTTCTTTTTTTTTTTAAGTTAACAACTATTGTCACCAAAATTTTATTTATCAGAAAAATTTTGATACATCATAGAAAACTTATTAAGAAGAGAAGCAGATGATGATTAGATGAATAACCAAAATAATCTCATAAAAATCATTTATCTAAGATCTTTGATCTAGTTATATGATTTTATAAGAACAATCATGGTTTCACCTTAAAATAGGCTTTTTCATCCTCGAATCTATTCAACTTCACAGTTAACGATGATATGCCAAAAGTTGTGACAATAGTTGGGTCAACTGTAATTTTCATATTGAACACAAACCAAGAGATTTTCTTAGAATTGAGAATCTCTCATAGCATAAAGCTTTTGTAAATAAATCAGCCAGTTGATTGTCTGTACTAATATACTCTAACTTTAATAATTTCTTTTCAACTAAATCTCTAATAAAATGATACCTTAAATGAATGTGCTTGGATTTGGAGTGGTGGACGGGGTTCTTTGCAAGGTTGATGGCACTTGTGTTGTCACAGAGCATTATCAAGGAATCGCTTTTTAGGCCATAATCATCCAGCATTGACTTCAGCCATATCAATTGAGGTGAACAGCTCCCGGCAGCCACATATTCAGACTCGGCTGTGGACAATGAGATACAATTTTGCGTTTTGCTGTGCCAAGAGATGAGGTTGTTTCCTAAGTAACAACATCCTCCACTTGTACACCGTCTATCATCAATTTCTCCAGCCCAATCAGCATCACGAAAAATTCGTTTTACAGCTTTCAGGTGCTCCTCCTTTGGACAATCTCCACATAGGCTTGGGCTTGATATGTTCAACTTTGGAATTCCAAGAACAGTATTGAACCTTTGGAGATTCTTCATATTGCGGAAATTTGTGTGGCCCAATTTTTGATGCCAAAGCTGCACCTCATGCACTTGCGCACTTAAACAGCTGTTTTTGCTAGTCTCATAAATATTATTTGAAGACCTTATCCCTGAGATCACATGATTTCCTTTGCTGTCCATCACAGTGCACCTTTCTTTATCAAAGATGACACTGAAGTTGTCATCACATAGTTGACTAATGCTAATGAGATTTGCAGTCAGCCCTTCAACATGTGATACATTGGCCAGCTTTGGAAGTCCAGGACTGTCTAAGGTTCCTCATCCAACAATCTTGCCATTTAACCTTCCTCCAAAAGTTACTTCACTGTCATTGATTCTTTGATAGTTTGATAGATAACATCTGGAGCCTGTCATGTGACGTGAGCATCCACTATCAAAGTACCATGTGGTCGAGTCATTATCTGTCGATGCAGTGAAGACCACTTGGCAGGTAACTGTTGACGTAACTTTGGGTCTCCATACCAGTTTCTTGGACTTGGCACCTTTGTTCGAGAGGATAGGATTTGATGCTTGGTTCTTCAGATGCATCTCCTTATGGTGTTCCTGTAAAAACTTATGACAGAAGGGCTTAATGTGTCCAGGAAGAAAACAGAAGTGACAAATGTACCTCCTACGTTTTTTCTTTGCAGACGAAGTTGTGGGAACTTCCTTGACTTTCACAAATGGTTTGCCATGAGTAGACTAAATCTGAGTGAAGGCTGGTCTTGCACTCAAATCATACCCAAGGCCATGTGAAGTTATCTGAGTTTGAGACAGAACTTCATCTAGTTTTGAGGTTCCCGTGTTGAGTCTTTTAAAAGTTTCATCAGCATGATTGAGTTTAATTCTCATGTTGTCCAACTCAGCATCCTTCTTTGTCAGCATGACTTCCAGCTTTTGTAGTGAGGCCTTTTGCACAGAAACTTCCTCAGTTAGTGAATCCACCACTTTGCACTGTTTGGACCATTTGATGTACAGTTCCTTGTAAAGTTCCTGCATCTTTATCAGTAACTCCAGAGTTTCCTCTTCCGTGACTTCTTCCTCATTTTCTGCAGTGGACACAACAGTGTTGAAACAGAAAAGAGTGTTATAGTAGGACTCATCATACCTATCTGAAGTTATCTCAACTTCGGTGTAGTTTGACTTGTCCTCTTCAACACATACTGCAGTTAGGGCCGCCTGCTCAGTTGGTGGATCATTAGGAATCTCCTCTACATAAATCCCTCAGGTGTCAAGCTAACTATCGCTAAGGGATAGAAAGTTGACATGCTTTCTCAGTTTGCGAAATGTGTTGGGACACTCGTTGGCAAAGTGTCCGAAGCCCTTGCATTCATAGCATTAAACTGTAGAGAAGTCCGTCACTTCCTTAGGTCGGAAGTGATCAGATGCAGCACCCTAATGATTTTTGGTTCCTTTCCTGGTGTGATAAGCCTGTCATAGAGAACCAAAGATCCGAAAGAATCATTGCGAGGTTTGCGTTGTTCATCACCCCCCTTTTGTTGTTTCCCTTTGCTAGCTCGAATGAGAGTGTTATGTCTTCTGGTAAGAAGAGTATAATCGGGATTCTTTTCATTGATTACTTCAAGATCTTCATCCTCTTCTTCATCATAGGCTGAAGTTGATTTTGAAGTTGTCCCGACAGTTAAGGCAATTCCCTTCTTCTTCTGTCCACCCTTTTCATTTAGTTCCATCTCGAATGTCTTCAGATCATTCATCAGTTTGGTGAAATCCAGAGCTCCAGTATTTGTAGCAGTATCAATTGCAACCACTTTCATGTCAAAATGAGAAGTTAGAGTCCTCAAGGTTTTTGAAACTAACCTCTTATTAGTAATTGGATCACCCAAATCATTGGACTCGTTGGCAATCTCCAGTAGTTTGTTGCAGTAATATCCTACGGACTCATCATCCTCCATCTTCATGTTTTCAAACTTTGTGGTGAGAATCCGATGCCTTGATTCTTTAATTCCAACATCACCTTCGCAATGCTGCTGGAGTATATCCCAAGCTTCCTTAGCCGTCTCACAATTCCTTATAAGTTTGAACATCTGAACGTCTAGGGAGGATTGTATCGCGTTGAGCGCCTTGTCATTAAAGGTGGCTTCTTCATTTTGCTCTCTGCTCCATTCTGACTGTGGTGTACGGCATGTATCTCCTTCAGCATCCACGGTCTTGGGGTGTGTCCATTCTTTTTGAACCGCATTCCATGCTCTTACATCAATCGACTTGATGCATGATCTCATCCGAACTTTCCAAAAGGAATAGTTCATGCCATCTAGAACGGGAGGTTTGTTGAACAGCGGGTTCGTGCAATCCATTGTGCTTATGAAAACAGGATCACCACTTAGTGTATCAACCTGGCTCTGATACCAATTGTAGAAACTGAACTCTCGGTTCTGAAATAGTTATGTACAAAGTTGTGTATAAAGTTGAGACAACTTTGCATACGCAGCGGAAATTTAAAATAGAAACAATGGATTGGAATTTTCATGAGATTATATTTCTATAATCTCGCGAAGTGCCTCAGGGCGAAATCTTCACTATATAAAATATGTGAATTACAAAAACACTACCAGATAAACTCTCACTAAATATTAAGACACTTTACCTCTTCCTTTACAGAAGGTTGGGACTAAAGTTGTCTTAACTATATCTAGTAGAAACGGATAAATACGAGAACTCAAAACTTTACAATATTTGAAAAGCTCTATTAAAAAACTCGTATCTAACACTAACTATCTGAACCCTATATATACACAGCTCGTTGCTTGATCCCCACTCAAAGCAACCGATCCACTAAGCCATGATCTCCATGATCTCCACTCCTATATTTCCGGTGCAACTTCCGGAACAACCGTGCCTTCAGCAGATCTTTGCACTTGGTCAAATCCCACATGCTCCTATATTCTCTCAATAGATTTTATCCTGCAAGAAAGATAAAAACTCCAAATACACGATTTAAACAAATATTCCTAAATCTATGATACACTACCAATCGGTATCAATAGACTAGTAACTACTCTTGAAATTATAATATGCTTTAAAGTGAATATATAACACAAGTTTTGATCATGCTTATACTTCAAGGTTGTCATGATTATAATGCTCATGCTCTAATACTTTATGCTCTAATACTTCAAGTTTGAATGTTTTAACATAATACCTTATGCTCTGATACTTCAAGTTTGAATATTTTGACATGCTCTGATACTCCAGTTCAAATGCTTTGACACTCAAATGAAAGATGTTATAATAATGCTCAAATACTGGAATGAAAGCATGCCCAAAGTGAAGAATGAAAGAATGCTCTGAAATTTGAAGTTCAAATTGCTCTTGAAATTGATATGCTCTGATACTTGAATGATAGCATGAATGGCAAATACTTTGATACTTGAATGAAAATCATGAATCAATTTGTCTCTCAACTTGCTCTGAATTTGCTCTGATTTCAAGTTTCTACTTAAAGCATTTGCTACACTTGCAGTTTTTCCATCATCATCAACAAAGTTTTGACATCATGAAAAAGGGGGAAATTGTTAGGAAAAACTATCAAGGAACCCCTAGATTAGGTTTTGATGAGATGTCAAAATTAGTTATGAAAAAACTGACTGAAATTCAAGTTGCAGTTCGGAGCTAACCAGTCCAGGGTATCAAAAAGGAACTCAAGTAGAGTCAAAGTCAACTAATCTGAAGAATGGCCTACAAGCTGGAGGATACATCATCCAGTCAAAATTCAACTCAGTTGAGGAGTCATACCAGTCAAAACAAGCTGACAACCAAGTCAGCTAAGCTGAGGGAGAAAATAGTTGACTAAAGACTACAGAAACTGATAAAACATCAGTTTATCCAACTGATGGCCAAACTGCAGTAAACTAGACAGATCAGCTGAAAGTCAGAACTGTAGTCAGCTAGCTTGTGATTAGTCAAAGTTGACAAGAAAGCTCAAAGAGAAATCAGTCAAGCTGACAAGCCCAGAACTGCCTACTGGAGCGACAGCCAAAATCAGCTGACAAGCCTAGAACTGCCAACTGGAGCAATAGCCAAACTCAGCTGACAAGCTCAGAACTGCCAACTAGAGCGATAGCCAAACTCAGCTAACAAGCTCAGAACTGCCAGCTGAAGCGATAATCAAACTGAGTTGACAAATCCAGAACTGCCAATTGGAACTCAAAACTGCCAAGAAAGCTGAAGCCAGAGAACCCTGGAGGTTATTGTTCAAACCGGCGAATCTTGGAATAAATGCTTCACCAAAGATCCTGGAATTTAATGAAGATCGATTGGCAGAATAACAGCTACTTCAACCAAATGCTCCAAGCGATCATTAAAGACCATATTCCATTGATGAGCCAACAGAGCCAACGATCAATGGACAATGGAACTCAACGGTCATAAAATCACTCCTCTATAAAAGACGAGTGAATCAGAGTTCAAAAAAAACTCTTTGCCTAAAAACTTCACCTATTCTACGCCTTCACAACTTTCGCATGTACAAGCAATAGCTTTTGTTTCTCTGTCCCACTCAAGCTCAAGTACAACTTTTGATAGAAACTGCGAGAGTCCAACTGAGAAGAAGAATTCACAGAATCAAGATATTCAGCCAGCTGTTGACGATCCAGCCAGGGCAACCTTCTCAATTCCAGCTATTCAACGATGAACTACTCAACTCAATAAAAGGAGCACATCAGTTGATACCCCCTGTTCAAGACTTATCTCTTGAAGATCGAAAGAGATCTAAAACCTTGTAAAGACAACAATAGCACCTACCTTTCTAGTGAGCAGTTAGGGACTTCAAGTGTGAGCCGTCGACCCGCTGAGGTAGCGAGCAGTTACCAGGTTCAGCCAACTGTCCTTCATTGTGTAATTTTTAAAGAAACTCAAGTTATATAGTGAAGTTGCCCTTCTGCGGAAGGAAGAGAGGACGTAGAAGTTTGAGACTTCGAACCTTTATAAATCGCTTGTGTGCTGTACTATATTGATTATTGCATATCTTTGAACTGCACACAATATCACACAAGCTGCACTCAAACTGTCTTAATTGATCAACTAGTTTGTGCATAGATAAGTTTCATCAAGCGAGTCAAAGGGCCCTGTTATTCCGTATCTAAAGTAAAAGTTTTTAAATCAGTTTATTCACCCCTCTCCCCTCTAAACTGATATCGAATCACCCGGGACCAACAACACACTTTAATGCAACAAAGAAATCAATACACAAGAGGAACCAAATTCACACAGTGTTATGCTCAAACTGCCTCATAGTTTTAACATGTTTGTTAAGTTATCATCTCCATTCAATCCGGAAAAAAGATCTAGCTACACATGCTGGACATAAACGTAAAGACAATATTTAAAGACATGATATGATGAGACCGGAATGAGCACTGAGGAACTAAACCCGGAGTTGCAGCTGAGAGGTCCAGTAACGTGCTTATGTGCCAAGAAGCTGCAAGGATATTTACAATGCTATGTTGGAAAGAAATTGGAAGATGATGGAGCTGAATTCCGACAGCACAAGTTGGTGATTTTGATGAGCATTGAGGAGTGAAGAAGTCGCGGCCATGGATGAATTAATTTATTTAGTTATGGTCATGTATCTCTTATTATTTATTAAGTTGTTTTATTTTTTAATTGGACCAGTATTTAAATTTAATTAGAAGCCAAAACTATTGTTAGGTGTATTGGGCCATTAGTTTTATTTATTTTATTTCAAGTTTAATTCGAAAATTCCAAGCCCAATAACTTGTGATTTTCGTTCATAGGTATTACTTAAGTTGTATTGCGTATTATTTTTCGGTAGACTTCATTGAATGAAAAATAGCTTTTCGCTTTTCTCTTGTCTCACACAAACAAATCGGTTCTTCGATAGAGTTTGAAGTTGGCAACTCCAAGCTTGAAATCAATTGATTTGTTCATGAATCTAGTAGTGTACGGGTTAAACAAACGATGAAGATTACTCCAAAGGCGTGTTTCGGATTCTCGTCGATCCCGGGTTCGTTTCGGGTAAGATTCACCTCCATTTTTTGTTTTCCATCACTTTCGATCCATTCACCATATCCACAGCCTTCATCCATGTCCCATATCCTCCCTAACATCATCACCATCGTCTACCTTTCCGTACAAATCCGAAATCCACCTAGAACAGTCGATCTTCATCTTTAAACCCTAGTTTAGGCCTGAAAATCACCACCGAGACATCTCTCAATTTACTCGTGCGTTTTACCTGATTTTTGGATATGTTTTATATGACTTATTATTGTACCTTATCCTAAAATTTGAGCTTAATCTGAGTTCTTTTTCATAGGTTTCTGTTCGAGTATTTCTAGGTTAAAATCGCTAGTTTTGGGTTTATTTTTTGGTTGTTTGATTAATTCAATTTATTTGTTTATTTAGGTCAGATTGTTTAGCATATTATTCCTTTAATTTTAGTTGGTATTTTGGATTAATCAACCATATATTTGTCGTGTGTTCTTTCCTTAGCTTCCGCATAATGATTGGGTGCATCATGATATTAAATAAAAACGTACTAATATAAAACAAGAAACAAGTTTCGACCCCAATCAAAGTTAACAACATAAATTGGAAATTCTACGTTCCGTGGGCATAAGGCCATTGGAAACTGTTGGAAAATAAAGAACTAAAACTAAAAATATGGATCTGGATGATTTGTTATATTCTTCGGTGTTTTATGTGTGTGTATTAATCATCTCTAGTTGTATTTATACAGGTAGATCGAAACCCTAACATCCTTGGGCCACAAGGAAGTTTGAAGCTCAAATCAGCCCATGTAAATATCAACTTGTCAGCGTGCCCGTTTTTTTCTTTTCTGGCAGATGCGCTTTTCGTGTATGGAAATATCAACTTTCTTTGTAGATTAGATTAAATCCCGAATTTTGAGGGATCTGATTCTATCTCTTCAACTCGCGCCCACAAGAGGATGATTTGTTTGTGGAAAAGATTGATCTTCTAGAAGCTTCAGATATCTCCTTCAGATTTGGTAATATCCTGTTTGATATCATCTTCTTTCCTTATCCAATGAAATATGGAATATCTTGGATGACTTCTGCTTAACGTCTCGCGTTATGCCCCAACGAGTTTGTCAGGATTAGAATCTCTACTAGTCTTGTGGGCATAATGACCATTTCTTAACAACATTGGAATGCCATGGACTCTACAAGCTGACCTTTCATTAAGATTGGTGCTATGAAAATGTCATCGAGCTTCTATCATTGTATTTCAACTCCAAAATGCCCACAATGCGTGATTTTACTCTCTTCGTAACCATGCTCATATTTCTGGCTCTTTTCGACTCTAAACAACAAAAACAAGAATAACAGAATGAGAAAAATACTCTAAAAATATGAAAGAAATTGGATTTATCACCTAGCCATACAACAACTCTTCTTAGACACTCGTCGTCTTTCTTTTTTAACGTTTCATCAAAATCCATCGACGTGTTCTTGAATCCCTCACGGTTTCACAAAACATAATTCTAACTATAGTACCATCTTTAGACCTCTTTGTAGTAGACAAACGAATATCAAATCCACATGATGAAACATGCATCTTGTAAAATATTATACCATTATCTAAAATAGGAAAAAGTTTGCCCAATGTAGGTTTCGAAGATACTTCGTAATCAGGTATATAAAATTTAGACAACCTAAGAGAAATATCTATAGTTGTGCCAATACAATCTGCATATTAAATAAGATAAACAATTGAAATATGAAAACAATGATGTTAATATCTTATTTAATGATGCTAAAACCAATCATGATCATTCTAAAACTAATCATAGTAATGCTATACATCGTTCAACATGCCAATACTCTGTCATGCATGTATTGCAATGCTAACAACTTCTGGAAAATAACACGTGAGAGCGGGCCGGCTCGTAGGCCCGTCTTGTATGGGCATTGCGGGTGCTACTTGCCGGTCGGTTCCTGGGCGGTGATCCTCCTAATGTCCCCCCGTGGTTGGTGATCCAAGCACTCAGGAGGAGGACTTGCGTAACCACTGCGGGTGCCCCGCAAGTGGAGATCCGAGCACACAGGAGGTGGACTCGCGTATCCTTGCGGAGGATGGACAAAGTAAACAGGTGCCTCGGTGCGTAAGGCAATGAGTGTAAGTCCTTGGGCGAGTGCACGCTGTGTCCGAGGACGGCCACAAATCTAGTGGGGGAGGATGTCACAGGTCGCACCTTGCATTATCACGCACAATCCGTCCTCAGCCGAGATTGGCGGGGATTGCCGAGGATTGCCGAGGATGTGCGACTGTGGCGCACGGGAGCGCATGCGAGCGTACTCTGATATGATATTGACGGACAATATACTGGGCGCCTACATGAGATTTGAGGAGGGCATTGAGCACAAGGTGGGAACACACTGGTTGGGTGCTGATGCCGCTCCCCTGATGAGCCCGATGGCAGGGCGAAACCAGTAGTTGTCCGGAAAGCCCCAAGAGGGGGAAATGAGGGCATGCGTCGGAGAATGAGAAGCTCCCATCCCGTGACATAAATTAATAGACAAAAACATAAAATTATGAGTCTCTAATAATGTGTTAGACACTCAACTACGCCATCCACAATATAAAAAATTGAAAACATCTGTTAATCATGAAAGTTGAAAAGATTTACCTAATCAACTTAAAAAATATGACGTTACATGTAAAACACTGATTTTAAGGTTAAATCTACATATTTCCCATCGAAAATATAATTAATCGCGAAAAAGTTATATTAAATCATCAAAATTCATGATCTCAGCTTAACACAGATTGAAAAAAATAAACTAAATATTCAAATTTTACCTGGTGCTTTCATCGGAAAAAAAAACCGAACAAATATCTCACAAAAAAAAGATAACAATCGCATGAACCACGATTGCGAAGAATTGAATCTGATTACATGAAGCAACAGATAGATATAAAAAAGGAAAGAGATGAAGTAAAGAAAAGAGATTGCGAAGGAAATAAAAATCACTTAATTAAGCGGAAATAGAATACAATTCTTAAATTACAAAAATAATCCCAATTCATTAAAATAACCATAATATTACAATAATGCCACCGAAAAAATTCAATCTTTGGTACAGATTTGGGTTGTCCAAGAAATGAAGATCAGATCATTAAATAACCATAATATTACAATAATGACACCGAAAATTTTAATCTTTGGCACATATTTAGGTTGTTCAAAAAATGAAAATCAAGGGATCTAATTGGCTCTCTATTCTCACACGAGGTTTTGATTTTCATTTTATCCATTCTCTCTCTCTCTCTCTATATATATATATATATATATATATAGGATAGGGTTGACATAAGAACCAATCCCCATGTGGGAACCAGGAACTAATCTCAACCACACAATCTTTTATATTAATGGTCCAGATTTAAATAAAAAGACGGTGGCATAATGGTAAATATGAGGAAGTCAAACTTACCTCTGGTCAAAGCTGACATCAGCATCCTTACAAAAAATTTATTTAAACTTTAAACATCCATAACTAATTGCTCATTTTTCATTAGATTAACGCAAATTATATATCAAATTAAAGCTCTTTTCGTGCTCTTTCATTTAAGATCCATTGTTCATATGTTTATTTGAAAATATATTTTTTCATCCATAATAGCGTGATGTTAAACTTAGAATAGCAGAACAAAATATTCATGATAACGTGGAAGTATACACATAATAGAATGACAAATATTCATAAAACACATAAATTCTACTCATAATAGCAGTATTAGTGTTAGTTAATAGTATGACATTATCTGTTCATACTAGCATGCATATATATTCATATTAGCATGTATATATGTTCATAATAGCATGATAGTACTCTCATTTTAGCATAGCGAAATTTATAAGAATAGACAACGGTTTTAAAGTGCTGTCTATATGATTTCCGAAAATTATGCTCAAATATTATAAGCTTGCCACCGTTTTTGACCAAAAATTGACCAAATCTTAACCATCTAAACCAAAATAATGAATGGATGAGATGAGTTCCTAGTTCTCACGTGGGGATGGATTCTCATTTGATGCGCTCTCTCAATATATATATATATATATATATATATATATATATGATTTATTTTTTTAGATATTTGCCCGACACACTATCGGTATTTTGTAGGTGCTCTTTGGATAAAGCATTATCTCCACCTAGAAATTATTAGTGAAATTGAATCACTAGTATGTCAACGTTGAAGCTCGCTATTAATAATCTAAGACATAGCTAGTAACTACTTTACGTATACTGATTACAAAAATAATATACGGACATTATATATATCTTCAACGTGTAAAGTACTACTACACAAAATACTTGTATTGGTGTTTCAAGAAGTGTAAACTTTTCACCAAGATAAACATAATTTCATAGGAAATCGAATATTTAAATTTATACCATTAAAAATGATAGAATTATTTAGTGAAAAGGAGTCTGATATGAATGTCTAGTAGAATAAGGATAAATATAATACCCTAAATAATGAGGACTAGTTAAAGCCTAAAGTCCAGTGAGGACATTCGGATGGTGGAGATTCCTTTGTAAAATAAAATTATTTCGGGTTGGAGATCACTCTTTTTTTTTTACCTATACATCTAATTTGGTGGTATTGAGGAGATTCAAACTCGTAATTTTTGATATCTAAACAACCTCACTCAAATTGAAAAAGGAAAAAAAAAAAAAACAAAAAGAAGAAAGTGCCTTTTCAATGGGGAACATATACGAGTGGAATGCAAAATCCTAAAGATCGATGATTTATTGATATGCGTTTCCTTTTGTACCCTCCTAATATAGAATAGGTGTTTTTTTGGGCAAATTGGAAGTACTATTTCAAAATTACAATAATGGTTATGCATTATATGTTGTTGTTTAGATATATTAGGAGCGACTTTATTTCAGCACATGAAATTTTCTATTACACTCTCTGTATTACACTCAATGTTATATTTTCAAATTATGAGTTTTTCTTGTACTTTTTTTTTCAATTTTATTTTTATGTGATTTAGTTTAATTTTGTGATTATTTTTAAGGTTCACCCCACCCAATTAGGGTTTATAATTATTTTTTAATATTTAATTTTCGATTTTCAATTAATAATTCATTATTATGGTTGAGTTTTTCAAAATTATATTTTATAATTTTTAAATTCATTTTTTTTATTGATAAATGTTGATTATGGTTATTTATGTTATAATTAATTTTTATTTTATAATAAATATTATTAAAATCATAAATTTAATGATGAAACACGGAGTGAAACATGAAATAGTGTAACAGGAAATTTCAATCCGTATTTCAGGAGTGATATTTGCATATCTATTATGATAAATGGAACTATATATGTTAGATAACTAGTGCAATTGTGCATTATTATATTTGGTGGGAGTGTTCATTTCTACATTGCTGGATGTTAATAATATACTCAATTTGGACGTATAAGGCATTATTGCATTATTCGTTGCATGGTTTTGGGGTCGAGGGGTAGAGTTTTAATTTTAATTTTTAAAATTTATTATTTTTATATATGCGTACTTGATACGTGACAACTTACTTGGTGATCGATACCACATTATTTCGTGAGCACATTAATTAATATATATATTAAAGTAAAATCGTAAGATAAATTATAAATAAAAAAAATATCAGTATTGTACAGTACAAAAGAAATCGGATGCCAAACATGCATAGCGCAATTGGCAACATCACTTGTTTGTTTTTCAAGGCACCCGATCGACCCATAGGAATGATTGGAGAGTTTTTTTTTTTTTTCCTTTTTAGCTTTTCCCTATGTTTTTATCGTCATATTTCTTTTTATTCAAGTTTGCTATGTTAATTTTGTTTAATATCTTTTATATTCTATTTTTTTCATTTAATATGTTTTATCTTCTAACTTATTTCATATTTAAGATCAAGCAAATGGCCGAATCTTTGAATTAATTTACAGTCGAAAAGTTAGAATTAGATGTTAAAAAATAAAATTAATATATCGTACAAATGACTTTTTGGCTTCATGGTTGATTCTATAAATAGTTGTATTAACTATCAAACAACATTGCGAATCGAACTCATATCCACAACATCAAAAAAAAAAAAAAAAAAAAAAAAAAACGAAAAAGGAAAACAACATAATTCAAAGCTCACATAACAAGTAAAGATGGAGTATATTTTGGAATCACGTGTTATTTGATTGCACTAATATTTATAATTTATTTAGAATTTTGTTTAGATGTGCAAGTTTTAATTCTATTTTAAATTATCTTATGACCATGTTTCGCATATTCCGGTAATTGGTATTGTGATCAGTATGATGAAGTGTAAAAATTTGTGGCCAAAATTTATCTACAATCATAGCATTTTAATGTGAAAATTTTATTCACCTAGTTACGTATATTTTAGTGTTTCTATTTTATGTTTAAATAGTAATATTAATCTTCACTTCTAATTAATCAATATATAAAAATATATAGGTCAATTCAAATAACAGTGATATCAAAAAAAAGTTTGTGCATTGCACGATTATGTGTGTTGGATTTTGTATATTGGGCAGTTAAATTAAATTTTTCAGTGCAAGTTTTGACTATGTATATGTGTTATGCACCATTTTCTAATAGCATTGCTTATTATTTACTCAAAGATGATGTCATCTTAATTGCTTGTTTAAATGATTATGATAATAATTGTTTATATTTATGAAAAATAAAGTTTAGTTTTTTCCTATTTAAATTTTTAATACATTTATTCACATACCTAGCTATAGATCTACATATTGTTAGATTTGATCAAGTTTTGCTTTTAGCTTTCAATTATTATAAAATGAAATAGTACCGAGTATCACGTGAGAGACATACTAGCTTTCTCTCATTCTTTTCCATTCTCCCGTAATTAGATTCTCTCTCTCTCTCTCTCTCTCTCTCACCGCCGCCCTTACATCTACATGTGGATATCCAACAACAGTAGCAATAATTGATATATATCGTGTCTCTCCCTCTCTTCGCCACCGCCATCACCGCTCCTTCCACCCACATGAGGAAATTCAATAAAGGTGATGAAGATCTGGATAAGAGTAAAATTATCAATGAATGAAGCTTCTCCAGAGCTGTGTTTTTTGTATTTTAGACCCCCTCACACAATCACAATCAATTTGGTTTGTTTTTTTCCTAATTCATCTCTGCGTATACAATCTTTTTTTCAGTGTTTAGTTTTTGATGGATTTCATGAATTCAACATATATTTTTTTATGAGATTTGCAAGTCCTCTGAAATTTTTTTCAGCTTTTTTTTGTCACGTCTATGTTTTTTTAGATTTGACGTTGATTAATTGTTGGTTGAAGAATTAGTGTATTGATTTTTGGCATTTTTATTCGCACAGTATGATGTTAATATGATAAGGTTTATCTGTTGCATCATTATATTTTTGCAGTAGCATTATATTTTTTTTCTTTATAACGAATATTTCCATGTGCTAAGTAAGATGCTTTTAAATGCTAATGTTGTGATATTATGATGACATGTACCAACTCAAGTTCTGAAGATTTGGAGACTAAAATAGATTTATCAAGATGTGAGTCTTCTGTATCCATTGAAAGATTTATGAGGCATATGAGCATTTTTTTTCTTCAGATGAAAGAATCTAGGCTTTAAATCGGCTAAATTGGCTTGTATTTTTAGTTTTTTATTATAGTTTTTTTCTTTTTGCTTTTGGTGTTTCTTATACTTTGTTCCTTTAATGTAGCATGAACTAATGTTAATTTTTGTTAGCATATTATTTGAATTATGTTAGAAATATATTATATGTGTATTCGTTTGACACAATTATTCAATGTTAATATTGTTTTATTATAATGCTAATGAAGTAAACATATTGTTAACGAAAAATATTATATTAATAAAGAACAAAATACATTAATGTATGAAAACGTTTTAGCTTGATTATCTAATGCTAACATTTTATGAATATAATGTTAATGATATAATAAAATATTGCAAATGAAACAAACACAATATATTGACAATAAACAATACATTAATGCATTAAAATATTTTTTGTATGAGAATGCAAATACATTGCTAACATTAGCATTGTAATATGTTAATGACAACATTATAATACTGCTAGGTAAATTATGTGAATTTTATACTACATGTGATGATAATATAAATAAATATTAATAATAGAGAATACTAAAATATTTGGTAACATAAATGAAAGTTAATGTTATTGTTAATATTGTCATATGCTACTGTTAATATATGATAATGCTAATAGTAGAGTTCTATAACACATATCACAATAGCATTACAACGTTATCATTGTCAGATGATATTGTTAGCATTGATGTATGCGAACAAAAACATTATATATTGTTATAAGGGTTTATCACATCAATTTTAGGGTTGAATAATTTAATTTTATTGGATTTCATCATTTACTTCTAATAATTACATTGTTGTATGCTATAGAAGCATTATGTAATGCTAAATGAATGTATTTGTAACTCCCCGATCCCAGGAGAAGGGCAGGGGACTAGTGCGCTACTTGAGGGAAGGGGGAAGGGGTTGTTGAATAGAAATACTCAAGGAACTTGGATTAGTGCCCCAAAAATTTAGGCAAAATAACCTCTATAAATGGATCAATCCACGCTTTTAAAGCATCTAAAATGACTCGAATAGATACCATGACTCTTAGGATAAACCTATGAAAGAATTATTAGGGCAAACTTCAATGCAAATAATAATAGTTCAAAGGTTAACTGTTAATAGATTAGATATGAGAAAGGCCAGGCTGATGTCTGTCCAAATACATGAAGTAAAGAGATGTCAGGCTCTCGCCTGTTATGAAAGCATTATAAAGCTAGACTTTTGCCTTGATATGGAAAACAATATAAAAGCTAGGCTTGTGCTTGTCTGAATAAGAAAGTAAATAAATGTCAGGCTTTCGCCCGTCAGGAGCAGAAAGTAAGTGGGATTTGGAAAAATCGGACATTCTGTAAATAATCAGAGTAGGTGGAAAAGAACGTAGTGCATTTATTCAAACTCAAAAGAAAGCATGTTCTCAGTTAGACTCCATAAAAGAAACATATACATCAAAAGATAGTCCTTTAGCCTTAGCATAACCGTCCGCCATCCCGCAGCTCATCCTGAAAATATTTGAAAAGATTTGGGGTGTGAGTACTAATTCACTCAGTGGGTACTTCTGAGAAAAACCTTCACAATCATTTTATAAAACAGAATATCCAATCATATTTTAAGCATATCATGGAAATTTTTTATAATAGAAAATTTATGAATTCCATGTATACTAAAGCATTTTTGTTCCATCATTGTGCGCCACTCTCCCCTAGAACGCTTACGGTGAGTCGGTTCGTGTACACAACCCGGCTACTTAAGATTAGACACTGCCCTGTTTGCTTAGGGCCCGATATCGTGAACCATTGTAGTTTCATCACCAAAAATAGTAGTAAGACTTACATGAGTCGGGAGAGCACATCAAATACAATCATGAGTTGGATATTCAATCACATTCATTTTATAAATATCAGGGCTTAATAACCTAAAATACATTTTTATATAATAAAAACCCACCTGGATACAAGATTTGTCTCTCATAAAGACCTTTAAAATCTGGGTTGATTCTGCTCGGATTCTACTATCTCTTCTGAGCCTACAATAACCAGTCTTAACTTAGTTTAGCTAAAAGGCTCCCCTCAAAATTTAATTCCTAAGTTGCGAAGTCAAAATTACCTAATTAAATAACCATAAATTATGAAAAATTTAAAGAATAACAATGTTTCAGATTAGTCAAAGTTTACCATATAAATTCTAATTCAAAATTTAGACCATCTATTAAACAAATAGATTATAATAGTTCATTTTTACAAGACATATAATAGTTAAGTCCATTATTTTCCTACTTCATAATTATATATTGTTATAAACAAAGTAAGCCATTTTTAAATAATCATTTGTTTAACATAGAATAAAAAATCATTGATTATTATTATATAATTAGCCCAATATTTTACCAAAACACAAATTAAAAAAAATATTCAATCTTATAATTTAGAAATTAAATCAAATGAACCTTTATCTTTTGAGTTCTAAACCAATTATATACACACATATATATTTAAATAAACTCGACAAGTTTTACTCAAATTACTATAAGTTTAGCTTAGACATTCCTTAATCAAAGAAGACGAAGATTAGTACACCAAAATGAATAAAATAATTTTAGACATGATCCTAAACTAATTTATGTTATTCTGCTCTCCCTCTCTCTTTATATATATTATAGATTATAGATTTCTAATTATAATTTGCAAAGCATAGGATTTACCTTTCTTTCAATATTGCAAATGTAAATACAGCTAACTTGTTCTTCTTAAAATTTTCTTTAATTTTCTTTTGTTTTCTTTCCGCACTAACTTATATATATATAGCTATATTATACTTCTATTGTAACCTTATAAGCCTCAGCATCTCCTAGTGATGCAGATTACGTGGAGTTCTAATATTAATTCATTGATCTCATTTGTTAGCAATATTATTCTTATTATTATTTTTTTCTATTAATTAGCATTGTTGTACACATTTATATACATCTAATTCCTATTGCTGCCACAAGAGCGGTGTGTCATGTTACTCACTTACGTGGAACTACCTAGTGATTATCTTTAGTTAGTATCTACTAGGAATAGAATAAATTATATGTTAAAATTTTATTTCGATAAGCATTCAATTAAATATATTATAATTAGACAACATTTAAATATAATAATACATAATAGAATATACAGTCATCAAATAAATTAATATTTCTTTGGATATTATTAGGGTCCGGATATGATTATATCTTATAAGCATCTTTTAACACCCAAAATGATAATAATAAACTCCTTTTAATTTTAAAAAAAATGACATCAAGGTTCATAATAAAAATACAAGAATGTAACAAAGTATTTCTAACCTACTCAACAAGCACACTTACCTAAAAATAAAAATTTAAGGGTCTATTTTTTTTCTAGCTCACCCTTAAGGTAATCATAGGCTATTATTTTAATACTAAAAAGTTTGGGATATTATAGTATTATATAATGATAAATTAAACAATAATGTAGTGGATTGAATCCAAATAATGCAACTAAAAACCTTTAATCAAACAACCATAACTTTTTCCATGGTTAATATTTTTTTGAAATTATTTTTGTTGAAAAATATGCATGACTAACTTTCCAACCATATTAAACTCATCATTTAATTAATTTGTAACAATATCATTTTTGCATTTAAAGTTACGTGTTGAGCAAGTAGTCATACTACTTCCTTAGCATATGATTGTATATTCATCAACTTATGATTGTGTCTCAGTTAGCATATATTCTCGACGTTCGCATTTTTTAAATTTTGATCTTAACTGAAAAATTACCAAAATGTCACTACGTTTTTTAAAGTTTCTCTTATTTACCATAATGCCACCCACTACAAAAAAATCACGTTTTAGCGACATATATTAACGACGGACTGCAATCCGTTGATACTTACGACCGATTAACGATGGATAGTCCGTCGTTATCATTTTCAGCGATTAAAGTTGGTGGGAATACTTCCCGTTGAAACTTAATGACTCACTGGAGATGAATATTCCGTCATTAACAGTTACGACGGCTTATGTCCATCATTACGTTTTATTTTTTAATTATATTAAATAACAGAAAATTTAACGACGGACTTGTACCGTCATTAAATATCTTCTGATTTATTTTAATTTTAAAAATTATAACTTAACGACTGACTAATCCGTCATTAATATTTTCTCAATTTAATAAAAATAAAATGTTAAATTTAACAACGGACGAATCCGTTGTTAATGTTCCCGGATTATTTTTTAATTAAAAATTTAAATTTTACAGCCAATTATGTCTGTCGTTAAGATTTTGGGATTTTTTTAATCATATATTAAAATTTAACAACGGACATATCCGTTGTTAGGTCTTTCGTAAAAAAATGAATTAGAATAAGAAGAAGTGCTTTCTTCTTCATTTTTGAATTTGATTTTTACCCTAGCCATCGACCCTCGACCTGTCAACAATCTTGGTCCGAAAATAGTCGTCCATGAATCCTGCAAAATCAATCAAAGGATTAGTGCCTTGTATAAGATTTATTTCCTTAATTATATATTTATTTCTCCTTTATGTATTTCCCTTGTAACCAAAGATGATATACGAAATATACAATTCAGATTCAAAGGCTTTCAATTCTCTCCAAACATTCAACTATCAACCAATCTTCTCAATCATGTTTTCTCTTAAATCTAACATTGTGCAGTGGAGATCCTAGAGGATCACCATAGTTTCAGCATCATCATATACCAAGAAAACTAATCCCAAAATAATGACGGATAACAGCCCACCGAGCACCCAAACATCTCTGCCTGGAGCAGAGATGTTGGCACAACAATTGGCAAGTCTCCTACGCTAATTCAGCCAACCCACAACAGAAACAAGAAGTTCAGAAAGCAACCAAAATCAAACCGTGACAGTTAGCATCAAACTGAATGAGTTTAACTACTCATTATGGTCCAGAATGATGCACTTAGCCATTGGAGGGAGGGGTTACCTCAACCATATCACAGGTCATCCTCCTCCCCCCAAACCCATTGATCCCACATAACACAAGTACTACCAAAACGATCTCACAGTGATCTCATGGATTATTCAGAACATGGAGCCAACCCTCGCAAGCAACTATGTTCAGTACAAGACACTCGAGAGTTTGTGGAAGGGATTAGCCACCACCTACAGTGTCAAAAGAAATTCAACACATATATTTGAATTAACAGTTCAGGCAAATAGTCTAAAACAGGGGCAAGGGATAATTGAGAATTTTTACAGTACGCTGGAAATAATTTGGGCCGAGATTGATGAAAGTCAACCAAATCTAATGGAATGTACAAAAGATATCGAGATTTACCGATGGCTACAGTCGAAAATGAGGCTATTCCAGCTATTGGTTGGAATTAGTGAGAAATACGAACCAGAGAGATGAGATATTCTGAAATTAGACCCCTTACCGAATGCAGAGGCAGCGTATGCCTTACTCCGGTGAGAAGCAGCCCAACGAGGGCTCTGGAGACCAAATTCAGATGGAAGTTCCGACCAAGGCATCAGCAATGGATTAATAACCCACCTTGAGACCGAGGTAGTCGGCATGGCAGCAAAAGGGTACCGGCCACTACCTCTCCGGTCAGGCTAGCCGAAGAATGACGGCAGCTCCTCATCCCGGGACAAGGTCAATAAATCGAAACTCAAGTGCTCCCACTGTGGAATGACCAAACACGCAAAGGAAAATTGCTTCAGGTTGGTCGGATATCCGGAATGGGGGGAAGATAACCACAAACCGCCCAAAGACAACCGAGACAAGGCTTCCATCGCGGTGGGCAACTCGGAGGTCACTGGCACCACGGTCATCAGCAATGGTGGGGGGTAGTATAGTGGTGGTGGCGGAGATGAAGGAATGGCGATGGCGGCTAGGGTTTCTAGTGCAGAAGGGGGCAGATCGAATGAAGAGAGAAGAGCAGGAGTCACCTTTGACTTTGAAGGTGCCGGGTCGGGTCACACAATGACCGACCTATCTGTCTCATTTAAATCATCTCATATATTTAAAACAAGTGTCGCCCATGCCTGTGTTACACGCAGTAATAGATCTCCGGAATTAAGTAAAATCTCTGCCTGGATATTTGACTGTGGTGCAACTAACACTATAACCTATGATGCTTCGGATATTTGTGCACCATCTAAGCCAAATAAAACCCATGTTCAAACAGCTAGTGGTGAAATTACACCTGTAACTGGAGCTGTAACTGTGGCTATTTCACCTACTCTTCGCATTTCTAATTGTTTATATGTTCCTACACTGTCTCACAAATTGTTATCCATCAGTCATGTCACGAAGGAGCTAAACTTTACTGTGCTAATGCATCCTACATTTTGTTTATTGTAGGATATCAGGGCGGGGGTAATTATTGAACTTGGCACTGAGCGACGTGGTCTGTACTACGTTGATGAAATTACTTAAAAAGGCACGGTGATGCTGGCTACCGGAACTATTTCCCAGGCTGTTTAGCTTTGGCACCGTCATCTTGGACATCCTTCTGTAGGTTATCTTCGACTTTTATTTCCCAAATCAATTTCTACTTCCAACTTGTATTGTGAGACGTCTGTTTTGGCAAAAAGCCATAGACAGACTTTTAAACCTAGTAATACTCGTGTACCTTCTATGTTTTCTCTTGTGCATTCTGATGTTTGGGGTCCTGCACCTGTGATAGGTGGTCAGCGGTTTACGTATTTTTTATTGTTCATTGATGATCACACACGTATGACTTGGGTTTATTTTTTACGTCACAAATCAGAAATTTTTTTCCAAATTTTCTCATTTCTATACAATGATCTAGACCCAGTTTAACACCAAAATCAAAGCCCTTAGGTCTGATAACGGAGGGGAATTTTTGAATTCTTTCATGACCAAATTCTTCCATGATAATGGACTCATTCACCAGACTACTTGTCCTTATATACCTGAACAAAATGGCGTAGCTAAGCGAAAAAATCAGATCATTCTTAAGATTACGGGCCTTACTTATCGAGGCTTGGGTCCCTTCTCATTTCTGGCCCGAAGTTGTTGCTACTGCTGTCTATCTTCTGAACCGATTACCTACCAAAAGCCTTGATCTTCAGACCCCACTACAATATCTTTCCAAGCTCACTCGTGTCCCTCTTCCCCTAACTCTCAAACCTCGAATATTTGGTTGCTCTGTTTTTGTCCATTTACCCAAATCCACATGTACAAACTCAATCCCTGTGCAGTTAAATGTGTCTTTGTTGGTTATGGTATCAACCAAAGAGGTTATCGGTGTTATGACCCGAAAACCCGTCGCATGTTCACTACCATGAATTGTGACTTCCTTGAAATCGAGTTTTTTTATCACAACCAACTTAGTGGTCAGGGGAGAGTCGTACAATTGACTCACTAAGTTGGTTACTAAGCCTCAGTAGCTCTCCGGAAGTGGTTCCAGTAGAGACAGTTAATCGTGCTGCTGAGATGATTACTGAAACATCGGTACAGATCTCCGAGCAAAGTTAACCGGCCAGTGCTTCCCTCCGAACTTGATATCTAAGGTAAACGATTCTTACACTGATTCTCATCCTATGGTGGACATTGATTGTTCCAGCCCTGATTCTAACATTGGTCCAAGTTCCGTGGTTAGCACTGATCAGTCTGTTTCAGATAGTCCAGAGTTACTTATTAGAAAGCTCCAGAAATCATAAGACATGATACAAAATGATATGTTCTACCTCCACGAAGCAATAGGGGTGTGTCTCCCAAGAGATATTCCCTAGAGAGAGTTTTCAGGAAATCCCGATATCCTGTCGGGAATGTTGCAAAAGGAAATCTCACAACCTTAGCATATGCCTTTCAAACCGCATTGTATGAAGAAAAGAGTCTACCAAGAACAGTCAAAGAAGCTTTCCAGTCAAAACAATGGACATATGTAATGAGAAAGGAGATGGATGCTCTTGCTCGCAATGAAATATGGAAAAAGTGCAAATTGCCACAAGGGAATAGACCAGTTGGGTACAGGTGGGTCTTCACTATCAAGAGAAAACCTGATGGGTCAGTTGAAAAATACAAGGCATGGTTGGTTGCAAAAGGAAACAGGCAGACTTATGGAGTGGATTACTCTGAAACATTCTCTCTAGTGGCCAAGATGAATACCGTAAGATTGTTACTCTCGATAGCAGCAAACAATGATTGGGCACTTCATCAGTTCGATGTCACCAACGCTTTTTTACATGGAGAATTGACTAAAGAAGTGTATATGGAAGTTCTGCCGGGTTTCAAATCTAAGTTTGAGCAGAAGAAAGTGTGTCAACTGAAAAAGACTCATGGACTCAAAGAGTCTCCAAGGGCCTGGTTTGGAAGGTTTACTAATGCTATGAAGAGCTATGGGTTTCAACAGAGTAACTCAGATCATATGTTATTCTTGAAGAAACGAGGAAATCTCATCACCTGTCTGATCATTTATGTGGATGATATGATCATCACAGACAGTGATTTAGAGGAGATTGACAACCTGAAGAAGAATATGTTCTTGGAATTCGAGATGAAGGATCTAGGGGCTCTTAAGTATTTCCTCGGCATTGAAGTTCTTAGATCAGCTAGAGGGATCTTCATTTACCAAAAGAAGTATACTCTTGACCTCCTTACTGAAACTGGAATGCTTGACTGCAAACTAATTGATACTCCTATCATAGTGAACCATCGTTTACAGATCGTTGAAGGGGCTGAAACTGCTAATCAAGAACATTATCAACGGCTAGTAGGAAAGCTCATCTATCTCTCACACACAAGACCTGATATCGCCTATGCAGTCGGAGTGGTTATCCAGTTCATGCACAAAACACATACAGATCATATGAAAGCTGCCCTCATAATAATATGATACCTTAAAGGTACGTATGAATATGGATTGTTCTTTGGAAGGTATGGTCACTCAAGGATTTATGGGTACACAGATGCAGATTAGGCTGTAAATCCAATAGACAGAAGATCCACTACTAGATACTTCACCTTTGTTGGAGGCAACCTTGTCACTTGGCAGAGTAAGAAGCAAAAGGTAGTTACCCTATCTAGTGCTGAAGCCGAGTTTAATGGTGTTAAGAGTGGAATAATTGAACTTCTGTGGTTGCATAAATTGTTAACATAAATGGGTTTTGGTCCAAATCAGAAATGTCAGCTCTATTGTGACAACAAAGCAGCATTCAACATCTCTGAAAATCCAGTCCAACATGACCAAACAAAACATGTGGAGGTAGACAGACATTTCATCAAGGAGAAATTCGAGGCTGGAATCATTGATCTTCCATTTATCAGATCTGAAGATCAACTTGCAGATATCCTAACCACGGCTATAAATTCAAGGAATTTTACAAGAATTCTTGACAAGTTGAGTATTAGAGATCCTACTACTCAACTTGAGGGGGAGTGTCAACAATCTTGGTCTGAAAATAGTCGTCCGTGAATCCTGCAAAATTAATTAAAGGATTAGTGCCTTGTATATGATTTATTTTCTTCATTATAGATTTATTTCTCCTTTATGTGCTTCCCTTGTAACCAAAGATGATATACGAAATATACAATAAGATTCAAAGGCTTTCAATTCTCTCCAAACATTCAACTATTAACCAATCTTCTCAATCATGTTTTCTCTTAAATCTAACACGATCTCCATTACCTCCGTCTTTGCCAACTCCTGCCACTGTGATCCCGCTCTTTGTTTGTCCATGTCTTCCCCACTCTCTCTCTATCTCTGTCCCTCACGGTCTCTCTAGCCGTCGACCTGCCTCGCCAAATCCCCATCTCCATCGATTCCTGCCACCGCCATCCCCCCGCCTTGTCTACCCCTCTCTCTGTGTCCCTATCTCCCCCTCTCCCTCACGGTCTCTCTCTTGCTCTCAAACATTTTCTCCACCACCTCACGACCGCAGTCTTCGATGATAGTTCTCCGACATGTATCTCTCTCTTTCTGTCTGTCTGTCTCTCTCTCCCTCTCTCTGAACATGTGTGTGTGTGTGTGTGTGTTGCAGCTTTAGAGAGCTTACTGTTGGAGAGGTTGAGAATTGACAAGGTTGATACGAGAGAAATTAAACAAGGTTAGTCTTTTATTAAGTTATTATTTCTTATATATTTTAGGTCGTTTTTTGTATATTTTCGCAGTATTACTCATCTCTTGGTCAAGTTTTGTGGAGGAATTGTGTCTTGTGGTTAATTTTAGATGGTTGACATGGAAGTGGAGATAGTGGCATTGTTTTGGAGGGTTTGGACGCAATTGGATTGAAGAAAAGCTGAAGAGTCTGGAAAGCAGTCGGTATGGGCATACCAACTGATGTATTATGCGAGTATTTGGGCTGGAGATAGGGGATCTGCACCAGTTGTGGGCCTGGATGAAAATTATGCAGTCTTTTATTACTGTTGGACTCTGTTTTTATTATTTTCCTAGTTAGATTATGATTAGATTTCTTTTATTAATTAATTAGTTAAGGATTGGTATAAAAAGACTTCTAGATAGAGTAGGACTCTATCTATTATAGTATCCAGTCTAGACGCTACAGAGAGACGCCAGATACAGATTGCGAATGATTTTTTTCTCTGCAGTTCACGATTTAATTCAATTTTTCATTCCTTTCTTCATCATTCCTCTTTTCAATTAATTTTTGTATTGGAAATTCAATTATGAATTCGAGCTAAGCACGTTCTATTCTGGTGAAGATTAACAAATCCCTGGCATAATTATTCAGTGAGATCTAAATGTTCATTTTTCTTTAATTATATGAATGCATCTGTGATTCTCTGTGTTTAAAGTTGTTAATTGTTTCGACTCTGCTAGGTAGTTGCAAATATTTAGTAGATCGGGATTAATTTGTAGCCAATTAAATCGGCCATCCGTAATTGTGGTTTAGGTTTAATTAGTGGTACAACGATTCTTCAGAATCGAGAGAAGAACAATCTTAATTCGATAGTCATGTGTCAGAGTTTGTTGATTTTGAATCGGGTTTCTCTAGTGCATACATCTGTCGGCTCATTAAATCTATAGAGTGTCTCTTACGATTGTCTGTCGATTAGGAAGATAATTAGTGAAGTGTCTTCCTAATTTTTGAGAAGCTAAGGAGAAATTAGGCCGCATCAGAAGTGTCTTCGGTGGCTGTAACTGGTTTGCACGCATTAATTGGAAATATCATTGCATCGAGGATCGGACTAATTAAGCTAGGGTGGAGTTAATTGGAAGCCGAAATACCTTTAAATCTGTTAAGAAAACTACATTTGTTTAATTACTTTTAAATTTCATTTTTACATTATAATCAAGATATTCGTGTCAAGATTTGGTCACTTACAGACTAAAGTGTTGGATAATTCTCTCCGGTCCTTTGGGAGATGATCTTACTTGTTACTATTCTCGGCAGTGTGGGCATACCGACTGCGTATCGGATTATTTTTGGTGAAAAATGATGTACCAAATTCTGGCGCCGTTGTCGGGGATCAGTTTTTAAGCAGTAATTATTGTAATATTTTCAGTTTGCCATTTCTTTTTATTTTGTTTTGTTTTTCCAGTGCATGACTCGATCCTCACAAAAAGGAAGTCTAGAATTCAATCCAGAACCGGAGAAGACTTTACGACGATCGAGGAAGTTTACAAGAGAATCTAAATGAGCTTCCACATCTGATCTGGGAACATTTGATCTTCCTCATTTGTTCAAGAAAGACATGGCTAACAACGAGAATCGAGCCCTCGAGAATGTAACTGAGCCTGAACTTCCAATTAGGGAGTTGGGTCGCCACAGAAACAATCAACCCATTTGCACCATGCTACCTATGATTGCAAATAATTCTGAGATACGACATGGTTTCATCCAGGTCTTGCCTAAGTTCGGCGATCTGCCTGGAGAAAGTGCACACAAGAACTACGCCAAATTTGATCTAGTCTGCTCGACTCTTCGCCCTCAAGGTTTTTCTGATGATAATTTGAGGCTACTAACTTTTTCTCATACCTTGCAAGACAGGGCTAGAGATTGGCTATTTGATCTTCCATCTGGTTCGATCACCACTTGGAATGAGTTGGAAGGACAATTTCTGCGCAAGTTCTTCCCGGAGTCCAGAGCTGCAAATTTGAGAATGGCGATTAGCAGCATAAAGCAGAAGCAAAATGAGAGTTTGGCTGATTACTGGGAGAGATTCCAACAATTGTGCCGTAAATGTCTAGACCACGGGTTCTCTGAATATCAATTGCTCACTAACTATTTTTACCATGGTATGTCTACCTTTGACAGAAAAATAATCGATGCTGCTAGCGGAGGATCACTGACTAACAAGACTCGGCGAAGCAGCTCATCATCGACATGGTTTCTGAAGGTCAGCAATATGAGGATGAGGACGATGACCGATACTGACCTGTGAAGGGACTTGAGCGAGCAGACAGCTCCAGTGTCAATGAGAAGATCGATGCTCTAACTTCTCTTGTTCGAAGTCTAGCTGTAGCATAGACGCAAAACGTCCGCTGTGAGTGTGTTCGAAAATGGGCACTTTACTGATTCTTGTCCTACATTGCAAGATCCATCAACCGAACAGACATGTTATGGATCCGGAGATGGACAGGAAGATGCCCTTAGACGGAGAAAGTATGATCGTACTCAAACACATAAAACCCAGGCTGGAGGTACCATCCAAACTTCGGTTAGAAGCAGCCGGATCAGAAGATGCCAGGAGTTTTTCCTCAGAGGCAGCCACAGGGTGGTCAGTATGCCCATACTGACCGCGCTGCACCAAGCATGAATGACATCATGAAGTGCTTGGAGCAGAGCAGTGCACTTGTGAACAGTCTAGCACAGAATTAAAAAGTGTTCAGCAGGAGACACAAGCTGCCTTGAGGAGTATGGGCATTCAAATCACCCAACTCGGCACTTAAGTGAACAAGCTACAGTCAAATCAAGGCTAACTCCCATCCCAAGTTGAAATGAACCCAAAAGGGAATGTTAGCGCTATCACTTTGTGAAGTGGGAAGGAATTAGCGGAGTTGAATGCTAAGAAGAAATAAAGGGAGCCAAAAGAGCACACGGAAGTGCCGAATGAAGAATCCGGAAAAGAGAAAGAACAATCTGATGCGCCTCTTTCATCTAAGATAAGTGTTGAACCAAAAGTTTCTAATTCTCAATCGCTGATTGCAGCTCCTCCCCCTTCCACGTTGATTCGAAATAAAAAGGAGGATGATGAAAAGAAAATCCTCGAGCTGTTCAAAAAGGTAGAAATTAATTTACCTTTCATCAATGCTATTAAGCAAGTTCCCAGGTACGCAAAATTTTTGAAAAAGTTATGTGCTAAAAAGATGAGATATGGGAAAGATGCGAGGATTAAAGTTTGTGAGAATGTTTCTGCTGTTATTCAAAGAAAATTACCACAAAAATGTAGGGATCCCAGTATGTTTACTATTCCTTACATTATTGGTAATAAGAAGGTTGAGAGAGTCATGCTAGAGTTTGGCACATCCATAAATGTTATGCCTCTGTCTATGTACAAGGAATTGCAATTAGATCCTATGAAAGACACTCGTGTTATCATTCAGTTAGCTGATAGGTCTAATGCATATCCTCAAGGTGTGGTTGAATATGTTCTAGTCAAAGTTAATGAATTGATTTTTCCTGTGGATTTTTATATAGTTGACATGGGTGATTCCTTCTTTGCACATAGATCTATGATTTTTTTAGGAAGACCATTCATGAAAACGGCTAGAACTAAAATTGATGTTGATCAAGGCATGCTTAGCTTTGAATTTGATGGAGATATTGTCACATTTAATATTTTTAAAGCTATGAAGCATGTTGAGGACCCTGAAGCTTTATATATGATTGATATTGTTGATCAGTTAGTTAACGATTTTGTTGAGAATCATTTCAGGGAAGACAAGCTGGAGCAGGTACTATTTGGTGGAATGTCTGATACTACTGCTATAATAGGAGAAGATGAGGAGATTCGAGATATCATCATACAGTTGTATGCCATCAGTAAGTTTCCCGATCGGCATCTGTCAAGCTGTATGCCCATACCGATCAACTTAGTGCCGATTTTGCCATCTGTTGTGAAAGCTCCAGTGCTGGAATTAAAGGTTCTCCCAGACATCTTAAATACGTCTTTTTAGGAGAGAAAGACATGTTGCCTGTCATCATCAGCAAGGATCTGAGCATGGAGCAAGAGGGACAGTTGGTCGAGCTTTTGAAAAGGCACAAGGGAGCAATTGGCTGGACCTTAGCCGATATAAAAGACATCAGTCCTGATATCTGCATGCACCGGATATTCCTTGAGCCAGATTGCAAGCCCTCTAGAGATCCACAAAGGAAATTGAATCCTGTCATGAAAGAGGTGGTGCTCAAAGAAATCCTTAAACTGCTCCAGTTAGGGATTATCTACCCAATTTCCGATAGCGTTTGGGTCAGTCCAGTGCATGTGGTACCGAAGAAGTCTGGTTTCCAGTTAGTCAAGAACGAGAACAAGGAGTTGATTCCCATGAGGCTTCAAACAGGTTGGCGCATGTGCATAGATTTTCGGAAGCTGAATGACGGTACACGCAAAGACCATTTCCCTTGCCGTTCATTGATGAGATGCTCGAACGATGCTTCCTGGATGGTTACTCAGGGTACTTCCAAATTTTGGTAGCCCAAGAAGATTAAGAAAAGATGACTTTCACATGCCCATTTGGAATGTTCGTCTGTCGGAAAATGCCATTTGGTTTATGTAACGCTTCTGACACCTTCCAACGGTGTATGATGAGTATTTTCTCCGACTTGATTGAAAGTTGTATCGATCTTTATGGATGATTTTACAATGCACGAAGACTCCTTTGATCATTGTTTGGCTAATCTTGACAAGGTTCTGCAGAGGTGCGTTGAAACAGATTTGGTGCTAAATTTTGAAAAGTGTCACTTTATGGCGAAGCAAGGCATTGTGCTCGAGCATGTCATTTTCGAGAAGGGTAGTGGATAAGGTGAAAGTTGATTTGATTGTGAAGTTTCCTTATCCATCTAATGAGAAAGAAATCCACGCTTTTTGGGCGATGCGGGTTTCTACAGGCGATTCATTCAAGATTTTTCAAAGATTGCGCAGCCTATGACAAAACTGCTATAGAAAGATGCTCCATTTATCTTCGATGACAAGTGTAAGGAGGCTTTCGATCTTTTAAAAAGCAAGCTGACTTCGGCTCCCATCATTCAACCACTGAAATGGGGGCTACCTTTTGAGATCATGTGCGATGCAAGCGACTTTGCTGTCGGAGTTGTACTTAGGCAAAAGAGTGGGAAAAATAGCCATGTGATATATTATGCTGCGAAGACTCTTAATCCCACTCAATACAACTACATGACGACAGAGAATGAGCTGTTTGCTGTTGTTTTGGTTTGTGAAAAATTCCATCCTTACCTTGTTGGATCGAAGGTCGTGGTATATTCTGACCATGCTGCTTTGAAGTATTTGCTCTCCAGCAAGGAATCCAAGCCTCATCTCATATGGTGGGTGCTTCTGCTACAGGAATTCAATTTGGAGATCAAAGATAAAAAGGGGGCCGAAAATAATGTTGTTGATCCTTTAAGCAGGTTGCTGACAAAATCCGACAGTATGCCCATACTGGATGATTTCCTTGATGAGCTTTTATTAACAATTATCGGTGTGATCCCTTGGTATGCTGATTTGGTTAATTATTTAACTACTGGGATGTTTCCAAGAGGGACCGAGACAGCGAAGAAAAATAAATTGAAGAGCCAAGCAAACTATTTCATATGGGACGACCCCTACTTGTAGAAAACTTGTGTTGATGAAGTAATTAGGCGGTGCGTTTCCAATGATGAGATCCAGTCCATTTTGAATTTTTGCCATGCTCATGCTTGTGGTGGCCATTTTGGACCAAAGATGACAGCTCGTAAGATTCTTGTTTGTGGTTTCCATTGGGAAATTATTTTTAAAGATGCTTATTTCTTTTGCAAGAATTGTGATCGATGTCAACGCACTGGCAATATCTCTTCTCAGAATAAAATGCCTCAATTTTCCAATTTGGTGTGTGAAATTTTTGATGTGTGGGGCATGGACTTTATGGGTCCCTTCCCAGTTCATTCGGCAACTCCTACATTCTTTTGGCCGTCGATTACTGTAATAGCCCAATTCCGAGATAGGGATTAATGAATGGGGACGGGGAGTTATTAAGGGTTTACGACGGAAGATTTAACAAGAGGAATTAAGAATAATGATAAACTTCGGAAAATAGGCGATGATGCTCAGATTTACATTTAATAAGAAGGAAACATGTTTTAACGAAATAAGATGGCTAACTTAATCAGATACCAACAAGCATAGACCTTACTCATAAGTCAAACAATTAATAAGCCTTTTCATAAGCGAAGGAAATATACTCGAGAAGCAAGAATAATACTGAATATGCACCATTCATATATATATATATAATCATGTCTGGGAATTATTCTTAGAATCTTGGAAAACATAACATAGCTTAGGAATAAATACGAGTGTATCAGAGAAGCAGAAACATCATGAGATTTCAAATAAACATATTACTATAGCAAAATAATCTTGGCAGCCAACCCACATCCACAGCCACCAACATCCTCAATATCTCAAATCTGATGTCAACTGCACCCTTAGGCATGCTTTAAGACATAAGAGGGGTTACCTCGAATATCCTTACGAGTTTGCGAGGGAATAAACCCAGCAGTGACTCACTTAACGATCAAGAGATCAAAGTTCTTCAGAGCTCAAATTCGTGCTTGAAGCAAAATACTAAGTTCCTTCCTTCCTTAATCCTTGCTAGCATAACTAATCCTAGAGCAATGTCTAGGGGGCTAATCCTTTACCTTAGCATGATCAGCCTATGAGGGAATTGTCTCTAACCTTAGAAGACAGTCCTTAACTAACTGAAGTTTAGCAAAATAACAACATTCAAATACGATGAAAAGAACGTATATAAACACGAATTGCAACTAAAGACAATTCTAATATCTCAAGCTAAGCAAAGTCAATACTTAATAATTCTAGCATTTCTAAACATGCTTGAGAGCTCGAATAACACATAACATTTCATTTCCTTCCTTCCTTGCACAGAGATCAATTAGGCAGAGCAAAATATTTTATTGGATATCTCATTTGTCCTAACATGCTTCTAGAGCTTATTAGCTCAAACTTTTAGATAAGTATAGATTTACCCACCTCAATCACTGAGCAGGAGATGAGGCAATGAGCTGATGATCCTTCTCCAGATTCCCACGAGGCTCACCTCCTCCTACAAAAGTCGAATTATCGACTTAGCTGCCTATTTCAAAGAAATTAACCTTCTAAAGCGAGAAATAATGATATCTAACTCGAAGATTAAAATCTAAGACTTAATTACAGATTGCATGACTTTTACCACTTTATAAATTTCAAGAAGAATCTATTTGAATATCTCATCTCAATTTCTCGAGTTCTAGAGGGAAAACAACTTGAAACGTTTACTCGAAATAAATCATAAATAACATGAAATCCTCCTAAAATTAAACTTGGAAATAACTCGAAAATAACATGACTTGAAAAGCTCGAAAAGAGGGTACAAAAATAGCTGGAAGAATCGGCGTGGGATGACACGGAGGTGCCCCGCTGTGGCGTACACCGGCACCGGCGGGCAGCCCCCACCACGGCGCACCCTTGCGCTGGCGGGCACCCCCCCGCCGCAGCGCACCCTTGCACCTGTGGGCAGGGGTTTGGCCGCGGGGGGTGTTGCACGGCGGCGCACCCCCCGCCTCGGCGGCCTCTCTCTACGCCCAATTTCTGGGCGATCTTCTAGGTGTTCTTCAATATTCGTCGATTCCTTCGACGAACACTAAGAACACGAAGAACACTTATAATTTTTTTTTAAAAACATGCTTCAATAATTTAAATTAACATGATACGGCATGCTTTAACTTAAAAAGAATTTTGGCATTATAACGATAATCCTCTTTAAATATTTAGAATAACGACGAAATCCTTAAATATAACTTGAACGGGATTTAAACGAAATAACAAGACTAATTACACAAAATAATGATGAGAATTATAACGACAGGAATAAAGCGAGCAATATAATGTAAACGTTATTAACTTAGAACTTCAATAAGAATCGAAATACAACTTTAAACGGAAGGTAAATGAGTAATAATACGATGAATACGAAGAACGGAAAGTAAATGCGGAATTGAAAGACAGAAAAGAAATGGAATCGAGACCGATGACCAAGAATGGACGGGGTAAGGTGGGTCGAAGGAAGGTGGCTAGCTTAGCGTCTCGTCGAGTCACAACGGCGGCAGAGCCGCCTACTACGACCTAACGGTAGAGCCGCCACGCTTTTTACTTCGACAGAACTTTCTCGGCTTTTCTCTCAAAGCTTTCCCACTCTCTAGAAGTGAAAAGGATGGTAAATGAGCAAGTAAAAGGTAAAGGGGTGGCCCTTTATTTATAGATATGGGGTTGGCTTCCTTGATAAGCCACTCCAGTGCATGAATACTGTAAAAGTTATCCCGGGTTCGGTTAAAAGCTGTTTTATTCTATGTCGAGGTCCAAATGTCCTCAGACACAAAATCTAAAAATACCGGGTGACTCGTTGGCTCGAATATTAGTGAACCAACTTGACTCGGAATGAAGACGGGATCGTCAGAAGAAAAACGAGCCAAGATTCCTTTTTGGGATTTACTTTTTACTATTTACTCAGACTGACAGATTTTGTTCCCGAGCGTTCGATTGACCTCAGAATAGAAATTCGTGAACGCGAACGGATTCCTTGAGTCATTTCCAATATGGGGGGCCTAACAAAATAGGACTCGGATCAATGAGGAGGATTTCATAAATTTCTCAAAACACGAACGCACGCGAAAGTTACTATTCATTCCTCCTTTTAAATACGTTTTTCATCAACAGGAACTCAAATGACTTCAGAATAAAATTCCGAGAATACCGGCACACTCCTCGAGTTAAAACCTTTCCAACGAGACCAAGTTTGACCAAAACAGAGTTAAGACCAAAATTTCTTCCCTTAAACTTTATTTAAATCTTATTTAAATTTATTCCCTAGTTATTTAATTACTATTAAAAATCCTCTAAACATAATTAAAAAATCTGAGGTTTTACATCCTACCCCCCTTAAAGAAATTTCATCCCGAAATTTACTAACCATGATAAGGGACATCAGGGTACTTCTTGAGTAGCTCCGATTCCAACTCGCAGGTTACCTCCTCTGAACCATGATGGTTCCAGATTACTTTTACAAGACTGATCTCCTTGTTTCTCAACTTCTGGATCTTTCAACCACAATGGCCTGGGGCTTCTCTTCATACGCGAAGTCCTCATTCAGGACTATCTCTTCCTTGCTAATCACGTGCTTTAGATCGAACACGTACTTTCTCAACATTGAGACTTGAAAGACATCATGAACGTCACTCAGGTTGGGTGGTAAGGCCAACCTGTAGGTTACTTCATTCACCTTTTCTAAAATCTGAAAAGGTGCAATAAATCTGGGCCTTAGCTTGTTTCGTTTGCCAAAATGAACCACTCATTTGGACGGAGATACCTTCAAGAATACTTTATCTCCGACGTCAAAGTTGAGCTCCATTCTTCTTTTATCCGCGTAGGCCTTCTATCTATCCTAAGCCTCTTTAATTCGTTGATAAATTAGCTCCATCTTCTGGATTGCTTCCCGGACCATTTCAGGTCCAAGTATTCATCTTTCTCCAACCTCATCCCAATACAAGGGCGACCTACACTTCTTTTCGTAAAGGGCTTCATAAGGGGCCATGCCGATCAATGATTGATAGATGTTGGTGTATGCAAACTCTACTAATGGTAGTAACTCCTCCCAGCTGCTTCCTTGATCGATGACTACTCCTCTAAGCATATCTTCTAGAATCTGGATAAGTCCTCTCGGACTAACGATCCGTTTGAGGATGAAAGACCGTGTTGAAGTTAAGCTTTGATCCCATGGCTTCTTGTAGGCTCTTCCAAAATCTTGACGTAAATCTCGTATCACAATCCGATGTAATCGAGATCGGCACTCTGTGCAAACGCACAATCTCTCTGACATATAGCTGGGCTAATTGATCTAGCCTATCTGTCACTTAACAGTAACAAAATGCGCGACTTTTGATAAACGATCAACGACTACCCAAATAGCGGTATTGCCCTGCTTAGACTTTGGCAAACCTACCGCCATATTGATATTTTCCCACTTCCATTCGGTGATTTCTAAAGGTTGGAGTAGACTAGAGCATTTTTTATGTAAGGTCTTCACTTGCTGACAGTTCAAACACCTTTCTACAAAAGCGGCTATTTCTCACTTCATGTTATTCCACCAAAAGTTCCTTTTGAGATCTTGATACATCTTGGTGCTTCCGGGATGCGCTGTACATGGCGTATCATGTGTCTCGCACATGATTTCCTCCTTTAGCTCTTCTTTGCTTGGCACACAAAGCCTTCCTTTGAACAAAAGTGCATTGTCGGTGGCTTCCGTGAAGTATTGTGAGTCATCAGAACGTGCTTCCAGCCTTTTCTTCTCGAGAAACTTGTCTCCTCTCTAGGCTTCAATTATCGTTTACCTTAAGTCGGGCTGAGCGACTATTGTCACGATCTGGGCTTCAATGGTTTCAGGTGGAGTTAGCACCTTAATTCTCAACCTCTCGAATTCCTTGCGAAGATCCTTCAGGACTTAAGCGACTCCTAACTCTGACCTCTCTTTCCTACTTAGGGCATCAGCTACCATATTCGCCTTTCCTGGCTAGTAGTGGATCGTGCAGTCGTAATCCTTGACAAGTTCTAACCATCTTCTTTGCCTCATATTAAGATCTTTTTGCTCGAAGAAGTACTTTAGGCTCTTGTTGTAACACCCTAGAAAAATATAGATTATAAATATAGATACTTAGAAGAGAAGGGTGTGAATCGTTCTTAGTAAGTTTGATATTAACAAGTCAGAGAAGATGACAATTGATGATGTACCTGTGGTGCGGGATTATAAAGACGTGTTTCCAGAGAACTTGCGAGGTCTGCCTCCAGATAGACAGGTTGAGTTTACGTTAGACTTGCTTCCAAGAGCTGCCCCAGTATCAAGAGCGCCGTATCGCATGGCACCAAAGGAGTTAGAGGAGCTAAATGTTCAACTACATGAACTCTTAGATAAGGGTTATATTCAACCCAGCGTTTAACCATGGGGAGCACCTGTGTTGTTCGTTAAGAAAAAAGATGGAACACTTCGAATGTGTATAGACTACAGAGATTTGAATAAGATAACTATCAAGAACAAGTATCCACTTCCCAGAATTGATGACTAATTCGACCAATTAAGAGGAGCAGGTGTATTCTCCAAGATTGATTTAAGGTCTGGGTATCATCAGCTTAAAATTCGAAAAGAAGACATACCCAAGAATGCATTTTATACACGCTATGATCACTATGAGTTTATAGTGATGCCTTTTGGTTTAAGCAATGCACCTGCAATCTTTATGGGTTTAATGAATCGAGTTTTCCACCCATATTTGGATATATTTGTAATCATCTTTATCGATGATATACTGATATATTCCAAGAAGGAAGAACAACACGTTGAGCATTTGAAAATTGTGCTAGACACACTACGAAGGGAAAGACTTTATGCCAAATTCAGCAAATGTGAATTTTGGTTAAAGGAAGTGGTGTTTTTGGGACACATTTTGTCTCAGACCAGGGCATTAAAGTGGACCCTGCCAAGGTAAATGCAATTAGTGAATGGAAAACCCCGACAAGTGTACATGAGATACGTAGTTTCTTGGGTCTAGCTGGGTACTATAGAAGATTCATTGAAGGATTCTCCAAGATAGCAAGGCCTATGACCCAGCTATTGAAAAAGGAGAATAAATTCAATGGACTGATGATTGTTCCATCTAATACCATCCAGGAAAGGCAAACGTTGTTGCTGATGCTCTAAATAGGAAGAATCGAGTAGAATTGAATTTGTCTGATCACTCAACAAGAACAAATCACCAGAGACTTTGCCAAACTTAGCATTGAAATTGTAACTCCACCAGATAGCATAAGTGCACATATAGAAAATGATGGTAATGAAGCCTAACTTGCGAGGTCGAATCATTGAAGCTCAACAAAAAAATGACTATCTTGAGAAGATAAAAAGAAGAATAGGTCAAGGAGCCCCTGACGAATTCGTGGTTGCAGACGATAATGCATTGATGTATGGGAATAGAATTTGTGTGCCACAAAATGAAGAATTGATAAGAGAAATTTTAGATGAAGCTCATTGCACGCTTTATACTGCTCATCCAGGGAGTACTAAAATGTATAGAGATTTGAGAATAACCTTCTGGTGGCAAAACATGAAGAGAGATATTGCAGCGTATGTTGAAAGATGCATGACTTGTCAACAAGTCAAGGCAGAACATCAAAGGCCATCTGGATTGCTCAAACCACTAGAAATTCCTGAATAGAAGTGAGAATATGTTACAATGGACTTTGTGGTTGGTCTACCAAAGTCATTACGTGGAAATCATGCCATATGGGTTATCGTTGACCGTTTGACCAACTCAGCACACTTCTTACCGGTCAAGATGACTCTAGGACTAGATAAACTGGCACAAATTTATGTAAGAGAAATAGTAAAACTTCATGGTTTACCTGTGTCAGTGACATCAGATCGTGATACACGATTCACGTCTAAATTTTGGCAAAGCCTACAAAATACAATGGGCACAAAATTGAATTTCAGCACAGTTTTTCACCCATAGACTGATGGACAGTTTGAAAGAACAATTCAGACCCTAGAAGATATGATCAGGGCTGTAGTCATGGATCAAGGAAGAAGTTGGGAGGGATATTTTCCTTTAGTTGAATTTGCTTACAATAACAGTTTCCAAGCAACCATTGGAATGGTGCCTTATGAGGCTCTATATGGTCGAAAGTGCAGATCACCACTTTACTGGGATGAAGTTGGTGAAAGAAAAATTTTGGGCCCAGAAATTATACAGAAAACTGGTGAGGTTATTGAAAAAGTAAGACAAAGAATAAAAGAGGCTCAAGATCGACAGAAAATGTATGCAGATAAAAGAAGGAAGGATTTACAATTTCAAGTAGGAGATAAGGTGTTCCTGAAAATATCTCCTACAAGAGGCATTGTGCGATTCGGAAAGAAAGGAAAGTTGCGGCCTAGACATATTGGACCATACAAAATTCTTGAACGAATCAGAGAAGTTGCCTACAAGTTGGCGTTACTGCCAAAGTTAGGAGGAATTTATGATGTGTTTCATGTTTCAATGCTTCGAAAATATATTTTCGATCCAAGCCACGTCGTAAATCAGGAAGAAATAGAAGTAAATCTAGATCTGACATACGACGAGTTTCCTATAGCTATTGTCGACAGAAAAATCCAAAAGCTGCGGAATAAAGACCTAATGATTGTGAAAGTTCAATGGAGCAGACATGGACAAGAGGAAGCTACATGAGAACTTGAGGATCAGATCCTGGCAAAGTATCCAACCCTCGTTATAGCAGGTATATTCAATTTCAGGGACGGAATTTTTTTTGAGGAGGGGAGGATGTAACATCCCAGAAAAATATAGTATTTAAAATTTATTTTATAGCTAGAAATTTCATGAAATTAGAACCCAATTTATTTTGGCTCGTTAATTATGGTCTTAGAGGCACAATAAGACCAAAGAAAAGTCTCGACCTTAGTTGAGCCTTTAACTTAAAATTAGAAATCATATTATAAAAATAGATATTAATGGGATCGTCTTGGTACCAAGATCATTCAAATTGGACTATATTTATCCTTCCAATGAAATTTGTTTCATTTGACAATTTGAACCCGAAAATTTTATTCTATCCCAATTGGTCCAATTTTTATTTTGAACTAATTCAAGTTTATTTCCAATTAATCCTTTAATTTAAATGTATATATATCTTAAAGATAAACATATAAAAATATAAAAATAATAATATAGTATAGCAAATCAATTTCTCCCATTTGTAATCATTCAAAGTGGATTAGTGTACTAATGGGTATATACACGTGTGAGATGGGAACATATCCATATATGTATATATTTTTTTTTAGAATGGATTCATATGAGCGAATTAATACAGCAAAAGTGGGAAAAAAAAAAAGAAACTTGGAAGGTAAGTAAGCTATTTCTTCCGCTTCCGCCAACTTTATTTTGATATCCTTATTCATTATTTTAACCATAGATAAGCCTATGGAATTTGTCTAAACTATTTCCTTGTTAAGTAGATTACATATATTATTAATATATCTTAGCTAGAACTCAAAAGCTGTATAAGTTTAAAAATTATTTGGTAGTTGTTGTGCGCCACTTCTTAATTTCTATGAGATCATTTACAACTTATTAATTATTGGTCATAATTAATTTTACATTCTTGCAACCTCTAATTACAAGATTTATTACCCTGATTTCAAATTTATTTATTTATTTTAATTCTAATTTAATATTTGAGAATTAAATTAGGATTTTTAGAAAAAGTAATTTAGTCCTATAAGTAAAATATTGTATAGTGCTCAAAATAAATTCTAAAAAATAAAAATTTACTTGTATATGTTAAATTAAACTTCATAGCCATTGAATTCAGTTTGATTCATCTGTTTATTTTGGTCTAGGAAATCTAATAAATTCTCAATCAGGGTCACTAAGTTGATCTATTCCGTCAAGTGCGCATTATTCGCCCGTTTGGCTCCATTTTTATTCCAAACGATCCCAAGACATAGGAAATTCCTACTTAAGTTATTTATGATCTAAGTTATTACCTTATTGACCTATCTGAGGATTCTAAGTTAGAAATTTTAATTTGTATAGGTCAAGACGATCGAGAAGCATAGTGGCATCGCATAAAAATTTTACCGCAGCTTGAAGTCATTCAGGTGGGTTTTTCTATAACTCACAACTATATTTTAAATTCGTCCATGAAAAGCATGTTAAATATTTTAATAGCATTGTTTACGCAATGATTGGATGTTATGAGACTTCATGCACAGAGGAATTCCGACTTACAAGCATAGGCGGTTTACTTTGTGACGAAATGTCTAGATAAATAAACTATGTTATAAAGTATGTTTATGATTGATTTTAAAGCATGAAAGTATGACTTGGACGAATGATAATGCCTACTGAGTGTTTTCTGGCACTCAACCCAAATATTTTCAAATATTTTCAGGTCCTGGAGGTCAAGCTGGTTGAGGAAGAGCTGTTGAAGTGGGTTTGATGGTTGACCCTTATGTGGATTTTGCTTAAAACCATCTTTAAACTTATGTTTGTATATTAAATATGAAATGCTTTCGTTGATACTCTGCAAAACCTTTAAGTTTGAAAGTTGTTGACCGCCCGTGGTCAATTTTGACTGTATATACAAATATTTTGAATGTATATATGGGTTGACTGCGGTGCTTTTAAATGTGTTGCCTGTTTGGCTATATATATTTCTTGTTAACAGGTCATTTGGTTATGTGTGAGTTTGTGATTTCGAAAAGTTTTGTTGAAAGTTGACTTTGAAAGCACTTGAGTGTGTGGTTTGAATATTTTTAAGTTGAGGTGCTGCCCGTTAACAGATTATTTGTAAAGTTAATTTAATTTCTTGAAAAATATTTATCACGTAAGCATGTACGTACGTCTTTTGGTGACGTTTTGGTCCTAGTGGGACTGGGGCGTTACAGGTGGTATTAAAGTCAGGTTTCGATCATGGGACCTGTGGGTTATGATACCACCTGTAACGCCCCAGTCCTCATAGGACCAAAACGTTACCAAAAACATACGTACATGCTTACGTGATAAATGATTTTTTTTAAAGAATTTAAAGTAAATTTATAAATAATTTGAAAACGGCAGCACCTCATCTTTAACATGTTTAAGCCACGCACTCAGACATTCTCGAAGTCAAATTTCATCAAGCCTTTTCAAAATCACTGACTCACATGTACACTATTTAGCCAATCAAAAATTGCTCACTAGGGTCAATAACTTTCAAACTTACAAATTTTGCAGAGCATCAACAGAAGCATTTAATATTTATTATACAAACATAAGTATAAAGAAGGTTTTAAGCAAAAAAAACCACATGAGTGTCAACCGTCAACCCAGTCCAACAACTCGTCATCAACCAGCTCGATCTTCAGGACCTGAAAATATTTGAAAAATATTTGGGTTGAGTGCCAGAAAACACTCAGTGGGCATTAATATTCATCCAAATCATACTTTCTTGCTTTAAAACTGTTATACTGCATAAATCTTGAAAAACATCCATGAACATACTTTATAACAAAATTTACTCTTCTTTATTGGATGAGAGACCCAATGTGATCACATGAATACTTTACGGTTACTTATCTAGACATTTAATCACAAAGTAAACCGTCTATAGTTGTAAGTCGGAATTCCTCTGTGCATGAAGTCTCATAACATCCAATCATTGCTTAAACAATGCTATTAAAACATTTAACATGATTTTCATGGACGAATTTAAAACATAGTTGTGAGTTATAGAAAAATCCACCTGAATGATCTCAAAGTGCAGTGTAATAATTATGCAATGCTATTATGCTTCCCGTTCGTCTCGACTTATAAAATTAAAATTCTAACTTAGAATCCTAATATAGGCCAATAAAATAATAACTTAGGTCCTAAATAACTTAAATAATAATTTTCTATAACTTGGGATCGTTTGGAATTGAAATGGGGATAAAGATGAATTGAATTGAATTCAATGGCTATGGAGTTTGATTTAACATTTAGGAGGGAATTCTAAATTTACATCCAAAAAAAAATATAGTGTTTAAATTTACTCTATAGAAGAAAATTCTCGACCTTAGTTGAGCATTTAAGTTAAAATCAGAATTTATTATATCATTGTGGAAATTAATGGGAACGTTTTGATATAAAAAAACCATCCAATTCGGACTTCATGTGACCTTCTTAACGAAATTTATTTCGTTAAACACTATGAAATCAACTTATTCCAGCAAGCCCAATTCTATAAATTGAAGCCCAATTAATTAATTTACTTTTTGTCCAATTCTATATTATTTTCAGCCCATTTGCTTGAGCCAATTTCCAACATTCTCTAATTAATACACATGAAATTATAGATGAATCTCATGGTTGGAAACTATGTAGTAAAATAATAATAATTTATTATTTAATAGTATAATTTCAAACCACCTCCAATCCATCATTTTCATTTGGCAATGCCACGGTTGAGATTAGTGTACATATATTAGATACATGTGTAATGTATTTGTGTGTGTAGATATATGTGACTACCTATCTAAATTATATATATGTATACTTATATACCTATATAATATATAAAAGAATATTGATTGAAGGATAATAAAAAAAAGAGAAGAACGAGTGAAGTAAAATAGAATTTTAAACCAATTGTAGTCAGCCATTCGCAATCCACTTTAAAAGATTAGTGTACTACATATATATATGTCGGCTGTATATATATATATAAATATAACATAAGAGGGCCGGCTATATATATATATATATATATATATATATATATATAAGTTGTGAATATTGGATCCAAAGAAAAAATAGGTAAAAGAGTAAAAAAAAATAAACGAAGAAGAAAAGAAAAACGGAAGAAAGAAAATTGGAGAAAAAAAGTCAAGAAAAATAAAGGTGAGTTTTTACCCTCTAATGTTTCTTTAATTTTTAATTCAATGTTATTTGATCTATTTAATTTTGAATTTGGTCATAAAATATTAAATGAATCTAATTTTTAAATTCATATTCTTTCAATTCTAGTTCGGTACTTGGGAAATAAATTAGGATTTTTAGAAAACATAATTTAATCCTAAGTAAGATATCATGCATATTTCTTAAATTAATTCTAAAAATTAAAATTTACTTCTATATGTTAAATCAAGTTTCATAATTATTAAGTTAAGTTTGAAACATATTTATCCATTCAATTCTGTTCGCGAAGTCCGATAAATTCTCAATCAGGATCACTAACTTGATTCAATTCGTCAAATGTGCATTATTCGTCCATTTGACTCTATTTCAATTCCAAAGGATCCCAAAGCATAGGAAATCCTTATTTAAGTTATTAAGGATCTAAGTTATTATCTTTATGACCTATTTGAGGATTATAAGTTAGAATTCCAATTTTGTAGGTCGAGACGATCGGAGAGCATAGTAGCATTTCACGCATAAATTGCACTGCATATTGAGATCATCAAGGTGGGTTTTTCTATAACTCACAACTATGTTTTAAATTCGTCCATGAAAAGCATGTTAAATGTTTTCATAGCATTGTTTACACAATGATTGGATGTGTTGAGACTTCATGCATAGAGGAATTCCGACTTACAAGCAAGACGGTTTACTTTGTGACTAAATGTCTAGATAAGTAACCGTAAAGTATCATGTGATCACATAGGATCTCTCATCCAATGAAGAAGAGTAAGCTTTGTTATAAAGTATGTTTATGGTTATTTTCCATGATTTATGCAACATAACAGTTTTAAAGCATGAAAGAATGACTTGAACGAATATCAATGCCCACTAAGTATTTTCTGGCACTCAATCCAAATATTTTCAAATGTTTTCAGGTTCTAGAGATCGAGCTGGTTGATGACGAGGTGCTGTAATGGGTTTGATGGTTGATCATTGTGTGGTTTTTGCTAAAATCATCTTTAAAATCTTGTCAGTATTTAAATATTAAACGCTTTTGTTAATACTCTGCAAAACTTTTAAGTTTGAAATTTATTGACCTTAGTGGTCAGATTTTGATTGTATATACAAATATTTGAATGTATAGAAGGGTTGACCATTGAACTCTTAAACGTATGACCTGATTGGCTATGTATATTGTCAAGTCATAATTTGGTTATGTGTGTGTTAATGATTTTAAAATCCTTGTTGAAAGTTGGCTTTGAGGACGCATGAATGCGTGGTTTGAATATTCTTAAGTTGAGGTGCTGCCCATTTACAAATTATTTATAAAATTAAATCTTATATTTTGAAAAGTATTTATCACGTAAGCATGCACGTATGTTTTTGGTGACATTTTGGTTCTAGTGGGACTGGGGCGTTACAATTGTGATCTAAGAAGATCTCACATTTAGCACCGTAGAGATAGTGCCTCTAGATCTTCAGCGCATGAACAACTGCTGCTAGCTCTAAGTGATGCATGAGATAGTTCTGCTCGTGATTCTTAAGCTGTCTCGAAGCATAAGCAATCATCTTTCCTCTTTGCATCAGCACGCATCATATTCCTTTCTTCGACACATCTGCATAAACCACGAAATCTTCATTCCCTTCTGGAATGGGCCAACACTGGGGCTGTGGTGAGCATCTTCTTCAAGGTTTGGAAGCTTTCCTCACACTCTGGCGTCCACTTGAATTTTGAGTCCTTCTTTAGTAGTCGCGTCATGGGCTTGGATATTGACGAAAATCCTTCAATAAATCTACAATAGTATCCAGCGAGTCCTAGAAAACTTCTTATCTCATTCACGTTCCTTGGAGGCTTCCAATTGCTCACTGCTTCGATCTTAGTTGTGTCCACCTTGATTCCTTCTGCCGACACTATATGTCCTAGAAACATCACTTCCTTGAGCGAAAACTCACACTTAATAAACTTAGCGTAAAGCCTTTTTTTCCTTTCAGATCTTCAACTGGTGATATCCAGACATTAAGTCTATCTTGGAGAAAACACTTGCTCCCTTAAGCTGATCAAAGAGATCGTCTATTCTTGGGAGAGGGTATCAATTCTTGATGGTCAACTTGTTCAACTCTCTATAGTCAACGCACATTCTCAATGTGCCATCCTTCTTCTTCACGAACAAGATTGGGGCTCCCCAAGGCGACACACTAGGTTGGATAAAACCTAGGTCTAGTAACTCTTGCAGTTGAACCTTGAGTTCTTGCAAGTCCTTAGGCGGCATTCTGTAGCGGGCTTTCGAGACTGGGGCGGTCCTAGTTCCAACTCGATGGCGAACTCTACTTGCCTATTAGGGAATAGTCCTGGTAGTTCCTTCGGAAATACGTCGGGGTATTCTCTTATAACTGAAAAATCTTCGATTGACAGCTTTCCTTCTTCTTTCTTCGTCAAACTAACCAAGAACGTTTGGCAGTTACTTTTCCTCATCATCTCTACGGCCTTTAAAGCAGATATCACTGGTACTTTAGTTCCCAGCCTTGATCCATAGATCTTTATTTCGGGTTTTCCGGGTGGTCGGAACACTACTTCCCTCTTAGGGTAGCTTGTGGAGGGATAAGCTTAGGCTAACCAATCCATTACTAGGATTATATTGAAGTCCCGTATCTTTATTATGTAAAAATTTAACTTAAACGTTTTCCCTTCTATGTTCAATTCTAGGTTCGAGCAGACCTTTCTAGACATCATTCTTCTTCCAGAGGGAATACTTATCTCAAGAGCATTCTCAGCAATTTTAGGTTTTATCTTCAATCTCTTACAAGCAGACTCAGCTATAAACAAATGCGGTGCTCCAGTATCGGAGAGAGCTAAAATGGGCGTGTCAAAGAGGGTAATCATACCTGCCAGATTATCTGGGGCCTTAGCAGTTTGCTGCTGAGTGAGGGCATATGTACGAGCTGGCTGAGGGGGCCTTTGTCCCTGATTAGACCTCTGATTTCGTCCTTGGTTTAGCCTTGGATTCATTCCTGGCCTTTGTCCTTGAGATCCTCCTTGCTGCAGCCTTGGTTAATTTCCAGGGAATTGTGGAAGCGGTTGCGGGTGCAGGGGTTGCTGTGGCGTCTGGGATCGTCTGTTGTTTCCTTTAGGGCACTCCCTCTGGAAGTGTCCCTCTTCTCCACAGTTGTAGCACCCAGTTTAGTTGGCTCGACAGGCTCCAAGGTGCGTCCTTCCACACTTTTGACATGGCCTTGGACCAGGGTTAGGGTCAAGCTGACTGCGAGGTACTCCTGACTCTCGGCTTTACCAGTGGGGTTTCTTTCCTCTATCATCTCTCCTTCCTCCTTCCCACTTTCTCTTTTGTTTTGAATCATTTGCTGGTTGAGGAGGTTGAACTCTCTCACGAGAGAGGATGGCTTCTATGCTTAAGGCCTTAGCTAGAGTTCGAGCATAACACATGTCATCTTGCCCAGCGAGGTCTATGCCAATCTCAGACCGAAGTCCTTTCTTGAACTTGCGTGCTTTCTTCCCGTCTGAATCTACTAGATGTGGAGCATGCCTTGACAACTGGTTGAATTCTCTATCATACTCCGACACCGTCTTCTTTCCTTGCTTCAGGTTCCAAAACTCCATTTCTTTTGCCTCTCGATAATAATCCGGGATGTACTTCTGATATAAGTCGTGCTTGAAATCCTCCCAACTATACTCTGCCCATTGGTCAGGAGTTATTGTCCTTCGAACGGACTCCCACCAATAGTCCGCATCATCCGTCAGCATGAAAAGAGCGCAACTTAAATTCTCTTCTTCCGAAAAGGCTATGAAATCGAAAATTCACTCTAAACAACGAATCCATTTTTCAGCATCCATTGGATCACCTAAACCATTGAAAGATAAAGGCTTGTGTTTCAGAAACACATTTTCGGCTCTTGGATCGGGATTGGGGGCTTGCTCAGGTTCATTTTCATCTTCGTTCTCAACTTGTCTTCTTCTTGGCGGCATTCTAAAGAACTAAATATTAGCAACGCTTGATTAAATTCGCACAAAGTAGAAAAATGCCTTTCGATAAGGTCTTTAATTTACGCAAGATAGATCAAGCAAGGCGGAAATTTAAATGATATCAAGCATTAAGGGAAAATTGCCTTGTTATGAGGACTTTGGCATCGATAATATAAAAAGAAGTTTTCTGGGTTACAACCGAAATAGGGCAGTCTTATGGAAAATTCACTGCCACTATTTCAAGTTTCGAAAAGTTAATGCATAATTTACATATTAGAATCTAGGTTAAAGCGGATTAAACGGACATCAGATAACAGACAGACAGACAGATGGATCAGATAACTAGGTGTTCTAACAACAACACCTCCTATACCTCCTACAATAGCTTAATTATAGACCGGAGCCTTCCCTTTCCCCTTGCATGGCGACCCCACTTCCTTCTCACCTCCCTCCTCCGAGTCTTCCTCTTCTTCCTCATCTTCAACTGTCTCTGGCACGCTGAACTTGAACTTCATCATGTTGACATTCTCTTCGGGATACTGATGAGACATACACTGCCCCAGACTCTGAGAAGCTCTGGTTCATTTAAGGAGTACAGAAAAATAAAAACTCGGTGTCATTCACGATCCGAACATTTGAGGGTCCCGCCCCTTAGGCTCCTTCATCATGGGGGCGCGGTACTTGGAATCCAGAAGGACTATTGAGGGTTGCCCTTTGCAGTTCCAGTTCCACCACTAGAGAGGATTTTTGCTCGGCTGCTTGCTGCTCAGTTAAAGCTTGCACATGGCCATACTCTGACACCCAGCGAGCCATCAAGGATGAGGTGAACTCTGTTAGATTCCCGACTTAAGCATACGTTATGGGATCACGGGTGATGGTTCTTTGCAGGATGCGATACATTGTAAGCCTCCAAGCGGGTGGTGCGTGTTCACACATGCGGATGCATGTTTCCAAGTCAGATACACTCCCGGGCTCTCCTCCGTAACCGTTAGCCCAAGCCCACCTTTCCAGATACCTTGCCATGAAGGACAGCAACTGCTCATTACCGTCCCAAGTTTCCCTTCTGAACCTTTCAACTCTTTCTTGAACCGGGTGAAAAAGAGGCACGCTTTTCCTAGCAGTCATACGGTGCTTAACCATCTGGAAGAGAATAACTTAATCAGTCTAGATTATAAAAGGGAGACCTAAGGTTCTCCTGAGGTCTTAATAACGTCTAGATTTTATCTTGCATGCGTAGCTCATTTTTATTTAAAAGCAGTTGACATTTTTTTAAAAAAAAAATTTGGTGCCCAAAGTCTTTAAACATACATATTTACCTTTTCATTGAGTCAAAATTTTTGAGAATGAATTTAAACCTTTTTGGGATCGAGAAATCTTTTCACAAACTTTCCATCTCAGAAATCGTCTTACCCGAACACCTTTTACTTGGAATTTCATTCTCACGGTTTTTCTCTTATCCATAAAACAGGTATGCTTGCTCAAATCTTTTCCTTTCCCTGTATTCCAAAAATCAAAATCCAAGATCTAGAATCTCTATACTATCATACCTTGATTTTTGGTTGAGGATACGAGGGTGATGGCGAGCTGTGGGTTAATGTTTTGACTTATAACAGAATAAACTCATACGCACACAAGCACATAACTTATCTTAATAGAGAGACAGGCCTGCAGAGTTGCAAACCTGGCTCTGATACCAACTGTAACAGCCCGGTCCCGAGATAGGGATTAACGAATGGGGACGGGGTGTTATTAAGGGTTTAAGACGAAAGATTTAACAAGAGGATTTAAGAATAATGATAAACTTCAGAAAATAGGTGATGATGCTCCGATTTACATTTAATAAGAAGGAAACATACTTTAACGAAATAAGATAGCTAACTTAATCAGATACCAACAAGCATAGACCTTACTCATAAGCCAAATAATTAATAAGCCTTTTCATAGGCGATAGAAATATACTCGAGAAGCAGGAATAATACTGAATATGCACCATTCATATATATATATATATATATAATCATGTCTGGGAATTATTCTTAGAATCTTAGAAAACATAACATAACTTAGGAATAAATACGAGTGTATCAGAGAAGCAAAAACATCATGGGATTTCAAATAAACTTATTACCATAGCAAAATAATCTTGGCAGTCAACCCACATCCACAGCCACCAACATCCTCAGCATCTCAACCTGAAAACATTTGAAAAACAAGGGGGTCGTGAGCACTAATGTACTCAGTGGGTTTTAATAAAACACTTTAATAAACTTCAAGATATCCAATAATCAACTGACGGTATATGGAGAGCAAAACGCAAAAGCCCTCTCCATATCCTTAAAAACTTTTCTTTTCTTTTCTTTTGGGCCCATCCTGGCTCAAACCTGATGTCAACTGCACCCTTAGGCATACCTTAAGACATAAGAGGGGTTACCTCGAATATCCTTACGAGTTTGTGAGGGAATAAACTCAGCAGTGACTCACTTAACGATCAAGAGATCAAAGTTCTTCAAAGCTCAAATTCCTGCTTTAAGCAAAATACTAAGTTCCTTTCTTCCTTAATCCTTGCTAGCATAACCAATCCTAGAGCAATGTCTAGGGGACTAATCCTTTACCTTAGCATGATCTCGGTCTATGAGAGAATTGTCCCTAAACTTAGATGGCAGTCCTTAACTAACTGAAGTTTAGCAAAATAACAACATTCAAATATGATGAAAAGAACGTATATAAACACATATTGCAACTAAAGATAATTCTAATATCTCAAGCTAAGAAAAGTCAATACTTAATAATTCTAGCATTTCTAAACATGCTCGAGAGCTCGAATAACACATAACATTTCATTTTCTTCCTTCCTTGCACAGAGATCAATCAGACAGAGCAAAATATTTTACTGGATATCTCATTTGTCCTAACATGCTTCTAGAGCTTATTAGCTCAAACTTTTAGATAAGTATAGATTTACCTACCTCGATCACTAAGCAGGAGATAAGGCAACGAGCTGATGATCCTTCTCCAGATTTCCACGAGGCTCACTTCCTCCTACAAAAGTCAAATTATCGACTTAGCGGCCTATTTGGAAGAAATTAACCTTCTAAAGCGAGAAATAACGATATCTAACTCGAAGATTAAAATCTAAGACTTAATTACAGATTGCACGACTTTTACGACTTTATAAATTTCGAGGAGAATCTATTTGAATATCTCATCTCAATTTCTCGAGTTCTAGACAGAAAACAACTTGAAACGTTTACTCGAAATAAATCGGAAATAACTTGAAAGTGTCCTAAAATTAAACTTGGAAATAACTCAGAAATAATACGACTTGAAAAGCTCGAAAAGAGTGTACGAAAATAGCCAGAAGAATCGGTGTGGGACAACACGGAAGTGCCCCGCCGCGGCGCACACCGGCGCCGGCAGGTAGCACCCACCGCGGCACAGCCCTGTGCCGGCGGGCACCTCCCCGCCACGGCGCACCCTTGCACCGGTGGGCAGGTGGTTAGCCGCGGGGGGTATGGCGTGGCGGCGCACCCTCCACATCGGCGGCCTCACTCTACGCTCAATTTCTGGGCGATCTTCTGGGTGTTCTTCAATGTTCGTCGATTTCTTCGATGAACACATAGAACACTTATAATTTTTTTTTTAAAAACATGCTTCAATAATATAAGTTAACATGATACGACATGCTTTAACTTAAAAAGAATTTTAGCATTATAACGATAATCCTCTTTAAATATTTAGAATAACGACAAAATCCTTAAATATAACTTGAACGGGATTTAAATGAAATAACGAGAATTATAACGACATGAATAAAGCGAGGAATATAACGTAAACGTTATTAACTTGGAACTTCAATAAGAATCGAAATACAACTTTAACTGGAAGGTAAATGGATAATAATGAAGTATACGAAGAATATGAAGAACGGAAAGTAAATGCGAAATTGAAAGACAGAAAAGAAATGGAATCGAGACCGACAAACAAGAATTGACGGGGTTAGTAGCGTCGAAGGAAGTGGCTAGCTCGGCATCTCATCGAGTCATAATGGCGGCAGAGCCGCCTGCTACGACCCAACGGCGCCCCTAGGACATTCCCTCACCGTATCCCTTCCACGACACTCCGCTCGTTGTATTGCAGAACACTCACGAAGAACGCTTTTTACTTCGACAGAACTTTCTCGGCTTTTCTCTCAAAGCTTTCCCACTCTCTAGAAGTGAAAAGGATGGTAAATGAGCAAGTGAAAGGTAAAGGGGTGGCCCTTTATTTATAGATGTGGGGTTGGCTTCCTTGAGAAGCTACTCCAGTGCATGAATACTACAAAAGTTATCCCGGGTTCGGTTAAAAACTGTTTTATTCGATATCGAGGTCCAAATGAACTCAGACACAAAATCTAAAAATACCGAGAGACTCGTTGGCTCGAGTATTAGTAAACCAACTTGACTCAGGATGAAGACGGGATCGTCAGAAGAAAAACGAGCCAAGATTCCTCTTTAGGAATTACTTTTTACTATTTACTCAGACTGACAGATTTTGTTCCCAAACGTTTGATTGACCTCAGAATGGAAATCTGTGAATGCGAATGGATTCCTTGAGTCATTTTCCATAAGAGGGGCCTGACAGAACAGGACTCGGATCAACGAGGAGGATTTCGTAAATTTCTCAAAACACGAACGCACGCGAAAGTTACTATTCATTCCTCCTTTTAAATACATTTTCATCACCGAGAACTCAAATGACTTCAAAATAAAATTCCGGGAACACCGACACACTCCTTGAGTTAAAACCTTTCCAATGAGACCAAGTTTGACCAAAACAGAGTTAAGACCAAAATTTCTAAAAATACGATTTCACCAGAAACTGACTTCTAAAGTCGTGACTGACATATAACTTCACTTAAACCTTATTTAAATTTCTTCCTTAATTATTTAATTACTATTAAAAATCCTCTAAACATAATTCAAAAATCTGGAGTTTTACAATTACGTCTCCAAATGGATCAAGGTTAAGGCTACTCAGTCTAATGATTCTAAAGTTGTTTCCAGGTTCCTCAAGATTAATATCTTTCATCGGTTTGGTGTTCCACGTGCTATCATTAGCGATCAAGGCACACACTATTGTAACTGTACTTTGGAGGCCCTGTTCAAGAAATATGGAGTTCATCACCGAGTTGCCACAGCCTACCATCCCCAATCTAATGGACAGACAGAAGTATCTAATCGTGAGATAAATAGCATTCTTGAGAAGACAGTAAACCCGAATCGTAAATACTGGAGTTTGTGTCTGGATGATGCGGTGTGGGCATACTGCACAGCTTACAAATCACCTATCTGGATGTCTCCGTACCAATTGATTTTTGGGAAGCAGTGCCATCTACATATGGAGTTAGAACACAAAGCATTCTAGGTTGTAAAGCAGTGTTGTTTTGATCAAGACGTGGTAGGCTATGAAAGAAAGCTTCAATTACAAGAGCTCAAAGAGATTCGATTAGAGGCCTATGACAATGATAGCATTTATAAGGAGCGTACCAAGTTTCTGCACGATAAGTATATTCGAAAGAAGACTTTTGACGTTGGACAGAATGTGCTCATCTTTAATGCTCGTCTTTGAATCATGCCGGGTAAATTGAAGTCCCGTTGGACGGGGCCATACGAAGTTGTGAGTGTCAGTCCTTACGGAGCAGTGCAGATTCAAAGTCTTAGCACTCACCAGCTTTTGAAGGTCAATGGGTAAGTACTCAAGCCGTATTTTGCCGGAATGGAGACACCTACTTTTGACGGGGTCAATCTGATGACCCCCGTCATTGCTTTGTGATCATGTTCTCCTCATGTCGAGCCTCGGACATTAAATAAGGGCACTTCTCGGGAGGCAACCCGTGTTTTTATTTCATTTTATTTCCGTTTTTCTTTAATTTATTTGTTAGTTTTTTTTATTTTAATTCTTTTTATGTGTTTCTTTCTTTTTATTTTGTTTTGTTTTTTTTATTTCTTATTTTCTGTTTTTTTTATTTCTTTTATTTGTTTTTATTTTATTTTATTTTTCTTTTCTTTAGTTTTTCTTTTCGTTTTTATTTTCTCTTCTATCCTTAGGTTTTTTTTATTCATTTTGTTTTTCTTTCTTTTTTTGTTTTTATTATATATATATATATATATAAAGAAGGGGTGTGGATCGGCGTTTCTTTGCCAAGTGAGAAAGGGGGGTGTTTTAATTTATTTTTATTTTCAATTGGGGATTTTTATTTTATTTTTTTCCATATAGTTTAATTTATTCAAAATCCCTAATTGGAGTCAAATAGCCCTAAATTCCTCTTTTCTTCTTCTCCACGTTTCGTACAATTGCAAGAAACGAGCCGCTGCAACTCCTCACCGCTGTAACTCTTCTCGCCGCTGCCCCTTCGTCGGATCGCACCTCACCGCCGCTCCACAGACCGCCGCCCAGCCACATCCGAACCACAAAATGGGTCAGAAAAGGAAGCACCCGCCCCAGACCCGTGCTGTCGCCGCCGCCGCTGCGTGAGAAGAAGCCGCCACCACGCGTCCTAAGCCCGCCGTCGCTACTGTACGCGACCCCACCACCGCCAGCCCGCCGGCGACCACGCCGCCAATAGCGCCTCCCACCACCATGCCCTCTCCACGTCGGACTTGGTCCAAATCAGCACCTACTTCTACGCCTTCGACTCGTACGGATCCGTCACAGCCACCCTCTGCTTCTTCTCAACATGATTCACCGCTGCCACCACATACATATGTCACGAGGCCACCATTTTGTCCTGATGAAGAGGTATGTAAACATTCTAGATTGAATCAAGAACGTACTCTACTTGGTCCCCGTCTTTTTGATTGGTCGAACATTGAGGTTCTTAGGGTTAATGAGGCTATTCATGATTATTTTAGGAATATTGGTTGGGAATTGTTGCTTGAGAATGATTGTCCTGTCTTTAATATGTTGAGTTTGGAATTTCTGTCTTCATTCGTGTTTGATTCGACTAGGGGGCTTTCCGACACGCATACTATTGTATTTCGTCTAAAGGGCCAGAATTTTAATTTGTCGGTTAATACCTTGAATTTGTTGCTTGGAGTTAGATCTGATGAGTCATTGCATGATAAATGGTATGCGTCTGCTGCGTGTGATGTTCCGCATTCTTTTTCTGTGTCTATTGCTGATCGTTGGCGTGAGATGTCAATTGAGGATGATTATGTGCAACGATCATCTAAAAGTACTAATTTAAGAGATGATGGTTTGAGACTATGCCATAGGTTCGTGTCTTATAATTTCTTTCGTCGTTATGATGCGATGAATATTGTGATGGAAAAGGAAATCTTCATTCTACATAACATGATTTGGCACAGAAAATTGAATTTTGGGTTTTGGCTTGCACAACAATGGCAATTTAGTGCTAATCATTTTACTGGGAAAGTTCTTTTAGGGAGTTTCATCACTCTTTTAGCCTAAAAATTGCATGTTGATATTGACAGGGTCATTCACATTCTCGTCTCCTATTTTACTCTACCTAACCTTCGTGCTATGCAATTGCTTTTTGTTAACGCCGAAGGCAATTATCAGTTGTCTAGACCGGGTATCTCTGGCCCGAGTCATTCTTTTAGTGCAGGTACTTCTTCTAGCACCGGCCCTTCCCTTATTGAGATCTAGAAGCTATTCAAGTGCTATACTCACCGGATTATGAGCCGGCTAGATGATCTCCATAACCGCCTCGAGGCTGTGGAACAAACCGTCGCCCATTTCTCCTTGTCTTCCTCTTAGTGACCACACAGTTTGCATTTTCTTCCCTTTTGTATAGTTTTTTCTTATGCTTTTTTTTGTTTTTTCTATTGCGTCGCTCTCCTCTTTTGCACAGTGAAGACACTGTGGTATCTAAGTGTGGGGAGGGGAGAGTTAGTTTTTGTGTTTTCTGTTTAAAAAAAAGTGTTTTATGTGGTTTTTAGTGTGTCAAATCATTGGCTTACTTGAGATGGATTGCATGATAAGAAAGAGTATGATATGGGATTAGCTTTGAGTGGATGGTTTGTCTCTTGTGATTAAAATGTGCACGTGCTTGTATGTATTCTTGAATGAGAAAATATGCAAAATTTAATCAAATTTGTTGAAGCTTACTATATTGTGAGAATTGAGCCTGATGAGCATTATATATGAGAAAGCTCAATTTATTTTCTTGCTGAGTATATCGTACTTGAATATTGAATTTCTGATTTGCCCAGTTGCCATAATCACGCCGCTTTTGAGTTTCTTTGCATGAAAATGATTAAGGCATTTAGGATTACCCATTACTTTGGCTTAAAAAATTATCCATGACCTTCATTGTCCATTAGTGAGCCCGTTGTGCCTAGTCCATTTATTCTTGATTATAAATAGTCACTAAATAATTAAGCCTTAGCCTTTTGGCTTGCTCTTGTCCCTTGAAAACATGTAAGTGTATTTTTATGTTGAAATGAGTTTAAAGTCTGCTTGAAGATATTGGTGTTGGAGAGTTGATGAATGTGTATATGTCTTTGTTCTATTCCAAAATATATATATATATATATATATATATAAAAAAAAGAGATGAAAAAGAAAAAAAAAGAAAAAAAAAGTGAAAAAAATAAGGAATAGAACGAGCATGAAAAAAAGGGGCTATGCTTAATTGTTGTCATTTATTTGGTTGTCCCGTATTATTGGAAGCCAGCACTCAATTGGTTTTGTTGATTTATTTGGGAAGTTGCAGATGAACTTGGTGAATGTATCTGATATGCTTACATGTTTTCAATTATTTTAGCCACTTCATCCTTTTTATCCTACCTATGCACCCTAGCCCCGCTACAACCAGTGCAAAAAGACCTTTTGATTTGTGTATAGATCTCATTTGCATGGTAGAGATTCTGACATATGGGCAAATTTATGTTTGAAAGCATCAAGTTATGATTTGTGTGAATTATGATTTGTGTGAATTATATTCGGAATAGCTTTTTGGCACGCTAGCTCGTTAGGTTAATGTCATTCTTAAGGCTAATTCGAGGACTACTAAAGCACTTTTCATCATTTCATAATCAAGAAAGCACACAACTTCCAAGATTTCATTTCTTTAAAGCGTGTATCGGGAATTTTTAAAACATCATAGTTGATCGTGACAACAGATACATTTCATTCATCTATGTTGTCCAACTTCGGACCATTCATTCTTTTCTTTTGTCCAACTTCGGACCATTCATTCTTTTCTTATCATGCTATCACGATTTATTCAACTCTTTAACTTATTTAACTTCTTTCCCGACACCACTCTATTCATACACCCCCATTCACATTACTCATACTTGAAAAACCTTTAAAAAGGTACATACCTTAGGATCGGAGTCAAGCCGAGTAACCGTCGTGAACAACCACCCACATTTCTCACACATAAATCAAACACATACAGAACAAGTCTACAGGAGCGTAAACCTGGCTCTGATACCAATTTGTAACGCCCCAAACTACTCCGTTTGGCCACGTCACTTAACATACTTGTAACGCCCCAAACTACTCCGTTTGGCCACGTCACTTAATGAATAACTCATTCACATGCATTAGCGTTCTCATAATAATTTGAGCGGAAGCTAAGGTCAAAAGCATGATAAGGTAAGACATCATAAATTTTCAATATAATTTTTCTTTCGAAATTATAACATGCAACCTATCGAATCTACCCTGTCACACAGCATAGTATTTAATAGAAGCATAGAATAAACCCATCCACATCATTCATACAATCATCTATCCTATCGGGCTCATAGGTCTTAGACAACCCGCCCGTCTAGCATCCTAGTATAACCATCACAAACTTTAGTGTTCATTGACAAATAGTTACACAACGTAGGGATTCTCGCAGACATACTACCCCCCAGAAAGGACATTAACAGGTCTACATTCGATCCCAAAGGATCTCTTTGTCGACCCCAAAGGATCTATGTTTTGCCCCGAAGGGTCTCTTTCATTCACCGGTCCGAAGACCCTTCATACTTATATAATCAAAGCACAACAATAAATATAACCTTACAAGTGTTCACAGTTTAGAGTTACCCCACCTTAAGAGACGCTTTTGAATCTTTTTAACCTTGAAATACTCCTTTGCCGCCCACAAGTTGTCCACCTCAAGCCACAACACGTCACCTAGCACCTTTTTAATCCTCTTCTCATTTTAGACGTCGAGTTATACAATTAAATCATAATTTAGACAAAATTCATGCTACACTTTTCTTTAAAAATTTCATACATATCCATTTACACAACCATGGATTTACAAGCTCACCATATGAATTTGGACTCATAATACACATTAAAACTCTTTGAAGCATTTAATCGAGCACGTTACGTGCACCCATTTAAACCACATGCTCATAACTTAATTTAAATCCTTTAAACCCAACATTTCAAACACAAACACCTTCATCCTAGGGCTCTAACATACATGAAAATCAACCCCCAAACAACCATCACAACACCTCCAACCAACAATCAACATATCAAGGAAAATTAGGGCAAAAATCCAAACCCTAGCAATAATGAACCTTAGGAATTCAATATAACTTGACATATAGCTTCAATGGAGTAAATAAACCATATGTTTGAGATATCAAAGCATGAGGATCATTAGAATCGAAAAAACCCCAAATTTGGATGTAAACCCTAGGTTCGATTTAACACGAAATTGGTGTTTAATCACCAAAATAAGAGGTATAGAATTACCTTAGTTGATGAATGATGATAAGAGAATCCCCTCCCAAAGCTTAAAGAACTCCTTGAGAGAAGTTGGGAAAAAATCGTCCAAGAGTGAAGAGAATGGAAAAAATGGGTGAAGTGTGGTATTTATAGAGTGGAATTTTCCGAAACACGGCGTGGACTAGGGGTGGTCGCGCTCAAGACAAAGAAAAACAGCTCTCTAAAGTGGTGTCACGCGGCCCCAACGGGTCGCGCCTCCAGGTCGCATTGCAGAGCCTGTGCCACGCAGCCTGGGCCAGCTCGCGCCTGATAGTCGCACCCAGACTGTAGATTTTTGAAAGAGCTTCGATTTGAGTACTTATAGGCCTCGTGGTTCCAACCGAATCAAAAGTTATGACCTCCGGATGAAACCCTACCAAAACTCAGAGAGGCCCTCGATTTATGCTATTTTCGAAAACACATATAATACACAACTTGAATTTTCAAAACATATTTACTACTCATTCAATGCACACACCAAAATTACATAAAATTGAGGTATGGCAAATCAAAATTAAATATAAACACACTCATTCATTATCATATAACTCGACAATTTAAATGTTAAATTTCAAATTCCATTATGCACTCAGCATAGTATAACCGTGCTATGACGTATCAGCTCGAGTGAGACAACCTGCAATAAAATAACGGCATAATACATACACACATGATTAATATCCAATCAATATTAATCCAAAGCCATTTACTAAAATTATTACTTATAATTTAGCAAAAAGGGTCGGGGTATCACAGTTTTTATTATTTTCGTAGTTGGATTAGGATTATATTTCTTTTATTAATTAGTTAGTTAAGGATTGGTATAAAAAGACTTCTAGATAGAGTATGACTATGTCTATTACAGTATCCAATCTAGACGATACAGAGAGACGCCAGATACAAATTGAGAATGATTTTTTTCCTGCAGTTCACGATTTAATTCAATTTTTCATTCATTTCTTCATCGTTCCTCTTTTTAATTAATTTATGAATTGCAAATCCAATTATGAATTCGAGCTAAGCATGTCCTATTCCGTGAGATCTAAATGTTCTTTTTGCTTTAATTATATGAATGCGTCTGTGATTCTCTGTGTTTAAAGTTGTTAATTGTTTCGACTCTGCTAGGTAGTTGCAAATATTTAGTAAATCGTGATTAATTAGTAGCCAATTAAATCGGCCATCCGTAATTGTGGTTTAGGTTTAATTAGTGGTACATCGATTCTTCAGAATCGAGGGGAGAACAATCTTAATTCGATAGTTCTGTGTCAGAGTCTGTTGGTTTTGAATCGGGTTTCTCTAGTGCATACAGCTGTCGGCTCATTAAATCTATAGAGTGTCTCTTACGGTTGTCAGTCGATTAAGGAAATAATCAGTGAAGTGTCTTCCTGATTATCGAGAAGCTAAGGAGAAATTAGGCCGCGTCAAAAGTGTCTTCGGTGGCTATAACTGGTTTGCATGCATTAATTGGAAATATCATTGCATCGAGGATCGGAATAATTAAGCTAGGCTGGAGTTAATTGGAAGCCGGAATACCTTTAAATTTGTTAAGAAAACTACATTTGTTTAATTGCTTTTAAATTTCATTTTTACATTATAATCAAGATATTCGTGTCAAGATTTGGTTACTTGCAGACTAAAGTGTTGGATAATTCTCACCGGTCCTTTGGGAGACGATCTTGCTTGCTACTATTCTGGGTAGTGTGGGCATACCGACTGCGTGTCAGATTATTTTTGGTGAAAAACGACGCATCAGTTTTCAAGCTTCTTAGTTTCACAGTGAATGTCTATATACATATATATAATGATTTTGTGTTTATTAAACTTGATATCGTGTAAATAATTTAGAGACAACCAATTTGACTATGTATCGAATTAAATGATAAAATTATTAACTTCGAAAAATGAGTATATCCAATATAATTTGTCTATTTATGTTATACACAAATGTAATTCTTTATAATAAGTAAGAGACAGTATTGGAAGAGCTAGTTTGGTACTATGTTAATAGAGATTTTTGGGTTGGATATTTCCACTTATGTTCTTATGAATAGAAGTTTTTTTTTAGTTAATTGTATTAAATTAAAGTTTTATGTTTTATCTATAATTAACTGCTATGTTTTTTTTACTTTTATTTGTTTCAAATTTTGTTTCATGATTTCATAGTGCACATGAAGAAACATAATTAAAGGATACATTAATTTACACTAATTACTAATTAATTTCATTCTCTTATACTCTAATATCTAATGTGTATATCGTCGTCACGGTACCTAATATCTATGTATTAATTTTAAATATGGATACGATTATGTTAGTTATGAGATGAGGGTCCCTTGATCCCTCTTTATTACTTGTTTAATTTGTATGGGACGAGGGTCCCTGATCCCTCTAGAGTATAAATATGAATTATTACTGTTATTGGTATTGTTTATATTTGTTGGTTTTGTTGGTATTGGTTGATTAGATGAACATAGATCAATTAGCATGGAGTCGAGAACTTAGGACTAGGATTTACACATAGGTGCTGCCGAAATTTTTACTGAATTCCTTATTAAGAATACTTTGTTTTAATTTCTCAGATGTCAGCTACAGGTGGTGGACGTGCTTCATGAGGCTCCAACAGAGCCTCTGCAGCATCACCATCATGATCTGCCAGACTTAGTGATGGAGTTGGAGGCTTGGATCTCGAGGGTTCTTCTACATGACTTGTTGTTGATCCTGTTAGCCGACGAGCGATACATATAGAGGATGAGTTTGTCTTCTTTTATTAGTATTTTTGTTGTTTTTGATATTTTTATATCATTTTTATAACAACTTATTTGTGTTCTGCATTTAAAGGGTGATGATACTAGCTCATGAGGTGTCGAGTGCTATCACTACGGGTTTTAAAAGATATATACATCCGACTGGCTATTGATGGAAGTTGGTGCCAGCGGATGTTAGAATGTGATATTTTGAGGAGTTCAAGGTATGTCTTATGTAAACAAAATTATATTTGAATAAACTATATATGTTGTGTGATATATTCTTATTTAATTTAGTGCAGAAGGAGTTCATTTGGGATCTCGCTATCACTCCTATGATAGTGCAATTATGGAATGCTAAGGCGGCTGTGAGGTACAAGGACATGGTCCACACATTCAAGAAGCATATGAGGAAAAGTTGGCCTGTGTGCATTTCTCAGGATGCCTGGGACTCATGGTTGGCGTACTGGGACAATCCAGAGATCACAAAGAATACTGAGATTTCATCGAAGAACAGAATGTCTGAGTCGGATGGTCATGGTACTGGCATTGTGAAGCACAAAGGAGGATCCCGATGTGCTTATGCGCATGCTGCAACATTGTTTCGTACTCTAATTATTATAATTTATTTTTAAGATAATTAAATACTATGTTGGATTTTCTTATAAATACTAATATTTTGGTTTTATTATGTAGGCGTCAGAAAAAGGTTTCACGGTAGCTCAGGTTGGGTCGGAGACCTTTATGAGACTGCATGGCATCAGTGAAGCCGACTACTCTGATCACAAATCACGACGCATCACTGTAAGTGTATTCAAACTATATGTTTAATTGCTTATATATTTTCAGATTGACATGTATACTGTTATTTAATTATTTAATAAATATAGGACGAAGTACGTGAGACGATTGAGCAGAGGAGTCAGCTGTCTCCTGACTCATCTAAGTCACCGCAGGAGACGCCATTGATTTATATCGATGTTGTGGGCGTGGAGAAGAGACGCGTGACTCATCTGAGTCACCGCAGGACACGACATCGATCTATATCGATGTCGTGGGAATAGAGAAGAGACGCGTCTTCGGGCTGGGTAATCAAGCTGCTGCCCACATCGGACGTATCAGAGGAGTGACAGTGCTAATTCAGTGGGCTCCCAGTACTGCGACTCTCAAGCCGCCATCCAAGATTTGCAGGTGAAGCTGCATACACAGGAGGAGCGTTTTCAGCAACGAGAGTAAGCCTGGGAGTATAAGGACCAGGAGATGATGGATCAGCAGCTTGCTCTCCTCCAATAGATGTAGGAGATGCAGCATCGGTTCGGGGACATCGGTGGGTCATCGTCTTAGCCTCCTCCCAGACATGTAGGATATTGTTATGTTTGATTATGTATGATTTTGGATAACTACTTTTATACGTTTAATCTCTTATTCAAACTAAATATTTATATAATATTTTGAATCTATTTCATTCGATTTAAAACGTCTTCAAATTAATAAAAGCAAGAATGCATAAATAAAAACAATTAAAAAAAAGGAAAAAAAAAACCTAATGGCAGACTAGTCCGTCGCTAATAATAAAAATCCAACTAAAATAGCCGACCTTTTTAATGATGGATTATATCGGTCGTTAATATTTAACGAAAGATCTAACGACGGACACGTCTGTCGTTAAAAAATGTCTGCGACTAAAACGGGTTAGATTTTTAAAGACGGACACGTCCGTCGTTATGACTGTCATTAACCATTAATGACAGACCAAATATGTCGTTAAATCTGTTGTCGATCGTATGTTTAATGATGGACCTAATCCGTCGTTAGACGATTCAAATGACGGAATTCTGAAATTTAACGACGGAATAATCTGTCACTATACCGTGATTTTTTTGTGGTGACCGGCCTCTGAACAAATTTAGATCATTGATTTTTGAAGGGTGTATTGTGGGAGATTGGTTTACTGTATACACACCAGGGGTGGTTTACACCAGAACCACCCTATATATATACTAACAATTACTTTTTTTGGACTATTATACCTCTCCCTTTTATGTCACATAAAATCATATTCACTTACATTTTTCTGAAAAATGGAAAAAATTTCTTTCTCCGTATATTGTAGGGTTTTGAATAGGTCCAATATTGAGAGATATATGTGAAAATATTTAAAACAACAAATATTTTAATACAAAATAAAACTTTTAAAGCGATAAACATTATGAAATGAAGGGAATATATATCAATGTATTACTTAATCTCATGACAATTAATGATAGTTTGTATATGTTTGAGCTGCAGTCTAAAGAAGTTGATTATATTAAAATAATTTTAGAAGTAAAAGTCAGGTGATAAGGGTAGTTGAAAAAATGCCATGTAACAAGGCATATTTTATGGGAACAACCGAACAAACAAGTAATTCCTCGAGAATATTACCGTATAAACCGAAAGCGTTATGAATATTTTGCAGGGTATTATATAGGAACGAGGTTTTACTTAGTGCGCACCTATATAGCGGCTGTAAATTATTCTCGACATAAAAAAATAAAATTGTGCGAGAGAGTTCTACGCTTCAAATTCCTAAAATGAGTTAATAATTCAGATCAAAACTCAAATTTAATATTATATCTATAATTTTAATAGGAAATTCTAATGGCAGTACCCAATTTACTGTTTGTAACCTCTTAATTAATTAAAGTACAAATATCATTTTAATAGACCCTTAAAACCCACAATTTAAATCCCCAAATCAAAATAAAACCCCTCAATGTATAGCCTCATACAATTAAGCACCCTCGATCATGATTAAAAGAAAGAAAACTTATTTTATGTGTTTTTTTTATTATTGTGATTCCAATATTTTTATTTGTTTTCAAAGAATAAAATCCGACAAATTAAGCAAAAATGATGTTGCAACAAATAAAACATACATAGCCCACCACGATCATGATTTAAAAAAATATAATACTTTTTTATTTTTATTTGTTGACTTTCATTCCATTTTTTTTTTATTTACAGAATTAATAAAAGAACATGCTTAAAACTTCCACTAACCCGACCAAAATTTCTCTCAGTTAAAACTTCAAACAACTTAGAATTAATCCATTAAAATGTAGAACTAAAAAGTAAATCTAGAAACACTAGGATATTCCAAAAACATCTTTTTCTCAAAGAGCTTGCTTTTTTTATCCTAGCAAACGTCTTCAGTTTCAGTATCATTCCTGACCCAGAAATCCAAGAACACCTTCATAACATTCACAAATCAAAGTTCAATTTATGCTTTTAAACAAAGATATATGTTTCTTGATCTAATTCATTGTTTTGGATTTGTAACAAATCAAGGTTGGCTAGAAAACAATATCTAGCCATACCTTAAAAATTCACATTGTTGAAATATTGCTCGCAAACAAATATGATCATGAAAAAGAGAGATTAGATTCACAATTAAATAAATAAACTAAAAACCAACTTTTCTTTCTTTTTTATACGATGTCTGGGTTGGGGCTATATGTTGATATTTTTATATTTTAGGATTTTTATATTTTGGGTTGTATGGATAAAAATATCTATTAAAATAATATTCATAATTTAATTAATTCAGGAGGCTATAAAGAGTAATTTGGGGACAATATTTTATGGAATTACCCAATTTTAACTTGCATTACAAAAAATTGAAAATATTTCAAGAGATGAAAATAATAACAAAATAGTTATACGCGTGTATTAATTATTATATTGTATCCATTATTATCTTTAGGAACCAGTGTAAAGGTAGTATCACATCTTTCAATATATTATCCCTTTTTAATTCATGTTATTTAATATTTACACTTGCGTACAATAAAGTGTAGTTGTTAAAAGAAAAGAAAGCGTAGTTGTAAAAAGTGTAATTGCGTCTTTTTTTTTTTGGCATTAGTATTCAAAGTATTATGTTCTTATTGAGCTTTTTACTTAATTCAGAGCATAATCAATCATCTTAAAAAGAATTATCATATACATATGTGTGTGTGTGTGTGTGTCTGTGTGTATGTGTGTGATTGTTTTACATTTATAAGAAAAAACCGGCCTAATTTTGCTATTAAAAAACAAAAAAACAAAAAAAAAACCACATAATTGACGCAACACATACTCTGTGTGTGGAAAGAGCATATATGCTTCAACTTTGTGGTAAATAATAATAATAATAATAATAATAATAATAATAATAATAATAATACCCGTGCCATATCTTTTGATTTATTTCTTTTCTTTTTAATTTCTAATAAATTTAAGTTCATAAATTTATATCAATATCTAATACACCTTCTTTAACATATTTGAGGAGATCGACCAATAATAGTGAACATACTGAATTATATATCTATTATATCTATTATGAGTTATAATAAATTAATGTCATGTTTTATCTCGTATTGTTCTAGATTAAGAAGTAATTTATTGGACCACAAGCCTTATCGCACCCTCCTTTTAAGATCGGATATCCACCACTTTTTTTACTAACCTCTTTCTAGCTTTTTGTGGGAAATCATTTTACTAATAATTTCTTATTTCCACTACTCTCTCTCTCTCTCTCTCTCTCTCTCTCTCTCTCTCACACACACACACACACACACGCACACACAGTTGTCCCACCAATATTCAAGATATTGGAATTTTTAAAAGCTTTTATATATTCTCTTCTCATTAGTTAATTAACTTGATTAATCATAAATGTCACGAGTTCATGAGTTGATGAATTTGGCTAACTTTTTTTGTTTTATAATGCGTTCCAATATAATTCCATATAATATCAATTAGTAGTAAATTAAACATATATATATACAGTGTATATTCCATAAACAAAATAGAAATATGTAAAAAAAAGGAAAGGAATAAAAAGAAAAAAAACTAGCTAGTTAAATGAAAGCTTTTTGAATCGTTAACAATTCTGAAATGAATGCTATTTTTTTTCTTTCATCATCACCTTTCTTTTGTCAGCCTATTTATGTTATGATCTTCAATTTTAACACACTATACGCTCTCAACCACATTACAAACTACCATTAAACCCTTAAAAAAAACATAAAAATAAAATAAAATAAAATAAAATAAAAGCATCTCATCTAACGGGTTTTCACTTTATGGCATGTTTTTTTGGCCCTGTTTCATTTTATTAATATACGATCACGTGCATAATAATAGTATCATACCATAAACATGACTTAACAACAATGAAATAAAAAACAAAAAATAACAATGCAACTGAATTGAAACAGGATTGGAGATAGAACTAAAAACTCAAGCTATATATGCAATAAGCAGTTATTATTACGTGTTTTTATATATTATATATCATGACACATCATTGCACTTCCCAAATAACAAAATTAACTATATAATCCACATTAATGAGCAAAACCCCACCATTATTATCATAATAATTCCAATACGCTCAACACTCTTAAAATACTTTGAAATTAAATCTGCTGAATCATCTGAGAATCAATGGAACAATCAGCACCAGAAACCAATCAACCTCCTCCTCCTTCCTTTCTCTCTCCAAAACTACATGAAATTCTTTCTCTCACATCCCTTCATTCGGAGCTGCAAACACAATGGCGGATCACAGTCCCCTTGGTGGCAATGAACTTCACATGGTTCGCCAAAACCGCCATCACCACCGCCTTCCTCGGCCGTCTAGGCGAGCTGCCGCTGGCCGGCGCTACCCTCGGCTTCACCTTCGGAAACGTGACGGGTTTCTCTCTCTTAAACGGCCTCTGCGGCGCCATGGAGCCCATCTGCGGCCAAGCTTTCGGCGCCAAGAATTTCCGACTCCTCCACAAAACTCTAATCATGGCTACTTCTCTCCTCCTCGCTGCATCACTTCCAATCGCTTTTTTATGGCTCAACGTCGACAAAATCCTCATCAGCTGCGGCCAACAAAGAGACATTGCAGTCGTAGCGAAGCAGTATTTGATCTATCTCCTCCCCGACTTGGTCGTCACTTCATTTCTGTGCCCTCTGAAAGCCTATCTCAGCACGCAGAACATAACCGTTCCGATCATGCTCAGCTCAGCTGTGGCGGTGGCGCTGCATGTCCCGGCCAGCTTCATCCTCGGCCGGGCAAGAGGTCTCGAGGGCATATCAATGGCGGTTTGGATCAGTGATTTGTCGATGGTGGTTGTGCTAGGAGTTTACGTTATTGTGAGTGAGCAGAGAAAGGGAGGAAAGTGGAAGGAAGGGGGGTGGTTCGAGCAAGGCGTAGGCGAGTGGCGGCGGCTGGTAAAGCTGGCCGGGCCATGCTGCCTCACCACCTGCCTTGAGTGGTGGTGCTACGAGATACTAGTGCTCCTCGCCGGCCGCCTCCCAAGCGCGAGGCAGTCGGTGGGAGTGTTGGCCATAGTGCTCAACTTTGATTACTTACTCTTCTCTGTGATGCTTTCTCTTGCGACATGTGCATCAGTACGTGTGTCGAATGAGGTGGGGGCAGGGCGGCCGCGCACGGCCTACCGGGCTGCGTGTGTTTGTCTGAGCGTGGGGGTGGTGGGGGGTTTTCTTGGGGGGGCGGCAATGGCGGCGGCAGGGGGGGTGTGGGGGCCGTTGTACAGCCGTGAGGAAGGGATAAGGAGGAGCGTGAGGAAGATGATGAGGCTGATGGCCGCGGTGGAAGTCATCAACTTCCCGTTGGCGGTGTGTGGAGGAGTAGTGAGGGGGACGGCGCGGCCGTGGCTCGGGATGTATGCGAATGTGTGTGGATTTTATCTGGTGGCGCTGCCGCTGGGGGTGGCTTTGGCCTTCAAAATGGGGTTGGGGTTGGGAGGGTTGTTGGTGGGGTTGATGGGGGGAGTTGTGGTTTGTTTGGTTTTGGTGTTGATGTTTCTTGCAAGGATTGATTGGGTTGATGAATGTTACAAGGCACAAATATTGATTGATGATGATCACAATCAAAATCAAATTCCCAAACCTTTGTGTGATGTTGCAATATGATGAATCAATTAATTTCTAGCTTCTTTTGGTTAAATGGGGATGGATTTTATCATCTCGTGATGGTATAATATGGAGGGCACTGCAGACCTGCTATTGTCTCAAATTTTTGTTGGTCCATAGTCCAACCCGAACAAACTAATATTGCTTGATATGATCTTACAATCAAAATCTCAAACCCTTGTGTGATGTTGCATTATATGATCGATGTTTGTTTGTTTAATTTCTTGCTTCTTTTGGTTAAATGGAGGAGGAAAGTGTACATATGTAGACCTGCTATTGTCTCAAACTTTTATTGCTCGATAATCCACTCCGAAGGAAGTAGTTGTGGAGGGATACCTCGTCAAACTAAGCTAGTTATAATCACATATTGTATTTCTTACTTCTTAGTTTCTTGAACTTGAATTCGGATTATTTCGACTAAATCAAGAAGATGATGACAAAATGTATTCAAATTTAGTAGTCTAAATAGACCTGTCAACTTAGTATTGATGGATGACATAAAACATTGTTTTCGAACCGATATTGTTAGTTGAAAAAGTTCAGTCGATTAGTCCAACATTCATCACTCATATAAAATAAAGTAGTGACTAAAACGAACGTCTGTGCCTCGATCGACAAATTGGTAAACTTGAGGTGACGAATCACACTAAGAAGAGCACAAAATTAAATTGCTGCAAACCCAACCCCCCCCCCCCCCCCACCACCACCCACCACACACACACATATATGGCAAAATGATTGCATTGCTGGGAATGGGATTAATACATACATACATACATATATATATACATACATATATATATATATATATTATATATATAAATATATTGACATTATTATAATAGTTTAAAAGTCGAAATAAAAGAGGAAATGGAAATCCAGCAAAGAATCCTTAAAAGATGCATGGCCACCAGGAATTAATTAAGTTGTACACGATACGGTACTTGGAAGTTATGGATGACTAGCTAATTTATTTGATGCCTGTCACCATTGCTTTCCAATCTTTTGCTATGATAATGACTTCAATAAAATAAAGTCTATATATATATGGCTGGAGACGTTCTTGACGTGAAAGCATATATATAAGTTTATGGTTGAAATCGCATGAGATCTTCTACGTTGCTTGGTAATTCTATCTCGTATTTTATTTATTAGGTTTCTAATGTATGAATTTAATTTTTTTAGTGGATAATTATTAAAAAATATTAAACACATGATGAAAATTCGATGATTGAATTAATATAATAAGTTTATAATAGGGAATTTCATTTTTCGTCCAGACACTACAATTTGGGGGACGAGGTGTAAACGAATCAAACCCCCAAGTACATTGCAGCTTGAATTTGGCCCATTTAATTAAGTGTGACTGGGATCACTCCACTCGATGGAATTCTAGTCTGAGCCCGAGCTCGATAAGAAGCTGGTTATTAAGCTCGAGCTCCATTTTCTTTCTTTTTTCTTTTCCCTTATTAATTTATACATTATTTATTATGTGTGTGTCATATATTTCTATATTATATTATAAATTTTTGTGAATTTTAACTCTTATAATATGCTTGAAATTTATAAATTTATACTCTTATTCCTATATTATTATTTTTATTATTATTATTATTATTATTATTATTATTATTATTATTATTATTATTATGATGATGATGATGATGAATCATTATTATTAGTTTAGTGTAATTAATATTAGTCTTAATTTTGTTAATTTTTTTCTTTGTTGCTCTGTACATTATAGCTAATTATACACTATATTAATAGATCTTATATGTATTACTATATAACTAAGATAAACTATATAGTATGGGCTCGTTTGCTAGACAGTATGATATAAGGTTGAATATATTTAATATGGGATGTGTTATATAGTATAAAATATCAATATCATATTTGTTTTGTTGTATTTAAATATATGTATTAATAATATATAGTTTGCTTAGATGAATCAGATTTTATATAAAATTTCAATTCATAAAATATCATTTAATTAGTTACCATACATTGTGTAAATAAACTATAATAAGACATTTAATTAATACGCCCCCGTTTCGTTTTATTTGTTATTTTAGGTTTTTTGTTTTGTTTCAAAATATTTGTGGTTTTATATATTTTCACACACACTCTCTCTAATTTAACCCTATCACAAACCCTATTTTAGGAAAATATAATTGAATAAGATTTTGTGGCATATATGAGGGATGGGTATATTGTCCACAAAATTAATTGTTAATTCTAAATAAAAAACCCAAAACAACAAATAAAACGAAACGAAGGGAGTGTCTGTAAGGTTATTTTACTCTACATTTTTTAATAATTATGCACTGTATTATATATCCCACCTGCAGAGTGTGATATGTTATACCATATAAATGGTTAACACATGATCTTTGGATTTCCTAATTATGATAATATTAGTTTAATAATATTAATTTCATTTAATATTAACTCGTATAATATGCTTGGAATATGAAAATTATAAATTAATAGTCATGTTGTTGTTGTTGTTGTTATTGATTTATCTTATTTAATATTATACTTAAGTTTTGTAGATTTTTTTGTGCCTATATGACTTATTTACTCTCGAATCTTGAACATTCCATTTTCAATTTTGATTATTTTTATTTAGTATCATTGATTTCATTTCACATTTATTATTCATTTATTATATAATGAATTAAGGAAAATTATTTAATTTTGTCAATATTATCTTAATTTTTATTAATTTTCTTTTTTCCTTTATTACTATACATATTCTAACTAAGAATCTAAGACTATATACCGTATATTGTTCTAAATAAAAGATAAATTATATACTAATATACTATGTAAATATAATATGTAATATAGTCTATATTACATATGTAATATACTATATGAGCTTGTTTACTTTAAGGATTTACAATTGAGTGGATAGATAGTTTAAAGGATGAGAGGATAGATAAATCATATCCAACCTCTTTAGGTGGGATACATATCCCTCAAATTGGCACACAAAGCTCATTTATCACGGGCCTTGTGTTATCCACCATTTTATTATCATACAAAGTAAACATATGATAACTTATTAATCCACCATTATCCATCAAAGTAAACAACACCTATATATATTATTCCGAGTAAAAAGATAGACTATGTACTAATGTACTAAGCAGGCTCGCGAGGTAACTCCTTTAGGTACATGCCAGCTTCACATGCATATTGATCACTCCCAAGCTCGAGCTCGTCTAGAGAAAATTATCATGCTCATTTATGAGGGTTGATCGACTTGTTTAATAAACGAATCAGTCTCAAACGAGCTTTTTTCGACCAGATACTTCATGCATGAATAACTTGAGAATAATTTATCTCATTTACAATCCTAACTACAGTTGGCCCTAAGCATGTATAATTGATGATTTGATCTCTAATAAATATCGGACTTCTAAAGAAAAAACAGAAAAAACCTCAATAGTACACAATATATATATATATATGGAGTTGATCAAATGAGAACCAGAGTTCCATGTGAGAACTTAGGTTTTACATGTTCATACAAGTTTCCTGTCGCCAACAGAACAAAATGAAACTGATAAATCATCATGAAATAATACGAACAAAGTTTTTTCAAGATTAGATTTTGTATGTTTTGAAAAGTATTTTTATGCTAAAAGAACATGAAAGAAACTGCTAATAAAAATTAAAGTTGAACGGAATATGAAAAAAAAATGAACGATATAACACCTTGAGTTTCATATTTTCTGGTTCAAAAATTTAATCTTTTCGCTGGAGTTGTTCTTCTTTCGGAAGATTTGAAAAATCTATCGAACTAGTTTTTTTCTTTTCTCTTCAATTTTTCCGAGTTGGTTTGCATGAGTAAGCTTTCTCTGGAGTAGTTATGGTGATTGAGCTTCTCTCTATAAATTCTAATTTACGTATATTTTTAAAATATTCTGATTTTGCCTTATTAAGCTTCATGGACAGTAGATTTCCATGTTATTACGATAATGCCACTGCATAGAGATTTTAATCTGAGCCGCAGATCTTGATTGGATTAATGATGATGATTAATTCTTAGTTCTCACATGGGGTCTAATTCTCACTAGATCGACTCCCTATATATATATATTGGATCAAGTGAGAACTACACCCTCTTGTGAGAACAAAGAACCAATCTGAGCCATAGATCTGGTATATTTAGACGGCCAAGATATGTTCCAAAAATATAACAGCCCGGTCCCGAGAGGGGGATTAACAAATGGGGACGGGGTGTTAATTAAGGGATTAGTACAAATAGCAGAAGATTACAAAGAAGGTTTACGAATAGGGATACGCTTCCGAAAGATATGCGATGATGCTCAAGATTACTTGATTAAGAATGAGTCATACTTTGCAACATGTGACAAAATGAAAAAGGCTAATTAATCAGATACCAACGAGCATAGACTCATTCATAGGTCAAAGCGGATAAACAAATACCAACATTCACAAACCTCTTCATAGGCGAAAGGAAAATATACTCAAGAAGCAGAAATAGAACTTAATATGCATCATTATAAATATATATGATCATGTTTTGACATTGTCATAGAACTCGAATACGGTAGCAAATCTTAGAAGCTGTAGTGGGTTCAATCACTTATACTATAGTAAAAATAACTCTATAGCCAACCCACATCCACAACCACCAACATCCTCAGCATCTCAACCTAAAAATATTTGAAAAGAAGAGGGTGTGAGCACTAATGCACTCAGTGGGTTTTAACAAAAATAGTTTAATAAACTTCAAAAATATCCAATAATTAACTGGCGGTATATGGAGAGAAAAACGTAAAAGCCCTCTCCATATCCGCAAAACCTTTTTCTTTACTTTTGGGCCTATCCTGACTCAAAGCTGATGTCAACTGCACCCTTAGGCATGCCTTAGGACACAAGATGGGTTACCTCAAATATCCTTACGAGTGTGCGAGGGATAAACCCAACAGTGACTCACTTAAATGATTAAAGATCATAAGTCCTCTGAGCTCAAATCCTGCTTAAGAAAAATGCTAAATTCCTTTCTTCCTTAACCAACTTGTTAGCAAATTCAAACCTAGAGCAACGTTTAGGATTAATCCTTTAATTTTGCATGATCTCGGCCTATAAGGGATTTATCACTACCCTAGAAGGCACTCCTTAGCTATACAAGCTTTAGCAAAATATCAACATTCAATTACGAGGAAATGAACGTATATAAACGCATATTGCAACTAAAGGAAATTCTAATTATCTCATGCTAAGCACAAACAACACTTAAACATTTCTAGCATATCTAAACATACTTGAGAGCTCAATTAACATATAATATCTTCCTTTCCTTCCTTCCTTTGTACAAAGATCAATCAGGTAGAACAAAACATTTCATTGGATATCTCATTTGCCCTAACATGCTTGTAGTGCTTATTAGCTCAAACTTTAGATGACTATAGATTTACCCACCTCAATTACTAAGCGGAAGATGAAACAACGAGCTAATGATCCTTCTCCGGATTTCCACGGGGCTCACTTCCTCCTACAAAAGTTGAATTATCGACTTAGCGGCCTCCTTCAAAGATTTCTAACATCTAACATGAATTTAAACAATATCTAACTTATCCACTCTTAACTAGGACTTAACCACAGATTGCACGACTTTAGAACCTTTATAAAACACAAAGGTTTGAAAGACTTGAGTTTAGAACACATTTGGAGGCAAACACATGGCTGTAGAAGCCTTGCACGGGCCGTGCTAGGCCTTGAGGCGAGAATAATACGCCCAGAATGTCTGACACGGTCCGTGCAAACCTTAACACGGGCCATGCTATGCTTGCACGGTCCGTGCTAGCTCTCCAAAAACTTACCGAGAGCTTTGCATGGGTTGTGCAACCCTTGCACGGTCCGTGTACCCTCACGAACTTCAAGATACTTCGATCGAAATGTTGGTCAAGGCTTTAGTCGGTCGCCTCTCCCTTTTCTCGACATTTTAAACTTAAAACAAGGCTCAAAACATTTACTACGATTTTTCTAAGATATAACTTTACAAGACGATAATCGAAAGAAATCGAATTAGAACTTCAACAAAGATCGATATTTGCCCAACACTTTAAAGAATATAGAAATGAGCATGCTTAACTTAATATCGACATAATAACATAATAAACATGACTATCCTCCTTTGAATACTTAGAAATAACAATGGAATTTAAATACGAAACTAAAATGGAACTTCAAACAAAATAAACGAGACTAACAATGAGGAATAATAACAGGAACATAATAATGAGAATATGATAATGAAAGACAATAACGAAACACAGAATGAAATACGGAATTAAAAACAAGAAGAAAATAAGGTTTGAGGCTGACGAACAAGAATGGACGGAGTCGAGTGCGTCGAAGAAAGGTGTCTAGCTCGGCGTCTCGTCAAGTCGCAACGGCGGCAGAGCCGCCTGTTACAACCCGACAGCGCCCTTAGCACCTTCCCTCACCACATCCCTTCCACGCTACTCTGCTCATCTTCTCGGAGAAACACTCACGAAAAATGTCCCTCGCTCAACAGAACTTCTCTCTCAACTCTCTCTAACTTTCCCTCTCTCTAAGATTTGAGAAATGAAATGGATTTGGAGTGAAAAATGAAGGGGGGTGAAGTCCTATTTGAATACTGCAAAAGTTACTCTGGGTTCAGTTAAAAGCTGCTTTATTCGATGTCGAAGTCAAAATGACCTTAGACACGAAATCCGAAAATACCGGAAAATTCGTTGACTCGAGTACTAGTGAACTAACCTGACTCGGGATGAAGAGAGGTCATTAGAAGAAACACGAGCCAAGATTCCTTTTTCAGAAATTACTTTTTACTATTCAATCAGATTGACAGATTTTACTCCCGAGCTTTCGATTGACCTCATAATGGAAATTCATGGATGAGAACGGAATGCAAGGGCCTCATCCATGAGGTGTCACGCCCCAATTTTTATAAAATAAAATAATAACAATAATAAAGAAAGGACATAACTTTTATTAAAATATAACATATTCAACTTTAATATAGCGGACGTTAAATAATAAAAGCTTCTTAATAGATCATCATCACATATCACCATGCCCATCGTCCGAGTAAATCATCAACCTGAAAAATGTAATAGCTTTGGGGTCATTGCTATTGACTCATCGGTGAACACACTTATCCAAGTTATACAATTATAATAAATTATAATATGGGTAGCCCGCGACTAATATATAGGGACATATGCAGCTCGTCAGCCAATAATAATAATTGTAACCCATAGGTTAATAATTGTGAACATGTATAATAGTATAACAATGATAAATAATAATGTGTGTCACATCTCGTATTCCCCACCTTAACTTGAACTTGGACTTTTGAAACTCGACTTGACTGAAAAGGACTTAGTTAGATCCATGCACACAACATAACATCAAATATAATATAATAAGTATAATTTCTTTAAAATAATTTACATGAATAATATGATTTTTAAAAAAATAATATAATTTAGACCTTTGAAATAATGATGCATGATTTTCAATCCCAACTCTTCAAGCTCGTCTAACAAATCAACACAACAAAAACCTAAAGAAAATAATGAAAACACTCCCCAATGATAATGCAAAAGAACACACACACACACACCTTGAATGAAAACTATTTCTCTTGAGATACTTTAGAAATGATTTTGGTGTGTTTAAAATGGAGAGAATGATGCTCCTTTTATAGCACAAAGTTTGGAGGTGTAAGGTTTGAGTTTAATGATATAATTAAATATTGAGATAGTGATAAATTTTATATTTTAATGTTAGAAATTAATATGGAAAATTTAATAGATTAATGATTTAAATAATTATTCAAAAGAAAATAAATACTTGAGATAATTAAAAGATAATTAATTAATTCTTTTAAAACATTCAAAATTCAATTAGCTTTACAATATAAAATAGCTATATAATCTTTGTACAGTTTCAAATAATTATTCATTGCAATAATATTAGGTAATATTTTCAAAAATATGGAACGCCTGAAGTAAAAAGTTTAAACTTTAAAAGATATAAAAGTTCCACTAAGCTCAATAATAATAATGATGATGATGATGATGATGATAGCTAATGAAAAAAATAATAATGTAGGCGCGACTTATAGGAACACAATACAATATTTTAAATTAACATGCCCTAATAAATAATATTTTCGAATCACATTTTATAAAAAGGTAACGATCAATTTTAAAAAGATTTTGGTCGTTATATTCTTGACCATTTAAAATAATTTCGTCCTCGAAATTCAGCACACATGAAAATCTATTGACATGAAAAATAAAATACTTGAACTTCTTTTACCTTTCTTCGGCATAATGCGGTGGACGTGATGATGATATTTTAAAAAAAATATGTTTTTTTAGCAAGTCTATAGAAACGTAGACCCGCTTTGATACCAAATTGTCATGTCCCAATTTACATAAAATAATATAATAACAATAATAAAGAAATGACGTCACTTTTATTAAAATATAAAATATTCAACTTTAATACAACAGAAGCTAAATAATAAAAGCTCTTTAATAGACCATCATCATATGTCACCACGCACATCGCTCGAGTAAATCATCAATCTGAAAAATATAATAGCTTTGGGGTCAGTGCTATTTATTAATGATCTATCTAATCCCGTCACGGATTCTCCGGATCCTATTTCCCTGATTTGATGAAGATTATTTTAGATAATATATTGTGCATATCATTGTATTTATTCTAGACTCTTCTACATTGTACTATATAAATTGTACACATCAATACAATGAAAAATATATTTTTCCTCTCATCGTATTCAGCACTTTAATATGGTATCATATGCCAATCTCTAAAGAGCTATCTTCCTCTCGATCCTCTCTCACAAAAACCCTATTTTTTCTACAATTCTACATCGCTGCTGCTGCTATCATGTCTTCAACCCCCGCCCTCACCGATTCCACATCTAGATCCAGCACGGGGTCACTCGCACCTCAATCTCCTATCCCCATATCCGTCCATCACCATCTTCCAATTACACTAACCCACACAAATTTCATGACTTGGCGCATGCATCTCAGTGCTGTTCTAAATGGGTTTGATCTCTTTGGCTATGTCAATGGCAAGACACCTCAGCCTTCAGCCTCCAACCTCTGACATCGTTGCCTCATCATTCTGGTTCCGGCAAGACCAATTGCTGCTCGCCGCAATCGTCGGCGCAGTCTCTCCCGATATCCTTTCTCTCCTATCCGCGATGAAGACGTCTACAGACGCGTGGGATACCCTCAATCGCGCCTTTGCAAGCATCTCTAGGGCTCACGTCATGCAGCTGAAAACATCACTTGCCTGAGCAACCCTAGGTTCACGATCCATGTCAAAGTATGTCAACTCCATCAAGGCAGCGACCAATAAACTTGGCTTGATCGATGCAACAGTTTCCGTAGATGACCTTACCGTATACATCATCAATGGTTTGGGACCTGCCTACCATGAAATCGTAAGTTCGATTCGCACCCGTGAAACACCGTTTCAATTTGAGGAATTACGTGATCGACTCATCGAGCATGAACTATATCTTAAGCACTCGGAGACTGAATCTGCCCAGCTTGTTACGACGGAAAATATGGCTCAATCTCAGCCCTCCTCTGGTAATCAGACTCGCCACAATAACAATCATCGACCCTTTCATGATGGTCGTGGCCTCTCCTCCAATCATGGTCGCGGAGGTCGTGGCCGTGGCAACAGTCGTCATCACCATCGCAACAATTCATTTTCCTCGGGTAATAATCCATATTATAATGTTGTTTGTCAGCTCTGTGGCTTTCAGAGTCACACCGCACTCTACTATCGTTGTTCCCAACCATCTGCTAACCTGGCTCAATCACCGACCTATCAGTCGCATCCCAACTCTTGGGCCATGGATACTGGCGTTTCTCACAATGTCACTAATGATCTTAGCAATCTATCTATTGATTCTGAGTATGACAGCATAGATGAATTTTAGTTAGCTGACGGTAACGGTATGCCCATATCTCATTCTGGTACTTCTATTATTGATACTCCTACTCATAAGTTTACTCTGGCGGATACTTTGTGTGTTCCTCATGCTGCCCGCAATCTTATTTCTGTGCACCAATTTACCAAGACTAATAAGGTTTCTGTGGAATTTTTTCCATATCATTTTTCATTAAGGATCACACCATGGGGTTGGTGTTGGATCGCGGTCCGTTTCGTAGTGGCACTTACAATTTGGTAGCCTGGATCTCCAGTTCCATGCCTAAAGTTGCTGCCATGGGCGTTCACACAACGCCTCATCACTGGCATACTCGCTTCGGTCATCCTTCCTGACAGATGAGTTCTGGAATCTTATCTAAATTTAAATTACCTGTTTTAGCCAACTGTGGATATTTTCATGATTGTATTTCTTGTAATGTGGCCAAATCTCATAGACTGCCTTTTGGTAACTCTTCATTTTTGGCTACTCGTCCTTTGGATTATGTATTTGCTGATGTTTGAGGCACTTCCCCCTCTATTGCTATTGATAGATGTCGGTTTTTTCTGTTGTTGGTGGACTTATATAGTCGATATTATTGGATTTATACTATTCATGCCAAGTCATAGGTTGCCACAATTTTCCACCAATTTCGGACCTTGGTAGAAAAGTAATTTAATTCTCCCATTAAGCACTTTTTCACCGATAATGGTGGGAAATTTATAGCATTGAAACCTTATCTCAATGAGCATGGCATCTCGTAGCTCACTACATCACCATATACACCACAGTAGAATGGCGTGTATGAGCGTCGCAATCGCCACCTTATTGAAATTTCTCATGTGTTGTTTTACCGTGCATGCCTCTCGGACACCTATTGGGCTTTTGTTGTTCAAACTGCAGCATATATCATCAACCGAACTCCATCACCAGTCATCAACTCCGTCAGTCATTTCGAGATCTTATTTCAGAGGCCACCTAATTATCTTAAATTGCGCACCTTCAGTTGCATCTCTTTTCCCTGGCTCCGACCTTATATTGGTAAATTGGAGTTCCCCTCCAAACATGCATCTTTATTGGTTATTCTACAAATCAGAGTGCCTACAGGTGTCTTGATCCTACGTCCGGCTATATCTTTATTTCTCGTCACGTCAAATTTTATGAATTCACCTTTTGGAATTTTGATAAACCTTTGCTTCATGATAGTGACAGGGACAAATTTCTGCATTTGGCTGACACTCTGATAGTACCTGCCTCTAGTTCCTCTCCTTCGCGGCCGCCCACTCCTGTTCTGCTGCCTTTACCACCGGCTGCCAGCCCACAACCACCGACACCACCAGTCACCAACCCTCCACCGCTGTCGCCACCAACAGCTACTCCGACAGCTCCATCTGCATCTCGCAAGGCGCTTCTCCAAGAACGAGTACACCCTATGCGCACCAGGTCTCAGAATAACATCTTTAGGCCCAAAAAGATTTATCTCGCCTCCAAACATCCACTTCCAGACGATGCCAAGCCTACTTTTGTCATACAGGCTCTCTTTTCAGCATCTTGGGGCGTCAGGCGATGGCTGATGAATTTACTGCTCTGCAATGTCATGGCACATGGACCTTTGTTTCTCCTCCCCCCCAGAGCAAATGTTATAGGCTGTAAATGGGATTTTCGAATCAAGCGCAAACCCAATGGCTCTATAGATCGTTATAAGGCACGACTAGTTGCTAAGGGTTTTCATCAGCGCCATAGGGTGGACTTTCAAGAAACTTTCAGCTCTGTTGTCAAACCCGTCACCATCCGAACAGTTCTCACCTCAGCTCTGTCAGCCAACTGGCCTCTACAGCAACTTGACATCAGCAATGCTTTCCTCTATGGTACACTTACAACTCCTGTATACTTGTCTCCACTGCCTGGTTTTGTTGATCCGACACATAAGGATCATGTCTGTCTCTTGAACAAGTCTTTATACGGTCTACGACAAGCCTCTCATGAGTGGTACATTGCTCTTGGCGCCTGTCTCATAACTTTCGGATTCACTTAATCTAAGGTTGACATCTCTCTTTTTAGCTACCACTGAGATGGCGTCTGTCTCCTTGTCTTGGTTTATGTTGATGACATTATTGTCACCGGTTCTCATCCCTCCTTTCTTCAGCGCCTACTTCTACATCTGCAGTCTCGATTTTCCATTAAGGACCTGGGAGATCTCTCTTACTTCCTTGGTGTTGAGGTTGCTCGATGCAAGGAGGGCCTATTCTTATCCCAGCATAAGTACATTGTTGATCTTCTCCGCCGGCATCATATGGATGGGGCCAAACTATTGCGAACACTGAGCAACCCCTCGGCATCAGTAACAATTACCCATGTTGATCCTTCTGAATACAGAAGTGCTATTGGCAGCCTACAGTACCTGGCGTTCACCCGGCCGGATATTTTATTTACCGTCAATCGCCTTGCTCAGCGAATGTCATCTCCTTCTACTTCCAATTGGGTGGAGGTCAAATGGCTATTTCGGTATCTGAAAGGAACCCTCCAACATGGTCTTCTCCTTCTTCGCCTTTTTCATCTTCGCCTCTTAGCTTACTCTGACTCTGACTTTGCTAGCGACAACAGAGACTGCAAATCCACCTCTGCCTATATTATTTTTCTTGGAGGTAATCCTATCTCTTGGCGATCACGCAAATAAATCGGTGTCGCCCGCTCCTCCACCGAGGTCGAGTATCATTCCTTGGCTTCCGTTGCTTCAGAGGTCTGTTGGATTACACACCTCTTCAAGGAACTCCACATCTCGCCACCTTCCATACCACGTCTCCTCTGTGACACATCAGTGCGACTCGCCTTGCCCTTCATCCCATTCCAACACTCCAACATGAAGCACGTCGCGATTTATATCCATTTCGTTCGAGATCTTGCTTCCAAGGGGCTCCTATCGGTCTCTTTTGTTAGTACTATTGATCCGCTGGCGGACGTGCTAACCAAGCCTCTCCCTCGACCGCGTTTTGAGTCTCTACGTTCCAAAATCTCCGTTACCGATGAAACGTCCATTTTGCGGGGGCGTATTAAGGATCTATCTAATCCCGTCATGGATTTTCCGGATCCTATTTCCCTGAATTGATGAGGATTATTTTAGATAATATATTATGTATATCATTGTATTTATTCTAGACTCTTCTACATTGTACTATATAAATTGTACACATCAATACAATGAAAAATATATTTTTCCTCTCATTTTATTGAGCTTTTAATACTATTGACTCATCAGTGAACACATTTATCCAAGTTATATAATTATAATAAATTATAATATGAGTAGTTCGCGGCTAATATATCGGGATATATGCAGCTCATCAGCCAATAATAATAATTATAACCCGTAGGTTAATAATTGTGAATATTCATAATAGTATAACAAGGATAAATAATAATGTGCATCACATCGTATTCCCCACCTTAACTTGAACTTGGACTTTTAAAACTCGTCTTGACTCAAAAGGAACTTAGTTAGATCCATGTGCGCAGCCTAACATCAAATATAATATACTAAGTATAATAGGTTTAAAATAATTTACATGAATAATATGATTTTTAAAAAAAGAATATAATTTGGACCTTTGAAATAATGATGCATGATTTTCAATCCCAACTCTTCAAGCACGTCTCACAAATCAACACAACAAAAACATAAAGAAATAATGAAAACACTCCCCAATAATAATGCAGGAGAACACACACACACACACACACACACACACACACACACACACCCACCTTGAATGAAAACTATTTCTATTGAGATACTTTAGAAATGATTTTGGTGTGTTTAAAATAATGGAGAGAATGATGCTCCTTTTATAGCACAAAGTTTGGAGGTGAAAGGTTTGAGTTTAATGATATAATTAAATATTGAGATAGTGGAAAAGTTTATATTTTAATGTTAGAAATTAATATGGGAAAATGAAGAGATTCATGATTTAAATATTTATTCAAAATAAAATAAATACTTGAGATATTTAAAAGATAATTAATTAACTCTTTTAAAACATTCAAAATCCAATTAGCTTTACAAAATAAAATAGTTATATAATCTTTGTATGCTTTCAAATAATTATTCATTGCAATAATATCATGTAATAGTTTCGAAAATATGTAACGCCTTAAGTAAAAAATTTAAAATTTACAAGATATAAAAATTCAACTAAGCTCAATAATAATAATAATAATAATAATAATAATAATAATAATAATAATAATAATAATAATAATAATAATAGCTAATGAAAAAAATAATAATGTAGGCGCGACTTATAGAAATGTAATAAAATATTTTAAATTAATATACATTAATAAATAATATTTTCGAACCACATTTTATAAAAAGGTAACGACTAATTTTAAAAAGATTTGGGTCGTTACATGAGGTCTTTATCAGTTCGTAATTTTGCTAAAATGTGGTGAGATTTTTTTTCATTTTACATCAAATATATTGTGTGTGCATGATAGAAAGAGTGCTTCAACTTTCTCATAAAAAACCAATGATCTTTATCCTCCTCCTCGCCCTTATTCTTATTTTTTTACCGTTTTATTTTTTATTTTATTTTTTGAGGATGATCATTTTCTTTAAAGGCAAACACTTCTATGTATCATGTTGTAAATAAGTTATTTAAGACGGGTAGGGTCAAATCGCGGGTCAACCTGCTTTGATCAGGGTCAACGCGGGTCAACCCTCAAAAAAATAGGAAAAAACGATAAAATCAGTATCATCTGCAACACTAAAAAGTATCATTCAAAATTCGAAAAGTATCACCTGCATCATTAAAAAGTAAAGCGTCTGGTAGTTATCTTATACTAGTTTATATAGTTCAAATTGTGATTTTTTCCGTTCCACTTAATATTTAGAGTTTAGGAATTCAGGATTTTTTTTGGGGTCATGATTTTTAAGGTTAAAGGTTTTTTAGGGATTTATTTTGTGTTTTTTTATGGTTTTGGGGGGGGGGGGGGGGAGGTTGGTTTAGGAGTTTATTTTGTGTCTTTTAGGGTTTATTTTGTGTCTTTTAGGATTTTTTTGGGGGGTTTTTTGGGGTTTATTTGTGTGTTTTTAGGATTTTAGGAGTGTTTTTAGGGGTTTATTTTGTGTTTTTTTAGGGTTTTTTGTGGGTGTTTTTAAGGGTTTATTTTGTGTTTTTTTAGGGTTTTTTTAATTCCATTTTAAGATATAAATTCATATTCATTTCAAACAAATTAAATTAATTTATTTTAATTTTAGGGTTCACTAATGTTATTGTAGGGTATAAAGTTTTTGGGAACAAAAGAAAAGGAACAAACAAAAAATCAAATAAAAAAAGGAGAAAAAAGTCCAGAAAAAAAAAATGATAGACTCGTGACGCCCACACGCGGTCTGACAGACGGACGTAAGGGGGCTTATGCACTGAATACCCTCTCTTCTTTGAATATGCTAAAGAGGGCATTTTTTGTGTTTTTAGACATCGAATCATTCGCTACCAAATTCATTTGCAATATATCAATCGAATGTATAGCCTAACATTTTAATTTTAATTTTTCGAATTAAACAGTTTTTATCATTTACTTCTGCACTCTTTCTATATGTTTGCTTCTTTTTTTTTCTGGCTTTCGTTTTTTTGTAAAAAAAAAATCTGATTCAAAAGTTTTCAAAATACACTTTTATTGAGGCAATTATGTGCAATTCAATTAATGTTATGTTATATTTCATATTTCATCTCCTATATTATTCAAAACAAGTGATATATTATTTAATGTACATTATAAGTTAGCATGATATCTTATATAATTTTGTGTGAACTTTACTTTAGTTCAAGGGGAATTTGCTGGACCGCAACTATTATTGCACCCTCTTTTTAAGATGAGACATCCACCACTTTACTTAGGTATAGCCTCTTTCTAGCTCTATATGGGAATTCATCTTTACTTCTAGTTTCTTATTCACTACCTTTTTTTTTTTTGCCAACATATTGGAATTTTTAAAGTACAACATAAATTATATTCACTATACATATATGTTAAGATCATGTCACTCTCATCTCGCACCATATTAATTCTCAAGTGGATTTCATTTTCAGTATCATCGCCTAATTCAAGAATCTCATCTATTGACTAGAACAACATATAATTGAAATCAAGCATCTGATCTACACGAATTTTTACTTTGGCGTCGTGTTTTATTCTATTCATGCGCAATGCATGCATAGCCATATAATACTGCATATACACATGGCACATCACTAGTAGATCTTAAATTCGACATCATTTTTAAAATATCGCAAATAAATTCTTTTTTTTTACTGACACACTCGACTTGTGGTATTGAGGAGATTCGGACCCGTGACCTTTGGTCTCCGAACAATCTCAATACACCATTACGTCATCCCCACCCGGACATCGCAAATAAATTCTTCACCTTCTGGATTGTAGCAATTAAGATACCCCATTCTTTGTTGGCAATGAAAAAACTAGCATCACATAAAATGACATCATGTTGATGTGATAAAAAAAATATTGTACGCCTCATAATAAATGATGTGGCATTGTGGGTGTTTTTTAACTGCTACAAATTGAAAGATGGAGTATTTAGTTGTAACATTTTAAAAGTGGCTTCAAATTTGCCAATAGGGTTGTTGTGAGTGCCTATGGTATCTACAGTGAGAGAAAGAAGATCAGAACGTAAGCTCTGTCTTCATATCATCTTCTTTCTCCTTCGTTCCATTTCTTTGTGACATAGAGCATCTTGCTCTTTCTAAGTGGGGTTTTCTGTGTGGCTCAACCAAGGTTGGGCCGCCAGAACTCCGTCATAAACACTGCATCATCAACGAAGCAACTCCAACAGTGGAACGGATGAGGATGTTGACATCGTCACTGTATGGGAACCTAGATAATCATTCATGTCACTTGGGCTCATATAATCAATGCAAAATAAGACGACCCAAATTGCTCAAATACTCAAATGATAACTTTGTACCTAAAATTTGTTGGGTATCATGGATTCATGATTCATGATACCCAACAAATAAAGCCTCCATTGTTGTCGGCTCGAGGATAGAAAGTTGGAAGGGAGAGAGACAATAGGTGGTTTGCTGTCATGGATTTAAAATTGAATATGTAGGGTGAGTTTAGCCGGAAAATTTGAAGGATGCTATAATTGTAAAATTATTGAAGGTAGTGTATTTAATTGTAAACTTTCAAATGTTGTGTGAAAATTGCAAAATTGTGTAAACGTTGTTTTAGTTTATGCAATTAACCTTTAATTTATTTTTAAAGTTAAAAACCTATAATTAAATTGCCGAACAATCTGAAGAAACAAGATGCTCAAACCAAGGTGGATAATTCGAGACCCACTTGAGTGCATCTAGCAAGAAGTTACACTGAGCTAGACAATGAACAGCCATATAGGCATTGCAATACATACGAGAAACTTTTAAAACCAAACATTCACACCATTCTGATGATATCACAAAACTCGTCATCGACAATGCATTCATCAACATTTGAATGTCACGGGCACAATATCCTCCATAGAATTAAGAGCAGCTAAAATCTGAGTGCCAAGAACAGGAGGGGAGGGCTTCAACTGCCGCTACCTACCATTAATATACATTGTATTTGCAGAAAAAAAATATTATATTTTTTTAGTTATAATTAAGCTTCATTCAGATTATCATGAAATTCATTTGGATAACCAATTATAACCTTTCCAGAGAGAAAATATTGAAAGAAACAGGATCAAGAAAGGGACTGACTATGAAAATGAGCTTGCTCAAAGCTCAAGTCCAACAGAAACTTAGAAACATCTGTAACTATGTAATTGCCAGTGGCATTCTGATTACAACCACAACATGAACTAACCAAGACCTGCGGTAGAATCCTTCCGCGGCGCATCAGCCTTTATACGAGGTGGCCTGACTATTCGATCAATGAGACCGTATTCAAGAGCCTCCTGAGCATTAAAACGCTTCATCCGACTTAGGTCCTCGTGAACCTGCATATTCACGTCGAAGATTCAGTACATCAACAATGATGCAATATAATGCTCGGATTCATGGACAAATGGGAACCTAAAAAATTCATCCAAGATAGTAGTTCAGAAGTGGAGATACTGAGATAAAGATTATCAAGTCTGACCTTCTCGACTGACTGGCCAGTTTTCTGAGCCAACTCCTTGAAAAGATAGTCCCTTATCCGTAGCAGCTCATCAGCCTCATTTTGAATGTCGTCAGCCTGCCAAAAGGTTTTCTAAGACATGCAAGAGCAAAATGAGGATTCAGATGCAAGAAAAATTGATCGAACCTGACCACGAGCAGCCCCAGCTGGAGACTGTAATGCAATTCTTGACAACGGCATGGCAAAGCGATTGCCCTTTAGAAAAAGAAAATTCTAGATGAGATGACTGCAGGGAGTGCAAAGAATTCCAACTTTTCATGTTACATGAGTTTATACCAGATGAGGAGGCTCTCATATATCACTTGATAGAGAAATGCCGATGAAAGACACTAGAATGCATTATATGTCCTTACATGACAATTGAAGGCAATGCCTTTTGGTCATTTTTACAAAAACACACCAGCAAGCAAAAAGAAGGCAATGAAATAGCCAAGTTCTACTAAATGTATAACGGCATATTCTGCCTTAGCCTATGACAGAATATATATCTCTATGTGCCTATTTTATAATTCCAAGTTTCTTTAGATGGAGGAGTTAGTATTGCTATTATATCTAACTGTACACATAACATGTCCGTAATATATACCTTCTCGCCAGCAGCAAGAAGAAAACCTGCCAGATTATAAGCATAGCCCACACAGTGAGTACCAACAGGGCTTTTCAAGCTTTGCATTGTATCATAGATAGCCATGCTAGGGGTGAGCTGCAAAAGAGATAATATAGCTACCATAAGTTTTTAAATAGAAAAAGAGAAACAATAAAATAAATATCATCATGCACAGAATCTTACAAACATAACAAAAATGTCAGTGCCAGAGTTTTAAAAGAACTCACATCTCCTCCAGGGCCATTAATGTACATGTAGAGCTTCTTTCCATCATCAATACTATCAAGATACAACATTGTAGCAAGTATCTGATTGCTGAACTCTTCATCTATGTGTTGTCCAATAAAAATAACACGTTCACGGTACTGCAATTAAAGAGATCATTGACTTCTGTCAGACAAGTTTCAAAGAAAATGGCAAATCAGGTAGTAACATTTACAAAAAGAATTAGCCATTAATTTTGATACTGTAGGGAATGGGCAAGAAACAAACTTAGATTAATTACAGAGAAAAAATAAGGAGAAATACTAAGCAGCAAAAAATGATCCAGATGACAATAGATTCATAGCAGTAATCTTTACAAAAACAAAGGGTATATGGTAAAGCTCTGACAAGCTCTACCACTCTATTTAATATTGTATTTCAAAAATTGAGGTGAAGTATTCAGATAGACTTACAAGAGCATTCCACAAATCAACCCATTGCCAAGTTCCTTCAGCGGGGTTTCTGTAAGGCACTCTAGGTGTTCCGATAGGCATCATTGCCACACGGCCCCTTGTTGGCTTGGTATTAATAGATCTGGAAATGGCCAAGAAGTGTCTATTAGAGGGCTTATAAATTTACCAACGGAATATGTCTATTCAATATGATATTTCATCCATATCAAGATTTAGAAAATGATAGATGCATGTTCTTGATTACTACTGATGAACCCAAAGCGAGAAAAAGAAATCCAAGAGCAACGTCCTTCCAAGTTTAACTAGCACATATTTTGACTTTGATGTTTGAAAAGGTGAAAGTGGATGCTGGAATAAAGTGAGCATACACACCAGTTAAGCTGCAATATATGAAAGAAACAGAAAAAAAAAATAGTCCTGGTGCTCATCCTGTCACACAACAAAAAATACATAGCAAGTGAAGAATATGTAAACCGTAAAAAGGGAAATTCTATGCACATTAAAGATATAAAGTCATGAACCACAAATGTAGGGAGTAAATTTGAATGAGACTAGAGTAAATGAGAGGCTTATAAAATATAAATCAACCATCATATTAGAATATTTTGGAATTGTACACTCAAATCCAACACAAATTTGAACCATATAAATTCACTTAAACTCGCAAAATCTAGCATTCTTGCTGATTGCATTATACAAACATAGGGTACATATATATTGGCTTCTTGCACTACTATAGTAAGACTTCCTTCACTTAGATAGGCCAGGACTCATTTTGTTGTTGATAATCTTCAATCCTAAGCAATAACTTTCGCCGAAAAATTTCATCTTAAGTGTCTCGAGAATATATCTCAAGTCATTTTGTGGACATATCCTACCTTAAACTAACCGACTTATTATTACCATGCATGTATGTCTTATCTTTTCATTTCATTGGTCGCACTAAGAGCATTTGCTTAATTTTATACCTAATTGACAAATCCTACAAAACCAAGTATCCAACTATAGTACTCGAGCTTAAGTGTCCTTTTAAATTCAAAATAAAGCCCGTCTTGAATTTTCTTTTAACCAACCTGCAAAACAACAATTTTCCGTTTCTTTTTCAGAACTACAAATGAATTCCGGAAGCTTCAACTAACAATATTCCCAACAAGAAATTCCAACTTACATTAACCTCCCATTTATTCTATCTCTCAATTAATTTTATTTTAACACCCAACATGAATGAGAATCAACCGCGCCGCGAATGATAAACCAAGTAGTCTAGGATTGCATTTGTAATCAATAAAACAGAAAATGCATGTTTTAAGAAAAAAATAAATTATATCCCTTCCGGCAGCCACGTTATCATATAAGATTATAAAACCATGAAAACACATTTCCAAATTGAAATTTCAAGATGAAAATTGACCCCCTAGATATGAAGTAGCAGAAGACATACCTGGATTCCATGCTTTTGTGAACTTTGTCACGAAATTCCACATTCAAATTGGACTTTGATACTCCCCAACCATCTGCGTGATTTCAAGAGAGAGAGATTCGAAATTACGTCACAAAAAATCCAAATTGAATAATTAATTCAATAAAATGATGAACGAAAACGAGGTACCAGATAAAAACACATACTTGGAGATTGAACTCTTAACCCAACAAAGATTTTGGTGGCGCAGCTGCAAAAGGCCATAAATGGTTAAATTAGGGCCTGACATAGAGAAATTTTGATTATTCAAGAAAAAGTAAAGCAAAACCTCAGAGAAGGAGGAGAAGAATCGATGGAGTGCAAATATGAGGTTGGAGAGACTGCCATTGTTGGGATAGAGAGAGAGAATGGATTTGAGGGGATTTGATTTCTGTATATGTTAGAATCAGTTAAGAGTGTTAGACCCGAACTCCAGCTTTTCGACCCGCCCATATCATCAAATGGGTAAGGGTACGTGAGCAGTTATTAATTATCACTATTTTAGTGACTGTAAATTGTTTTTCGTTGTTAAAATTTTATTACGGTCTTAAAGGTGAAAATTAGTAACACATTTGAAACTTTTGATCCACTGATACAGTGATACATTTGTAATTAGCATTTAATTGTGTTCGGATGGAGATGTTAAGTAGTGTTAATTTTACTCATAACTTAAAAAAAGAGTTTTGTTAACCCTTCATTAGAAGCTTAACCCTTTCGTTAGATGCAGGGGTGGGGTTTTAGTATGAGGCCAACGAGGCGGTTAAGGCCCTTTTTTCAACCAAGCAATCAAGGCTTTGAGAAACAAAAAACCGAGGATGAAAATCGCATCATATATCACAATTTCAATTTTACAGATATATTTTATCGTAGAAAATTAAAAAAAATGATGGAAATTATACTAAAATCTTAAAAATTTAGCAAGAAATTTTATGAACTATTATAACATATTATTATGCACTGATTCTACTCAAAATTTTGATAGAATTGTCTCATGAAAGCAAACATATGAATAATACATTATATAAATACTGTCTGATGATGAGATTCAAATATAGTAGATGGAATGTCATCTTTTTCCAAACAATATTGGTACTATGCACATGCATTTGATATGTTTCTTGATTTCTTTCAACAGCTTCATCATGGATTGGATAATGTCTATTGACTCAATTATTTTATTGATGCAAATTTTCTAAAGTTACCAACCAAGACTAAGTCACTGAAAAATGAAAAAATAAAGCTGATGCATCTCACTTTTCTTTCTAAGACATCTGTTGGTTTTACGAGCTTCTTTCTCTTATAATTTTTTACAGTGCGAGTATCTTTGTAAAGTAAAGAATATTGCAGCTCAAATAATTACGTTGAAGACCTAAAAAAGACCATAAAAATATATAGTATTAAATAAAAGTCAAAATATATTATAGAAATATAAATAAAATCATGATATATTGCGATATTTGACGATATTTTGCGATATATTACGATATTTCACCGATACACGAGAAAAAATAAATTCTCTCCCATATTCGTATCGCAATATCAAAATCCGCGATATATCCGTGATATTTCGCGATATTTCAATCCTTACAAAAAAACACAAATACATAGTAGAAAAAGGTCATGACCTTTTCTTTTAACAAACAGTAAAAAAAATGCATATTTTTTATTTTTGATTTTTGATCGATATGTTAATTGCAGTGATCATTTGTTCTAATTTTGATCATATTTTAATTGCGAATGTTTCATCGTTCAACATTGCCTCAAGCCCCTATAGTCTTGATACGTCCTAGTTGGGCTATGTTAACAATATTTTTTTGTACCCACACAATTATTTTCATCTTTGATTTTTTTTTTCTCTACATAATTTTCACTCTAGATCTCATGTTTGGTTTTAATTTTTTTACCTTTTGCTTTTCATCATTTTTGGCTGATTTTGACAATGGAACAAACTTAATCAGTTCAAAAATTCAACCTAAATCATTAGAAAGTTCCTATGTAACAAACCAAAATTTTTAGACAAAAACTTGTATGACACTGTCTAACGGGTCTTTTGCATTAGACGGGTCATATAGATCCCAAACTCACCCAATAAACTCATCCAACCTCGCAAAAACAGTCCTCCCACACACCCACCCATGCGCGCCCACGTGAGTATCACTAGGTATATAAAGTAAGTATAACTGTGTACGAAGTAAAGTATCACTAATTATATGTCAAAATATCACTTAATATGAAGTATCATCAACTATGAAATATTTTCACATGTTAAGAAGAAAATAAATGAATTATTTTCTACATCAATCATAATGTGGGGTTTTTGAAGTTACATAAACTGTGCAGATATAAACATGTTCATTATCATGTACATGTACATTATAAAGAACATGTAAGATCAGAATGATAAATTGAAAGCAAGTAAAAGGCACGAGGTTGGTAATCCTGTTTGATCAACTGATCTACGTCAGGAGGATTGTTTGATTCCAGCTCAACCACATACGCACAAGAACTACGAACCGGACCCGCAAGAGGATGGGGTCGATTGTAGGGCGGTGAGCTAACACGAGTCGTGTCTCTTGAGGAAAGCTTAACAAGGCGATTTGTCCCTCTCGTGTTACACACATGAAAGTAAATACAATCCTAAACATTCTAAACCGGAGATTGAGGAAATTAAACTAAAATCTACTAAACCAAAGAAAGAGAAAGACAAGAAAGTAAATAATTAAGCAAACAAATAAATTAAACTAATATATACGAGCATTACGGTGTAGATTCTCTCCTCGATTCTCTCCTAGCTTGATTCAATTATGATAATCCTAGATGTACAATAGACCCCTTCAAGAGGCTTAACTTCATTTACTATCACAGTCAATCCGTTAAACCTCCATCGGCTATATTATACGCACAAGATTAACACTTAGGCTTATGTACCCGGTCCACCTAAGATTTACAATTAGGCTTTTGAAACCCAGTCCATCTAACGTTGAAGGAACCTAAGTCGGGCTCTAGAATCTCCTCTCGGTCTCATCTAGATGCCTATAAATGCTAAGTAGTGGCCACATACTCAACATAAACAAGCACAATTCCAACAACAAGAAACTAACCAACACAAGCATATATTGAAACCAATTAGATTATCTACCCCCTAATGAACGGAATTAGTCCATCACGCTCAAAATAACATAAACACCATAAAAGTTCTTCATTTTATAAATCAAAAGATAAATAATATACAACTCCTACAATATTTGTTGTCTCAAAAATTTTGGGACAAATCCCCACAAATAAGCTTAAGCTAAGAAAAGAATACCAAGGAATGGGGTCCTCGAGCAAGCCTAGCTTCCGCGGATGGCTTGAGCTTCGACCCCTCTTCTTCTTCTTCCTCCTTAGCTTCAGCTCCTCTGCCCTTTTTCCTTCCCAAGCTCCTCTCCAGCTGGTGACCCATAGTGCCGAGCTCTACAATTGGTTGCCAACTTCCTCTTCTCTCAACGGATCAGTTTGAGGGTGTCACATCCCCCAAACTGATCCTCTCTCTTTCTCATGCAGTGGAGATGATGGAGTGAATGGAACGGACCCTCCCAACTGGTCTGAGGGTGTCACGTCCCTCAAACTAGTTAGGAGGTCCTCCCTTTAGGAGTCTTCCTTCCCAACGTGTTTGGACCTCCCCAAGACTCGGAACTGACCGCCACATCACCTCCACGTGCATATAGGAACTGTCCCGCGATTTTGTTACGCAATTCTCGCAACAACTTTGACTGGGTCCTCGGCAGGCAAATCAGTCCTTTGTGCCCTTAGCATAAATAGCACCTGTCTGTGCCTATTGTGGTGGTTTTGTGCCCTCAGCCTCCTGCAATCAGGTTTACCCCCAAAACTAGACTAGACTCTATACTAAACACTTAAAAAGGGTGTAAAAAGATAAAGAAAAAAGCACGAATTTGAGTCTTCATCACACCCACACACTTGGACTATACTTGTCCTCAAGTATGAATGCAACTTTAACTCGAACAAAACAACAAACAGAAGACTCAAATGACTCAAAACAAGACAATACAACATATGAATCATAAGTTGATAAAGGACATAACAGTTGGACGTAATGATACAGGCAAATCGAATCAATCAAACACAGGCTAGTACAACTATTGAAGTGTGCACTCAGCTCGCCTTTTTCTCGAGTGTTTAGGTTAAGTGTTTACTCTCAACAATTCCACCAAATTATCATCAACAAACTTGCAAACACCCTGTATAAACAATTTACGTTATCCACATGCATGCATATCAAAAGGTCTTGTAAGGGTTGTAATGGGGCTTGTGGATCAAGGTTGGAAATATTTAGGAACTGGCTACCTTCAATAGTATTCGGGCAAAATCAGCACTGATAGCTTTGTGTCCACATAACAACCTGGGAAAATAAAAATTCAAACACTTTTTATTTTATTTTTTTCTTTCTCTTTTTTTTTTCTTTTTCTTTTTTTTTCTTTTTTTTTTCTTTGTGCCCATTTCTGGCACCCTGTCACTATTTGGCTTAAACATACTACCAATACAAGCATAAAATGTTTCATTCCCATTTATAAGATACTCTTTAAAGAGAGATTTTCAGAACGCAGGTCATGAACAAATAAGCAGGCTCACATAATGGCAGCAATGAGAAGCATTTATCAGTGAATAATATGGCCAAATAACGATGAATGAAAATGCCTTAATCATCTAAGCATGCAGGAAATCAAGTTTGACAGGGCACAAGCAAGTAAGCATCAAATGAGGTGGTGGAATTAAAACACACAGAAAGAAGTCGCAAATGTTGATTTGGGCTCAAAGCTCACTGGGTAGTTATATATTGCTTTCACATGCGATTGATTAATTCCATCTGCCTAACAATAAATTTATGTCCATATATGCCCAATGTCAATCTATGACTCATATGCTGTAGACTCAACATGCACACACAAATTAAAAACAAAACATACAAACACAACGACCTAGGTATATCCCTCCCACACACTTGCTATGCAAAGTACCCTTGCGGGCACAAGCAGTAATGTGGGTTAGATACGCCCAAAACAGACTCTATATACACAGACGCAAATATACAAAAACAAAAATAGACGCTAAACACACAAACAAAAATAAAAAACAAACAATTCCTAAACTATTGCGGATAAAACATGACTTAAGGAGAGGAGGGGTAGTCTAACCCGAGATGAACATAAATGCTCTGCAGGGCTTTCTCAATTCTCTCAAGCTTCCTTGAATCTGCACTGCTCTGTGCCCTGCTTGGTCCTTCTTGTGCCCTGGGTGATCCTTCTTGTGCCTTGGGGGCCTTTCTCTTATCAAAGTATGTTGGTTCGTCAAAAGGGAGGAAGTATGGGGTGTTCTCTTCAGTGAACCCAACTAGCTGCATCCGCTCCAGCCTCTGGGCATCGAGATACTCTGTTGCTTCGTCAAGCTCTGGGTACCCCTCAAAGATATCGTCGAGGTCGTCACCTTTCAATCCTTCAAACAGCCTAGCCACAAACATGCCCAATGCTACAACAGTTGCTCTGGTGTTGCTGGTCTGAGGCTGCAATTGAATCGCCAGAATGTAGCCGAGGTTGACCTTCTGCTTGTGCACCATGTTCCATAATAGGAATACCTCCTGCTGCGTGACTTGGCCTGTGCCATCCTTGCGCCCACAGTGATGCGCTTCCAGTCTTTGCCTTCCTGCAGCGTTAATTCACAAACAAAATACAAATAACAAACATAATTGAAATTAAAGCAAGTAAACAAACCGGGTTGCCTCCCGTCCAACGCCTTTGTTTAAGGTCTTTGGCTCGACCGTGTTGTGCCTTCAGTAGTACTTAGGGGTACTCAACACTTGGGTTTCTGCCCAAGTTTCCTTCTCTTGTTCGAAATATGATTTTACCCTCTGGCCATTGACTCGAAATTCGCACCCATCTTTTGGATTCACCAGATCAATTGCTCCACTTGGGTGTTCATGGAATTTGGGTAAAATCGAGATAAAGTTTGCCCTCAGCTCCCAGTTACTAGTAGTTGTGGGCAAAACGATGCCCGTGGGACACATGTTCATGGTTTAAGGGAAACTCAACTGCCTCAAAGTAAGGGTGTGCGGTGGTGGTCTTTGTTGTTCTTCTTCTTCATGGTTTGATATCTGATCGTCCTCCATCTCTTCGTCGAAATAGAGTGAATTGATGTTGCTTGTCTCACTTTCTCCGCTTGAGGTCAAATCGTCACTGGATCCTTTAGTGTGATTCTCCTCCTCCAGCCTTTTCAAAAATGCCCTAGCTTGTGCCCCTTCTTGCCCTCGCTGACCTCTCTATCTCAGGATCGTAGAGTAAATCTCCTGCGCGGTTAGAACGACGCATATACTAAGGTAAAACAGTAAATAGACAGAAAAGTGCGCTTACACTCCCCGGCAACGGCGCTAATTTTGGTACACCCGTCGTTTTGGTGTGCAAAATACACTTGCGGGCAAATAGTCCACAAATTCTTAATCTGCCCTCAACGGCTAGTATAGCTGGTGAAGACGGATGTCAATCCCACGAGGAGTGTTCATAACCTTCTGTCTTTTCTTAGTTTTATTTTGGGTCTTCAGTGTCACTCTAAAAACCTTGCTAATAAACTTAAACTAACTAAATGCTGAAAAGGAAATCACAAGAGAAAATATCAGTAATAAAAGTGCTCAAGTCAAAGCATCGAGTCATTCGGTAGGTATGTGCAATCCTGGGCAAAACACATGTAATTACCACTACTACCCATTGTGCCCACACTAGCAGAAAGGTCAAAAATCGAATCCCTATGGCCAAATATGGGTAATTGTCACTTTGAGGGTTAACCGATTATAGGAAATGGATACGATCGGCCACTCCCCAATCACTTCTTACATTATATCGTCTAGATGATACGATTGGCACCTAGGGACCTAACTATACAGGAACCTAATGAGAGAATCACACAAAGGTTTTGCAAGTATAGTAGCTTTGAGGGCAAAAGCGACCCGATTCTAGTAGGTTTGACACGGTCTTGTGCCTGCATATACTACTTAATCTCAACTACCAAGGCTGTCACCCCCGAACTTGTTACTATACGGGTATCGAGGCATGGGTCACCTATACACTCCCACGTAACTAACACTAGCACCAGTTAATCAGAAATGCGCGCTTTCATCTCCAACCACCCTTTACCTATGTCTAAGTGAAAAACAAGTTAAGATTGTGAACCCTTAAGGCGTTAAAGTCCGATTACCTAATGCACATATTCTACCCTTAGACCATTCATTACTTTGACTTGAACAGTGGTTACTTAGCCACTAAACATAGAAACGAAACTAAAAGAAATGATAAAAGACATCTTACTTGGAAAGGAAATAACTAGATTAACTTCTGGGCCCAACCCCAGTTTTGCCAACAAAACAACTGAACTACCTTTCTGCAGGCAAACCGCCAGCTTCAGGCAGACAGAATATCCAGAAAATAAACTAAGTATGAAAACGGGAAATTGTATCTTGAGGTACAAAAAAAACTCTCTCATATGAAAACAGATAAAAGTATTTATAGCAACTGAATTAAGGCTTCACGCAGCCCAGATTTCACCCACGCAGGGGCTCTTGCACTCCTCCACTTTCTCATGTTCATGCTCCATGTTCTTCCTTGATTTTAGGAGGGATAGCAACAAACCCTAGCGCCTCCAGTAACTTCCTGATGTCCCCACTTCCTTCCCAACGTGTTTGGACCTCCCCAAGACTCGGAACTGACCGCCACATCACCTCCACGTGTATATAGGAACTGTCCCGTGATTTTGTTGTGCAATTCTCGCAACAACTTTTACTGGGTCCTCGGCAGGCAAATCAGTCCTTTGTGCCCTCAGCATAAATAGCACCTGTCTGTGCCTATTGTGGTGGTTTTGTGCCCTCAGCCTCCTGCAATCAGCTTTACCCCCCAAACTAGACTAGACTCTATACTAAACACTTAAAAAGGGTGTAAAAAGATAAAGAAAAATGCACAAATTTGAGTCTTCATCAGGAGGCTCGCTGGTTTCAGGTGTAGTAGACTCATTACTTGTGTAGGTGAAAAAATCACTGTCAGTTGTAGACTGGTCTGCATCAGCTGGAGGTTTAGCTTCAAGGAATGGTTGTTTTCTTTTAGCTGGGCTGTGGTCCTCCATTAGCTGTAGTCTTAACTTCTTAGGGCGGCCAGCTATTCCATGATATTTTTGGTGGAGATAGATTGTAGGAAGGAGATTTCTTCTGGTGAAGTATAATCCACCAGGAAGGGTTGTTTCAATTTGCTCCTTGATGATGGGATTGAGTCGATTAGCAAATCTTAACTTAGATTTGAATGTGCCAGAGGTTAGATAGAATTCAGCACGCTTCACTTGCATGCGAAGCTGTGCCAATATAAAGGATACCCAATCAATATTGCAACCAAAATATATGGCGGCCATGAAGGGAGTGGTGTTGTCGTTGAACTACGCATTTGTGATGCTACCTAGCAGGATGTGCATCACAATGTCCATGATTTGGACAATTGTTGGCGAGAGGATATCTTTCAAGTTGTTTGAAAAGTTTCGATGGTCAACATGTGGAAGCTTCCATCCTTCCCACAGTTGTATCTTGGTGGAGAGCGCGAGTTTATGCACCTTTTGGCCTTCAACAGGGAGCTGAAATAGGTCTATCAACACATCTCTATTGATAGTCATAACCTAATTGTAGACAACAGACTCTACGTTGTCTCATTTTATCTCTGCATTGTAGTAGAATTCAACTACATGCGAGAGATGTTTTGTCTTAGGCTTTATTATCACGTACGACAGTAGCCCACATGTCTTCAATGAGTGAAAGATCATGCCAGTCTTCTCTGGACCTAATCAAGCTTGAAAAAACTCTCGGTCGAGGTACTTATCCTTTAGCTTCTTTATAAGAAGCTGAATGTTCATCGAATGGAATGAGAGTACCATTTTTGTGATGACAGTTGATATGAGCAGGAAGGGACTTGGATAAATATGAGAAGACAGGGAGAGGGAATGTGTTTTTTTTAGTTGAGTTGTTTTTAGTTGAGTTTTGGTTTACATTCCATCTTCTTCACTGCTTATAAAGTAGTAATTTTGCATGCATTTAACCATAGTAATCGAGTGCTTCTGGCTGATCAGCTATTTGATTTGATAGAAAGCTAGCTGATTAAATGATGCAAGCATCTCAGCCGTCCATTTGGACTGTTGCTTTTTTGATCAAGCGGTTGAGATCTGAGGGTTTTGAAAATCTGGGTAGTTGCCATAAATAGCAAAATATTTACCAGAAGATTTGCTATTTATATCCCTTAGAAAATTCATCTCTCTTATACTTTAATGCTTGGCATATAGACTTTAATGGCAACTCAGATGAACAGTAAGCTTATTTTGAAAATGTTAACGATAACTATTCAAAAATAAGCTTGAGGAATAGAGAGTAGAGAAGCTTATCAAGGAGGATTGCTCATGCAGCAGATGAGAGATCTTGAGCTTGAGGCGTCAGTTTCCTGCTAAATTGATGATATCGCCTTTAAACTGGTTTGATCAGTTTTGTTGATTAGCTGATGATTAACTTTTCGTCAATTTCCTCTTCTTGAATGGTCGGACTGGGCTAGCTTCTCCATTTTCTCTAGAGTTGTTTGACCTTTTCCTTTTGGAAGCTGAACTGATGATGTCCTGAAAAGGATTAGTTCTGGCTGTATTCTCAACTTGCTAAAGTTGCTTAAGAGCAACTGTTGAGTTGATCAGCTTCAAGGTGGTCAGCTCTGAAATTCCTCTGCATGATGAGCTGGATTGATTGACCATCAGTTTTGCAGCTCTTGAGCAAGACTTGATAGGAGGAGTAACATAACTCCGGGACAGGAGATCTGGTGACGTGGTAGTATCTTCATCGTCTTTTGCTCCTTTATGTCCACGATATTGATTCCTTGGGGTTGCCACAATTTGAGTATGAGATAGATCTTGATTTATCTTTTTAGTGGCAGCTTCAATTTGTAAGGATGCCTCTTCTGATTGAATTGAATCAATATCAAAATTCAGTTTTCGGCAATATTGATCTGCTTGATTGTTGACAAACTGATTTATAGTTGCAACTCTTTGCGATCTCAAGCTGGCTTGAACATCAGCTAGCATGGCCTTAGCTGGAATGTTATTATCAAGTCGATGCTTCATAATCCGCTGGACTTGCACAATAGTTGGAGGAAATGGATTTGAAGCCCCAATCCATTTAATAATCCAAGTTTCTTCACATTGCCAAAATCTCATACCATGAAAGGTAGTTAGCAAGAAGTGTGACTGGATTGACATAGAATGTCTCCAGTCATACCAGTAGAAGTACCGGTGCAGTTGTTTGAACAACTGATTATCTTGCTTGGCAACATAGGTGAAGTGAGTGAGAAGTAGATTTGTTACATCCTTTTGTGCACTCTTGACTGCATATTCGGCACTATAGAAAGTACGAATATTATCTTCAGTCAGCTGGAGAGGAGGACAAGTTCTCCTAAAATATTCAGTTCCATAATTTGGACGAGGAATTCCAATGAATGAGATAATCTCATCTGGATCAGTGCAGGGCTTGAAGTCAACTAATGATCCATTCTTGGAGTGTGGAGAAGGAACCTCGTTGGCAGTTGAGCTGCTTGAAGTTATGTTGCCAGTGTTGGCTTTGGATCTCTTTTTCTTCTTGAGTGACTGAAGATGTGCTTTCCCTTTCTTTGGAATCCAGTCGGAGATGAGGACTGGTAGCGCGTCATCATTTGGAAGATTCAGTATATCTTCTAGGAGCTTGCTCATTCTTAGAACAAGTCCTACTTTGGACTCAAATTTTCCAGTCTTCTTTGAGTCGGCAACTTTGATGACTTGATGCTTGAATTGGGAGAATACAAACTCTGCCTAATTTGCTTTCAATCCTTCAACAAGGTGTATCATTACCTTGTATCTTTCTTGAGTTGGCTCAAGCTTCCAATGGCGCCGAACATCATTTTGTTCGTGATATTGAGTATAACTCCATACTCGAGCTTCATATCAGTTTTAGTTGTGGTAAAACTGAATTGCTTGTTGCAAGTTGAAGCGCGCCATTCTTTCCGGTATGGTTTAGCTGAATCTTTCAGATCTTGAACCCTGGAACCCTTTCTGGGAAGTTGAAAGATCTATGCAATCTTTCTTTCAGTGATTTGGAGTCTGTTCCCTTGAATCACTGAGTGTATAACCTTCCCATCTGCAGTGACCTTTGCTTAAAGCAAGAACTCACTTACCAAGTCTTGTCGAAAAAATCTTGGTGGAGTTTCAAGGTAATGCAGAATTCTGGTCTTGTGGAGGTTGATCAGAAGAAATGGGTTGTTTGATTCCTTAAGAATCAATTGAAATTTCTGTCTTTTCAGAAATTTGTCTCTCATCATTTGCTCTTTGAAGAAAGTAAGAGCTTTGGATGATTCGACCAGTTTTGAAAATTCTGGCTGAATTTGAATTGAAACTTTTTGAGAGAGAGAGAGAGAATACTTTTTTGGAAGATGATTTTTGAAAGAGTATGTGAATTGTGTTTCAGTATTCTCTTGAGAAATTTTGGAGCAAGGGGATTTATAAGTGAGAAGAAAGACTTATAAATTTTTGTTGGTTGAAAGAATTAAATACCCCTTTGTCGTTTTTGGATCATTTATTTATTTTAATGATTGTGAGACATGTAATTGTTTTGTCAACGGTCAAAAATTCAAAATAAATGCTGACTTGTCATTTACTTTGCAAAAATAATTTTATTTCTTAAAAGAAATTTTTGAATACACTGAATCACAAGATAATAACTAAAGAGTCTTAAATTAGCTTCGTTTGATTAGGATCTTAGTCTTTCTTGTGTTCAGTCCTTCTCCTCTTGGTGGCAGGCACAGTGGGGCTACTTCCCCCTTCATCAGAGCTAGAGGACTCACCGTCAGTTGATTGGAGTCTGGTATGAGCTTGAAGCTTCCTAATCAGCTTCTCATGCCGCTTTAACTGCTGTTGAAAGCTCTGAAGTAGCTCTCCTTGTTGAGCTATCAACTGGCCTGGTGATCTTCTGGACTGATCTTAAGCTTGAATTGTCCTTGTGGGACTTGACTGATCAGTTGCAATGGTCAGCTGAAGATCATCTCCTCTGGATGATGCTTCATCACATTTTTCAGCAACTTCTAGTTCCCCACAAGGAACTGTCTTGGACTGTTCTGCTGCTTGCTCAGCTGACTTAGCCACCAACTGATCTGCATCTCCCAGATTAATAGTATTGTTGTGGCTTGATTCAGGGGGAGTCTCAGGGTTAGCTTGAGCCTAAGCTTGGAGTGCCATTTGGACAGGATCAACAAAGATCACTATGTCCCGCACTTCTGGGTGAGCTTCTAGCTGAACTGCTTGATCAGTCAGATCTTCAGCAACTATCTCTTTATCAGCTAGTGGAGGAGAGGGCTCTGTTGAGGCAGTATGAGTTTCTTCAGGAAGAGCTGGGGGTTCAACTGATTTCTGAGCTGGTTCAGCAGTATCTATGGGGAGATTTATTTCTATCTCAGTAGCTGGTGGCGGTTCATCAAATACCAGCTGTCTTACCACTTGGTGAATTGCAGCTTGTCTGGATGTGGAAACATCATCAGTTGAGCCGTGACGGATGTGTTGTTCTTCTTGTCTGATTTCTTCTAAATTTTGCTGTTGTTGTTCCCTTCTAATTTTCAGCATTTCACCTAACACCCAATGTTGATGAACTTGAGGGTGTCTCCAGTTCCTTTGATCTTCCTCAGTGCACAACTCTGGAAGATCAATTTGAGCCAATTTGAGAAAGTCATCCATTACATGAGCTAATGTTTGCTCAGCTGGCTATCTGTGGCACTGTCGGATTGCAAGCATTTCTTTTAGGATGCTGATCGGATTTTGTTCTGAAGTACCTTGTCCCGACCATATTATACTCCAATTTTATTCTCTCCTCCAGAAGCTCATTCCATGAAGGGCAGTCAGAAGGAAATGTGCTTCTGACTTGAAGCAGTGTCTCCATAGATACTAGTAGCAGTATCTTACAAATACTTTGTAGAGAGCCTCCGATCCAACCAAGTCTGCTGCGAAGTTCGTTGTTATGAACTCTATGACTTTGGCATCTGCCCAGCTCTTGATAACTTTAGCTCTTAGAAGAGCTCGAATGTTTTCACTTATTTCTCCCATTGGTGGACATGTCATCCTGAAGTACTCAACTCTTGAATTGTGTGGAGGAATGCCTCTGAAGGGCACAATATCATCTTCTTCAATTTCACCAATGTCAAATATTTTGACATTTCGAGACGGTAACTTCTGAGGGAGAGGTGGACCGGTTTTCTTCTTCTCTTTGCCTTTGACAGTCTTCTTTGATCCTTCATCAGTTTCCGTTTTGGTTTGAGTGCCCCTGACTGATCCTTTCTTGTCTTAAGCCATTTGATCAGCTTGACTTCCTATTGGGGCCGATGTTGATGTAGATCCTGGGTGTATTTATTACAGAGGCTGAGCCTTAATTGGTGTTCCAATCAGTTGACTGATTGGCAGGCTATCTTCAGGATCGGAGTCTTCCTCATGAGACTCTTTAACAACATTCTTTCCTTTCTTCTTGGCAGCCTTCTCACCCTTCCTTATTTTGATGTCGATTCTTATGCTTAAAGCCATAGGACCTCTCGATCATTTTGTGGATGATGGAAAATAATCACCTTTGTCCATCGACAGTGTTTCAGTTTTATTCCCCATGAAATCAAGAGTATATTCTAGCAGCATACTGATTATGCTGACAAAACACATTTTATGATGGAAGGACTTCTCATTCCAGTTTTTCTCCAAGATATCTACAAACTTCTTGATCTATTCGTAGAAGAATCCTACCCAATTAATCTTGATGTTCATGTCGATAACATGACATATTTTATACTTGAGCTCTGTCATCTCTAAATGGTTCCCTGTCACTCCAACCATCATTCTACCGATGATACCAGGAAGAAGTGAATACTCCTCTTGAAAACAAGATGTTGAGGTTGTGATTCTGTTGGGCCATAGCAATCTGCTCTTTTCCATCGATTGTAGGCTCTGACTGATTGACCTCTACTGCATCCATCTTCATACCTTCATTTAGTAGATAAAGAGCTTTTGACAGCAGCTCTGGAGTAATTTCAATTTATACTCCTCTAACTTGAGTGATAATCTTATCACTCTCCCCTTTTGAGTTCAGATAGAACTCACAGACTGGCTCGGGATATTTCTTGGAAGGTGTTTCTTCAAGGAATTGTAATAGTTCTGCCTGAATTATTTTCTAAATAATTTCTTCATAGAGTGGAGAGTTGGAGCACCTCTGTAAGCATCTTAAAGCAGAAACTGATCTTTAAATAGACTAACTTGAAACCTTTTAGAGGATTCACCAGTTTCTCTGAAATTGAATTTTCATCGAACAACTAGTGGATTTGTTTTGGCCATGATAGTTGTGAAATGTTTCAGCTGGGAAGAATCACAAGACGAATCAATTGCCTGACTTGTGTTCTTTGAGAAAGGTAGATTGCTGAGGATTTGAACTGATGGTGTGGGGTAGGTGATTCTTCAAAGGATAGATTGGATCAGTGAAGGTGAGAGTTCAGTTCAGCTATCTCTTATGTAGTGATGATGTTGAACTAGAGATAATTTGACGGTTTTATTTTCAACAATTAGATCTATTCAATGAACCTGTCGGTTCAATTTAGAATCTATCCGTTAAGAATTGATGAGGAGAGAGAGTAGGTGGGTCTAATGGTAATATTTTCATGACATGTCATTTTACCGTTCAGTAATAAATTCAACTTTGAACTTATCTGGCTGTGGCTCTCCTCCATTCTCCATGTGGCATTGAGCTGCTGAAGTCATCAGTTAGCCTTATGACTGATGATCTTCCTCGGCTTGGATTGATCAGTTCCAGTTGGAGTCTCTTCAGCTTTAACTCCTTGTTTCTCGTCAGCTTGAGCTGTTTTCTCAGCTTTGCTCTGCCTAAGCTTGTCAGCTGCTTCCTTCAGCTGAACCTTTGGCTTCTTCAGTCAATTTTAGATTTAACTGCTCTCATGAGTTGAACATGACTGGTTGCGAACTGATGCCTTCTGCGATCAGTTTACTCATCTTCATTCTTCAGCTTCCATTTAGCCTTCGCCATTTCTTCAGAACTGATTTGGGCTCATCAGTTTAAGCTCCAAAGCTTAACTAACTGATGCCATTTTGGGTCAGTTCTCATCTTCAGCTAGAGTGTTCCTCTTCACTCATTCTCTTGGCTGATCATCCTCCTTCTTTGAAGCTAGCTCGAGCAATCCCAGTTGGATGCATAACTCTACAAATATAGCTTCTGGCAATGGTTTGGTGAAGATATCGGCTATCTGCTTCTCCGTGTTGACATATTTGATGCATATGTATTTCTTCTCGATGTGATCTTTGATGAAGTGGTGCCTGATATCAATGTGCTTCGTCCTTGAATGCAATACTGGATTTGAGATATTGCAATGGCACTATTATTATCACAGTAGATTGGCACTTCTTCAGTCTCCACCTTATAATCTTTTAGCTGTTGCTTCATCCATAGGATTTGAGCACAACAGCTTCCAGCAGTTACATACTCAGCTTCAGTTGTTGACGTGGTAACTGAGTGCTGCTTATTGCTAAACCAGGATATTAGTTTATTCCCAAGAAACTGACATGTTCCACTGGTGCTTTTTTCTGTCGATCTTGCATCATTTAAAGTCTGAGTCTAAGTCTGAGTAGCCGGTAAGACTTAAGCTATCATCTTTGGGATACCATAATCCAAGATTTATGGTTCCTTTGAGGTACTTCATGATCCTCTTCGCTGCTTCAAGATGACTTTTCTTCGAGTTGGCTTAAAATCTTGCACACAGTCCGACTAAATAGGAGATGTCTAGTCAGCTAGCAGTCAAGTAGAGAAAGGATCTACTGATTTCTTTGTAGTGTGTCTGGCTGACTGATTCTCCTTCTTCATCGAGGGTCCGCTGCACTGATGTATTTGTTGGAATCTTGAGAGTTTTTCCCTTATCGGTTCAAAACTTCTTGACAAGCTCTTTGGTATACTTAGCTTGACTGATGAAGATTCCATCTTCCAGCTGCTTCACTTGGAGTCCTAGGAAGAATGTCATTTCTCCCATCATGCTCATCTCGAATTCGCTTTGCATTAGTTGAGCGAATCAAGTGCATAGATCTTTACTCTTTGATCTAAAAATTATGTCATCCACATAAATTATGTCGACTGGATGACTTCAGAGCCATTTTGGTATGGTGGCTTCTGCAGTGCCTTCAGATGGTTCTTCAGTTGCTCATTCAACTGATCCTTCGGATGCTCCATCAGCTAGTTCTTCGGTTGGTCTATCAGCTGTTGCCTTGGCTCCGGCTTGTTCATTATCTTCGCTAATTCTTTCCTCTGTTTTAGTTATGGGGTTTGAGATTTAAGCACAAATTATGTCCTCATTGACCAAGTTGTCTTCAACTGGTCTAGAATCAGTTTCAATGTCATCTTCTAGTGAAGCTTCAAACTGCTCTGGAACAATGTGATCAACATAGTCCAGCGACTTTTCACTAGGCAATGTTTGTACTGATGTACAGTTTTTCTCCTTGTTCATGTACTCATTAACAAGCTCATCAAATACCACATGACATGTTACTTCCACAACTAGTGTTATTTTATTGAACACTCTGTAAGCTTGTAAATGAGGGGCATTATAGCCGAGAAAGATCCCCTCATCAGCTTTGGTACTGAAAGCTTTCAACTAGGATTTTCCATTATTGTGGATGTAACATTTGCAGCCAAATACCTTAAAGTAAGAGATAGAAGGCTTACGGCCCTTGAACAGCTCGTAGGGCGTTTTGTCATGGGTGATGACTATGGCACTTCTGTTCTGTGTATGGCAGGCTGTGTTGAATGCCTCAACCTAATAGCATTCAGCTATGTTGGCATCTGCTACCATTGCTCTAGCTACCTCCTTTAGCGTGCGATTTCTCCTTTCAGCTACGCTATTATGTTGAGGAGCCCTTGCAACAGAGTGTTCGTGAGTGATTCCCAGTTCACTCAGAAAATTGATCATTTGCTGATTGACAAACTCAGTTCTATTGTAGGATCTTATCTGTTGAACTAATTTTTCTTTATCAGTTTGCAATCTTCTGATCAATGTTGATAGATTTGCAAAAGTCTCATCCTTACTTCTCAGGAACTCCACCCTGGTATATCTTGAGTAGTCATCTACTACTACAAGAGTAAACTTCTTATCTCTAAGGGTTGGTGGTTTAACTTGTCCAAACAGGTCCATGTGTAGCAACTGAAGAATGTCAGTTGTTCCTTGAGGATGACTTTTATTCTTGAATGATGACTTTACTTGCTTCCCTTTCTGACATGGTCCGTAGACACCATTTTTCTTGTAGATCTCCTTGGGAAGCCCATCAACTAGCTCCTTCTTAGCCAGGTAGTTGATTATTTTAAAGTTGAGATGGTTCAGTCATCGATGCCAAAGCCAGCTTGCTTCAGTTAATCCTTTGGAAAGAAAGGAAGCTTCTAAATAGCCGGTTGACTAGTCAACAACATACATGTTGCCTTTTCTTACCCTAGTCAGGAGTATGGCTCCAGTTTCCTTGTCTCTGATATCACACAAGCTGTTGCTGAAGTCGACTAAGTGCCCATTGTCACGAAGTTGGCTGATGCTTAGCAGCTTGTGCTTCAGTCCTTCAACATATGACATGCCATTAACGATAACTTTCCCTTTGACCACGAACCCTTCTCCAATGGTTCGGTTCTTTGAGTTGTCTCCAAAAGTGACTAGTTGTCCCTTAATCTCTTTGTAACCATTGAGATCATTCTTGTCTCCGGTCATATGTTTGGAGCACCCGCTTTCTAGATACCAAGTATCTTTGACCTTTTTCTTGGATGGGATGCTCTTTCCCTACAAAATAAAAGTTAGTTTTTAGGTACCTGCATAATATCGGGTCTTGAGAGGTTAATCATGTTTTTGGGAATCCATATCCGCCATACTTTTGGCTTTACATTTTTAAGAGATCCTTCAAAATTAGATCTCTTGATCAGCTTTGGACTTCTTGTAACTCTTCGACTGAGAGTTGAGTCCTGTGATCTATACCTCCGATGAGATTTAAGATAAAAGACTTCAACTAATATCCTCTTATCTTGTGACCTTGATGCTCTCTGTCTTGGCCAGTTTCTTTTGACCTTTTGACTCTGAACTTTTTGGCCTCTGTGAGATGGCTAATTGGCAAACCAGTTGTGGTTGGAATTGATTCTTGATTCATCCCTTGAGTTTAGATACTCATTGTACTAGGTTGCTAGGTCACTTGGAATGAACTCCTTCAGAGAGATTGGATTATGCTGTCGTGCATAATAAAATCTTGTATGTACATTTCTCTTGGGATTCGAAGATCTCCCAGGTTGAAACGTATTACAGGAGTTTCTAGATCTTTGAACTGATGGCCTGTTTTGAACTGATGCCTTTTTCTGAAAGGTTGGCCTTGGGTCTTCAGGTCTCGATTGAAATGATGACCTGGAATGGAATAAAGGCCTTTGTTAAAAGTTTGGCCTTGGATGAGCTTTCGATTTTGATCGACCTGTAGATCTAGGCCGATGGGCTGACTTATGGTGATCTGGTGGCTTTAACTGAGCAACAAGCCTTTGAAAGACTGATTATCTTTCCGTTGACTTTCTCGACTAATCAGTCTGATCTTTGGGCTGAGCTTGAGGAGTTTTCAAGATAGCTTTGTCTTTAGATTCCTCAACTAGGAGGGAATGAGCTGGTCTTGTGAATCCTTTTAGGATTCCAGATTCACAGCTCTGGACAACTGTTTTTCCCTTCTCTGCGGCAGTGTACTTGCTATATCCTAGTCCTGGACTCCCAGTTTCAACTCTCTGATAACTTAAAATTTCATCTAGAGTCTGGGATCACTTCTTGAATTTGAGGGTTAATTCATTTTTTTCAAGGTTTTCTAGCTTAAGCTGCTCATTCTCAGCTTCCAGTTCAACATTTCTCAACTTCAGCTAATCCATTTCAGTTAACTGAGCTTCAAGACTTTTCAGTCTTTCATTTCAACGCTTAGCTCTTCAACTCTGCTTCTTAGCTCATCATTTTCACCCTTCAGTTCAATATGCATGCTAGATACATAATCTAACCGATCTTCTAGGATTCTTAACTGTTCATCCTATTCATTCCTAGACATTAAAGCTTCATGTATATGATAGAAAGAGGTTATAGAATCAGACATACTAACCTTTTCATCCTTGTCGGCCATGAGGTATAGTAGAGCTTCATCATTTGAGTTGTAGCCATTTGAGTCGATTCTAGATGGGTAGTCTGAATCATCAAGCACGATATTTTTGAAATTAGCTATCATTGCTTTCCTCTTGAAGAAACTTCTCCCTACTTTGACCTTTTTATCTTCAGGGAGCTCTGGACACTCGTATCTATAGTGACCTTACTTATGGCATTGGAAACATCTTCTATGTTTCAATTTGCCACCTTGAACTGTTCAGCTGATCGTTCAGCTGGCTGCTGTTTTCTTTCTCCTTTAGCAGCTTCATCAGCTTAGGGTAGAGCTGGTTGTTGATCTCTGACTTTCCTTTGCTTCTCTAGTAATCTTGTCATTGATTGGATTTGCTCATTTATATCCTCAGTCAGGATCTCCTTCTTATCGGCTGACTCTCTTCTTCGATCAGTCACCGATCCCCCTGGATCCTCACTAGCAAGTGAGCCTTTTGTTCGGAAATTGTTTCTTCCACGGCCTTCTCTGAACTGATTTCTTTCAGCATAGAAAGAAGCATCATGAGAAGAAGAAGTGGATGCTTCTCTCTTTCAGTTCAGGCTGTATTCAAGAACCTTGAGAGATCCAAACATTTCTCTGGGTGTAATACTATTCAAGTCTCTTGACTCTTTGATAACAATTACTTTCATATCCCATTCTTCAGTGAGATTGTCGAGAATCTTCAAATTTATCTCACACTTGGGATAGCTCCTTCCCAGATTGTTCATCTCACTTATTATGCTAAGAAATCGTGTTTCTAGGCTTGAGATGCTTTCTTCCGGCTGTTTTTTGAAAGACTCATATTTGTCAACTGCGAGTTGGAGCTTGTTTTCTTTGATGGCCTCGGACTCTTTGCATAGATCTACAAGTAAGTCCCAAATCTCCTTCGATGTTCTGCAGTTCTTCGTGTCTTTCATGCGATCCTCGTCTAAAGTTTGGAATAGTGCTGCTTGAGCCACAAACTCTAGATTCTTCAACTTCTTCTCTTCAATTGTGAGAAGATCAGTTGGCTTTGGGATCCTGGTCGGTTGATTTATATCCAAAACATTGGCTTCGTTGTCCATCATTGTGTTGATTAGACCATCTTCAATAACCTCCCATATGTTCTCGTGGATTGGGCATAGATGAGCCGTCATCCTTCTGCTCCAATTGTCATTATTCTCAACTGAAAATAGAGGTAGCTTATGGTTTCCCATAGCTTGAAATGTTAGCACAGATAAACAGATCTGATTCAATTGATCTACAAAAATGGCTGATCCTTAGAATCAACCGCTCTGATACCACTTGTTGGTACTGGGGCGAGTCTATTGTCAGTTTAGAGAGGGGGTGAATAAACCGACTCAAAACTTAAACACATTACGCAATATATGGGGCTCTGACTTGCTTATGACAATTTATCTGTGCACTGATCTGATCAATTGAGATAACGAGCTCGATGAGAGCTTAGCTTGTGAACTGATCAGTTAAGACTGATAGGTGGAAGCCTTTGGCTTGTCAGTGCAGCTTGTGTGCTTATAGTGTGCAGTTAAAGAACATGCAAAAACTTAGAAATTATAGTACAACACACACAAGACTTATAGAGGTTCGAAGATTCCTGCTTCTGCGTTCTCTCTTCCTTCCGCAGAAGGGCAATCCACTATGCAAGTGTAAAGTTTCTTTATTACAGTTACACATTGAAGAAATTCTGTTGGACCTAAACACAGCACTCTTCGAGCGCGACCTCCTTTCCAACTATTGCTGTCCCGGAAGAACGGATCCGTCGGTACACGCTCCCGACTTCCAGCTTTAAATAACTTGCAGTTTTTCATTAAATCATCATATATGTTTTGACTTTTAATTAAAACCATCAGTTGGGCTATAATGATAGTTTTTCCCAATAATTTTCCCAACACTCTCACAACCTAGACTCCCTCTAGTTCCCACAGAAAATCTCTCCCGAGACTCCTCTAAGTGTGTATAAAAGAATTTCAAACACAGACTAGACGCACAATAATCACAAAAATAAAACCTAGTCTACCCGAATACTATATGCTTCAAACTTGAAGTCTTTTAGACTCTCTAGCTCTTATATATTCGTAAGACCTCTTGCTTACTAACTAGTTTGATTCTCAGCCTATTTATAAACACAAGACATAGCCTAAACAAGGTAATTAGATTGTCCTATTTTGAATCAAACTCTAAAAGGAAATTTTCCGAGTTTAATTCGAACTAACTAGTTAGAAGCCTTGCTTGAATAGATATTGTCTTCCTCAACTGTTGGTCCCGGGCGAGTCGATATCAATTTAGAAGGGGGTGAATAAACTGATAAAGAACATCAAAAACTTTTACTTTAGATGCGGAATAATAGGGCCCTTTGACTCGCTTAGTAAAACTTATCTATGCACAAACGTATTGATCAGTTAAGGCAGCTTGAGTGCAGCTTGTGTGATATTGTGTTCAGTTCAAAGATATGCAATAACCAAAATAGTACAACACACAAGCGATTTATAGAGGTTCGAAGTCTCAAACTTCTACGCCTCTCTTCCTTCCACAGAAGGGCAACTTCACTATATAACTTGAGTTTCTTTACTAATTAGACAATGAAGGACAATTGGCTGAACCTGGTAACTGCTCACTACCTCAGTGGGTCGACGACTCATACTTAAAGTCTCTAACTGCTCGCTAGGAAGGTAGGTGCTATTGTCATCTTTACAAGGTTTTAGATATCTTTCGATCTTCAAGAGGTGAGTCTTGAACAGTGGGTATCAACTGATGTGCTCCTTCAATTGAGCTGGGTAGTTGATTGTTGTGTAGCTGAAATTGAGAAGGTTGCCCTGGCTGGATCGTTAACAGCTAGCTGATTATCTTGACTCTGTGAATTTCTTCTTCTCAGTTGGACTCTCGCAGTTTTTATCAAATACTGAACTTGGCTTGAGTGGGAGGGAGGAAGAAAAGCTCTTGCTTGTATATGCGAAAGTTGTGAAGACTAAGAGTTCTTTTTGGCAGAGAGTATTTTAAACTCTGATTTACTCGTCTTTTATAGAGGGGTGATTTTATGACCGTTGAGTTCCATTGTCTATTGATCGGTGGCTCTGTTGGCTTATCAATGGAAGGTGGTCTTTAATGATCGCTTGGAGCTTTTGGTTGAAGTAGCCGTTACTCTGCCAATCGATCTTCATTGCATATTTAATTCCAGGATCTTTGTTGAAGCATTTATTCCAAGATTCGTCGGTTTGAGCAATAAACTCCAGGGTTCTCTGGCTTCAGCTTTCTTAGTTGTTTTTTATTTCAGTTGGCAGTTTTGGACTTGTCAGCTCAGTTTGGTTGTTGCTCCAGTTGGCAGTTCTGAGCTTATCAGCTGAGTTTGGCTATTGCTCCAGTTGGCAGTTCTGAGCTTGTCAGTTGAGTTTGACTATTGCTCCAGTTGGCAGTTCTGAGTTTGTCGGCTGAGTTTGGCTATTGCTCCAATTGGCAGTTCTGAGCTTGTCACCTGAGTTTGGCTATTGCTCTAGTTGGCAGTTCTGAGCTTGTTAGCTGAGCTTGGCTATTGCTCCAGTTGGTAGTTCTGGGCTTGTCAGCTGAGCTTGGCTATCTTGTCAGCTTGACTAATCAGAAGCTGGCTGACTACAGTTCTGGCCTTCAGCTGATCTGTCTTGTTTGCTTTAGTTTGGATACTTCCAGTCTCTAGCTTAAACTGATGTCTTATCAGTTCCTTCAGTTTTAGTCAATTCTTTTCTCCCTCAGCTCAAGTGACTTAGTTGTCAGTTTGTTTCGACTGATTCGACTTTTTGACTGGATGACGTATCCTTCAGCTTGTAGACCATTCTTCAGATTGTTGACTTTGACTCTACTTGAGTTCCTTTTTGATGCCCTGGATTGGTCAGCTCCGATCTACAACTTGAATTTTAGTCAGTTTTTCATAAATAATTTTGACATCTCATCAAAACCCAATCTAGGGGTTCCTTGATAGTTTTTCCTAATAATTTCCCCCTTTTTGATGATGTCAAAACTTTGTTGATGATGATGGAAAAACTGCAAGTATAGCAAATGCTTAAGCAGATTCTCAAAATCAGAGCAAATTCAGAGCAAGTTTGAGAGAAAATTTGATTCATGATTTTTATTCAAGTATCAGAGCATTTGTCATTCATGCTATCATTCAAGTATCAAAGCATTCAATATATGCATGAAATTCAAGTATTAGAGCAATTTAGACTTCAAATTTCAGAGCATTCTTTCATTCTTTCACTTGGGGCATGCTTTCATTCCAGTATTAGAACATTTAAGTATCAGAACATTATTAGAGCATTTGAACTTGAAGTATTAGAGCATGAGCATTATAAGCATGATTGAAATGTGTATTATATATTTACTTTAAAGCATATTATATTTTCAAGAGTAGTTAAAACTACTAATCTACTTCTTGAAAATTGCTCCTTTTCTTTCTGCTCGATTCTTCTCTTTCTTGGACTCCTTGTATTCTCCATGCTTCTCCCTGAAGCTGATCTTCCCCCTCATGATGAATTTCTCTTTGAATCTGATCCCAAATAGTTAAACATCCATCATCATACTGTCCATCTTCCCCCTTTTTGGCATCATCCAAAAGGTGGAATGGATCGCATGATGGTAGTGACAAGTTTGGCAGGAAGGTGAAGGCAGTTGCCAAATTGTCATCGTGAACTGAGGGAACTAAAGGAATTTGCATGGGTGAGGAGAGCCATGCATAGGCTTCTTCAGTTGTCATGAACTGACCTTGATCAGAGGTGAGAGAGACTTCTTGCTCTCTGAAGTTCATCAAGGCCAAGTTGTTGAAGATCTCATCGGTTGAAGGGATGGGTGGATCATCAATGAAAGGAGTGCACGAGGAGTTGGCCGGTTCATTGTCGGGGAGAGGAGCATCGGCTGGTATATGGAGCTGGATTCGTTTGATCATCAAATCCATTATCTCTGAAAGCGTTGGTGGCGAGGAGAGCGGATGATTCATCCAGTTTCTACTCCATGTTCCTTCGTTGATCCAGAAGGTAGAGCCACGGATGTGGATGAGATAGAACATTGTTGACTCATCCAGTTGGAAACACCATATGTGGTATTGTAGGTACCACCGCAGTTGCTCGAATAGAGAGGAGTCTGTATCCTCAATGAGACCAAAGCAGCTTCTGAGCTAATGGTCTAGAACTGCTTCAAACTCAACCTCAGTAGAGTCACGTTGGACTAAAGGTAGAGGTTGGGAGCTGGCTGATATTGTAGGCTGATCACTCAGCCTTGAAAGAGGTTTGCTCTCAATCAGCAGTTGTCTTTCCTCAGATGAGCTGATGGGTTCCTCTAAAGGTGCCTTGCCTTGACTTGAGTTGGAAGGCCCTTGGGGACGTAAACCCTTCAGGATCTGATGGCAGTAGATAGTTTGGAGCATATCTCTTTTTCTGAGTTGTCCACCAATTGGGATGTCCTCATCAAACTGGCTTTGAATGATATGGCTTATGCGACTCATAAACCCGACCTTTTCTCGAAATGAGCCAGTTGATGGATCATATGTCGCTCGCTCTACATTAGCTCTCAGTTGAGCAAGGATGAAAGAGGCCCAGTCGGATTGACATCCGAAGTATAGAGCGGCTGTGAGATGGGCTTTGATATCAGAGAGCTGGACCGTCTCAAAGTTGCCATGTAGGATATGGCCGATGATATCCAAGAGTTGGATAATATCACTAGGCATGCTCTCCTTCAGCCTGTGTGAATAGTCATGGTGGCGCACGTGAGGAAGCTTCCAGCATCCCATAGTGCGTATTTACATGGCAGTTTCAGGTCCATTACGTCTGGGCCTTTGCCGGGGAGGTGAAGGGTGGACATCATCGTAGCTTTTGTGACCGTGATCACTTAATTCTGGACGGTGGAGATGATGTTGTCATCGGAGATGGTTGCGTTGTAGTAGAACTCGGCAACATGAGTGAGTATGTTCTTGACTGACAGGAGTGTCAAGAAGGGTAGCAACCCAGTGGCCTCCAATGGTCGATAAATTCTTTGAAAAGCATCTGGGCCGAGACGTGCATTGAGCATCTCCAGATTTAGAGACTTATCCCTTTTCATCTTGCGGTCGAGAGATTTTACTCCTACCATGTGAAATGGGGGCTTCATATCTGCAAAAAGATGCTGTTCTAGTTTAGATATGCAAGTGTTTTTGAGGAGGGAGAGAAGGCTAATAGATGATCAAGGCAAGAGAGAGAAAGAGTTTGCAGATAATCGGAGCCTTAATCTCTTTGCACATATTTATTCATCTTTGCATGCAGGAATCAAGGACACTTGATTGCTTTTCTTAGCTGATCAGCCATCCGATTTGATGGTTGATTAGCTGAATTAATGATGCTTCCATCTCAGCTGTTTAATGGTGAAGTAACTTTATGATCTGTGGTTGAGAAGTAGCGATTTTGAAAATGGGATAGTTGCCATAAATAGCGAAATATTTTCTGCAGATCTTTCTATTTATATCTCATTAAAAAAATATATTTTAATATCAATGCAGAGATATTAATGGTAACCTTGTGAGATAGAACCCTATTTTCAAATTGTAACCGTTGAATATAATACAAGAAATTTCATAATTGCAACGGTAACAATTCAATTATGATAAGCTTTGAGAAATTAAAAAAACTTATCCGGATTCAGTTGGGATACAGTCCAACTGATTGAATGCTCGGCGGTTGGATGATCAGTTGAGTCTTGATTCTCAATTGTTGTTGATGAGCTGGCTGAAGCTGAAGCTGTAACTGAACTGAATTGATCAGTTGTATTGATCAGTTGCTTGGCTTTCTGTAGACAGTTTCCGCTTCTTGAAGGGCCTAGCTGGACTAGCTGCACTGCTTCCTTTGGAAGTAGTTTTGTTCTTTGGCAGTTCAGGCCTTGCTGTCCTCTTAGCTTGGTGAAGGTGAAGCTGGATTGCAACTGACGAGTTTTTCATCCTTTGACTAAGGGATTTTGAAGTTCCCTTTGGCGATGACCCAAACTGATCACCTTTCATAAGTAGTTGCATGCCTTTTGAGCTAGATGTGAGTAGTGGAGTCACATAGCTCTTGGATAGGAGACTTGGTGATGTGGCAGTGTCTTCATCATCACTATCGCTTTCATCAGCATGCCTTGGATTCTTCAGAGAAGCTACGACCTTGGCAGTTGGAGATCGCCGTGATGGTTCAGTTGACTGACTTGATAAATTATCAAAGTTCAGTTGTCGACAAAGCGATCCAGTTGGGCAGTTGACTGATTGATTTGCAATCCTAACTCCTTGAGACATGAGGCTGGTTTTGAACTCGGCTAGTAAGGCAGTTGCTGGAATCTTGTTAACAAGCCGGTGATTCATGATGTGCTGGACTTGCACAATGGTTGGAGGAAATGGATTTGATGAACCTATCCATTTGATGCTCCAAGTTTCTTCTCGTTGCCAGTAGCTCATGCCATGAAAGGCAGTTAGCAGAAAGTGAGACTGGATGGACATAGAATGTCTCCAGTTGTACCAGTAGAAATACCGGTGGAGTTGTTTGAACAACTCTTGGTCACGTTGTGCAACAAAAGCAAAGTGAGTGAGAAGGAGATTGGTCACTTCCTTTTGTGTACCTTTGACTGCATATTCACTACTATAGAAAGTACGAATATTTTCTTCATTCAGCTGGAGAGGAGGGCATGTGCTTCTGAAGTAGTCCACTCCATAGTTTGGATGAGGGATTTCAATGAATGGAATAAGCTCATTTGGATCAGAGCAAACCTGGAAATCAACTGGTGATCCATTCTTTGATTTTGGAGAATGAACGGCGTTGATAGTTGAGTTGCTGGAACTGTGGTTGCTCGTCTTGGCCTTGCCTCTTCTCGTTTTCTTTAGTGACTGAAGATGAGCAGTTCCTTTCTTGGGAATCCAGTCAGAGATAAGAACTGGTAGTGATTCATCACTTGGAAGTTTCAGCAGATATTCAAGCATTTTGCTCAGTCTTAGAACAAGTCCTACCTTGGACTCAAATTTACCAGATTTCTTTGAGTTTGTGGCCTTGATGACTTGATGCTTGAATTGTTGAAAGACAAATTCTGCCCAGTTTGTTTGTCTCCCTTCATCAAGGTGAATCATGACTTTGTATCTCTCTTGGGTGAGTTGACTCAGGCTTCCAATGGCCCCGAACATCATCTTATTCGTTATGTCAAGTAGAACTCCATAATCGGGCTTCAGGTTAGTTTTAGCGGTTGTAAAACTGAATTGCTTGTCGCAGGTTGAAGCTTTCCATTTTCTCCAATATGACTCTGCAGATTCTTTTAGATCTTGAACGGATGAACCTTCCTGTGGGAGTTGGAACACTTCTGTAATTGTTCTTTCAGTGATTTGAAGTGGCCGTCCTTGAATCACTGATGATATTATCTTTCCATCGGTAGATAATTTTCCTTGAAGCAAAAATTCACTCACCAAATTTTGTCTAAAGAACTTTGGTGGTGTTTCCAGGTAGTAAAGAATTTCTGTCTTATGAAGATTTGACAGAAAGATTGGGTTGTTTGATTCATCTAGAATCAATTGGAATTTCTTCCTATCAAGGAATTTATCTCTCATAAGTTGTTCTTTGAAGGAATTTGAAGATCTGGATAATTCGGCCATCTTTGGGGTTTGCTGAGATTTTGGGAATTTGAAGATCTTTTGAGAGAGAGAGTTTTTGAGATTGTAGGAGGAGGAGTCCTTTTTTTTTAGAGGTTTGAAAGAGAGGGGCTTTTATGAGTATTTGGACAGACTCATAGATTTGATGGTTGGAATGGTACTAGCCTCCGGTCTCTTTTGGTCATTGGCAATTATTGACTTTGACACGTGTCATTGTTTTGCAACGGTCAAAATTTCAAAATAAATGTGAAGCTTGACATTTATTTGAAATCAAAAAGATAAACTTTTATAAATATATCAAAAGATAATTACAAACTAATTAACAAAAAGTACACTTAGGGCTTTTCTAATCAGGTTTAACTTGAGCAGCCACTTAGTCCTTCTTGTGATCAGTTTTCCTTCTTTTGGCCAGCGGTTCAGTGAGGTCCTCTTCTTCATCCTCATCGCTGCTTGCTGACTCAGTTTCAGCTGACTGGAGTCTTTGATGGGCTTGCAGCTGCTTGATCTACTCAGTGTGCAGTTTAACCTGTTGCTGCAGGGTTTGGATCAGTTCCACATAATATGGAGGGAGCTGGACTGTGGAACTGCTCGGTTGAGCAATGAACTGGACTGCTCTTGAGTCAGCTTCCTCTTCTGCTTCAGTTCCAACAAGTTCCTCGCAAGGAACTGTGTGTGATATCTCGTCCGTCTCTATAATAATGGTCTCATCATAAATTGATTCTGATGAGAACTCTGGTGCAGCAGTTTGAGCAGCGGCTTGAAGTGCTCTTTGGATTGGATCAATGTACACAGTTATTGTGAGTGTACCTTGATATGCAGTATGTTCATTTACTTGAGCCATCTGTCCAGCTGACTGGTCATACTCAGCTGGCTTTGGAGTTGACTCTTGGGGAGGAACAATTTGAGTCTCAGTTGGCTCCTCGGGCAGTCGAGTTTCTTCAGTTGGCTCATATGGCTCTTCATCACTTGGAAGATCTGGTAAAATGGGAGATTTGAGCATCTTTTCAAATTCCAGATCGCTAGCTGTTCACTCGTCAGCATCTTGCATCTCAGGTGAATCATCAATGAGATCGATGATAATGTCATCTGGCTATGGAGATGCTTCGAATGTTAACTACCTGGCCACAGATGTTATGGCAGTTTGCCTTGTTCTCCAAACTTCAACAGTTGCAGTCCCTTGCTGACTGCTCTGAGCTTCTTTATTAAACTGATCCTGCACCCTTTGATGCTGTTGTTGCCTGAGGTTCAACAGTTTCTTAAGCAACCAGTGCTGCTGAACTTGAGGATTTCTCCATTGTTGTTGTTCAGCTTGAGTTTGCCGAGGTGGCAATCTAATGTTGGCCCAGTTGAGTAAGTCATTCATTACGTCCAGCAAGGTCTGCTGTTCTGGGTGAGGATGATTCCTTCAAATGGCAAGCATTTTCTTCAACGTGATGACTAGATTTTGCTCAGGGGTCTCCTGTCCAGCCCACTGCATGCTCCACCACTCTTCCCTTCTCCAGAAGCTCATCCCATGCAGAGCAGTTAGGAGAAAATGGGCTTCTGAGTTGAAGTAGTGTCTCCAATGGTACCAGTAAACATACCTTGATAAAGCTGCATACAGAGCAGTAGTGCCAATCACATCTTCGATAAAATTTTCAGCGATGAACTTCTGCACTTGTTCATCAGCCCAGCATTTGACGATTTCAGCTCTTGATAGAGCTCTTATGTTCTCTTCAATTTCTCCCATCGGGGGGCACGCAGTTCTGAAGAAATCTGCTCCTATGTCCTTTGGCGGAATTCCTCTGTTAGGCACAATGTCATCTCCTGCGACTGGTGCCACATCAAACACCTTTATATTGTGAGGAGGCAGTTTTGGAGGGGGTGGAGGCCCATATTTCTTCTTCTTCCCTTTTGCTTGAACTGCTGCGGGCTTCTTCTTTGACTTGCCAGTTCTTTCCTTTAACTGAACTAGCCTGGTAGAAATCATTTCTTCAGGTGAATCAATAGTTGATCCACAACAAGCTTGGCGCAGGGGCTTAGCTTTAGTTGTGCTTCCCAATATTTGGCTTATGGGGAGATTGTCGTCTGAATCGGAGTCTTCTTGCGGCATCTCAACAGCAATTTCTTTGCCTTTTCTTTTTGTGGGCTCCTTAGCTCTCTTTGAGAAGGGAGCAGTTGGCTGACTGCTTTTGATGGATATGGACTTTGCAGCTGGCTGACTCTTGCCAGTAACTGGTATAAAATCCAGTTTGCCGATCATCAACGTGTCAGTTTCCTCAAACATGGAGTCAAGAGTGCTCTCCAATATGTTACTTATTCTGCTTGGATAGCACATCTTCTGATGGAACTCAGTTGTTGACCAGTGCTTTTGAACAATATCGACATACTTCTTTATTTGTTCAAAGAAGTATTGAGCCCAATTTACGTTGATGCCTCTGATGATTGCTGCACAGATTTTATACTTGTGCTCCGACATCTCCGAATGGCTTCCAGTTGTCCCAGTAATCATTCTAGCCGCAACTGATGCTAGAACTCTGTATTCTTCTTGGAAGAGAGACATGAGTGTGCTGCTCTTATAAGGATCTGCACATTCCTCCCGCTTCCACTGGCGATAGGCTTCCTCTTGATCAACTTCTACATCTTGCAACCGTATTCCAGTAGTTGACAGTTTGAATAATCTTCCTAGCAGTTCTGGAGTTATTACCAGTTCAACCTGTAACGCCCCAAACTACTCCGTTTGGCCACGTCGCTTAACATACAATTTACTTACATATTTTGTGTACTTATTTTAATATGAGCGGAAGCTTAGGTCAAAATATGTTACTATACATAGCATGATGAGGTAAGACATCATAATTTACAATATAAATTTTGTCCTATTAAGCATGCAATCATCTAACCTATCGGGCTCATAGGCTTACACAACCCGCCAGTCTAGCACCCTAAATTAACAAACATAATATAGGGATTCATCAACATAATTCGCACATAGAAGGCTCCAAGGTCAAACGACCCACCTTTAAGTTGTTTGGCATAGTTATCAAATTATATACATCATAACCTACAAAAGATCGGGCTATTCCCATCCCCAATAATCATTGATCATAAAGCAAAGAGAGTGATCAATGTCATAATGATAGTAATGTAAGTATTTTTCAAAAGAAGAGCATGCAAAAGATAAACACAAGCTTGTGGGGTTCTCTTGTGTTCACAACGCTCCAACTCGGGCTCCGACTCCTCAACCTGAAATTCATTGAATGAATGGGGTGAGTATTTAACAACATACTCAGTGGGGAACACTGAAAACAGTTATAGCTAATTGCACAAGTGAAAATATAACATATGGACTTTTCTTTACTTTGTGGAGACTAGTCTCAACCCCGTAGGGTCCAAACATCATGATGCCCCCGTTAATGAACATCTTTGGCCCTGTAGGGATGCCCGCAGACATACTACCCCTCAGGGAGGACATTAACAGGTCTATATTTGATCACAAAGGATCTCTGCCCCGAAGGGTCTCTTTGTCGACCTCGAAGGATCTCTTTCATTCACCGGTCCGAAGACCCTTCATATTTATACAATCAAAGCACAACAATAACTATAACATTACACGTGTTCAAAGTTTAGAGTTACCCCACCTTATGAGACGCTTTCCCAAATTCTCAACCTTGAAATACTTCTTGGCCGTGCACAAGTTGTCCTCCTCGAGCTCCAACACTCACCTAGCACCTTTTATTCTCTTTTCAATTTAGATGTCGAGTTATACAAATAAATCATAACTTTGAGTAAACTCATGCTATACTTTACTTTAAGGTCTTCAAACATTTTCACATACACTACCATGGATATACAAGCTCATACTACGATTTTGGACTCAAAATACGCATTAAAACTCTTTGAAGCATTTGATCGAACATGTTACGGGCACACATTTATACCACATGCTCATAACTCATTTTAAATCCTTTAGACCCAACATTTCAAATACAAACACCTTCACCCTAGGGCTCTAACATACTTGAAATTCAACCCCAAACAAAAATCACAACACCTCCAAACCACATCATCAAAATAAGGGGAAATTAGGGCAAAAACTCTAAACCCTAGCATCAAAGAACCATAGGAATTTGATATAACTTCACATATAGCTTCAAGGAGATAAATAAACCATATGTTCAAGATATCAAAGCAAGGAAATAAACAAAATCGAGAATCCTCAAATTTGGATACAAACCCTAGTTTCCAAAACAACAAGAAAAGGGTGTTTAATCCCCATGAAGGAGAGGTGTAGAGGTTACCTTTGTTGATGGAGGATGATGGAAGAATCTACTCCAAAAAGATGAAGGATTTGTAGAGAGAAATGGAGAGGAGAATCGCCCAAATGAAAAGAAAGTGAGAAGGAAATGAACAAGTGTTGTATTTATAGGTAGAGAATCCCCGGACCCGCGTGACCGCTCAGCTCCCGCGACCGCGGAACCCCTCTCTCGGCCAACGCTCCCCGCGAGTGCGCGTCTCTCGCCAGCCCCGCGGGTGCGCACCACCCCGCGGGCGCGCGGCGTGCCAAAATCGTCCCCTTTATCTCAAACGACTCCCGGACATTTTTAACTCGTTTTTTTTTTAAAACGACTTAGATTTTCAAAACACTTCTAATACACGCCGAAAAAGCAGGGGGCATTACCCCTTAGCCCCCAGCGAGACCCCCGATTAACTCAGCGTTAGGGTGTTCAAGGTATGGCAAAACACATAATCAAATATAATCACCCCCACTTCATCATCATATAACTCGACAAATTTTAATATTAAATGTTATCATATATTATACACTTAGTATAATACCACCGTGCTATGACGTATCGGCTCAAGTGAGACAACCTGCATTAAAACAACGGCACAATATACAAACATACCACATGATCATAATTCAACAATATCAATTCGAAATCATTTTACTAGAATTATAAATTATAATTTAGCAAAAAGGATCGGGGTATCACACAACCCCACGAACTTCAGTCCATTCACATGGGAGACTCCATTTACTACTACTTTTCCCTTGACTACGAACCCTTCTCCAATGGTTTGGCTTTTGGAATTGTCTCCAAATGTGACAAGTGGGCCTTTGATTTCTTCATAACCGTCGAGATTTTCTTTGTCTCCGGTCATGTGCTTGGAGCACCCGCTATCTAGATACCAAATATCTTTGGTTTTCTTTATAGATAGGATGCTCTTTTCCTACAAAGACAAGGATTAGCATTTAGGGACCCATTTTATATCGGGTCCTTGTTGATACATCAAGTTCTTTAGAATCCAAACTTGCCAAACTTTTGGCTTTTTATCATCTAGAGATCTGACTAATTTGGACCTCTTGATCAATTTAGACTTTCTTTCAACTCTTCTGTTTTGAGTTGAGTCAGTTGAATGGTACATGTGTTGATAGTTAGTAGGATAAAACAGTTCGACTAGCACACAGTTATCTCGAGATTTTTGAGTTCTTCTATCAGGCTAATGCCTTGTGTGTTTCCAGTTTACTGGATTGAACCCTTTTGGATCAACTCTTGGTTCATTTCTTGAATCCAGGTACTCATTATAATGATGATAAGGTTGAAATGAGTTTCTTTGATCTCTCCTAGAAGTGCTTTGATTGAACTGCTTGACAGGATAGGTTTGAGATCTAGACTGGTCCTTTTTTTTGAAATGATCTGACCTATCAGTTTGCCTTGTCGACATTCTATATTGAGTTGGTGGCCTCTATTGAACTGAGGGCTTTGAATGACTGGATTGACTTGAATGAACTGATGGTCTTGGCTAGAAATTGGGCTTCAGTTGACCTGATGTTTTTGGTTGTTAGAACTGACCAAATTTTCTGGGCTGAGTTTGAGAATTTTTCAATATTCCTTTTCCTTTGGTTGGCTCAGCTGGCTGATCATGAGATCTAGTGAATCCTTTTAGGATTCCCTTATCATTGGGTTGAGCAACTGCTTTTCCTTTCTCTTGGGCAGTGAACTTGCTATATCCTAGCCCTGAGCTGCTAGTTCCAGTTCTTTGATAACTTAATATCTCATCTAGAGTTTGAGATCCCTTTTTGAACTTCAGATTTACTTTCTCTCTCAAGGATCTCTTGTTTGAGTTTTTAATTTTCAGCTTCTAGATCAGCAGTTCTTAATTTCAATTTTTCAAATTCTATAAACTGAGACTCAAGATAATTCAATCTTTCATGATCAATGCTCAGTTTCCTAACTCTATTTCTCAGTTCATCATTTTCATCTTTTAGTTCAACATGCAAGCAGGATATTGAAGCTAATTGGTTTTCTAGCATCATGAGTTTCATATCAAGTTCATTACTAGAGACAGTTGCTTCATTGATATGATAAAAAGAGGTTTGAAAATCAGCTGTACTAACCTCTTCATCATTGTCAGCCATGAGGCAGAATAGAGCTTCATCATCTGACCTGTAGCCGTTAGAATTAATTCCAGAAGGATAGTCTGAACCATCTAACACAACATTCTCCGAATTTGCAACCATTGCTTTCCTTTTGAGGAAGCTTCTTCTTACCTTGGCTTTCTTGTCTTCAGGGAGTTCTGGACATTCAAATCTGTAATGTCCTTGTTTATGGCAGTGAAAACATTCTCTAAGATTTCGGTTGCCACCCCTGAATGGTTCAGCTGACCGTTCAGCTGGTTGATGAGTTCTCTCATCTTTTGGGATTTCATCAGTTTGAGGTGGAACTGATTGTTTATCCCGAACTCTCTTCAACTTTTCTAGCAACCTGGTAACTGATTGGATTTGATCATTTATGTCATCAGTTAGATTCTCCTTCTTTTCAGTTGCTTCTCTTTTTCATTCAGTTGAAGATCCGCCTTGATTTTCTTTAGCTGGTGAGCTCCTAGGTCGGAAGTTGTTCCTTCCTTGAGTATCTCTAAACCGGTTCCTTTCACCATAGAAGGCTGCATCTTGAGCTGACGACGTTGATGCTTCCTTCTTTCGGTTTAGACTGTACTCATGAGCTTTGAGAGAACCAAACAGTTCTCTTGGAGTGATGCTATTTAGGTTCCTTGATTCCTTTATAGCTATCTCCTTCATATCCCATTCTTCAGTGAGATTATCCAATATCTTGGAATTTATCTCAGAATTGGGATAACTCCTCCCGAAGTTGTTCATCTCACTGATGATGCCTAGAAATCTGGTTTAAAGGTTTGAGATGGACTCTTCTGGCTGCATTTTGAAGGATTCATACCTGTCGACTGCCAGTTGGAGCTTGTTTCCTTTGATGGCTTCGGACTCTTTGCATAGGTCTGCTAGTAGGTCCTATATCTCCTTAGCAGTTGTGCAGTTTTTTGTGTTCTTCATTCTGTCTTCATCTAGAGTTTGAAATAATGCAGCTTGAGCAACGAACTCTAGATTCTTTAACTTCTTCTCTTCAATGGTGAGAAGATTTGTTGGCTTTGGAATCCTTACCGGTTGATTGATATCAACTATGTGAGCATCATTGTCCATCATGATGATGATTGGACCATCTTCGGTGTCTTCCCACATATTCTCATAAATTGAGCAAAGATGCGCCTTCATTCTCCGGCTCTAGTTATCATAATTTTCAACTGAAAACAAAGGTAGCTTAAGGTTTCCTATAGCTGGAATGTTAGCACAGATAAGCAGATCTGATTCAGTTGATCGGTAGAAACGGCCGATCCTTAGAATCAACCGCTCTGATACCACTTGTTGGTCCTGGACGAGTCGATATCAGTTTAGACGGGGGTGAATAAACTGATAAAGAACTTCAAAAACTTTTACTTTAGATGCGGAATAACAGGGCCCTTTGACTCGCTTAGTAAAACTTATCTATGCACAAATGTATTGATCAGTTAAGGCAGCTTGAGTGCAGCTTGTGTGATATTGTGTTCAGTTGAAAGATATGCAATAACCAAAGCAGTACAACACACAAGCGATTTATAGAGGTTCGAAGTCTCAAACTTCTACGTCCTCTGTTCCTTTCGCAGAAGGGCAACTTTACTATATAACTTGAGTTTCTTTACAAATTACACAATGAAGGACAGTTGGCTGAACCTGGTAACTGCTCGCTACCTCAGCAGGTCGATGGCTGATACTTGAAGTCCCTAACTGCTCGCTAGGAAGGTAGGTGTTATTGTCGTCTTTACAAGATTTTAGATATCTTTCGATCTTCAAGAGGTGAGTCTTGAACAGAGGGTATCAACTGATGTGCTCCTTCAATTGAGCTGGGTAGTTGATCATTGTGTAGCTGAATCTGAGAAGGTTGCCCTGGCTGGATCGTCAATAGCTGGCTGATTATCTTGACTCTGTGAATTTCTTCTTCTCAGTTGGACTCTCGTAGTTTTTATCAAATACTGAACTTGAGCTTGATTGGGAAGGTGGAAGAAAAACTCTTGCTTGTATATGTGAAAGTTGTGAAGACTTAGTTCTTTTTCGCAGAGAGTATTTTAAACTCTGATTTACTCGTCTTTTATAGAGGAGTGATTTTATGACCGTTGAGTTCCATTGTCCATTGATCGGTGGCTCTGTTGGCTCATCAATGGCAGGTGGTCTTTAATGATCGCTTGGAGCTTTTGGTTGAAGTAGCCGTTACTCTGCCAATCGATCTTCATTGGATATGTAATTCCAGGATCTTTGTTGAAGCATTTATTCCAAGATTCACCGGTTTGAGCAATAAACTCCAGGGTTCTCTGGCTTCAGCTTTCTTGGCAGTTTTGAGTTTCAGTTGGCAGTTTTGGACTTGTCAGCTCAGTTTGGTTGTTGCTCGAGTTGGCAGTTCCGAGCTTATCAGCTGAGTTTGGCTACTGCTCTAGTTGGCAGTTCTGAGCTTGTCGGCTGAGTTTGGCTATTGCTCCAGTTGGCAGTTCTGAGCTTGTCGCCTGAGTTTGGCTATTGCTCTAGTTGGCAGTTCTGAGCTTGTTAGCTAAGCTTGGCTATTGCTCCAGTTGACAGCTCTGGGCTTGTCAGCTGAGCTTGGCAATCTTGTCAGCTTGACTAATCATAAGCTGGCTGACTACAGTTCTGGCCTTCAGCTGATCTGTCTTGTTTGCTTTAGTTTGGATACTTCCAGTCTCTAGCTTAAATTGATGTCTTATCAGTTCCTTCAGTCTTAGTCAATTCTTTTCTCCCTCAGCTCAAATGACTTAGTTGTCAGTTTGTTTCAACTGATTCGACTTTTTGTCTGGATGACGTATGCTTCAGCTTGTAGACCATTCTTCAGATTGGTTGACTTTGACTCTACTTGAGTTCCTTTTTAATGCCCTGGATTGGTCAGCTCCGATCTACAACTTGAATTTTAGTGAGTTTTTCATAAATAATTTTGATATCTCATCAAAACCCAATCTAGGGGTTCCTTGATAGTTTTTCCTAACATCCACCTTGAACAAGGCATCTTCTATTTTGAAACATCCATCTTGAAAAGGTAACTTCAACTCCTTGAAATCAACTTGGCACGTCTCTTGAAAACTCTTTGGACAACCATGTACATGATCATGTTCACGAACATGCTCAAGTACAATCTCCGATCTTCAATAAGGTTGGCAACGGAATATTCATATCATAATGTCCAGAACATGGTCTTCAAAACTTGAAAAACTAAAATCTTTGTGTTCTTTAAATTGCCATAAAGATCATAACAAACTAAAAACACTTAGTGCAATATGATAGCACTAATAGTTTTAATTTAGTTGATTCATTTATAAAAAAAAAATTAGAATATTTGTTGATTCTCTAGACATCATGTATCACTATGTATGTAGTAAAGTATTACTAATTAGTGTTGAAGTATCACGTAATATGAATTGAAGTATCATCAACTATGAAGTGTTTTCACATACTAAGAATAAAAAAATGATTATTTTCTACATAAATCATATGTGGACTTTTAAATTAATTGAAAAAAATGAATGAATTATTTTCTATATAAATCATAATTTGGACTTTTGAATTAATTCAAAAAAATTATAATGTGAGGTTTTAAGTTAATGGATTCATTTATCTTCTTTATTTTTGGAATGTTTCTTGATTATTCGGACATCATTTATACTATGTATAGAGTAAAATATCACTAATTATGTGTCAAAGTATCACTTGGTATGAATTAAAATATAATCAACTATAAAGTGTTTTCACATGCTAAGAAAAAAATAAATGAATTATTTTCTATATAAATCATAATGTGCATTTTTAAATTAATTCAAAACAATAAATGAATTATTTCTACATAAATCATAATGTGAGCTTTTAAATTAATATATATATATATATATATATATTTATAAAAAAATAATAACAGAAAAAGGTGAAAAAAAACAAAAAAAAAAAAGAAAAGGGGGATGGAAAGGGAGAGGGGGATCACTAAAAAAGAAAAATAAAAATAAAAATAAAAAAAGGGAGGGAGAACCACTCATGGGTCAAATAGATATCTTTTAGAGAGTCTTACACAAGTGTACCTCAAACTTTTATTTGAAATCCAGTACTTTGTTTATAATTACTAAATCACAAATGTTATATTTTGATGCTCCCGAATGAGTCTAATAGAGTTTAGAAGGGGGGATTGAATAAACTCTTTTTCAAATTGAAATTAAGTATGGAATAATTAGGGCTCTGACTCATTTTAAGCTTAGTTAATAAAGTATATTTTCAGTTGTGCGAACTTTAGTCGTGTGCAGTATAAGATTGTGTGCAAACTTAAAGATAATTAAGACAAAGCAAAATACAGCACACAATGATTTTATAGAGGTTCAAAGCCTTAACGCTTCTACCTCCTCTCTTCTTTCTTACTCGAAGGGACAATTCACTATATAACTTGATGTTAACTTTACAAATCATACAATGAGAATGGGTCGTTGAACCTGGTAATGATGAGTTTCTTTAGCTGGGTCAACAACTTACACTTACATTCTTCACTAGGTAGTTATTATAGCGGCAGTTTCTTTAGCGACGACTCACACTTAGACGGAGAGTTAGGTGTTATCGGTGTCTTTAAAAGGTTTTAGATCTCTTTCGATCTTCAAGAAGGTAAGTCTTGAACATTAGTTATGAACTGATATAGCTCCTTAAACTGAGTAGACGTTGATAGAGTGATGATCAAGGAGGGAGCTTTGGCCAGTGCTTTGATGATAGCTAGATAAACTCACTGATTTCTTAGCTCGTGTCTCTTGTGTGAGATTTTTGCTAACACTACAAGAAAATCGCTCATACACCACGGGTAATAACTGTGGTGTATGAAAAATCTCAACCGTGTTCTAGGAAGCCGTCGCATATGCACACGTTCATATACTACAAGTAATCACTGTGGTAATTTTACCATGGTTTTAAAAAAATTATGGTTAATTTACGACCGTGGCATACACCACGGTTATTCACCGTGGTAATTTTACCATGATTTTCAAAAAACCGTGGTAAATTTACGACGGTTATACAAAAACTGTGGTAATTTTACCACGGTTTAAGTATAACCGTGGTAAGTTTACCACCTTTCTTATTAAAACCGTGGTAAATTTACCGCGGTTTTTTTAAAAAACCGTGGTCATATTATTTTTTTTGCGCTTGTTTTTAAATATATATTTATCCAGTATTAATCCCAAATTAAAACATATTATAATTGATAATTGTCAGAAAATACAAAATATCATTCAAAATGCAAATTAAAATATCATTCAAAATGCAATACATGCATGTCCAAAATATAAAATTCAATTTGTCATAGCTAGCTCCTGGTTCTTTGTTACAAACTACAATATCAATCAATCCAAAACTCTATTACAATTTGATCTTACTATGAAAGCCTTGAATCATACTTGTGGATCAAAGTCTTCTTGTGCTGAGATCTAAAAAAATTAATTGATCATATAATAAGTGATTAAGTAGTCTCTTCGACCTAAAATATAAAAACTGATCTAATGATTATAAAATTGAAAATTATCTTGCACAATGATCTTATATATGTGCTCAGGCACACAATTCGCCCACTCCACACGACCTTCATCGATATACCCTCGCAAATACTTCTCCTTTTCGAACTATTATCGTTAAAAAAATAGAATACGGATTATGTGTTATAAATAGGCAGAAATATATCTTGAAATAAGGGTTAATTGCCAAATAAATCAACACATTTTTACTTTTTTACAAATTAGACACCATGTTTAAATCTAGTCAATTATAACATCACCTTTTAATTTGTGTGGAATTAAACATTCTCAATTTTTCTGACAAGTTAAGTATGGTGTATTTGGTCTAAAAACCATATTGGCAGTCATATCAACACACATGTGTAATGAACGGCATCGGTTTTGTTAGTTTTCTCAATATATTTTATATTTTAGAAAAAAATAATTATATATAAATGATTTTTTTCAACAAAAAAAGAAGAAAAAGTAATAAAACGGCGTCATTTGTTACACATGGGTGTTGACATGGCTGCCAACTTGTTTTTAGACCAAATACGTCTTACTTAACTTAACGGAAAAATTGGTGATGTTTAATCTCACACAAATTAAAACGTAGTGTTATAATTGATTAGATTTAAACGTGGTGTCCAATTTGTAAAAGGGTGTAAACGTGGTGATTTATTTAGCAATTAACCCTTGAAATAAAGTCATCCGAGTATTGACCAATTAATATTTTTGTGAACATCTATTCAGGTTATGTTTGCCTTTTGTGATTATTTATGTTGTTCCATTATAACTGAAAGAGTGAAGCATGGCTCAACTAGTCGATATTTGGAAATAGAGATTTCAGGCAAGTATTGAGTTTTTGAGGCTGAAGGTAGGTATTACTTTAAATTTTTGATACCTAAGCCTTCTGCCAAAATTCACCAATTGCATGATCAACCACATTACTTACTAAATAAACAGATACATTCATAAAAAACCATGGCATCACCCTGGACCAATTTTGGGCAACTGATAGAATGACATAAGCTATGCAAGACTAATTGACATCAGATATGTGTTATTTAAACAGCCTTTGTAATTATTCTTCAACGATTTTATATTTTGGTAATAATATACATGTAAACTAAAATAGTAATTGAGATAATTGAGAGCTGCATGCCTGTTAAAATAGTATTTGATGAAAGAAAATGATCTAAAAGTGAACAAATGCAAATCATCACATGGTTGAGCTGCAATGCACCTTAAGTAAATCTGTTGCAATGTTCATCATAACAGACACATAAAAAATATCTCAACCAAGCCCCAAAACCGTTTCATTTTGCAAGAAATGTAGCAGGTAGCATCATCAAGAATCAACAGAAGACATGCAGAAAACTATATTCAACATAGAAGAACATAACAGGTTATAAAACCCAAGTCAACTGCCTTAGTATATTGATTTTCATATAATAATAGTAATAATTGTATGTATATATATATATATATGTATTATTGGAGACATTTTGGATTTAGAGATAATTGAAGATTTGTCGAAAAATAAAGAAAAAATGCATAACTCAAATCTAATAGAATTTCTGGAATAATAATTAATGTTGTTGCAAATTGCTAAAACGAACACTATCATTCTCAAGAGACACTATATATGCTGCTAAAATAGACTAAAGTTGTTGAACAAATGTCTATTTTCAGTCTGTATAAATTGCATTTTGAGTTAACAAGATTCAAGATTTCAAAGTTGTTGTGTTGTTTTCTACTTTTCTTTGCTAGAGTAGGGTGGGAGTAACCAACATTAAACAAATATTGCATTACCAAGGATGCAAGCATTGTTAAAGCAGCGTTGAGATCATCAGATATTGTGAAAATGAACAAGAAACTGATTCGTAACTTCTTCTCTGTATTTACAGTGTTGCATTGCAGCACATCACATGCAACAGAGAGAGAGAGAGAGAGAGAGAGAGAGAGAGAGAGAGAGAGAGAGAGAGAGAGAGAGAGAGAAGTCTTATCTATATTTGTCAACTATGTTGGAGACCTCACAAAGATCAATACCTATTTTTCTCCACAAAAATACACTGCCTCTATCTGCTAAGCAAAAGCCAAATAACTATTATATTTCCCTCCCTCATCTCTCTTTCTTTTATCATTCTTCAGACCATTCTGTTTATTTATCCAATGCCATAGTAGGAGCAAACATCACAATGGAAAGAGTAATTGCAAAGAAAAGAACTAAAGCAGATTAATGAATTACCTTTTCTCTTTAACCTCTTATGGTTGTTGGGACGAGATCATGATTGCAGGCCATAAATTTGAATTTCACTAAGCTTTCTAGATCGAGCCAAAAGAAAATTTTCTCACCAGTGAGAGACTAAAAATAGTGAAGATTGACATCAAAAGAAAAAAAAGAGATTAATAATTTGGTGCACCAAATTATAACTCACCAGAAATTAATTTTACAGTCACGTAAGGGCTCCATGCATATTTATTGCAAAAAAAAATGTTCTTTACAGACCTTAATAACCAACCATAAGTTAATGTGACCTCACAAAATATATGGTTAGCTGAAAGTATATGTAACTATGTAAATAAAAATGTGTTCTCTATCTCTAAGGAGATCTTTTCTTTATTTAGAATACTTACAACTGATCTTCCTAATATGAAACTAATATATATAGTAGATATATATTGACAGTGTGTTTTCAAAAAATAAATTCTCTAACACCTAGGAGGTCTTTTCTTCATTTGAATACCTACAACTTATCTTCTCGATATGAAACTAATATTTAAAGCAGATAAACATTGACAAAAAGCATGAAGTCACTAGAGAAATTGCTCCCGAATTGACGATCCACACCCTCAACTGCTGCTGTAATAGCACTGCTCTGCTCTGCAGCTTTTTCCATTCTTGATATCATTGAGGCATTTTGTGATATCTAACAATGCTATTGCTTCACCAATCTCAACAAGTTCAATTTTAGGGATTTGAGTTTAGGAAGAATCTGAGATTGGAGGGAAAGTGTATTTGACACTGCGGACTTGTTTGATGACCTTCTCTTCAGTTCCGTTCAGCTTCATAACGAACTTATTTGATGGCCTTCTCTTTAGTTCAGTTCCGCTTCATGACGAACTTGTTTGATGGCCTTCTCTTCAGTTCGGTTCAGTTTCCAGGCTAACTTATTTGATGGTCTTCTCTTCAGTTCAGTTCAGCTTTAGGGCGAACTTATTTGATGGCCTTCTCTTCAGTTCAGTTCAGCTTCAGTCTGATTGAATTCAGTACAGTCTTTGTTAGCTTCCATCGATTATTGATGTCTTATCAAGGCATCGAGACTTCGTTGTTTTGACTTTAACTTCCGTTGGCTGACTTCAGTTCAATATCCTGTTCTTACTGAGTTTAGTTTAGTTTTCTTTGACTTTAATTTCCGTGGGTTTCTAACATCTCATCAAAACATTTTCCTTCATTATTTTGACTAACATATTTCTTTAGGTTTCCTATGAGTCATAATGTTAGGGTTCCTACAATGCGGCTTCTTATTTGCTTGGTAGAAAAATTCCACAGTGTAACACACAACTCAAATGGAATTGACTTCGGGATAAATGATTTGGGTCCGGAGGAGAGAGGACAAGGTTTGTGGGGCCCACACCTCATTTTCCATCAGCCACCAACCACTTATTTTTCTTTTTTCTTTTTCCACACACGCACACAGACACACACACACACACACACATATATATATATGGGGTAATGGTCGGTGTCTAGATTCTGGAGAAAAAAATTAATATAATTAAAGTTTGAAGATAATTAATAACATATAATACAATACTTATATTTGGAGCCAAATCTGGGTTAAGAGCTGCCAAATCCTGCAAATCCTCATGTGACATAAAAAAATATTATTTCTATACACAAGAAAAAAAATATCCAAATGGACAATAACATGACTATATCTAGATAGATGTTTACTTTATTTGGAAAAGATCCTGATAATGAGTTTGAAGGAGTAAAGTTGAAACTAATCACACACAAAGATAAATTGCTAAGAATGAGTTCGATCTCAATACGAAATCGATTGGGCAAATGAATGAACATTGAATGAAGATTTCAATACACAGCCAGAAGATACAAATGACGGAATCGACAAGGTTGAAATAAGACCTCGAACATGTATGCAATATGCCACTTTGGATAGTCTATTTGATTCATATCAAGAATGTACTAGACTTGCGGGTTTTGGTGCTATGAAAAAAGGGTCGCAAATTAAGTGAAGATGAATACAAGTATGCTCTTTTTGTATGTAGTAAGTCCGACAAACCAATGTTATACACGATTTCCAAAAGTGTATATTGCAAAGCTAGCCTTAATGTGAAAATGCAAATGGACGGTTCTTGGATGGTTTCAAAAATTATTTAATCACGATCTTGACCCATATTTTTCAATTTTAACGCCAACACATAAGACATTGTTTATCCACTTGAAGAGGCAATTGGAAGCAAATGATAGGGTAGGTATAAGGGTTAGTAATAATTTACAATTACTAGAGGTTCAGAGTGGTGGTCCCAAAAATTTAAGGTGTCTCAAAACACTGTAGGGATTTCATGGATGAGCAAAAGAAAATGAGACTAGGAGAGCAAAAGTTCTCTGAAGTCTTTTCCTATAGGACTAAAAATACACGGAAATTCTTATCATTTGATGGATGTTGATGATGAAGTGGATTACCTAATGTGCTATGGATTAATCATAGAAGTCGAGCAACTTACCAAGACTTTAATGATGTGATGAGATTTGACATGACCTACCTCGTTAATAGACACCAATTGACTTTTGCAGTGTTTGTAGGCATTAATCATCACATGCATTCCATTTTCTTAGGGTGTCTTTTTATCCCACATAAAAATACAGTATCGTTCAAATGGGGTTTTTTGAATTGGATTTAGGAAATGGATGGGATTCATCCTACTAGTGTCATAATGAATCAGTGAAAAGTATCAAGTTAGCCTTATGGGATATTATGCCTAACACTTTCATCGGTATTGCGTTTGGCATATTATGATGAAGTTACCAGTAAAGTTTAGATTTATGCTTAATTATAACAAAGTCATTAATGAATGGAAAGAGATTGTGTAAAACAATATTCATTTCAAACTTTTGAGATGAAATGGATCGAGTTCATCGTAAGAAATCATCTTGAAAGCAACAAATGACTTCAAGACTTATATAGTAAAAGAGAAAAATTAGGTCCCGATTTACTTGATCCATACCTTCTGGACTGGAATTATTTATTGTAATGTCCTGGTCTCGAAAGGAATAATAATTAAAGGACGGGGGTGTCACTCAAAAAAAGATAGGATTTGGAATAATTATTAATTAAATAAAATAGCTTTTGAACAAGAATAAATTATATTCCCCATAAATTTGGGCAACATAACCTCTATAACTTCAAGGAATTCACCTTTTTCAACGTATCAAATGAGTCAAATGATTTAATCAAGTCATAGACATGCCCACTCATAGGCCAATCAAAACAGAATCCAACAACTAACAAATAGAATTTTGACTCGTCAAATAAACAAGACATCTTCATAGGTCACATCAATTAAGACCCATTAATATGTCAGATGCAAATAAATTGTACTATATCCCATTCATAGGATGAAAGTAAATAAATAATTTAAGACCCTTTATAGGTTAACTTAAAGTAAGCAAATTCCAAGACTCAATCAAATATGACCAATTCATAAGTTGAAAACTGTGAAGGAACATGCTTGGATTCATGAAAAAGAAATGAGACTTTTATCATAATTCAAATAAGTTATACAATTCAAATAAGCCCAATAATAAAACATAGCATACAATCATACTATGAGACAACTGTATCAGAGTTTAAGCGGAAAATAATGGAGTACTATTGTATCACATAACAACATACTCATGAGCAATAAATTAGTCTGAATGAGACAACAAGGCATGATCAACCCACAACAATACATCGAGCCATCACCTCCAGTATCTTAACCTGTGAAAAATATTTTGAAAAGATTTTGGGCATGAGTAGTAAGCATTCAGTGGGTTAAACTTTTAACTCAATCTTTAAGAAAAACTGTAACAGAATATCCAAATTAAAAATACAGATAATGGAAAGCAAAATGCGAAAGCCATTTCCATTTTTGTAAACCTTTACTTCTCTTTGGTACCCTGTAGCTCCTTTTGTCATCTACTGCACTCTATGACTTATCGCTGATATGAAAAGGTATGGGTTACTTCGCTAATCCGGGAAGAGTGTACCAGGGGTTACATAGCATTGACCCTGGATATACCAGGGGTTACCTAGCATTGACTCCTTATAGTGATGCCCAGATCACGTGTATGTGCAGCGGTTACCTCACAGTCACACCTTTAGTGATAACATCACAACTGAAAGAAACACAGTTCATGTTTATCCTCAGTTCTATGGTCTCTATAAAGCGCATAATTTGATATAAGCAAAAAAACTAAGCCACTTTTTATTATAGCAATTATGCTAACCTTTAAAAGCTCTAGCATACATTGTTCAATTATGCTTCCTATTCCTTAAATGGAAACCATTCTATAATATGAATTTAATATTAAAAACACAAGCCAAAAATTTTAACTCTTTTTATACACAAGTATAATCCATACAAAATAAATATTTAATTACTGTAACTTTAAACTGTGACTTTTAGACTATACATATAAACACTAACCTTAACATATATGCTGTGAACTTTAAACTCTAACCTTAACTTTTAAACCAAAAACTTTAATTATGACCATGCATAATCTATTCTATTTAATTATGTCGAAATATAATCTATATTCATTTATTATGATAAAGAATAATCTATATTCTCAAAAATTATGGCAAAGCATAATATATCTATGTTCCCATTAATTATATAGCAGTATAACACTATGTTATCATTAATTATACAATAATATAATACTATTACTCTAGTAGTGACTTGGGCAGATAATTTCTCAAATATTTTATTTGGATATTCTAACTATGACTATCACATTTAAGAGTTAATAACTGAAATATAGATAAGTTTTGCAAATAAACCAAGCTCGATTAGATCAACTCGGGTGCTCAAACTTCTCGATACTCATTCGTCAGCTCCTCTATCTGGCTCAACAGGCCCTACAAGGTTAAACCTTAATTTAGGACTGCTACTCTAATTTTCAGAACTCGACTTTAATTTAATTGGAGTTTTTGTTTACTTTAATTATATTCCGACTAAGAATGCGCAACTCTAGAGACCTCGTATAACTTCAACGTAGAAGGGAATAAATTCCAAAATATTATTTTGATTTAATGGGGCCAAAAGATTTGACGGAGGTCACTTTCCATAACTTGCCATTTTACTCAATTTTTCCACGATTGCATTTTTCACAAGCCTGAAAAATATGAAAATAATCAGATGCTTTAGTTATAAAAATAACCACATGATTAAAATAATCGACTTTTATCAAAACTTATCAGAAAATTATGAAATTTGGCAGTCCTATAGGAAATAATAGTTCAAGGCAACTTTCTAGTTCAAACTTTTTCGATTTGACGATCTGAAATGGGCGAAAATGCCCTATTATAGAAACTGATCGATGCCACTGTTTACTCATGTTTTCCGGCCATTTCGCCGATTTCGGCCACCAGATGGAAAAGTGTTCAACATATGAAATATAGAATACATTTAAATACACGACATATTAAAATTTGAGCTAAAAAGGACGAGAAATAGATCAAGACGATGGCCGCGCAAAGGGGCACCTATATCGTCCTTTCCGGCGACTTGGCAACTGTGGCGGTGGTGGCAAGGCGGCGACGGGGTGGCAGCTCCTCCTTCCTCCTCCTCCTCCTCCCCCTCCTCTCTCTCTCTCTCTGTCTCTCTCTTTCTCTCTCGTCTATCTCTACTCTCTTGCTCTCTCTTACTCCCTCTCTCTCTCTGTCACTTCTCCCTTTCTCTAATCTCTCTCTTTATTCTATGTTGTTAATACAACTTTGAGGTGAAGAAAAATGAAGGGGAGAGGTCCCTTTATAGGTAAAGTAAAGCGGGGGCGGGTATAGATTTTCCAGATATAATATATTGAGAAAGCATTTTCGGATTCAATTAAAGTTGTTTTATTCAATGGCGAGGTCCAAATGACCTATGATGGAAAATTCAAAAATATCGGGAAACTCATTGGCATGATTACTATTAAACTAACTCATTGTGGAAAAATGAGTAGGTCTTTGAAGAAAATCAAAGAAGGATTTACTTTTATGAAATGAAAGTTCACTATTCCCCTATTTACTGAAAACGCTATCGAGCGTTCGATTGACCTCTGATTGAAAATCTAAGAACACGAATGAATTCCTTGAATGATTTTCTCTAGACACGGATTGTCAAAATAAGACTCGAATCAATACACAAGATTTCATGAAAATTCAAAAGTCACGTCTTTACGGAAAAACACTATTAATAGGTTTACCCTTTATGATTTTCAACTCCGGGACACCTGTAGAGGTCAGATTAAAATTCTGAAAACACCAGAAGCTTCCTTTAGGTCATTATATTTCAAAAATGACCAATATTGACTATATTCCGGCGGTAATTGCAAAATCTCAAAATCAATTTTCATATAAAAGACACAAAAAGTCACGACTTATATCCAATTCACTTTATTTTAGTTCCAATTATTTTCTTTAGTCTTCTAAATAAATTTAGAAAACTCACTAAAATATTCTGAAATTCTAGAGTGTTACATTTATACATAAAGAAATAATGAGATACATGCTTACTTTGATGAATTACTTAACTCAAGGTGTTTGCTAGTACAATTTATGGAACAATATGAGATGACTATGGGTAGTAAGGTTTAGAATTAGTTTATAGTTGATTTTGATTTAAAGAATAAGATTTATGTGTGTATGGCACAGTATCCTCGGAAGGCATAATTTCAGAAGGTATACATTAATTCAATGTTTCAGCGCATTCAAGTGGCAATTGAACGCCTGAAGTATTACCTTGTTATCCTAGATGATGAAGAATCTAATCAGGTTAACATCAGAATATTTTAAGTCATAGAGAGATGAATTCTCAATGATTATTTCCGAAAGTACTATAAATATACCATGAGTTATCGAAGTATCAAAGAGGAATTTAATTGCAATTGTCGAAGTTTTGAATTCAAGAGAATCTTATGTTGTCATATTTTTGAAGTGTTGTGTACACCTAATGTGGAGAATGTTAATGATAGGTATATATTAAGGAGGGGGAAGAAAGATGTGTATAGATCTTGTTCCAAAATATTTTTTGGTCAAGGTTATCCGTACATGACCACTGAGTACAAGAAATTCCAAGAGGTTGAGAAATATTTCCAGAATAGCACTGATCTGTCATTTGGGAGCATAGAGAAGATGAATTTTATTAAATCTAGATATATGCATATGAAGCAGGAGCTTGAAAATTGGAGCACGACAATGGCCAATAACAGTAGAGTGTCAATTTCAACAGATGTTGAAGGGACACAGATTTTAAGTCCACAGGTTACAAAGATGAAATGAAGACCTCCCAAGAAACGTATCAAGGCAACATTGGAAAGAGGTGGTTGTAGAGATAGAGATTGCACTACAATAATTTAGGAAAGAAAGGGTCGTAGTGGGAGTAGAAAGGCAAGCTCATTGCGATCTATAATAGTCATGGTCATAGTGGAAGTTTTTAATTCTGAAGTATTTTTTAGTACATACTTGATGAAAAACAATCATTATGAGAGTATCTCTATCTTCTAATGGGAGTGTGTATGTCTAGCTTGTATTTTGAAATTTGAATCAAATTTTTTGTTTGCCATTTCAATTACATCCTAAATGTCGGATTTGGGCAAAGAAGTTTGGTTATGTACGTGTAGACAAAATTAGTTTACAAATAACCATGGAGGTAAATTACCCAAGAAGGTGGTGCAACTCTCATGCATGTTAATCTGCAGCTATCTAGAAGTAGACCATGTTTTGCTTACTTTTTCTCAGTCAAACTCTAATATACACACAACTACAATGCATTCATTAATTAATTTCAAGTAGTTTAGATAAATTATGTTTGAGACTTGATAATTCGCGAAAAAAATCAATTTGTAAACTACCAATATATTTAACAAATTATACGGTACCTATTAAGGAAAAGTGAATTAAGTAAAACTAATCTAGTTCAAGAATTGGACAAAACCAATTAGTCTTAAAACTAAATTAGAAGTTTTGGGTTTCAATAATTTCCACAAACACTACACAACTAACAACGAAATGAAAGAGTGAATTGAATGAACAATAGAGCAACCTCTAATTCTAACAAAGCAAATATCTTAATAGGAAATATATAATCACATGAACACAAAGTAAATATCTCAATTTCATGGAAGCTTTCAAATCTGAAGTCTTTTTAGCATCATGTCTTCAATACATGTGTTCTATTTGCTCGAGTTCTTTTATTATAATAAAATGCTTTGTCAATAAACTACTTTAGTTGCTCGAGTTCTTTTATTATAATCAGAAAGTGCTTGAGGATAATCTTGTTAGAAGAGCATTCTCTAATGCTAACAAGGTGCAAATATCTCAATAGAAAATATTAGAGCAACCTCCAATGTTAGAGCATTAGAGCAGCCTCCAATGTTAAGAATGACTCAATTTCGGGTAATAAAAAAATAAGGTAATTGAATAAACATTAGAGCAGCCTCCAATGTTAACAAAGCAAACATACCAAGAGGAAATATAGAATTGCATGAACACAAAGCAAATATATATCTTAATTAATTTCGGGTAATAAAAAAAAGCATGAACATTAGAGCATACTCTAATGCGACAAGTAAATCGATTATAGGTCCATATCCGAATATCAGGTTCGATCTTAGAGCAACCTCTAATACAAAAAAAGCATGAACATTAGAGCAACCTCTAATACAAAAAACATACTACCATGAAGATACTACGGAAAATATTTTTCCATGATTTCAGGTTCATATCCAAATTCCAGGTTCAATCTTGATTATTGTATCATGCTTTTTAAGAGATACATGAAATTAGTTTGAATCCGCCACGTGCCTTTCAAAAAAGAGAGTATTACCCCTGCTAGATAATCATAAAATCTACCTTTCAATTCCAACCTCTAACCAACCTACAAATCCGATTCTTGATTATGAATAAATATAATTTTATTAAAAATATATGTATAAATAATGAAAATAACTTAACTAAATAAAATATCCATATAATAAATTCATAAAACTTGCAAATTAGATTCTTGTTCAATGAAATCTCACGATACTGGGATACACATTCATACACAAAATCGGAGTCCCCAACTTCAATAGTGCTTGCTTTCCATGTAAAGAATCTAAAAAATAATTGACGACAAATTCTTCAAAAAAAAATTAGACAAATACATATTTCATAATATAAATCTCTATATTGAATTTCCCGACACATAAATATCTAGAAAATCCTAATAACATATATATTTCTAAAAAAACCTCATGACATATATCACTAAAAACCCTAATGACATAGATGTCTTACCAATTGAGTTTGAAACTCTAGCATCTTGCAAACTGTAGTGAATGATTTCTGAGTAGTGATGTCTCTTTCTCAAATAGTATTGAATGATCTCTTTCTAGCAGCTGATCTAGTGTATCTTCATTCCATATCTTGAAGATGAAGATTTGGTATTGTAGAAGATGGGTCAAAATGAAGTGTTGTGTGTGGCTAAATGAAAGCTTGTATTGTTGTAAATGATATATTGCGTGTTAGGCAAAACAATGAAGAAAAGTGTTTCGATGAAATGTCAAACACCAATTCAATTCGAAGTAAGAGAAAACTGAGTCAAGTTCAACTTGAAACTGGACTGAAGAGAAGACACAAAGTAAGTTCATCTTGGAACTCAACTGAACTGAAGAGAAGTGGCACGCCGTCGTTTAGCATGCAGAATTACACATGTGGGCAAAACCACAAATGCTTTAGTTTGCCCTCAGAGGCTAGTATAGCGCCCGAAGGCAGATATCGTCCCAAAGGGACTGATTAACCTTTCTATATTTTCAGTAACCTTTTGAGAATTATATGGATTACTATCACTAATTCGTCCCTGCACACTTCAAACTAAACAAACAATTAAACAACAAAGACAAAAATAAATATAAAATAAATGTTCAATTTAAATATAAATTCAATTTTGGTAGATGAATGCAATCCCGGGCACAAACACATAGATACCTCGATAAGACCATTTGGTTATAGGGAGTAGGTACGGTCGCCTTACAACCCCCAATTCTTTCTTACTGTGTAAGCTAAGAGCAGTACGGTTGGCGACTCTTAGTTCCTAACTATCCAGGACCCAAAGAAGACTTAGTCATGCAGAGGGTTTGCAAGGATAACAACATTGAAATGGAGGAACCCAAAGCTGGTATATGGGACCCCTTTGGCATTGTGCTCATATCCACCTATACTTCAATCTCTGGGCTCAGTCGTCTCTACGCTTCTTTACCCGGTTTATCACTCAATGGCTCATCAGGGAATCAGTCACCCTTACCTCCGCCCTGACATACATCAACAATTGTTTAACTAAGAGTCCCCATTGCAGTGTCATCGTTCTTCCCAAGTTGAAGTTAAGAATCAATTCGAGATAAATTAAGCCCGATTAGTCTCATGCATACGCATCATCTTTATCCTTCAACACATTCAACTTGAACACTGGATAGATAACATACTAATAAATAAAGAAAAAAACAACACATGATAAAAGAAAAACAAACTATATTAAAATCTGGAACCAACTCCAGATTTGGGCAAAACAGGTATATGCATCAGTCAAGGGCAAATCAGCCCTGACTGTGCAGAATTTCCAGAACACTTAAATACAGAAAATAAACTGAATCTTGCTATTCTAAAGGGTGTGTTTCTGGTTTTTCTTGGTTGTTCTACAAAAATGAAAGCTAACTAGTATTTATAGCTGGTTGAAAAGCCAAAATTCGGCCCAGCCCAGCCCATGTAGAGGTATGAAGTTAGTTGGAGAAGACCACTTCAACCATGTTCCCTAAATATTAGGGATGAGCTACTCCATCTCTTCTCTCTCCTTTATCTCTTCTTTTCTCTTTCCTCCACTTCTTCTCTCTCCTCTAGCTGACTTCCCCAAGTTTTGGAACTGCTGTGCACGTCGACCCACGTTAGTTGAGAAGGATTTATTGCTGAACTTTCACGAAAAATCCGCAATAGACTGTCAAAGCTTTAGCGGTTGATCCTCTTTATGCCCCTAATCCAATTAGCACTTCATTATGCCCATAATGGATCAAAACGTACTCCTCTCTCTCCTGTTACACTTTGTCTCAAACTAGACTCCAGACACAACTAAAAGCACTAAAAAATGACTAAAAAGATAAACTAAAAAGATGCAAAATTGAGTCTGTATCATACCCACACACTTGGACCATACTTGTCCTCAAGTATGATTGTAATTCAGAACTCAAAAAGACAAATTATAGACTCAATTAAAAGAAAACGACTTAACTAGCATGCAGACAACAATCTGAGAATGGGCAGAATAAGGTCTATATGTGATAATAGTGGTTGGAATTAAAAATTCACATGGTCACAATAGATAAATAACAAGTAGGGTTCACTCTGCTCACTTTCTCTCTGTGTATGTGTAGGGACGTGTTTATGCTCAGAATTCCAATATCCACAATAGACCATAATGTTTGCATAAGATCTAAGTTAAACAACCAATATAAATCAACAAACATGTTCATCAAAAGTTCTTGTTTAGATTGTAATGGGGCATATGGTGCAAAGGTAGGAAGAAATTGGACGTAACTTTAGATAAGCAAATTTGGGCATATTCAGGACTAACACCCTTTGTGCTCCCATTCAAGCAGAAAAATATGGATAACACATATTATCAATATCAGGCAGAGCATATATTTTCTTGATTTTTCAAGCAGACAAGACATAACATAAATTTTTTTTCTTCTTTTCTTTTGTCTTAAACCTTTTCTGTTGATCTTTCTCTTTCTTTTCTTGTTTGGGCGAGGTAACAAATTTGCCCTTTTTCAGGTCATGCTCTTCTTGTGGCCTTAATCATGCTGTCATTTTCAGAGCTACACACATATTCTAGACCCATATCAGATCACTCTTTAAAGAGAGAATTTAAACACAAGGGCTAGAAAACAATTTAAACAAGCTCAATCATGGCAACAAATGGAAGTATTTTTATATCGTCACGACCATGAGAGAAAGAAAAATACCTTAATCATCTAAGCATGCTTGAAATTAACGGTCAGTTTCACAGAGGGCAAAGGCAAACACAGGTCTAATTATGATTATAGAATCTTAGTCTCAAAACTCGCATGGTTTTCTTATCCTTATCTATCATTCTCATATGTAGGTTTAACTCCAAAAATCAATTAATCACATTAGACCCTATTATGCCTGTAAACAGTACCAACTAGCATGCTTATGATACAACAACATACAAGGGCAAATCCACCCACACACTTGCTTGACAGTGTACCTTTGAGGGCACAATCAGTGTGTGAATAATATTTGCCCGTAACCAAAGAAAAAGAAAAGAAACTAAAAAAGACCAACAAAAATTACAGACAATACACGACTCAAACAACCAAAAATCCTAAACCACTAAAGAAAGGACAAAGTATTCAGGAGGAGGATGGGTACTCTAACCTGTAATTGTCTAGCAGCTTCCTTAGGGCTTTCTCCATTCGGTCAATCTTCTTGCTTAGCTCCTGTAAGCCCTCAGTGAAGTGATGTCTTCTTTGGGGTCTTCGTCAGTCTTGTCAAAAGCAGAAGTGCTCGGATTTGACTCCGGCAATCGATTAGCTCTAACCGTCGTTTCTCCCACACTTAGCTTTTTCTCAATTTTGACTTTTCTCTATGTGCCCAATTCCAGGAGATTTCCTTAATGTGGTCCTCTGGTTAATTAGCAACAACAAATACTTAAATTAAAATTAAAATAAAAATAGAAAAATTACCGGGTTGCCTCCCGATCAACGCTGTGGTTTTAAGTCGTTAGCTTGACTCCTCTAGCTTCTCAACAGTACATGGTCTCAACAAGCTCAATCCTGTCGACAATATTCACTTCCAGGTGCTCATAATAAGGTTTCAGTGTCCGTTCTGAGGTTTTTGGTGGTGAATCACGAATTGTGGTCGCTTTCAGGTCTCTCCATACTTGTGCCCTTATTCGCCGTGCAGTCTTCACTATATTTGGATCATAGAATAGATTCCCTGCACGGTAACTGTGTACCATAAATAAAGTTAAAACGAGAAAGAAAAAGATAGAAAAGTGCACTTTAACTCCCCGGCAACGGCGCCAAATTCTTGTTGGGGTTTTTTTGAATTGAACCACCGCAGGATCTAATTAGATGTTCATTAATTCTAATGTCATGTACATCATAATTTTATGTTGCACATATGTTTTAATTAACCATGTTTAATTAACATGCATAGTCAGTTTAATCGATTCTACTAAAACGAAAACATAGAAATCGAAAAACGACTTACAAATTAAACGGCGAGTTGAGGACAAGATTAAAGGTCTAATCTTGTTGTTGTATGTATGAAAATTGACGCCTCCTTATGCTATTCCACTCCTTGATCTTCTGCTATATTCCCGGACTGTATCTAGATTCAGAGTGGACTGAAATCTACAAGATAAGCATGGATACTGTGGAGATAAAGAGAACAAAAAAGAGCTGAATTGTGACACATTGGAAATTTCGATCCCCACCTCCCTATTTATAAGAAAGGTGGTCGAAATTATCAATCCCAAACCTACTGGGTTTGGGCCTCTATCTCTTTTTCCATCTCTAGTCCATTACAGTCATATTGGTCTACAACAAGGATCTAGAAGAATATTAAATTGGCCTGCTAATTTATTTAATTTCTAATATCCAATTAACTTAGGATATAATTAAATAAATTAAGTATTATTTTTATTCCACTAAGAAATAATACTGACCTATCAATTTAATACATATTTTTGAATATGCTTTCTCCTTTAGTCCAGTCATTCCCCGTGTTTAAGACATAATGCCCATTAATTAATTATTTAAGCTTCTGACAGCTATAATTAATTAATATCTTACCCTTGAGTAGTACCACACAAGCTTTACTCATGTACGGAATAAATTCCACCTACAGGGTTTTAACATGAACTTGTGTTTCCTCAAGAGGACACCATCAACCTGGTGCACCAGGACACGGTGCCCCTACATATTGCACAACCCATCATAGGTGTAAATGTTACAACCCAAGATATCGATATTATTGACTCTATGAAAGAATCTCACCCTTTGATAAATCAAAGCTGCAAACACTACACATATATGTCCGCCAATATAAAGGGGTTAAGAACCTGAACTCTGTGGATTCTTATTCTCTCACTAAAGGTCAGAACAAATAATAGAATCCTAAGTAGATCCTCCTCTATACACTTACCCATGTACTAGAATAATCAGTTAGTCAAGACAAACTAACTATCAGATTATTCTACGGCGTACCGATGGCGGGTTTAGTGCCATCTAGACCGTGAGCCTTTTAATACAATACAAGGAACCAATGATATGATCTAACTGTGTGTTTACCCATACTATATCATCTACAATGTAAATATAGTGAACTTGCAGTTAAATATAACAATTTAAATGCAAATAGGCACAGCAATAGTATTCATTCTATATCATCATAAAACATCATCAATAATGTATACAAAAGACAAGTCTTCTAGTATACAAAACCAACAATCTCCCACTTATACTTGAAGCATGTCTTTCAAATATAAAATAAACTGGCTAACTCTCCAACTCTAACTAAAATCTCAAACGGCAACCCCAGGTCTGCATCTCACTCCCCTTTTCTCCACGTTACCATAGAAGGTCTTAGCTGGAAGGCTTTTCATGAATGGATTAGCCAAATTGTCCTCCAATGCAATCTTGACCACTGCCACATCTCCTCTCTTAACGATTTCTCGTATAAGATGGTACTTTCTCTCTATGTGTTTACTTGCCTTATCACAATATACCGTGATACTCTTAGGCAAATCAGGAACCACGCTCAAGTCTAACAAGAAGCTCTTGAGCTAGACGACCTCTTTTACAGCCTCAGAGGCAGCTACATATTCGGCCTCCATGGTGGAATCCGCAATGCATTTCTGCTTTATGTTCCTCCATATAATGGCCCCGTCTCTCAAGGTAAACACATAGCCCGAGGCAGATTTACTCTGATATTTATCGGATTGAAAATCTGAGTCCGTGTAACCTAAAGGCACTAGACTATCAGAGTGGTATACCAACATATAATCTCGAGTCCTTTTCAGGTACTTGAGAATATTTTTCACCATAGTCCAGTTACCTTGTCCAGGGTTAGACTGATATCTGCTAACCATGCCTATGGCATAGTATATTAGGTCTAGTGTATAGCATAGTATACATAAGGCTTCCCACAGCCGAAGCATATGGAACGCCCTTCATCTCATCTATCTCAGCCTGCGTGTGGGGACACATCTTCTTGGATAGATGAATTCCATGCCTGAAAGGTATGAAACCTTTCTTGGTAACCTGCATGTTGAATCTAGCTAGCACTGTGTCGATATATGTCGCTTGGGATAGGCACAACATCCTTTTCTGGCGATCAATAATTATCTTGATGCCAAGGACGTGTCTGGCTTCTCCCAAATCTTTCATATCGAATTGCTTGGACAACCACACCCTTTGTTAGATAATACTTTCTTACTGTTTCCAATAAGTAAGATATCATCAACATATAGCACGAGGAAAGCCACCACGTTTCCGTCACACTTCTTGTATACACAGCTTTCATCCGAACATTGCACGAATCCATATGACTGGATAACCTTGTCAAAACGGATGTTCCAAGACCTTAACGCCTTCTTAAGTCCATAAATGGATCTCTTAAGCTTTCACACGAAGTGCTCTTAGCCTTTAGCAATGAAACCCTCTGGCTGTTTCATGTGGATGTTTTCCTCAAGACTTCCATTCAGGAAAGCTGTCTTGACATCCATCTGCCAAATCTCATAATTCAAATGAGCGGCAATTGATAAGAAAATCCGGATTGACATAAGCATGGCTACCGGCGAAAAGGTTTCCTCATAATCGATCCATTCTTTCTGAGTGTAACCTTTTACCACCAATCTTTCCTTGAAGGTTTCAACCTTCCCGTCAGGTCCTCTCTTGCGCTTGTAGACCCACTTACAGCCAATGGGTTTTACCCCATCTTGTGGTTCTATAAGCTCCCAGACTTGATTATGATCCATAGATCCAATCTCAGATTCCATTGCAGATTTCCAAGAATCTGCATCTTTATCTTGGATCACTTCATCATAAGTCCTGGGATCCAACTCATTTAGTCCTTCAGGGAAATCCGAAGATTCACCCAAACCAATGAATCTGTCAGGTTGGCGTACAACCCTTCCACTGCGACGAGAAAGTTCTCGTGTATCTGTGACACTTTGTGCAGTAATTTATGGTTCCTCTTGTTGTACTGTTGGTGTCAGATTCAAATTTTACCATCGAAGCTCCTCGAGTAATATCTCACTTCTTGGCTTGTGATTTATTACATAGTCTTCCTCTAAGAATCGAGCATTGGTACTCACATTGATCTTCTAATCCTTAGGAATATAAAATAAACCACCTTTCGTTCCTTTAGGATATCCAACAAATAGTCTAACATCCGTACGTGGTGCCAGCTTATCAGCTTCCTTATCCAGCACATGTGCTGGACTACCCCAAATCCAAAAATGTCCAAGACTGGGCTTCCATCTACTCTAAAGTTCTGTGGGCATAGAAGAGACTGATTTTGATGGAACCACGTTAAGGATATAGGCTGCCATTTCCAAGACATATCCCCAGAATGAAATAGGCAGATCTGAATAGCTCATCATCAATCTAACCATCTCTAACAATGTTCTGTTCCTTCTCTCCACCACACCGTTCTGCTGCGGTGTTCCCAGCGCAGTCAACTGGGATGTGATCCCATTCTCTACCAAATAGTCCCTAAATTCATTTGAGAGGTACTCACCACCACGATCAGACCATAGTGATTTGATGCTTTTACCTGTACGTTTTTCCACTTCCGCTCTGAATTCTTTAAAAGTCTGAAAAGATTCAGACTTGCAGCGTAACAGGTATATATATCCATATCTTGAGTAATCATCAATAAACGTGATGAAATACTCTTACCCTCCTCGAGTCTAAACTGACATAGGGCCACATAAGTAAGAATGAATCAAATCTAATACCTCTTCAGATCTATTCCCTTTATCCTTAAAGGGTCGCTTGGTCCTTTTACCTTCCAAACAGGATTCACACAAAGGGAATGATTCTAGGACCAATGAAGACAAAGGCCCATCATCTACTAGTCTTTGTATCCGTTTAAGGTTAATGTGGCCGAGTCTAAGATGCCAAAGATAGGTTTGATTTATTTCCGAAGGTTCTTTCCGTTTGTTAGGGTTTATGATCGATGTATTCAGTAAATGCATTTGCGTAGTGTTTTCCATAGGATTAAGTAAATAAAGATGTCCATCCAATGTGCCAGAACAGATAAAACATTTACCACTAAAGATAACAACCTCGTTATCAAAAGAAACAGAATATCCATTCATAAAAAGTTTAAAAACTGAAATCAAGTTTCGTCTAAAACCAGGCACATAAAGACAATCCTTTAAAACTAAAATCCTATCACTACTAAAAGAAAAGGTGACGTCTCCCACTGCAACTGCAGCCACTTTCATAGCATTGCCCATGTAGACCGAAATCTCTCCATCACTCAGCTGTCTTTTTGCCAGGAACCCTTGTAAAGACATGCAAACATGATCAGTAGCTCCAGTATCTACTACCCATGATTGAGTAGAACAAGTAGCTAAACATGTTTCAACGATGAGAGATTGAGATATACCCTTCTTCTTCTTCTTCTTCTTCTTCTTCTTCTTTTTCTTGTTAGGACAATCCGTCTTCCAGTGACCTGGTTGGCCGCATTTGAAGCACTTTGTCTTTTACTTAAATTCCTCGGGAGAAATCTTAGCCTTGGGCTTTTTCACCTTAGGCGCCTCATCTGCAACTTTCATTGGCGCATTCCTCTTCTTCCTTTTAGTACCAGAAGAAGACGCCCTATTTTTAGCTAGGTGTGCCTCTGGATTTCCCTTCTAAAGTAACTTAGCCACCTGAAGATCTATGAGCAGTTCAGATAAGGTAATGTCCTTCTTTATCATGTTGAAGTTCAATCTAAACTGCTCGAACTTCAGAGACAGGTTGTGAAGCACGATGTCTATTTGAGAATCGGCATCCAGATCTCCACTCAAGGTCTCGATCTCAGCTAGATAACTCATCATAGTGAGAATGTGATCCCTTACAGGTGTTGAATCAACCATTTTTGTGCTCATCAGTTTCTTCATCGCCAAATGGCGTACCGAGCGGTTCTGGTGACCGAAGAGATCCTTAAGGTTGTACATGACATCATAAGCAGTCTTCATAAACTGATGTTGCAGTTGCAGCACATTTGACATAGAAGCTAAAATGTAACAGCGTGTAATCTCATCAGACTTGAGCCACTTAGCATAGATGATACGATCCGGACAAGTATGGGACAAATCTAGAGAAAACGCTGCAGAAGACATAGGACTCAAAACACGTCAGCTAAAGAAGGAAAACAATCTGACTCAATTAAATGAATAAAATAAACTAATCTAGACAATTACAATACTCAAACTATGACACAAAAATGAAACACAATACCAAATACCAAAAGGATGATGGAACGAGGTATAAGGTTAGGAATAGGTAAAGGAAACGTGTAAGGTGATGGTGAAGAAGGCTTGGAGTAGATAGGATATGATAATGATAGGATGAACTTACAGATTGATGGAACAAAATGAAGAACTCGATCACGACTTGACGTAGAGGACTCGGTCGATCTTGTGGCTTGCAAAGTGGCGGATGTTGATGTTCAAGATGGGTGTCGTCGAGTATGGAATATGGAGGATGACCACGTCGATGTGAATCACAACCTAATAGCCTCCTTGAATCTCGAACGTATCCAAGGTTGAAATCTCTAAGTTGATCTTCGATTAGCGAATACCGGTTAATCCCTCAAGTGGATTAAGCAATACCATTGAATAAGACTTAGATGTGCTAATTCTAAGAATGATAATTTTCTTGATGGAAAACAATCAAAAGAATATAAAATTTGAGACACAATTGGATGCAAAAGCAAAATAACTTCAATAATGTCTAAAATAACAATGTGACATGGTTCCCCTATTTATAGGCCTAAGGGAAACGAAAATATGCATAAAAAAAGGCCTAAAAACTGATCCAAAAGGGATCTCTAACTATACTAGGAAGTTCCCTAAACTAGAGTTATATTCAAAGTATGAAATTGCCTTAAATACAATTATAGTCAAACCTAATCCACTTATGGATGAAAATTACCCAAATAAATAATTAAAAATCTGATCCAACTATACTCTTAATTAAATAAAATAAATACTATAGTCTTAATAAAATTCAACCCCTAATTAAATTAATTAAAGGGTCATGTAGATCATAATTTTATGTTGCACATATGTTTTAATTAACCAAGTTCAATTAACATGCATAGCTGGTTTAATTAACCAAATAAATAATTAAAAATCTGATCCAACTATAGTCTTAATTAAATAAAATAAATACTATAGTCTTAATAAAATTCAACCCCTAATTAAATTAATTAAAGGGTCATGTAGATCATAATTTTATGTTGCGCATATGTTTTAATTAACCAAGTTCAATTAACATTCAATCCTAATGTCATGTAGATCATAATTTTATGTTGCACATATGTTTTAATTAACCAAGTTCAATTAACATGCATAGCCGGTTTAATCGATTCTACTTAAACGGAAACATACAAATCGAAAAATGACTTACAAATTAAACGACGGGTTGAGGACAAGATTAAAGGTCTAATCTTGTTGTTGTATGTAGGAAAATTGGTGCCTCCTTATGCTATTCCACTCCTAGATCTTCTGCTGTATTCCCGGACTGAATCTATATTAAGGGTGGACTGAAATCTACTAGATAGGCATGGATACTGTGGAGATAAAGAGAACAAAAGATAGCTGAATTGTGACACACTGGAAATTTCGATCCCCACCTCCCTATTTATAAGGGAGGTGGTCAAAATTATCTATCCCAAACCTACTGGGTTTCGGCCACTATCTCTTTTTCCATCTCCTGTCTATTACAGTCATATTGGTCTACAACAAGGATCTAGAAGAATATTAAATTGACCTGCTAATTTATTTAATTTCTAATATCCAATAAACTTAGGATATAATTAAATAAATTAAGTATTATTTTTATTCCACTAAGAAATAATATTGACCTACCAATTTAATACAAATTTTTGAATATGCTTTCTCCTTTAGTCCAGCCATTCCCCGTGTTTAAGATATAATGCACATTAATTAATTATGTAAGCTTCTGATAGTTATAATTAATTAATATCTTACGCTTGAGTAGTACCACACAAGGTTTACTCATGTACAGAATAAATTCCACCTGCAGGGTTTCAACATGAACTTGTGTTTTCTCAGGAGGACACCATCAACCAGGCGCACCAGGGCATGGTGCCCCTATATATTGCACGACCCATCATAAGTGTAAATGTTACAACCCAAGATATCGAGATTATTAACTCTATGAAAGAATCTCACCCTTTGATAAAACATCATCAATAATGTATACAAAAGACTAGTCTTCTAGTATACAAAACCAACAATCTTCCACTTATACTTGAAGCATCATCAATTCTGGCACGCCATCATTTAGCATGCAGTATTACACTTGTGGGCAAAACCCGACAGATGCTTTAATTTGCCCTCAGAGGCTAGTATAGCATCTGAAGGCAAATATCATCCCACGAGGAGTTATTAACCTTTCTATCTTTTCAGTAACCTTTTAGGATTTATATGGATTACTTTCTCTAAGCCGTCCCTGCACACTTTAAACTAAACAAGCAAGTAAACAACAAAGATGAAAATAAATATAAAATAAATGTCCAAGTTAAATATAAATTCAGTTTTGGTAGATGCATGGAATCCCTGGCACAAACACATAGATACCTCGATAAGATCGTTTAGTTATAGGGAACAGGTACGGTCACCTTATACCCCCCAATTTCTTCTTACTGTGTACACTAAGAGCGATACGGTCGGCCACTCTTAGTCCCTAACTATCCGGGACCCAAAGAAGAGTTAGTCATGCATAGGGTTTACAAGGATCACAACATTGAAACGGAGGAACCCAACACTGGTATATGGGACCCCTTTGGCGTTGTGCTCATATCCACCTATACTTCAATCTCCGGACTCAGTCATCTCTAGGCTTCTTTACCCGGTTTATCACTCAGTGGCTCATCAGAGAATCGGTCACCCTTACTTCCACTCTGATATACATCAACAATGGTTTAACTAAGAGTGATTAGCCAGATAGCCTCCCCATTACAGTGTCATCGTTCTTCCCAAGTTGAAGTTGGAAATCAATTCGAGATAAATTAAGCTCGATTAGCCTCATGCATACGCATCACATTTATCCTTCAACACATTCAACTTGAACACTGGATAGATAACATACTAATAAATAAAGCAAAAACAACACATGATAAAAGGAAAAAAAAACTATATTAAAATATGGAACCAACTCCAGATTTGGGCAAAACAGGTACATGCATCAGTCGAGGGCAAATCACTCCCGACTATGCAGAATTTCCAGAATACTTAAATACAGAAATTATACTGAATCTTGCTATTCTAAAAGGGTGTATTTCTGGTTTTTCTTGGTTGTTCTACAAAAATAAAAGCTAACTAGTATTTATAGCGCTTTAAAAAGCCACAATTCGGCTTAGCCCAGTCCATGTAGAGGCATGAAGTTAGTTGGAGAAGACCACTTCAACCATGTTCCCTCAATTTTAGGGATAAGCTGCTCCATCTCTTCTCTCTTCTATATCTCTTATTTTCTCTTTCCTCTACTTCTTCTCTCTCCTCTAGCTGACTTCCCCAAGTTTTAGAACTACTGTGCACATGGACCCACGTCAATTGAGAAAGATTTGTTGCTGAACTTCCGCGCAAAATCCACAACAGACTGTCAAAGCTTCAACGGTTGATCCTCTTTATGCCCTTAATCGAATTGGCACTTCATTATACCCATAATGGATCAAAACGTTCTCCTCTCTCTCCTGTTACACTTTGTCCCAAACTAGACTTTAGACACAACTAAAAGCACTAAAAAATGACTAAAAAGATAAACTAAAAAGATACAAAATTGAGTCTGTATCAAGAAGACACCAAGTAAGTTCACCTTGGAACTTAACTGAACTGAAGAGAAGCCACCAAATAAGTTCACCTTGGAACTTAACTGAATTGAAGAGAAGTCATCAGACAAGTTCACAATCAGCCCGAACATAACTGAAGAGTCTCGTAATTGATAAAGATTCTTAAACTGAGGGCTCCCGAACTGAACAATGCTGATCAATCAAGTAACGAAAAGTCTGACGACAAAGTCAACTCAAACTTAATTACTAAAAATTTTGAACTTCTCAACGGTCCTCTTCACCAACATCCTAATAGACTTATTTAAGTCTAAAAATGACCAATGGTGACTTTAATTCCACTCTATACAAAGGACAAAACAAAGCTCACAAACGAGATATTTGCCAACATTAAGATTCTTTTCTAAAACTTTGCTATATGAACTGCCTAAGAAATCCTTACAAGATTATAACAGCCCGGTCCCAAGAGGAGGATTAATTAATGGGAACAGGGTATTAATTAAAGGGATTAATAATTCAAGTGGAAGATTAATGAAGATGGTTCTCAAGTAGGGAAGTGCATTTGGGAGGTAAGCAATGATTCCCGACAAAACTCGATTAAAGAAGAATTCAAACACTATTAAGTGTAATGAATGGGAGAAAGCTAATTAAGCAGATACCATCAAGCAATGGACCCATTCATAGGTCGAGATAAATGAACAGTATCAATCATGCTAAAGCCTCTTCATAGGCGGAAAGTAAAATATGAGACAAGAATTATCAAAAAGGTTTAATAGGCATCAATAAATTATCATGTCCAAAGTATATCATATGATGTATTCATAGCTCACTAAATTAGATAACAAGTCAAGTAGTAATAGCTAGGAGTTCATCAGAGTAGCAGAATTCATCGTGGGACAAAACACTTATATTAGCAAAATAAGATCTCGGCAGCCAACCCACATCCGCAGCAACCAATGACCTCAGCATCTTAACTTTAAAAGATTTGAAAAAGATGGCGTGAGCACTAATGTACTCAGTGGGTTTTAATAAAAGCCTTTAATAAAAACTTTAGAAATATCCAATCACAACTGTTGGTATATGGAGAGCAATATGCAAAAGCCCTCTTCATATCCGCAAAACATTTTTCCTTTTCCTGTGGGCCCTTCCTGGCTCAAACCTGATTTCTACTGCACCCTGAGGCATGCCTTAGGATAAGAGAGGGGTTACCTCAAATATCCTACTAAGTATGCGAGAGGGTTATCCAGCAGTGACTCGAGTATGCGAGAAGGTTACCCAACAGTGACTCATTTGGTGATCAAAGATCACATCCTGGTGATATAGAATCAAAATCCTTTGAGCTCAAAATCCTGCTTATCAAATAACAATCTTTTGTACTTAGCTTGCTAGCATAATCATTGCCTAGAGTATAACATCCAGGACTAATCATTCACCAACATGATCTTATGGCCTGTAAGGGATTCTATCATTACCCTAGAAGGCATTATTCATCTAAGTAAACTTTTTTAAAACATCAACATCAACTTAAGATCATGATCACATATGCATGTACTAAGTTCGCATAACAATAAACTATATCACAAAATCTCATGCTAAACATTCATATCATAACATAATTTAAGAGCTCAATTAACAATCCTCATTATCAATCCTTATAAACATAACTTACTTCCTTTGTACAGAGACTAATCAGGTAGAGCATAAAAATATTTAATTGGATATTTTATCTTGCTCTATCACACTTCTAGAGCTCATTAGCTCAAATAATAGATGAGTATAGTATTACTCAGCTCGATCACAGTGACGAGGATGTAGTAATGAGCTGTAACTCCTTTTCCGGGTTCTCTCAGAATTTGCCTTTTCCCACAAAAGTCAATTATCGACTTAGCGATCTATTCGAAGATCCTAAGCTCTAACGGAAAATAAAATCGAGATTAATCCCTTCTTTCCTTAACTAAGACCTTATTACAGATTGCACCACTTTAGAACTTCTTACAGAACATGGGAATTGATAGAATCAAGATTAGAACACATTTAGAGGTTAAAAAGAGGTTGAACAATACTTGCACAGGCCGTGCAAAGAGAAGACAGAAGTGCACGGGCCGTGCCTGATTAAAATTGTAACAATGATTTTTCCAAAAACTCTAGCACGTGTCGTGTGGAAGGGGTGTCATAGCGCATCGGCCATGCGCGACTCGTATAAACTCTCCCGAGAGTCTTGCACGGGCCGTGCGGAAGTTCAACATTTACTCGACATTATTAAAATACGAGGAATGAACATGCATGAGCCTTCTTAAATTGAAATACTTAGAATCAAGATTCCAATGACATATATATACTAATAATTCTTCAAATACTTAGATATTACAACGAAATTTAAATACAGAATTTAAACGGGATTTGAACGGAACAGAATGGAAATAAATGGGATTAACAACACAGTAATATAATGGAGAAAAATAAGAACAATGATGATAATGGAATAAAATACGGAACTAGATTACAAAATGAAATGGAAACTGGGGTCGAACGAAAATGAATGGACGGAGATAAGTGTGTCGAAAGAAGATAACTGATGGTTGCATTCTGGCGGGTTGCAGCGGAGGCAGAGCCACACTGCAACTGTCTGATGGTGACCTTGCCCTCCGACTTTAGCCAGAGGTCGGCCCGGCCACTAACGGACCGACAACACCTTCCTCCTTTTCCTCCATTTCCCCCCACTCTGATAATCATTGCCCCGATGAACACTCACCAAGAACTTTGCTCTCAACTCTCTCTTCTTCCCCCCTCTCTAAAATGGAAATGGAATGGTGAAGAATGATGTGAAAATGAGTGAGGGATGAGGGGGTAGATATAGGTGAATTTTGCCTTTCCTCACAAGCCATTGCGATAGAAAAATACTGATAAAGCAATTCCAGACTCGATTAAAAGTTGCTTTATTCAATGTAGAGGTCTAAATGACCTCCGACACGAAATCTAAAAATACCAGAAGACTCATTGGCTCGAATACTATTGAACCAACCTGATCCGGGATGATGAGGAAGTCATCTGAAGAAAAATGAAGAAAGATTCTTTTTTCCAAAATAGATTTATTATTCATTTCGACTGCCAAATTTCACTCCCGAGTGTTCGATTGACCTCGGATTGGGAATCCGTGAACATGAATGGATTTCTTGAGCCATTTCCCATAAGTCAGGCTTGAGAGAACAAGTCTCAGATCAACAAGGAGGATTTCGTAAAATTTTCAAATCACGAACGCACTAAGATTTTACTATTAACAAATTCGTTAAATGTGTTTTTCATCACTGGAACCTCAAATGACCTTAGATTAAAATTTCAAGAGTACCGACACATTTCTTGGGTCGATACCTTTCTAAGAAGACCAAAATCTGCCATAATTGAACTAGGATCGAAAATTTTGAAAATATGATTTCACAAAGAATGACCCATAAAGTCGTTACTTACATCTGATTCTCCTTGATCATTATTAAAATATCTTCTAATACATCCTAATCATACTTAGAAATTTTCTAATCCTATTTTAAAAATTCGGGGTATTACAAAGATAGATCATCTGGCTGTAATCTTCAACTTAGGCTAAACTGCTCACAACTATATTTAGTTTATGCAATCAAAGTCAAGAGAAGATTGAAAATTGCAATAGCTAGACATCGAGAAGTCTACGAGCTACCAGTGAAAATCCCATACGAGAGAATAGTGCCAAAGCTTCTCTCAACGATCAACATCTTTATCAACATATGCTCAATTAAAGGAGCATTTCCAGTTAATAGCCCAAGTTCAAGACTCACCCTCTTGAAGATCGAATGAGATCTAAAACCTTGTAAGATGCCAATAGCATCTAACTCTCTGACTAAAGTGTGAGCTGCTGCTAAAGAAACTACCGCTACAACAACTACATGCTGGAGACTGTAAGTGTGAGCCATTGACCCAACTGAGGTAACCTTGTAAAGAAACTCATTGTTACCAGGTTCAGCTAACCACTTTTCATTGTATAATTTATAAAGTGAACTCAAGTTATATAGCGGATTTTCCCTTCAAGCAAGAAGGAAGAGAGGACGTAGAAGTGTTAAGCTTCGAACCTCTATAAAATTATCATGTGTTGTCTCTTTACTTTACTGTTGTTTAAATTTGCAAATAATCTTACCTAGCACATAACTGAAGTTATATTTTGAAAACTGAAAATAAGACTCGTTCGGGACCATCAAGTGGTATCAAAGCTGTTGATTATAAGGATCATTCGTATTTGCATATTAACGGAATCAGATCTATCTGGTTGTACTAACATCTTAAGTTATGCGAAACCATAAGATACCTCTATTTTCAGTTGAAAACTATGATAACTGGAGCAGAAGAATGAAGTCTCATCTGTGTTCAATACACAAGAAGTGGGAAGTAATTGAAGAAGGGCCAATCAAGATAATGATGGCAAATTATGCCCACATCGATGACATCAATCAGCCAGCACAAATGTCGAAGCCAACTCATCTTCTTAACAGTGAAGATAAGAAGTTAAAGAATCTAGAGTTCGTGGCTCAAGAAGTACTATTCCAAACTCTAGATGAGGATCAAATGAAGGACACAAAAAACTACAAAACTACCAAAGAAATTTGGGAGTAGTTAGAAGATCTATGTCAAGAGTCTGAAGCCATCAAAGGAACACAAACTTTAACTTGCCGTTGATAAGTATGAATCCTTCAAAATACAGTTTGAAGAATCTATCTCAAGTCCTGAGGCTAGATTCCTAAGTATAATTAGTGAGATGACCAACCTCAGAAGAACTTATTCCAACTGCAAGATGAACTATAATATTTTGGACAATCTCACGGAAGAATGGGACACAAAGGTCGTAGCAACAAATGAATCAAGGAATCTAAATAGTATTACCCCCAGAGAACTATTTGGATCTCTTAAAACATGTGAGTGCAGCCTCAATTGAAAGAAAGAAGCCTCAAATCCTCAGTTCAGGATGCTGCCTTCTATGGTGAAAGGAATTGGTTTCGAGACAATCGCGTAAGAAATAATTTTCACCCACGAAGCTCGCTTGTAAAAGAAAACTTAAATGAATCCTCAACTGATCATAGAATAGAGGCAACTGATAACAAGACGAACCTAACTGATGAGATCAATGAGCAAATCCAGTCAGTAACCAAACTACTGAAAAAATTGAAAGAAGCCAGAGACAAGCAGTCAGCTCCTCTCCAACTAGAAGAAAGCTCAAAAGTTGACAAAAATCAGCACCAAACTGAAAGAATAACTGAACCGAGTAGAGAAAACAGTCGAGTTCTAAGTGAGTGCTTTCATTTTCACAAATAGGGACACTACAGTTATGAATGCCCTGACATTCCAGAAGACAAAAGGGCAAAAGTGAAGAAAAACTTCTTCAAAAGAAAAGCAATGATAGCAAACTCAAAGAACTTCGTGCTTGATGACTCATACTATCCAACTGGAATTGATTCTGATAGATACAGTTCAGACAATGAAGCTCTATTCTACCTCATGCCTCACAATAATGACGAGGTTAGTACAGTTGATTCCCAAACTTCATTTTATCACATAAATAAATCAACTGTATCAAGCATGAAACTAGATGAGAAACTTATATTCCTAGAAAATTAGTTGACTTCAATAACATGCATGCATGTTCAATTGAAAGATGAAAATGATTATTTAAGAAATGAAGTTGGGAAACTGACAATTCATCATCAGAAGATGAAATGTCTAGAATCACAACTAGAGGAACTCACGAAAATGAAACAAAAAGTTGCTGATCTAGAAGAAGAAAACAAAAAACTGAAAGGAGATATCTTAGAAAAATAAAAAGTATCTATTAAGTTCAAAAAGGGATCACAAACATTAGATGAAATTCTGAACCATCAAAGAACTGATCTAGGAAATAGTAGTCTAGGCTACAATAAGTTCACAACTCTAGAAAAAAGAAATAGGGTAGTACATAACAATGAAAAGGGTATTCTAAAAGGATTTACTAGGCCAATTCAGTTTCACTCAGCTAAACCCTCAAAAAGTGCTCTTAAACCTCCACAAAAACTGAACGGGCAAACTGAATACTCACATAGGCCTAAAACAACTAGAACCCAAACTGAGCAAACTTTCCAAGTTGGAAGAAACAATTTTCACAAACCTCAAGCCTATCCTAGCAAAAAACAAAGGTTCAACTCATATTACAATATTGTTAATCAGAACAACTGTAGAAGGAATGAAAGAAACACTTTTGAACCTATAAATCAATATGATGATTATTTAAACTCAAGGAATGATCAACGGTGTAACAGCTCGGTCCCTTAGGTGGTCATTTTTTATGGGGATAGGGTGTTAGGCGTAAAAGCATAAGAAAATAGATAGATTAATTGGAATCTAGGGGGGGTGTTTTTAGAATTAAACTAAGTTAGCACCTCAAGAACTTAGGCAACTTAACTTTATGACTTTGAAGGACTATCGTTTTCAATGAATCAATAAGGGTCAAAGGGTTCAATCAGGTAAAAAGGGGGTCAAAGGATTCAATCAAGTCAAAGGAATGCTAAATCATAGGTCAATCGAAATTTAATTAAAATCCAATGACAAACAGATAGGAACTGACTATCTAAGATAACCAGGACCTCTCATAGGTTACAACAGCTAAGACCCATTAACAGGTCAGAGTCAAATAAATCATATTGTCCCATTCATAGGAGGAAGTAAAGAAACAACTTAAGACTAACTACAAACGAGTAGAGTCATGCTTGGAAAGAAAAGCCTCTTCATAGGCGAACAACAATAAGCATGTAAGACCCAATTATAGGTCAACTAAAACTGAATAGATACTAATATGCTCAGAATCAACAAGGAATAATTGTTATGTCCAACGAACATGCTTCAAAGACTTTATTGATATTTAGGAATCATAGCATTTAAAATATGCTATTATCAAGAATCAAGTTACATAAAATCAAGACTAAATACTAACATCAGAGTACTTAGCAGAAACATAGCAGAAGAAAATCATATAACCATACAGAGCAACAAACTTGGAAACTTAAACTGCTCAAACAACCTCACCAGCAGCACATCCCCGACCACAGTATCTCAACCAGAAAACATTTGAAAAAGAGGATGTGGGCACTAATGTACTCAGTGGGGTTTTTCAAGAAAATTCTTTAATAAACTTTGAAATATCCAATTATAAACCGGCGGCATATGGAGAGCAAAACGCAAAAGCCCTCTCCATATCCACAAAACCTTTTACTTCCTTTCTTGGTGCCTTACCTGGCTCAAACCTTTTGTCTACTGCACTCTTAGGCCTGCTTTAGGATGAGAGAGGGCTTACCTCAAGTATCCTCTTCAGTATGCGAGGGGATTACCCAATAGTGACTCCTTTTACTTTATCAAAGGTTCAACTTTAGTGACACGAAGGTCACATCATGATAATGCAAATCAACTATTCTTTGAGCTCGATAACCTGCTTATAACAACAACTATATCCTTCCTTAAATTCCTTCTTACTTAACCTTAACCTTCCTTACTTACTTGACTTAGCTAGCAATACCAATCCTAGAGCAATCGTCTAAGGCTAATTCTTTAATTGAGCATGATCTCGGCCTATAAGGGATTTATAAACTTCCTATAAAAGGGAAATACTTAGCTAAATAAGGTTCAACAAAATCCAACATTCCAATACGAGGAAATGAATGCGGATAAATATCGATTTCAATTAAAGCAGTTCTAAACATCTCGTGCTAGCACAAATTGCATATAAACAATTATAGCATATCTAAACATGCTTAAGATCTTACTTAACTTATAATAACTTCCTTACTTTATCAAACTCAAATAACAATTTAACAACATCATGCATATAACTTGTTTCCTTCCTTTCCTTTCCGTGTACAGAGACTAAACAGGTAGAGCATAAGATACTTTTATTGGATATTTTACCTTTGCCCTATCATGCTTCTAGAGCTTAATAGCTCAAACCATATACTTGGTTTAAAATCACCCACCTCTATGACGAGCACCTTGATAACGAGCACGTAGACGAAGCAACGAGCCGAAAATCCTTCCTCGGGCCTCCTTGGGGTTCACCTCTTCTTATGAAAGTTGATCAATAACTTAGCGGTCCTATTCGAGATCCTAACAAGAAATCGAAATGATATCTAAACACTCGCCCCATAACTATAACTTAAAACACGAGAATTTAAACAATTTTAAACGCTCGAAATTACCGAAAACGGGGACGCAAAATCTGACTCGACTGATCAAAATTTCGGATTATCGGCCACTTCTATATCGTAGATATTCGAAAGAGCTTCGATTTGAGTACTCGTGAGCCTTGTGGTTCCAATTAATTCGAAAGTTATGGCCTCTGGAAAAAAACGTACCGAAGCTGCCGCACCTGCCCCCTCGCTCGCGCGCCCATGCGCCGCAGCGGCCCCCATGCGCGCCGGCGGCCCCCTTGCACGCCCTGGGGGCTCTTGGCCCGTCACGGGAACCTCCGCCGCCGCGCTCCCTACTCCACTCTCAACTGAGAGGTGCGCTCACGAAGAGCGCTCCTCACTCAACTTCTACTCTCTCTCTCAAGAAATGGGGGTGAAAGAAATGAAAGGTGCAAGGAAAATGAAGGAGGAGGGGCTGCTATTTATAGCCAAAATTAAAGCTTCTCCAGGAAGCTACTTCAATGCAATAATACAGCTTTAAAATATCAAGTTCGGTTAAAAGGCGCTTTATTCGATGGTGAGGTCCAAATGACTTCATTCACAAAATTCGAAAATATCGGGAGATTTGTTGGCTCGAGTACTATTGAACCAACTTGACTCGGAATAAAGAACGAGTCATCTTGAAGGAAAATGAGAAAATATTCTCTTTTCAAAAATAAAGTTACTATTCCACACAAGGGACAAATAAAATTTCCGAGCGTTCTATTGACCTCCGAATGAAAATTCGGGAATGCCAACGGATTCCTTGAGAAATTTTCTATCAGATAGGCTTGAAGAAACAAGGCTCGGGTCAACACACGAGATTTCGCGAATTTCTAACGATCACGCTCTTACGAAAAAACACTATTTATAACTTCTTTAAACGCGTTTTAAATCACCGGGAACTCAAACGACTTCATATTCAAAATCTGAAAGCATCGGCATGCTCCTTGGGTCAACGCCTTCCAAGCGCAACCAAAATCGGTCATAACTGAGCTTGGATCGAAATTCTCGAAAAAACGATTTGACAAAAAATGACCCTAAAATCACGGTTAACTACCAAAACATCCTTATCTAGGCTCTGTCACGGGTTGTCCACCTCGAACCCCAATACGTCACCAAGCACCTTTAAATTCCCTTTCTCATTTTAGATGTCGAGTTATACAATTATTTCATAATTTTGACAACATACATCCTATACATGCTTTAAGGTTTACATACATATCACATACACAACCATGGATATACAAGATCATACTATGATTTTGGATTCAAAATACGCATTAAAACTCTTTGAGACATTTAATCGAACACATTATGTGCACTCATTAAACCAGATCATGATTCAATTTAAATCCTTTAGACTTAATATTTCAAATACATGGACCTCTATTCTAGGGCTCTAACATAGATGAAAATAAATCTCATACAACCATCATAACACCTCTAACCAAACACCTCCTTCGTCATTTCTTATGAACTGGTTCAGCTCTTCTTACATCGCATTAATCCAGTCTGAATCTTCAAGCGCTTCTTTGACGTTGGCTGGTTCCATTTGTGAAATGAAGCATGTATGCTCAGTTGATCTTCAATGCATGCTCAGTTGATCCTCTGATCTGGACTCTGCTTCTTGGATCACAAACAATCTTGTCGACTGGATAGCTTCAGAGCCATTTGGGTATGGTGGCTTCTGCTGCGCCTTCAGATGGTTCATCAGTTGCTCCTTCAACTGGTTCTTCGGCTGGTCCATCAACTGCTACCTTGGCTCTGGCTTGTTCATCATCTTCACTGATTCTTTCCCCTGTTTCAATTATGGGGTTTGAGTTTTCAACATAATTTGTGTCCTCAATGACCAAATTATCTTCAACTGGTCTAGAATCAGTTTCAATGTCATCTTCTAGTGAAGCTTCAAACTGCTTTGGGACAATATGATCAACATAATCGAGCAAATTTTAACTATGATGTGACCCGAGGCTTATGGGATACGACACAGATGAAATATGCGGAAGCTAGGAAACGAAACTACATCAGTGAAGTAAGGGATCAATACGACGCTAACTAGATGACTAACACTAAATAAAATACCTAGACTACGACACATAAATAGAAACACAAAATCCAAATTAACGGCTGTTTTGGAAGGGCTAATGGATCGGCAATGATGAAGGTAAATAGTGTATGAAGGTATAGGTAAAGAAGGGCTAGAGTAGATAGGATATGATAGAGTTGTAATGGACTTACGGTTCGAATGGAACGATGATGATCTCGGACTTGTGGACGGTTGTTGACACGAAGGACGGTGGAGATGATTGACGTCGACGGTGATGATGGTTGGTGGCAAGTCGAAGCGAATCACAACCCGAAAGTTACCTTGAATCTCGAACGTACACAAGGCCAAATTCTCTAAGTTGATCTTCAGGTAGCGAGTTTCTGATAATCCCTCAATGTGAATTGGCGAATTCCCTTTGAGTAAAACCTTGAATTACTAGGTCTAAGAGTATGAATTTTAAATCAAAATTCACAAAGATTAAACGAGGTTGAGATGATATTGAAAGCAAAGCTTAATTAATCAACTATAGTCTAAAGTATCAATGTCACAAAAAGGCTCTACTTATAATAGAGCAAGGGCCGAAAATCGCATGGATAAGGCTGAAAATAATGACTCCAAATCAAACTAGAACTAGTCTAGGAAACTTCCTAAACTAGAATTCTATTCAAGGTAGAATTGTGCCTTAAATAAAACCTAGTCAACTAAGGACTCAATATGACCGAATATTACAAATAAATAAATAAAAATTTGACTTTGAATATAGTCTAATTTAAATAAAATAAATACTATAGTCTAATAAAACAATCCCCTTAATTAAATCATCAAGGGCCGAAACTACTCGACACATGCACACGTCTACATGCACATGTGCACTTCATGTGTTGCACTCCATTTCTTGATCTCCATCTTCCATCATCAATAAGGTCATCATCTTCAAGCTACCTTGCACGTCGTCTTCATCCTCGAGCTTCTTGTGAATTGTTGCTTGCAAATACTCTTGTAACCTCTTAGCTCGTAGTCGAGTGACGGGACCTTTGAATTGCAGCTCCGGGTTTAGGTCCTCATTGCTATGGATGTCCCCATCAAACTAGGCAATGCTTGTACTGGTGTAAAGTTTTTCTCCTTGTTCCTGTACTCATCAGTAAGCTCATCAAATACCACATCACATGTTACTTCCACAACTAGTGTTCTTATGTTGAACACTATATAAGCTTGTGAATGAGGGGCATTGTAGCCGAGAAAGATTCCCTCATATGCTTTGGAACTAAATGTTTTCAGCTGAGACTTTCCATTGTTGTGGATGTAACATTTGCAGCCAAATGCCTTAAAGTAAGAGATAGAAGGCTTACGACCCTTGAACAACTTATAGGGCGTTTTGTCATGGGTAATGACTATGGCACTTCTGTTCTATGTATAGCAAACTGTATGGACTACCTCTGCCCAATAGCATTCAGCTATGTTGGGAAAAAGAATACCCCTCTAGTGAAAACGGAAAACACCTGGACCAGCAAAATCTCGTCTAACTAAAGTAGCAATACAAGAAATTTCAGAAAATAAAAAACCAGACTGCTCAAGACTATGTGATTTTTGAAATCACATCTAAAAACTCTAATATTTATTTTTCCAATTATATTAAACCAACGTAATAAAATAAATGCTAATCTAATCCATGGATTTTCTCAAGGATAAAAAACCTCGTAGCCAAACAAGCATACGACCATCATCAACCATACACTCAACATAATTAAATCATCACATCACAAAAATAAATGCCATGATAGTCGATATCACCGGCAAACAAAAACTGTCTACATAGAATAACTATCAAATTAAGTGATAAATATAAAATTGCATATGATACATGATAATTTTCAAAAGTTATCTATAATTAAATTAAAATTTTTGAAAATACCATCAAATTAAATTTGAAAATTTGAAAATTAATTAAAATATCCCTCCAAATTAAATTTTATACATTCGAAAATTTTTCAAAGATAAAATATGGAAATTTTCAAAATAATCTGAAAATTCCTCCAAATTAAATCTTAAAATTTCGAACAATACACTAAGTTAAAATTTAGAAATTAATTATAATTTTCTACCAAATTAAATCTTAAAAATTCAAAAATTACCTTAGAATTAAATTTGAAAATTTTGAAATTAATCAAAAAATTGCTCCAAATTAATTCTAATTATTTTCGTCCATCCATAATTAAAATCATTAATTTGGAACTTTGATATTAGTAAAAATCATTTACAAATTATATATTAGGTATCAAAATTACTAGGACAAAAATATGGAAGTTTTGATCCTCTTCAAATACTTAATTTCCAAATTTAAAATTCTATTTCGAAACCTACTTGAATTAGAATTTGATAACTTTTGATATATATCAAAAATTACCTTCTCCAATTCTAATCCCAATAAAATTCGAATTCTGCAAAGATTAAAATTTGGAATTTCGATATCATCAAAATTCGTTCCAAATTAGAATCACAAAATTGAAACACCATGAAACAAAATAGGAAATCTTTTGTTCCATGATGTTTTCGAACACAATGAATAGAAATCTGGAAATTTTATAATTAAAATATCATCCAAATTCTATTCCATGTTGATCGAAAAAGCGCCAAGATTAAATTGAATATTTTTTAATTTTCATCAAAAATTCCATTCAATTTGAATCCTATCCAATTCGAAACTCTAATGCAATTAAATATGATAATTTATAACACATAAATCCATCCTCATATTAAATCATAAATTTTGAATAAAACATAGAATTAATTCTAGAAAAGTACCAAAACCTGCTATGATATCAATTGTTGGGATTTTTTCGAATTGTATCCCACAAGATCTATTTGGATGCCATTGATCCTAAGCACATGTAAATCATAATTTTATGTATTACATTAATTATCCTATGTTGAATTAACATGATAATCCAATTTCGAATGTATTGCAGTAGAAGAAAAATAGGAACTATCGAAACCGGTACTTACAAACGTTGTCGGGTTTCTCACGGGATTAAAGGTCTAATCCCGTTGTTGATGGAGAACACATGGATGAAGAATTTCCTCTCTATAGTGTTCGAAATTTTCAACTCTAATATTCTACTTTTTGATCTTCTATTGTATTCACGGACCTTGTCTAGATACAAGGTGGGCTGTAGACTACTAAGCGGTTGTGGAAACCCTAAAAATTAAGAGAGCACTTAGAGGGGCTGTATTTGTGATGTATAATTTCGTGCCCTCTACTCCCTTATTATAGGGGAGGGATGAAAATTAACTCTCCAAACCCTAATGGGTTTGGGCCTCCAACTCTTGTTCTATTCCTAATCCACTTAGATCTTATTAGGCTACAACTGGGATCTAAAATAATATTAAATTGGCCTACTAATTTATTTAATTTATAATATGCATAACAAGGATATAGATAAATAAATTATGTATTATTTTTCTTCCACTAAAGAAATAATTTGACCTACCAATTTAATACATATTTACGAATATGATTTCTTCTTTACTTCAGCCATTCCCCACGTTTAAGTATAATGTCCATTAATTAATTATGTAAGCTTCTGATAGCTATAATTAATTAATATCTTGTTCCCAAAGTAGAAGTACCACATGACTTCCATTTATCATGATGAGAATAAATTAATATTCTGTCTGCAGGGGCTTTCCATGATCCTTGTGCTTCCTCAAGGGGACATCATCAACCTAGCGCACCAGGACAAATTGACCATATATATTGCACGACCCATCATATATGGAAATGATACGGCCTGAGATATCAAGGTTGTTAATCCTATCTAAGAATCTCACTTATTGATAAGTCAAAGCAATAATATAACATACATATGTCCGTCAATATATATGGGTTAAGAACCCGAAATTTGTGGATCTTTATTCTCTCATTTAAGGTCAGAATAGAGAACAATATCCTATCGTAATCCTCCTCAATACACAAGTCAATGTACTAGAATAATCAGTTAGTCAGGATAAACTAACTATCAGATTATTCTACGGTGTACTGATGGTGGTTTCAGGACCATCTAAGTCGCGAGCCTTTTAATACATTGCTCGGATGATATGATCTTTACCATGTGTTGACTCACACCATATCATCTACAATGTAAGTACATGGAACGTGCAATTAAATATAACATTAATTAAATACGGTGTCTGAAATTATTATTCAATCTATATTATCTTAATATTGTTTAATGTATACAAAGACAAGCTTTCCAGTATATAAAACCAACAAATATATCTAATCCATATATGACATTATCATTCCGCTCTTATTTATGGGCATTCAATTAAGCTTTATCTCAACATAATCATCTAAGCATAAAGAGCAAAATTTTAAGCATTCTTTCGCTATATACCTTCGAGCAATTGAACCTTCTAGCTTGTCTCTATTATGCATATAGGATTTCAATGTTCCTAAGAACCTTTATCAATTAAAAAAGCTCATCATAACAAACTTCAAGAAATTACATAATTAAGATAATTTTAAAAATATTCACATTTACCTTTCTATAGGATACGTCCAACGATAGTAAAATCGTCCAACTAATTATTTATTTATATAGCCAAATGTATGGTCAAATTCACCATGACATGGAAGAATGATGGTGGAAATATATTCTCTAATTGGCAAAGAATCACAACAATATCTTATTCTAAATGAACTACATTAGCGGGACAAATTACTTCAAAGCATACTTCCCTAAAGTACTTACGTAACTGAATTAAGGGTGAGCATATTGACGTAGTGTTTTTCTTAAGGATACACCCAACAATTTCTACATGGGAGTATGATAGTCATGAATTTTTAAGTGCTTGGGTGGTATTAGTTGAACACATGTCGTAAATGTTTCTGCATAACTGTCCATGACTATAACCTTTCGCAAGACCTCATAAAACATGTTTTCTCTTTTCTACTCATCTTAAAAGATTTTGCCGGTAAGTAAACATTTTCTGAATCTTTGGAAATTAGATGAAGATCAAGTTTGATTCTCATTTCTTCCAAGTCAAGTCGCGACATGTGATTGTCTTTTAACTTGCCGTCCATTTCTAGCAAAGTTCTATAAATGGTTTCATAAATATATTTCCCTATATGCATGACATCAAAATTATGATGCACCATAATACCGTTCCGGTATGGCAAATCGAAGAATATACTATTTTTCTTCGAATTAAAAGGCAACTTCGGATTGCCACCAACTAGCTTTCCAAATTTAAATGAAAGTCTTTCAGTTCATGCATTCTCATATCACCCGATAATCGTGGAGGTATTTGACCATTGATGCCTTCAAAGAGTTGATTGTTCTTTCGAAACTCATATTTCTTCAATGAATCAAATGTATCAACTCCCACTTCCCATAAATCCTTAAGATCAACAATTAGAGGTTGCCAATTATCAATATTGTTCTCGAGTATGGGTCAGGAATCAATAGAGACAACATAAAATACAGTTGTTTCATACACATCCATGGAGAAATGTTATATGTAATTAGTGTGACAAGCCATGTGATATGTTGCGTGATCATATTTTTAAATGTTTTAAATTCATTTCAAGCTAACCAACATTGCAAGGGTCCTTAGCAAATTTAGGGTATGAGTTATCAAATGTCTTCCATGCTAAGGAATTAGTAGGATGACTCATACAACTATCTTTTATATGGCCTTCATCATGTTATCTCATACGGGAAGCTGTCTTGGCTATCATAAACAATCTATACAATCTTGGTTTAAGTGAAAGTACCACAATACTTTCCGAGCAATCTTTTTTCTTCAACTTGTAAGATCTTTATCAGAAGTACTCCATCTTAATTGATGACATGTTTCACAAAAAGTTCTTGCATTTATCCCCCGATACAAAGTGTAATTATTATAACAAGCATCAACTTTTTCATAACCAAGTCCTAAATCTTTTAATAGGTTTTATCTTCAAAATAAGAGTTAGATAGGTCAATTATTGCATCTGGAAATGATTTTGTGAGTAAACCCAATAACATATCAAAAACCTTATTGTTCAGTCCCCTTATATACTTTATGTGCAAGAAACAGATGATAAATGAATGTTTTGTAACTTCTCACCTCCTTCACATAACTTTTGTTCAGAAGCATCAATCAACTTAAAAAATTCACTTGCTTGTCCTAACAACTTTTGCGTCTAGCAGAAAATCAATTGTGTCATCTATATAACCATCTTTCTTTTGAACTCTAAAAGTATCATGAACTAAAACTTTTATATGATCACCACAACCCAAACTCTCTAGATTATCATGTTGATTTTTAACCCTAGATAGAAGCTCTCCATGAGTGATCCATTGGGTGATAAAAAAATCATATATACTTTTTAATAGAAAAGTGAAGCACATTATCTTTAAAGATTTGAACTCATTAAAAAATATATATCCTGCTAAGAGCGTCTTCAATTCCTACAATCAACTCTTTGAATTTTATAGAGCTCTAATGACAGAACGTGTGCATTGTTCGATAAATAAAAAGATATAATTAACATTTATTTACCCAAGTCCCATTGTTATGTATGTTGTCTAACATAGCTTGCTCTTTTAGTCAAAGCCTGATTATTCATATATATATATATATATGAGGTTGATTATAATGGGTACTAGTGTTTCATATGAAAACTAGGAATAATATTTTTAATACGATTTTATAGCTTATCTTATTATATTTTAGTGCTTTTAATACTACAAGAAATTGTACTATTAGTGAGAAAAATTAGTCAAAGGATGTAAAAACCTCTCATTATTTTTTAACTTTAGCGAGAGGAAAATAATAGTTGTAGTTAAAGAGTTTAATAATTAATGAGGAACTTATTAATTTCCCATCACTAAATACATAGTGTGGGAGGAAAAAATAGTGGTAGTTAAAGAGTTTAATAGGTCCCCTCATTATCGATGTAACATGTATATAGCTGCGAAATGTATTTATTTTTCCCAAATTAATTATTTTTATCATTAAGAAAATGTAGAGTCCCGGTCCCGAAAGACATGGAAATGAACGCCACGGGGATTGGAATTAAGAAGCGGGAAAGAAAGGGGTAACCTTAACAGAAAATTCAGAAATCAAACGTGCATTATAACTATAAAATCCTAGTTCAACAATAATACAAAGATCAGAGTTATAGAATAATTTAACAACAATAACAATGAAAGTGCGGAAGCAAGACTTTGAACAAAAGAGAAGTCAACGGGAAAAAAACACATAATTAACAAAAGTCAGTTCCTCAACATCGTCACTTCCACGCGCCAGTCTACAGACCTGAAAATGGTTTGAAAGATTTAGGCTAAGTACTAATGCACTTAGTGGGCAAGTTTTCACAATGAAGTTTATGTAATTCATTTTCTTAAAAGTGATATATCTGTATTTATGCATGTAGTGAAGCTTAGGAGGTTTTTAGAATACAAAATAACCTAAGTTCACCAAAATATTTTATCATGAAGCGCTAAGTGTATAATCAGTCACTACTCGCAACCTCTACTACATCATCAACGCGTAAGCTTTAAGAGTATCACCAATGAATATAACCGTTCATTTTAGTCTTCACGACAAGGAATACGGCATTACAAATAAAGCATGCATACTGTAGCTACTCACATTGACACAGCGCTGGTATATGAGACTCCAACAACATACAGTAGCATGTAAATATTCTTAATATAGATAATCACATATACAATTTAAGCAAAGCAGAGCTTCATAACTCGAAATGTAAAGTTTAAAAAGATAGAATAGCCCACCTGGATAGCTTTAAAAGCTGAAGCTTTAGTCAAAACATTAAAGAGTCCTCTAAAATCCTTTAACTCCGATGTCCAAAGTCCGGTCCTACATGAGTAAACTAAGACTTAGTAATATGTCTAAGGTAAATCTTAAACTAAAAGCTAACTAAAAAAAATATAAGGTATGATATTCCGAGCCTTTAAATAAAATAGGAACTTAAATTATATTATGAAGATTTTTGAAATCTTAAATAATTTAATTTTGTAGAATAGTTGAATTTATAGTTAAGTGTTGAATTTTAAAAATATAAAGAAATAGAGATAACAAGGTTAAAAATTAAAAATGAAAGCAAAAAAAAGAAAACAAAAGACTAAAAGAGAATTGAACTCTTGACCTTTACTTAATTAATACTAGCATTAACCATTAGGCTATATATGGATTTTCAAAATTTATGCAGTTTAATGGCTAATTATAACATGATCCCCTTTTAAACAGTTAATGCCGAGAATAAGGCAATAAAAATGTATGTAATAGGTTTCGAACCCTAGACCTTCATCACACATGCCACAGAATTATCCATCTTTGACAGGGAAACTTATATTAAATTTTTCTATGCTTTATTTTTTTAAAATACCTCCTGAATATAGGTTCTAGATTATGGTGGAGCAATAAAATGAAAACAAAAGAGGTTTAAGGAGTTTTTCATGGGATTATTAGGTTTAAATTTCAGAAATTAGAACTTGAAAAATCCTTAAATCCTAAAATAAATTTTGGGGAAAAGTAGAGAAAGAAGAGACAAAGAGATTCATGCTATTGCATGTGGAATTCGGCCACCGGAAAGTCTCCCCGGCGAAGCTCCAAGGTGCGGCCAAGGTTAAGAGCTTTCCGGTTGTTCAGGCCTTCATCTCCTCACCACAATGGTGAAATCGAGCTAGAAATCAAAAGAGAAAAGAAATTTGAAAATTTTACAAATTTGGCCGGAATTTGGCGGCGGCGGGCGGTGGTCCGGTGGCGGCGCTCCGCCTCCGGCCACCTTGCCAGAAATCGTACAAGAAGAGAGAAAGGGGAGAGAATTCAGAAGCAACCTTGATTGATAATGGAAGAAATGAATTTTAGGTTGAATAAATATGTATTTATATTTATGCTTGATGGGCTAAGGCCTTTGGGTTAAAATTAAATAACTGTTGGGCTTCTTTTAAATAAAATCTAGACAACCCATAGATAAAATTGTTGGACTAATATAATTATTCTGATATCCATTCAAACTATAGTAATATAATTACTAACTAAATTAAATTAATTTCTAAAGATCCTCTAAACTTAAATTGACATAAGATACTAAGATAAAAATTAAATTGAGAATGTAATTAAAATTTAATAATAAAGTTTTGGGGTATTACATTACTCTCCCCTTAAAAGAATTTTGTCCCGAAATTCACGTACCTTAGAATATCTCAGGGTATTGTTGTCTCATCTTGCTTTCAAGTTCCCACGTTGCTTCAGTTCAATCATGATGGTTCAATTGCACAAGCACCAATGGAATTTGTTTATTTCTAAAGACCTGAACTTTTCTATCAAGGATCTCATGAGGTTTTTCTTCGTACATCAAGTCAGAATGTAGAATTAATTCACTTTCTTTGACAATGTATTCTAGATCAAACATGTATTTCCTGAGCATTTATACGTGGTATATATCATGAACTTGTGCTGGGTTCGGTGGTATAGCTAATCGATAAGAAACCTCACCAATTCTTTCAAGTATCTCAAATGGCCCGATATATCTTGGTCTGAATTTGCCTTGTTTGCCGAATCTCACAACACCTCGTGTTGGAGATACTTTTAAGAAAACCTTTTCACCAACTTGAAACTGTAGATCTGTTCTGCGCTTATCTGATTGGCCATCTGTTTGCCGAATCTCACAACACCTCGTGCTTATCTGATTGGCCATCTGTTTGAGGATAAAAAGCAGTACTGAAGTTCAGCTTTGTTCCCATGGATTCTTGAAGAGCTTTCCAGAATCTTGATGTGAAACGTGTATCATGATCCGACGTGATGGAAACTGGAATTTCGTGAAGACGAACAATTTCTTTTACATAAATCGGTGCCAACTTGCTTAACTCCGTTGTTGTTTTGATCGGCACAAAGTGCACTGATTTGGTCAGTCGATCAATGATGACCCATACCATTGAGTTTCCTCTCACTGATCGTGGTAAGCCTACCACGTTGTTATATGCTCCAATTTCCACTCTGGAATTTCCAATGGCTGCAATAATCCAGAAGGTCGTTGATGTATGGCTTTCACTTGTTGGGCATGTTAAACATCTCTCTATAAATGCCGCTATCTCTCTTTTCATATTGTTCCGCCAAATATATTGCTTCAAGTCTTTGTATAGCTTCGTACTGCCTGGATGGGCAATATAGGGTGTATTATGAGCCTCTTTTATAATTTCCTGTTTCAATGTGTCATAACTGGGAACACATAGTCTGTCACGGAACATTAGGGCTCCATCATTTGCCTCACTGAATTCTTTTGGTTCACCCGCTTATCTGTCTTATCTTCTTCAATCGTTCATCCTTTGTCTGAGCTTCTATGATTCTCGGTCGTAGTTCTGATTTAGCTATCACTGCAGCTACCACACTTGTTGTAGAGCTTGGTGGAAACACCAACTCTAATTCTATCATTTCTATCTCTTTCACAAGTCCCTCCTTGTCCATTAAAAGATATCCCAGTACTCCTTGTCTCTTTCTACTCAAAGCATCGGCCACCACATTTGCTTTTCCAGGATGATAATGTATCATACAGTCATAATCTTTCACCAGCTCGAACCATCTTCTCTATCTCATATTAAGCTCCTTCTGCTCGAAAATGTACTTTAAGCTTTTATGGTCAGTGTAAATCTCGCATTTCATCCCATAAAGATAATGCCTCCAAATTTTAAGTGCATGCACCACGGCAGCAAGCTTCAAATCATGGGTTGGGTAGTTCAGTTCATGAGGTCTCAATTGTCGTGAAGCATAAGCTACTACCTTCCCATTTTGCATCAACACATATCCCAAACCCAATTTAGATGCGTCGGTGTAAATTACAAATCTTTCCACTCCTTCTGGGAGAGTTAAGACCGGTGCAGTTGTCAATCTTGTCTTAAGTTCTTTAAAACTTTACTCGCATTCATCAGTCCATACAAATTTAACTTTCTTTCTCAAAAGCTGTGTCATTGGTCTTGCTAACTTTGAGAAATCCTTGATAAACTTCCAGTAATAACCTGCCAAACCGAGAAAACTTCTTATCTCATGAATGTTGGTCGGTGATTTCCATTTCTTCACTTCCTCAACCTTTGCAGGAACCACCTTGATTCCTTCTGCTGACACAATGTGCCCGAGAAACATTACTTCACTTAACCAAAATTCACACTTACTGAATTTGGCATACAACTTTTCTCTTCGTAGTGTTTCCAGCACTAGTCTCAAATGTTTCTCGTGCTCTTCTTCACTTCTTGAGTAAATTAGTATGTCATCAATGAAAACCAACACAAACTTATCCAAATATTCATGGAAAACACGATTCATTAAATTCATTACAACTAATCACATTAATGCTAAAAAATATATATTCTTTGATCATGCTAAAAATGGTCATAGTAGTGCTAAAACTAATCTATAGCAGTGCTAAAACCTGTAATAGTATTGCTAATACTATTAAAAAATAAGTCATGTTGTGATGCTAACAAATCTGCAGAGATACAAGTACATATTAATAAAAAACCATAATCTGCAGAACTGAAAACACATGTTGATCGTGACAATTCAAAAGTTCAACTAAATCAGCTTTATCGACATTATCGAACAAATCTAAAATTGTTAGGAAAACTATCAAGGTTTTTCTTACAAGGGGTTTTGATGAGATGTCAAAATATGAAAAGAGCCTTGAAAGAACTGAAAAGAAATCGAGTAGAAAACTAAGGATGATCATACAAAGTCAAAATTTATCTGTAACAGCCTGGTCCCGAGATAGGGATTAACGAATGGGGACAGAGTGTTATTAATGGTTTATTGAATAAGACGGGAGATTAACCAAGAAAGTTTAGGGATAAAGATATACTTTTGAAAGATAGGTGATGATACTCGGGTTTACTTAATTAAGAAAGAAACATACTTTTGCGGAACTAAACGGCTAACTAATCAGATATCAACATGCACAGACCTATTTACAGGTCCAAACGGATAGACGGATACCAACTTCAACAAGCCTCTTCATAGGCGAAGGACAAACATGCTCGAGAAGTAGGAATAAAACTGAATATGCATCACTTATATATATACTTAGATAATCATGTCTTGGAGAATATCCTTAGAATCTCAATAAACATAATTGAACTTGAATGAAATTAGAAAGAGTGTATCAGAGTAGCAGAAACATCATGGGGTCCCAAAAGAAACTTATATAATAGCAAAAAATCTTGGCAGCCAACCCACATCCACAGCCACCATCATCCTCAGCATCTCAACCTGAAAACATTTGAAAAAGAGGGGGCGTGAGCACTAATGTACTCAGTGGGTTTTAATAAAAGCTTCTTTGATAACTCAAGAAATATCCAATAATAATCTGGCGGTATATGGAGAGCAAAACGCAAAAGCCCTCTCCATACCCGCAAAACCTTTTCTTTACTTTTGGGCCCAACCTTGGCTCAAACCTGATGTCAACTGTACCCTTAAGCATGCCATAGGATAGAAGAGGGGTTACCTCAAATATCCTCCCGAGTATGCGAGGGGAAAACCCAGCAGTGACTCCGTTTAATGATCAAAGATCATGAACTCTGAGCTCAATCCTGGTTATAGAGCTATAGTCTTCCTTTCTCAACCTTAATCCTTAATTTCTTAGCTTCCTTAACCTTACTAGAATTATTGAGCTTAGAGCAACGTCTAAAGCTAATCTTTTACTTAAGCATTACTTTGGCCTATAAGGGATTTATCACTACCCAAAAAGGCAATGCTTAATTAGCTAAATAAACTTTAGCAAAATCCAACATTCAGATACGAAGAAATGAACGGGCATAATCATAAATTGCAATTTAAGCAATTCTAATTACCTCATGCTAGCATAAACAACATTTAAATAATTCTAACATTGAGTTCAAGCAACATATAATATTTTTCCTTTTCTTCCTTCTTTGTACAGAGATCAATCAGGCAGAGCAAAATATTTTATTGGATATTTCATTTGCCCTATATGCTTCTAGAGTTTATTAGCTCAAACTTTAGATGAGTATAGATTTACCTACCTCGATTACTTGACAGAAGATGAAGTAACGAGTTGAAGATCCTTCTCCGATTTCCTACGAGGCTCACTTCCTCCTACAAAAATCGAATCATCGACTTAGCGACCTCCTTTGAAGAAATCGACTATCTAAAGCGAGAAATAATGATATTTTACTCGAAGACTAAAATCTAAGATTTATTTACAGATTGCACGACTTTACGACTTTATAAATTTGGAGAAGAATTTATTTAAAGAACATCTCGACTTGATTTCCCAAATTTCCAGACAAAGAATAACTTGAATAGATTACTCGAAATAAATTAAGAATATCTTGATTGATTCTCTAAAATTTAACTTGAAAATAACTTGGAAATAACACGACTTGAAAAGCTCGGGAAGAGCGTACGAAAATAGCCCAAGAGAACGGAAAAATGAAACAACACGAAAAAGGAGGGGGGGGGGGGGGGGGGGGGCGCCGCGGGGCTGCCTTGCCCCGGCGGGCTACCTGCCGCCGCGGGGCCACCAGCCCCGGCGGGCTGGCTGCGGCTGTGGGGAGTGCAGCGCGGCGGCGCTCACCACCCCCCCCCCGCGGGGTTCTCCCTCTCTCCCTTTTTCTCTCTCTCCTCATCTGGGTTCCTTCAATCGTGTTCTTCATCTGTTCTTCGTGTTTGTTGATTTCTTCGACGAACATGAAGAACACGAAGAACAATTAACCTGTATTTTTTATAAAAACAACGTACTTCAATTTAACATGCAACAACATGCTTTTAACTTTAAATGAAATTTTGGCATTATAACGACATAAACACGATAATCCTCTTTAAATATTTAGAATAACGACGAAATCTCTAAATACAGCTTGAACGGAATTTAAACAGAATTAACGGGGCTAATCTCAAGGATAATAATGACAGGAATAAAGCGAGAAATATAACGTAAATGTTATTAACTTGGAACTTCAATAAAAACTTAAATATAACTTAGACGGAAGGTAAACGAGCAATAATGAAGAACGCGAAGAACGTAAAGAACGGAAAGTAAATGCGGAATTTTAAAGATGGAAAAAGAAATGGAGATCGAGACCGACGAACAAGAATGGACGGGGTTAGGTGCGTTGAAGGAAGGTGGCTAGCTCGGCGTCTCATCGAGTTGCAACGGCGGCAGAGCTGCCCGCTACAATCCAACGACGTCCCTAGCACCTTCCCTCACCGCATCCCTTCCACGCCACTCTGCTCGTCGTCTTGCAGAACACTCATGAAGAACGCAAATAAATGGATGGAAAATGAGCAAATAAATGCAAAGGGGTGGCCTTGTATTTATAGGAAAAGCTTTGGCTTCCAAGGGAAGCCACTTCAGTGCAAGAATACTGCAAAAGTCACCCCGGGTTCGGCTAAAAGCTGCTTTATTCAATATCGAGGTTCAAATGACCTCAAACATGAAATCTAAAAATACTGGAAGACTTATTGGCTCGAATACTAGTGAACCAACTTGATTCATGAAAAAGACGGGGTCGTCTGAAGAAAGACGAGCAAAGATTCCCTTTTTGGAATTACTTTTACTATTCACTCAAACTGACAGATTTTGCTCCCGAGCATTTGATTGACCTCAGAATGGTAATTCGTGAACGCCAACGGAATCCTTGGGCCATTTCCCATAAGAAGGGCCTGACAGAACTAGACTCGGATCAACGAGGAGGATTTCGTAAATTTCTCAAAACACGAACGTACGCAAAAGTTACTATTCATTCAACCTTTAAATACGTTTTTCATCACCGGGAACCCAATTGACCTCAGAATTAAAATTCGAAAACACTGGCATACTCCTTGAGTTAAAACCTTTCTAACGAGACCATGAATGGTCATAAAAGAATTAAGATCAAATTTTCCGAAAAGATGATTTTCATGAAAACTGACCCTTAAAGTCGTGACTGACATCTGACCTTAATTAACCTTAATTAATTTTATTCCTTAACTTCTTAATTATCATTGAGAATCCTCTAAACCTTAATCGAAAATTTGGGGTGTTACACTGTCAAAGTCAAAAGAAATGATCAATCCATGTGAAAAGAAAAGAGAGAAGAATAAGAGAGAAAGAGAAGACTGTAGCTTGCTAGAACAGTTAGGAAGGCAAACTGGAAGTTGCAGGTACCAAAGAGAGAAAGTACCAACTGCCACCAGTCTACAGTGATGAACTGATGGACAACACCAGTTCAAGGCCAATACAAGCTGAAGAAGATGTTCCAACTGAAGTGAAGAACTGATGGACCCAATACCAACTGAAGAAGATATTCCAGCTGAAGTGAAGAACTGATGGACAATACCAGTTCAAGGCTAATGCCAGCTGAAGAAGATGTTCTAGCTGAAGTGAAGAACTGAAGCACGTACCAGTTCTAGGCCATCACCAGCTAAAGAGAACTGAAGGACATATCAGTTCTAGGCTGCCATCAGCTGAAGAGATGTTCCAGCTGAAGAGAACTGAAGGACATAAGAGATGTTCCAGCTGAAGAGAACTGAAGGACATACCAGTTCTAGACCGCCACCAGCTGAAGAGAACTAAAGGACATACCAGTTCTAGGCCGCCATCAGCTGAAGAGATGTTCCAGCTGAAGAGAACTGAAGCACATACCAGTTCTAGTCCAATACTGGCTGAAGAAATGTTCCAGTTAAAGAAAGATCCCAATTGAAAGGGATACCAGCTGAAAGAGAAGAACTGAGAGACATACTAGTTCTAGATCATTCCCGACTGAAGAAATACTAGTTGAAGAGCACATCAGTTTGAACTGATGAACATGCCAATTCGTGATGACATCAACTGAAGAAAACTGCTAGCCAAAGAGAGGACGATTTCGAGCTGAAGCAAATACCTGCTCAAGACATTCCAGCTGAAGAAATGTACCAAGTCTAAGATCCATGCTGAAGGAAATACCAGCTCAGGATATTCCAGTTCAAGGAACATACTAACTGAAGAGAAGACCAAGGTACAAGCTGAAGGAAAATGCCAGCTCAAAGGATACCAGCTGAAGAATGAAATTCCAGCTGATGAAGCACTAGTTCGAATGACACCAGCTGAAGACACATCAGTTTTGAAGTCCAACTCATAAAGTGCCAGCAACCGGACTGAAGACCAGTCCATGAAAAGTTCAAGCTGAAGGGACACAAGTCCAGAATACCAGCTAGAGAACACTGGTACAAACTGCCAACTGAAGCAAAGCAAACTGGAGCTCAGAAGATATCAAACCCTAGCCCAGAACTGCCAGCTAAAGAAAACCAAACTGAAGTTCAGAAGGTATCAAACCTTAGCTCAAAACTGCCAGCTGAAGCAAAGGCAACTGGAGTTCTGAAGGCATCAAGCCTAAGCCTAGAAATGCCAGCTAAAGATGATCACAACTGAAGCTTTCCAAATTGCCAAGGGACATGTAGAACTGACAGACAAAGAAACTGAAGATTCCAGCTACCAGATAAAGCTCAGAACTGAAGATCAAGATAGGAGCCGTAATTGAAATTCAGATAAGCCAAAGAAGATCTTGAAGTTAATACAACCGAGATCTTAGAGCAAAAGCTTGTCAGAAGAGCAAAGGCAACTTAACGGCCCCATTAAATAAAAGTCTTGCAACTGGCTTTATCATTTATGATCAAACAGTGATCACCAACGGTCACCAACTCACCCGTCTTTAAAAGGTGAGCTACACCAAAGAAGACCGTGGGACTTTTGAGAATTTTGGAGAGCATTTTAGTTAAGTCTTTCCGCGAAGACGTTCACCAAAGCACTAAAGCCTCACGCTCAAAAACCTCAAAAGAATCAAAAGTTCCAACTAATGAGATTGAGCCTTAACGCTCTTCGAGCTAGCTGTTGAATATTTCCAGCCAGAGCTTTTCTCTTAGTCACCATGCTTAAGTGATCAACTACCCCAGCTCAGACGCAGATGCGTAAAGGAGCAACTCAGTTGATACCAGATTCAAGACTGTACTCTTGAAGATCGAGCAAGATCTAAAATCATGAAAAGACAGACAATAACACCTTATCACTCCAGCGAGCAGTTGGAGATCGCAAGTTTTAGTTGTCGACCTACCGACTGAGGAAGTTGAGTGCGCAGCTTTCGGGACAACAGTTGTCTTCACTATGTAACTGTAATAAAAGAACTTTATACTTGCATAGTGAATGTCCCTTCTGCAGAAAGAAGAAAGGACGTAGAAGTTAAGCTTCGAACCTCTATAAATTGCTTATGTGCTCTGCTTTAATTTTCAGTTTAGTTGCATGTTATTAACTGCACACTATAAGCACACACAACACTCCAAGCTAGCAGATCTTCTCAACTGATCTCTACATAGCACGGATATTATTGCGAGTCAAAACGGGCCCTGAATATTCTGCATCTAAGTTCAGTTTTGTAATCAGTTTATTCATTCCCCCCCTCTAAACTGATTCTGACTTGCCCCAGGACCAACAAGTGGTATCAGAGTAGTTGATTCTAAAGATCAGCCGTTTCTGCAGATTAACTGAATCAAATCTAGTTATCTGTGCTAATCTGTAAGATATGGGAAACCATAAGCTACCTATTTTTTCAGTTGAGAACTACAATAACTGGAGCAAGAGAATGAGGGTGCATCTCTACTCAATCCATGAGAATATGTGGAAAGTTATCGAGGATGGTCCAATCACGATTATAATGGACAATGAAGCCCATGTTGCTGATATCAATCAACCAGCAAGGATCCCGAAGCCAACTCATCTTCTCACGGGTGAAGAGAAGAAGTTGAAGAACCTAGAGTTCGTGGCTCAAGTCGTGTTGTTCCAAACTCTAGATGAAGATCGCATGAAGGACACAAAGAATTATAGAACTGCCATGGAGATATTGGACTTGCTTGTAGATCTGTGCAAAGAGTCTGATGCCATCAAAGAAAATAAGCTCTAACTAGCAGTCGATAAATATGAGTCCTTCAAGATGCACTTAGATGAAACCATCTCCAGCCTTTAAATAAGATTTCTTGGCATCATCAATGAGATGAACAATCTGAGAAGAACATATCCCAATAGTGAGACGAACTTCAAAATTTTGGACAACCTTACTGAGGAATGGGATATGAAGGTAATTGTTACAAAAGAGTCAAGAGATTTGACCAGCATCACCCCAAGAGAACTCTTTGGTTCTCTTAAGGCTCACAAGTATAGCCTAAATCAAAAAAGAGAATCATCCACATCATCAGCTCAGGATGCAGCCTTCTACGGTGAAAGAAATCGGCCTAGAAGTTCTGATATGATCCTGAAATGCCTTGAAGAATCAAATTCTGAGCTATCATTCAAAGGTCCGAAGATTTTTATAATGAGGGTCATCAAAGATTGGAAATCAAGATTTGAAGAACAATCCATGATGATCAAGATCATACTTGAAGAGTTGAAGATGGAAGTTCAAAGAGCCAGCGGTATGGGCATACTACATGAATACAGTCGGTATGGGCATACTGCCTGGTTGAAGATTAAATTAACGTATAGATTCAGCTTGAGTTTAGTGTGCATGCTATCATTTGATGATGAAGAAGGAAGCATGAAGACGTGAGAAGAAGAATGACGCCATTTGGACGTGTGCATGAAAAGTTATACGCGTTTGCATGGGAAATCGGGAGTTGCTGTTTTTCATGCAAAGGTGGCAAGAATTACATCCACATGGGCCACGAAATTAATACCATTATTTGAGCCTATGATCGAGTATTGGAGGTCCAAGATGGCGTGGATTTGTTCAAGCCCAAAGTTAGTTAGGATTTATCCTTATCTAGTTAGATTTAGATAGATTTTTGTTATCTTATTTTTGGTATCTTTTGATTTTATCCTAGATTGATTAGGATTAGTATTTTTCAATGTTTATCTAGTTAATTAGGGTTTAATTTTCGTCCATTATGTCTCCTATAAATAGGAGCACCCTGTGACATTCATAATTCAGATGTTGCATGAAATAAAGAGTTAATTTCTCAATTGTCTCACCGATCCTTTGGTTGATCTACCCATTTATCAAGTTCTTTAGACCTAGCAAATCTAAAGTCCTATTTCAAACTCTTTTCTATTCCATCGAGTCTAGGGGGGAGTGCTATCCAACTTGGAGTATTCAAGAAATCGCGTTTCGTCTTCACCGCAAGACGGGGTTCGAGTAAGTCTACTTCTTCTACCTTGTTTATTCATCTCCATCATTTATCTTCCTTCATCCCTACATTACGCACATATCATCATCATCCATAGTCCACAAAACAGCCCAAATCCACTCCATAATTCGATTATCACCTATACGTGCTTATTTCGCCCTGATTAACACGTATAACAAATCTGTCCCAATTCGCCTATCTATCTATTTATTTGTGTGTGTTTTATTTAGTTGAGTCATGATCTAGGTTGTTTATGTGTCTATTTGTTTGAGTCTAATTCAGCACGTTAATCGAGTATATTGTTCATATATTTAGTTGTATTTTCATTCTTTTGTTTGAGTCGTATTGATCCCTTACGAATCCGACATAGTTCCGATTCTAGCTTCCGCGTATTTTGTCTTGGTCGTGTCCCATAGGTCCCGGGTCACATCATAAATTGGTATCAAGAGCCACGTCGGTTTCTATCGTTCGTGGTTCAACACGTTGTTTCTGTTCGTTTTCTCGTTTTGAGTCTTTCGAGTTGTAATATTTCCATCATTCATTAAAAAAAAAAGTTACTGTTCATCATACTGTTCACGTGAATAGTGCCGAGAAAAAAAAAATTCGAAAATTGATCTCTTTGGTTGTTTCCTATTGTGATTATTTTATTTTTTAGTTCATTCCTTCTAGTTCTGTTTTATCCTTGGTATTTTCCTTGAGTCCTAGTCCAATTAGGAATAACTAGATTGTGTCAAACTTTCCAAATTCCTAATTATTTCCTTTCACACCTTGGGGATTCATCAAACCTTAATCCACATCACCCCGCCCAGTCATCTTGCCACCTCATTCCCACACGCCACATCAGTGTGCCACCTCATCTGCCACGTCACCAACTGTGCCACATCACCCCATTAAGTCATTTACATATACGATTTTACACACACCGTGCACCACTTATATTTGAGAGACATACACGAGAGGTAAAAGCAAGAGAGAAAACAAACGAGAGAAAAGTGAGTACTGCGAGGTCCTTGTTTTCTTTTACGTTTGTTCATTGTTCGCAGGTCACTATGATTCCAGTCCGCAACAGAATGTTCATTCCCGAGTTTGAAGGTCTACACGATCCCGATGCTTACCTTGATTGGGAACAAAAGGTAGACAAAGTTTTTGAGTGTTACGACTTTCCAGAGTCACAGAAAGTGCAGCTAGTTTCATTAGAGTTTAGAGGCTACGCAGCAGCATGGTGGGAATTCCAGCAAAACCGATGTCACCGAGATCACCTTCTACCTATCGACACATGGCGTGAGTTGAAAGATTTGATGCGGAAACGCTTCATCCCAGACCACTACCAATGGGAGCTAGAAGAAAAGCTATACAAGCTTAAGCAAAGAGATCGAAGTGTAGATGCCTACTACAACAAAATGATTGAAGCCATGAGATGAGCTGACGTAGAAGAGTATCTAGAGGATACAATGGACAGATTCCTAGTTGGTCTACAAAGGTCCATCCGAGAAGAGGTCGCATTATATCAATTTAATGAATTGGAGGATATGATACACTATGCTAAACAAGTTGAGAGGTGTTTGAGCCGTACTACACCGCAGTCCAGCCGTAGGCCCGAGCCTACATCCCGTGCGCCTGTTTGGACGCCACCTACATGGCCCATACTACCAACTCACCCGACCATTGTTACACCAAGTCCAACATGTGACGTACCATGCCTTGTATGTCAACCCCTTGAAGAAGAGATGGAGATCAATGCTGCCGTAGAGGAGATCGGAATCATTAAAGAGCTGTTCGAAGCTGAGGAGTTCGAAACAGTTGAAGAGCTGTTGGAAATGCAGCCATATTTTCAAGAAGAGATTGACATTAATGGAGTAAAGACTGTGGAGCATAAATAACTCAAAGAAGCAGTCATGGAGGAGCTACCGAGTTCTAACGTTTTTTATCAACCCTGTACTTTTGATGTCTTTATTTTACAGGTTGTTGAGAATATTCCTTATGATTTAGTTGTGCACACAAAGGAGTTTGATGATCCATTCATGTTAGTCCTTGACCCCGAAGATTTGAATTCGAGGACGAATTCTTTTCAAGAGGAGGGGAATGATATGATCCTGAAATGCCTTGAAGAATCAAATTCTGAGCTATCATTCAAAGGTCCGAAGATTGTTATAATGAGGGTCATCAAAGATTGGAAATCAAGATTTGAAGAACAATCCATGATGATCAAGATCACACTTGAAGTGTTGAAGATGGAAGTTCAAAGAGCCAGCGGTATGGGCATACTACATGAATACAGTCGGTATGGGCATACTGCCTGGTTGAAGATTAAATTAACGTATAGATTCAGCTTGAGTTTAGTGTGCATGCTATCATTTGATGATGAAGAAGGAAGCATGAAGACGTGAGAAGAAGAATGACGCCATTTGGACGTGTGCATGAAAAGTTATACGCGTTTGCATGGGAAATCGGGAGTTGCTGTTTTTCATGCAAAGGTGGCAAGAATTACATCCACATGGGCCACGAAATTAATACCATTATTTGAGCCCATGATCGAGTATTGGAGGTCCAAGATGGCGTGGATTTGTTCAAGCCCAAAGTTAGTTAGGATTTATCCTTATCTAGTTAGATTTAGATAGATTTTTGTTATCTTATTTTTGGTATCTTTTGATTTTATCCTAGATTGATTAGGATTAGTATTTTTCAATGTTTATCTAGTTAATTAGGGTTTAATTTTCGTCCATTATGTCTCCTATAAATAGGAGCACCCTGTGACATTCATAATTCAGACGTTGCATGAAATAAAGAGTTAATTTCTCAATTGTCTCACCGATCCTTTGGTTGATCGACCCATTTATCAAGTTCTTTAGACCTAGCAAATCTAAAGTCCTATTTCAAACTCTTTTCTATTCCATCGAGTCTAGGGGGGAGTGCTATCCAACTTGGAGTATTCAAGAAATCGCGTTTCGTCTTCACCGCAAGACGGGGTTCGAGTAAGTCTACTTCTTCTACCTTGTTTATTCATCTCCATCATTCATCCCTACATTACGCACGTATCATCATCATCCATAGTCCACAAAACAGCCCAAATCCACTCCATAATTCGATTATCACCTATACGTGTTTATTTCGCCCTGATTAACACGTATAACAAATCTGTCCCAATTCGCCCATCTATCTATTTATTTGTGTGTGTTTTATTTAGTTGAGTCATGATCTAGGTTGTTTATGTGTCGATTTTTTTGAGTCTAATTCAGCACGTTAATCGAGTATATTGTTCATATATTTGAGTTGTATTTTCATTCTTTTGTTTGAGTCGTATTGATCCCTTACGCATCCGACGTAGTTCCGATTCTAGCTTCCGTGTATTTTGTCTTGGTCATGTCCCATAGGTCCCGAGTCACATCAAGTTCTCAAGCCAGAGAACAACAAAGCGGCTCAACTGATCACAGAAGAGAAGCAATGGAGAAGAAGGAGAGCCTGACTTAAGATATCAATGATCAAATCCAGTCAGTTATCAAGCTGCTAGAAAAGCTCAAGTGGATCAGAGCTCAACCATCAGCTATGCTTCAAACTAATGATGAGCCCAGAGACGAAAGAAATCAACCGCCTGCTGAACAACCCAGGGTAGCCAACAGAAGCATAGGAGAATGGTTCCATTGCAACAAGCAATGACACTACATATATGAGTGTCCAAAGCTCCCTAAAGACAAAAAAGCCAAGGTAAAGAGAAGCTTTTTCAAAAGAAAATCTATGATGGCCAACTCAGAGAATGCCGTCCTGGATAACTCAGATTGTCCATCAGGAATCGACTTCGATGGTTACAACTCTGAAGAAGAGGCATTGTTCTGCCTCATGGCTAACAATGAAGAAGAGGTTAGCACAAGCGACTCCTTAACCTCCTTTTATCATATTCACGAATCTTCCATTACTAGCAATGAAATAAATGAACAATTAAGAATGCTAGAAGACCAGTTAGCTGCTATTTCAAGCATGCATTTACAACTGAGGGAAGAAAATGATGACTTAAGAGATGAGGTCAAAAGACTGAAAAGTGATCATGACAAAACTAAATCACTTGAGGCTTAGTCAACTGAATGTGAGAAGTTGCAGCTCAATTTTGATGAGCTAAGAGCTGAGAATGAGAAGCTATGGCAAGAGATCCATGAGAGAGAGAAGATTTATCTCAAATTCCAAAAGGGATCTCAAACTCTTGATGAGATTCTAAGCCATCAAAGAGTTGAAACTGGTAGCACAGGGTTAGATTACAACATGTACACTACCTCGAAGAAAGAAAAGGCAGTTATTCAAACCAGTCAAGAAAGAACCCTTCCTGGTTTTGTTATACCTATACCAACCTAACAAGTTGAAGAGACCGAAGGCGAGGGAACTGAAGACATCCCTACAGATCCGCCTAAGAGGTCCAATCAATCCTCCCAACTGAAAGACGCAGTCCAGCCATCAGTTCAGCAGAGGAAGCCATCTCAAAGAAGGCCACAAGCTAAATATAGGCAGTTCGCTTATCAGCAAAGGCCACGAGCTCAGCAAAGACATCCAGCCTATCAACAGAGGTCGTCAGTTCAGCCAAGACCTCCAACTCATCAGAGACAGTCAGTTCAACAAAGATCACCAGACTCTCAAAGGCCCAAACCTCAAAACCGGCCGATGGTGAACAAAACTAACTGGCCAACTGAAGTAAGGAAAAATATTCAATATGGACTGCAGTTTTCTTCGAGATAGGGCATCAGTTCAGGAGAGAATTGCTCAACCAGTCTATCCTCGAAGACATCCATGAAGCCAACCTGGAAGAGAAGTTGACTCAAGGAGAAACGTGCCCACAATGCTATATCAAGCACGTCAACATTCTCAGATCCCTCTAGAGAAGTTCACTCCAACGGATCTCGCAACACATTATAGTGAGTGCCTACTTTCAAGAGATGAACTGAGAATCAACCCTCACTATAACTGGTTTGCCAACTGGCCATACCACAAGAGTGACAGAGCTCATGGTGATAAAAGAAATTGGCCACCAAAAGGCAGATACCTGACATCTTCGCAAAGCTCTTGAAGCAAAATCTGTAAGGCTATGTATCCAATTGGGGCTTTTAGAACTAGCATCATAAGATGAACATGATCAAGAAAATAATGGGAGAATAGAAAGAGCAACCCAAGTCAATTAAAAAAAAGAAAAAAAAAGAAAAAGAGAGCAAAAGCTAAAACTGAAGGTGTGTCAGTTCAGTCAGCAAAAGAATTCAAAAACTGCTCAAATCATCAGTTAAGACAAAAAGTAAGCTGAAAAGTTTGCAAACTGATGAAAGGCGTGGAAGCTGAGAACTCAAAAAGTCTAGAACTGATCAGATGCTCAATCAGTTCACAAAGGATAAAACAGCTCGTGATCAGCTGAAGCAAGCAGTTAAACTAGAAGGAAAGCTGGAAGCCAACTCAGTAAAATGAAGAGTTGAACTGAAAATATCTCAGTTGAAGCCGGTCATGCCAACTAGAGATTTCCAGATGTAGCCAAATCATCTGATGACATCAGCAGCTCAAAGCCACGTGGAAGCACCAGAAGAGAGAGCTTCAAATAGATAAGTTTGAATTTACTTTTGATTAGTGGAATAGTAAAATGACGTGTTATACCATTGTTACCATTGGACCCACTATCTCTCTCTTCGATTAAATCGCAACAGATAAATTTGAGAATTAATTGACGGATTAATCGGAGCCGTTCAAGATAAGATCCTCTCAAATTCCTGTTACCTTTGGATTTACCATGAAATTTGAAGGCTATAAATAGATTGGCCGAACTTCCTTTCAGCCCACTCAAAAGCCAACAAGCCTTCAAGAATTCCCTCAAGAGCCTAGCATACAGACTTTTCATTCCTTCCAAAAAGTTTTAGAAAACTTTTTCTCAAAATCTCAAATGGCTCAATTTTCAGCCAACCTTCACCGAAGACTTCGTAACTTTAAACTGTCTGGTGAAGACTCAGGAGCCTTTTGTATAGACCTGAGTCACGACAAGATACTCAGTCCAGCCAACAGCAGAAAATTCACCAATTTCTCATCATTGGGTAAATTAATTATCACCTTAATTGAAATTCCAGGGCTGAAGAACTTTACTGAAAGCACTCCTTCGAAAGTATATCCAGAGGCTGTAGCAGAATTCTTCCTTAACTCCTTCAGCGAGAAAGGTTCTAGGATTATCAGAAGTGAAGTAAGGGGTATTCAAATTCTGATCACTCCTTCTGTCCTTAAAAGGATCTTTGGGTTGTCAGATGAAGAAGACAACCTAGAAGAAACTGAAATGAACACCAGATACTACTACAATAGATGGGCAACAATCTCTACTTCAGAACACTTTCATATCAATCATCACACATCCAAATTTCAGAAGAAATTTCAAGTGTTAGCAGCTGTGGCTACACAAATACTGGTAGGGTCGTGTGAAGGTCACAATGAACTGTCAGAGATAAAGTACAAAATCTGTAATACCATCTAGATAAGCAGTGGAATAGACTGGTCCTTATTCCTCTACAAGCAGCTGAAGAAGTTTGTAGACATCGTGGAAAGCGAAACAGACAATGAATTGTGCTTTCCACAGAAGATGTATTATATTAACGAATCAGCTTCATCCTAGAAAAGCTGATTCCGGACTTAATGGAGGAAGAAATCAATCATCAGCTTGTTGATCTTGATGATTTCATTCCAAAGATGGAAAGAACAACACTACCTCCAGTAAAAATCAGAGAGCCACAACCAAGACTGAGGCAAAAGCTGATTCCAACCCTTCTTCCAATAGGGTGGAAAGGAAAGGACAAGATGGTGGAATCAGAAGTCCAATCCAACACCGGCTCAGATGATATCGTTCGCGCCATTGAAAGATATCAATTCTCTAAAGAAAAGAATGAGGGAAGAAAGGACTCTAGGAAGAGTCCAATTGAATGGAGAGCAGCATCACCGACTCACTCTGAGACGGTCGAGAAATCAGCTACTAAACACCAAACTGCAGAGCATCAACTGGATGTGGGAAAAGAGACTGGAGATCATCCACTAAGCGTAGCAAAGACTCGACGAGCTGATTAACAAAAGAAGAAGTAGCGACATGGCAAAGCGCCAAAGCCGTACAGAAAACTGATCGAGAACATGAAAGATCAGGTAAAACTGCTCTATGAGTCAATTATGTAACTAGAGATATTTTCTGAAACTGAAGACTCTGAGGAAGATTCCTCCAGCAGTGACGACATACCAGACAGTTCCAGAAGTGGCAAGAAAAGGAGAACTGGCGACAAGAAGGACTAGAGGCCATTCAAATTGATAAGAAGCCCTAGGAATAAACTTATTGTAATTCCAGTTTCATTTCTTTTCAAATAAAATCATTTTACCTTAACAGTTTCAAATGTCTTGTCAAGCATTTACTTCGCACCTTCCCCCCCGTTGCATTCTGACAAGGACATTTAAGGCAAACAAACAAAAGCAAGGGGACACAATTTTTTTAAAGATATATGAGTACCCATTCATTAATCATAAATCAATTCAGATCTAGTATCCCCCCTTGCAAAAAAAAGAAGAGACATACTCATTTTCCCAATCCCATTCAAAGAGTCTCTCTCTTTTTCTCTCATCTCTCTTAAAAATTCTAGCCAAATTTTCTTCAATAGCAGAATTGCTTAGTTCCCCCAGCTCTTTCAAGAAACAAATGATGAGAGATAAATTCCTTGAAAGGAAGAAATTCCAGGATATTCTTCAAAATTCAAACGGCCAGAACCTGCTTATTTCTCTTCACAAGATAGGGATTCTTCACTACCTGGAAACACCACCCACCACCCAGATTCTTCAGACAAAGTCAGGTGTGTGAATTTCTTCTCCAAGCACAAATCAGTGCTAATGGCAAGGAGATTACATCAGTTATCCGAGGCCGACCAATCAAGATAACTGAAAGAACAGTTGCTAACATTTTTCAACTTCCAAGGCAAGGTGCAACTGTTCAAGAGTTGAGTGAAGCAGCTGAACCATACTAGAGAAGGTGGAAGCGCCCCACCTGCAACAAGGCATTCAGTTTTTCCACAGCTAAAACTGATCTAAGACCAGAGTATGGAGTTCTGCTTGACATCACAAACAAGATGATGTTTGGAGCAATTGGAAACCTAAGCTAGCTTACCCAGGAGAGGTACAAGGTGATGATACACCTAGCTGAAGGACGTGAGATAAACTGAGCACAGTTTGTATTCTCACAACTCAAGCGTCAAGTTTTCAAGGCTTTCAACTCAATGAGAACAGAGAAGTTTGAGTCCATGGTAGGACTTGTTCTCAGAATGAGCAAGATGATTGAAAACATCTTGAAGCTACCAAATGATGATGCATTACCAGTCCTCATCTTCGACTGGATTCCCAAGAGCGGAAGCATTCATCTGCACTCACTCAAGAAGAAAAGGTTAGAAAAAGGCAATACAAATACCACAGCCTCAAATACCTCAACTACCAATGTCGTCCTGTCTTCAGTCTCCAAGAATGGATCAACAGCGGACTTCCAAGACTGTTCCGATCCAAATGAGCTTATTCCATTCATCGGAATTCCTCATTCAAATTATGGAGCTAACTACTTCAGAAGAACTTGTCCCCTCTCCAATTGATGGAAGAAGATATTCGCACTTTCTATAGTGGTGAATATGCAGCCAAGAATGCACAAAAAGAGGTAACCAATTTACTTCTTACTCAATTTGCATTTGTGGCCAAGCAAGATCAAGAGCTTTTTAAGCTTCTGCACCGATACTTCTATTGGTACAACTGGAGACACTCAATGTCTATCCAATCTCATTTATTGATCACTGCATTTCACGGTATGAGTTTTTGGAAAAGAGAAGAAGTTTGGAGTTTGAAATAGATAGGGTCTACAAATCCATTCCCTCCAACTATTGTGCAAATACCGAGGATTATGAGTCATAGATTGACCAAGAAAATTCCTCCAACTGCCCTACTTACTGAATTGGGAAGTGACATCAAGGCTCAAGAAGACGCAGGATCATAGCAGCAAGAGATCTGCACAGTCATCCCTGCTCGTAGAAAACTGAATTTTACAATTCTGCCAAATCAGATAGCTGAGCCTAATCGACTAACTAAAACTGCAACTGCACAAAAGTAGGGAGAGCCACCTCTCACCCCAGTTGCAATGAGTTGACCGTGTGATGATGAAGACACTATCACATCACCCAATATCTTATTAAAGAGATATGTCACCCCACTAATTGTTTCAAGCTACAAGACAACCACCCAACTGAACCTGCAGGAAGTTCCGCACAAGTCATCCTCAAGAAGGAACTTGAACAGAAGGTGAAGGGTCACATCAACTGAAGCTAAGCACCGGAGTCAATCCGTGAAGAAAGTAAGGCCAGAGAAGCCTGCTGAAGGAACTGGATCCGCCTCCAAGATGAAGAGGTCAAACTGCCCTGACGAGAGCAGTGAAGAGCATCTAGTTCGGCCCCTCAAGAAGAGAAAACTGACTGAGATATGATCCAGCAGTTCCACAACTGATCTCATCAGTTTAGTGATGAATCAGTTGCAAAGGCCAAGAAGGAGATATGACTAGAACTAATCGATCAGTTGCCACATCGTCAGTTCATCAAAAAGTCATTAGTTGGATGGGGTAGCCCAACTGCCAAGGAAAAGTTTAAATTGATTAAATCTTTAAACTTATTCCTCATCACATTAATGCCATCGTGATCTAACGAGCATTATTTTCAAATAGGAGATCTCTCAAGATAGCAAACTTTTAATGCAACTTAGCAAAATCAATTACTAAAATGGAAAGTGAGTTGATAGCCTGAGAGATATAAATAGTAGAGTCCTGCACAAAATATTTGTTATTTATGGAAACTACCCCAATTCCAAATGGATGAAATCTAAACCGCTGATCAAAAAGTTAAGCCAAACTTGTTGACGGGTGAGATGATCATCTCATTTATGCCAGTTGAACATCAGTCAAATCTATTTAAACTGATCAGCTGATGCGTACTCGAGTGCAAATCGAAGTACATGCATGCAAAGCTTCTTTAAATGCCAAGGATATATTGATCCAAGATCCAGATCAAACTCAAACACTCCCTGCATTTGCTATGCATCTTTCTCTCTACTCCATTCATTCTCTCTCAAACATTCTCTTTAAGAATGGAATTGCCCGCTCAGTACATTGACCCAGCTAGACTTGCTCTCAACCTCAAAAAAGACAAGTTTGTAGAACTGACTACATGATAGAGAGACTTAAGCCTGAATTGTTCCATCGCTTAATCTCAGCAGCGGAGGAAACTGGACTCTTTCAGTTTCTCACAAGAGGTCCAATATTTGGACAATGCTTTCCTGAGGCAGTTGCCGAATTTTATATCTTCTCTGACATCGCAGAAGATGGTAATATAATCTCAACAGTCAGAGGACATCCGATCATGATCACCAAGGAAGTTGTGTTGGAATCACTCCACCTTCCTGGAACAGGTGAACAGGCAGACATAATAGTCATGCCAAACCATGCAGAATTGTAGCGTCAATGGACGAAACCCAGAGTTGAGCATAATGACTACTATCACAGACAGAAAGACAGTCTTCGGCCGGAGTTCATCTAACTCCAAGCTATAGTCGTCCACTACCTGAGAGGCAATCTAGACTATACTCGCTTCAGCGCTGATAATGCTCACCTGATGGCACTCATTTACAACCGATGCAGAGTTGATTGGGCATCGTATGTGGTATCACAACTAAGCCAAAATGTTCTTAGGGTCAAGTTTGACCATCAAACTAGAACATTCACAGAGAAACTGGGGTTTCTCAACAGGATCAGCATGATCATCAACGATCAGATCAATTTCTCAACCAGAGAGGCGAGCTGCTGGACAGGAGAGATTATCTCCCCACAATCTTCATCAAAAGGAGAAAGAATCTCAAACCTTTTGGCAAGCAATCAAGGAGGCAGCACACTGCAGAAGAAGGCCCCTCCACTCCGACAGAACGGACTTCAAATAGTCAAGGAAAGCAACTCATGTCAGATGAAGACGTGACATCAAAATCAACTACACCAGCTGAAACCAACTACATGGATGGTATCTTAGATGAAACTCAGCAATTTTCAGCTTATTGAGAGTTACGACTCCGATCTCTTCAATCAACTAAAGAGATATCTTAGATGGTCACTCTGGAGATATCACGTTGATGAGGTAGTTATGTTTACATCGTAGAATAATCTGATAAGTTAGTTTATCTTGACTAACTGATTATTCTAATACACTTGTTAGTGTATTGAGGAGGATCACGATAGGATACTATTCTCTGACTCTGACCCAGTTACTGAGAGAATAAAGATCCACAGAGTTCGGCTTCTGAACTCATGTGATATTGGCGAATATATGTGCGCGTTGTTTGTTACTTTGATTTATCAATGAGTGAGATATTTTCATAGATCAAACTCAATATCTTGAGTAATAACAGTGTATACATGATGTCTCGAGCCACATGAATGAGCACCGTGTCCTGGTTCACCAGGTTAATGATGTTCTCTTGAGAAAACACAAGTTCATGTTGAAACCCTGCAGGTGGAATTTATTCCTTACATGATAAAGCTTGTGTGGTACTACCCAAGGTTTTAGATGTTAATTAATTATAGCTATCAGAAGCTGATATAATTAATTAATGAACATTATATCTTAAACACGGGGAATGACTAGACTAAAGGAGAAAGCATATTCGTAAATATATATTAAATTGGTAGGTCAGTTTTACTTCTTTAGTGGAATAAAAGTAAAACTTAATTTATTTAACTATATCCTAAGTTTATTCGATATTGGATATTAAATAAATTAGTGGGCCGATTTAATATTCTTCTAGATCCCTGTTGTAGCCCAATTGACTGAAAGTGGACTGGATATAGAACTTGAGATAGAGGCCCAATCCCAATAGAGTTCGGATGATGATTTTCGACCACTCCCTATATAAATATAGAGAGTGGGTTCGAAAATTGGAAGCATAATTAATCAGTCGCTCTTTGTCTCTCAAGATATCCACAGAATTCACAATCCTATCTAGTAGATTTCAGCCCACTCTGAATCTAGATACAGTCTGAGAATACAACAGAAGATCTTGGAGTAGAGTCCGTGCTGGATGATTTTTCTGAGAAAAAGAAGGCGCCTATTTTGTTTCATTCAACAGCAAGATTAGATCTTTAATCTTGTACATAGACCGTCTATCGATTTGTAAGTAGATTCATTTCTATGTCTTCCGCTTTATTAGATTCGAATCTGCTTTGCATGGTTTTTTATTAGACTGTGATAAACATGCATGTTACATAAAATTATCATTTGCATGAACCTGGATTAATGAACATGGTTTTTTATTAGACTGTGATAAACATGCATATTACATAAAATTATGATTTGCATGAACATGGATTAATGAACAACCAAATAGATCCTGCGGTGGTTTAATTCGAACTACATATTAAATTTGATGATAAATTTATGGTATTTAAATTTTCATATTTAATTGTACATGTATTTTGATTTTATGGTATTCAAAACTTGGAAGAATTTTTGATGTAAAATTCGAAAATTCTAGTTTTTAGTAGGCTTGAATTTTCGATCACCATGAAGTAAGATTTGGAATGATATTTGATGATCTTAAAATTTTCAGATTTTATTTCATAAGTGTTCGACAATTTAGAGGTCAAAATTTTTGAATTTTGATGTGTTAAATTCCCTAATTTTGTGTTACAATTTTCGGTCACCATGAATTAAAGTTTGGATGTTTTTTTTTGTCAAGATCAAAATTTCCAGCTTTAATTTGGATGTGGTTCGAAAATTTGGAGGATTAGAATTAGGATAGGTAATTTTTAGTGTATATCAAAAGTTACCTAATTCTAATCTAGATAGGTTTGAAATTAGAATTATAAATTTGGTAATTTTTGAAGTGGATCAAAATTTCCAGATTTTTAATTTTTGTAATTTTCAAAACCTATGTTTATTATTTGGAATAGTTTTCTGATTAATGTCAAAATTTCCAAATATGTCATTTTATGTTATTTTTCGATTTTATTAAACTAAATTGGAGAAGATTTTGATGAAAATTAAATTTCTAGTTTTATTTATTGAAGAGGATTGAAATTTTGGAGATTGGGTTAAGATTTGATATTATTTGATATATATCTTAATTTACCGAATTTTAATCTAAATAGATTTGAAAATAGAATTTTAAATTTGGAAGAATTTGAAGTCGATCAAATTTCCAGATTTGTTATTCTAGTAATTTTCGAAAATCTATGTAGTAAAATTGGATAAGGTAATTTTTGGATATATACAAATAATTATCAAAATCCAATTGTGATAAGAATTTGAATTTGGATAGGATTTGGAAGATTTTGGAGTGGATCAAATCTCCAAACTTTATCCTTAAATATTTAGATTCTTATGGATAATATTTAGATTCGATTTTTTATTTATATCAAGATATCCAATTATTATTTAATTAGGGTGACATGAAAATATTAAATAAATTTGGTGGATAATTTTAAACAATTTTCAGATTTATTTTAGTTATATTTTCGAAAATACAGGGTTTAAAATTGGTGGATAATTCTTTTAATTTCCAATTTTTATCTTGTGGATAATATCGAATTAATTAATTTAATTAATGGTAATATTCGAATATTATTTAATATTCATGCATAGATATCATATGTTATTTTATGTGGATCATATAATAAATGACTGTTGGATTTGTAGACTGTGTTTGTTTGCAGGTTTACCAACTATCATGGCTCCTTTATTTTATGTGATGTATGTTTATGTTGAATGAATGTTGGCCGTATGCCAGTTTGGCTACGTGATTTTTATCCATGAGAAAATACATGGATTAGGTCTAGGTTTTATTTTACGTTGTTTTAATGTAATAGATATAAAGCTGTTAGACCGAGTTTTTGAGTTGTAATTTTTATTCTAGCAATATTAGATTTTTTTCTTTTGGAATAGATAGTCCGTTTTGAATAAAGATCGGAGATCAACTCAAAGAAAGAAAGTAGTCCAGTACCAAGAAGGAAGGTTCACTGATTCACATCTCAAAACCCTAAATGGAGCTAGGGTTTTGAGCGAGCCGCGGTGAAGGGGGCGGCGGCCATAGCCCTATTTCCGAAGTTGACTTTCCAGTTTTATCTCATCAATTAACATGAGATATAAGCCATGATAGTTGGAATATTACCGTTGTTTCTTATGTTGAAACATACAATGGTTGTTTATCATTTTATGTGATGTTGGCATGTTCGATAATGGGATAAAATGAAGCCTCAAACATAAATAACTAAGTGGGAGAAATTCATACCAAAGTATATAGAAATCTCATACGGTCTCCATTAAAATCTGATTTAATTGAGAAGTGATGAGCATGCGCGTTGACATCGGTCTTCCTCCATATCAGATGTGTCATATCATAGATTTCTCTAAAAATTAAATCTCCTAAATGGATAGTTGTAGAACACTATTAGAACTAACTGACTCCTCCATCTGAAGTAGTTAAATTCGAATAGTGATCTTGGTGCAAAGATAATGGTGTGCACACTTAGATGTAATTTATTGATAAACGTCCACACGATCGTGGCTTATCAATTAGATGATTACACGACCCTGTTTATTATCCGGCTATTAATTTTCTTGTTGTAAGGAAACTCAACTGGAGGCAAATTAAAGGTTTTATAACCTATTTAAAAATGAGATTTATAAACGTCCACACGATCGTGGCTTATAGAAATCATTTTTAAAGTGTCGGTGGAAAAGTATATAATTTTTATGAGGGTTTTGATTATATACTGTTTATCCTAAAAGTTTTGTGACTGTAATGCATGTTTTAATTTCAGTTATTTCATATCATCTATGGCACTCTCCAATCTATCCTCAATCCTCAAAGAAAACAAACTTGTCGGTAAAAAATACAATGACTGGATTCGTAACCTTAACCTAGTTCTTGTTGCTGAGGGACACAAGTTTGTACTTGAAGAAGTTTGTCCTCAGACGCCAGATGAGGGTTCTGACGAAGCCCAAAAGGTTATATATGATAAGTGGGTTAGGTCTAATGAGATAGCACGCTGTTGCATTCTAGTATCTATGTCGAATGTGTTGCAACATCAGCATGAACCTATGAAAACCGCTTATGATATCATGTACAACCTTAGGCAGCTATTCGGTCATCAGAACCGCTCGGTACGCCATTTGGCAATGAAGAAGCTAATAGATACGAGAATGGCTGACTCCACACCTATTATGGATCACGTTCTCACGATGATGCGGTATTTATCTAAGATCGAGACCTTGGGTGGAGAGCTGGACGCCGATTCTCAAATCGACATTGCTCTTCATAGCTTGTCCTCGAAGTTTGAGCAGTTCAGGCTGAACTTTAACATGATTAAAAGAGATGTCAGCCTGATTGAACTGCTCATAGATCTTCAGACGGCTGAATTGCTCCAAAAGAGCGATCCTCAGGCCCACATAGCTGAGAAATGGGTGTCTTCTTCTGGTGGAAAAAGGTATAAGAGAAACGCACCTAAAAAGGCTACAGATGAGGCGCCTAAGGTGAAGAAGCCAAAGGTAAAAATTCCTTCCGAGGAGTTCAAGTCAAAGACTAAGTGCTTCAAGTGCGGTCAACTAGGTCACTGGAAAGCGGCATGTCCTAACAAGAAGAAGAAGAGAGGTACATCTCACACTCTGGTTGTAGAAACATGTTTAGCAACTTGTTCTACCCAGTCATGGGTAGTAGATATTGGAGCTACTGATCATGTTTGCATGTATTTACAGGGGTTCCTGGTAAAAAGATAGCTGAGTGAGGACGAGATCATCGTCTACATGGGTAATGCTACGAGAGTGATGGCCGTTGTAGTGGGAGACGTTGTTTTACCTTTCAGTAGTGATAGAACTTTGGTTTTGAAAGATTGTCTTTATGTGCCTGGTTTTAGGCGAAATTTGATTTCAGTTTCTAAATTGATTATGGATAGATATTCTATTTCTTTTGATAACAAAGTAGTTATCTTTAGTGGTAAACATTTTATATGTTCTGGCACATTGGATGGACACTTATACTTTCTTAAACCAATTGAAAACACTACACAAAGACAACTGTTGAATACATCGATCATAAACCCTAACAAGAGAAAAGAACCTTCAGAATTGAATCAAACCTATCTTTGGCATCTAAGGCTAGGTCATATTAACCTTAAGAGGATATAAAAGCTTGTAAATGACGGACCATTGTCTTCTTTGGCACTGAAATCATTTCCTTTGTGTGAATCCTGTTTGGAAGGTAAAATGACCAAGCGTCCTTTCCAGTTGAAAGGAAATAGATCCGAAGGGCTATTAGATTTTATTCACTTTGACCTGTGCGGCCCTATGTTAGTTCAAGCTCGAGGAGGGTTCGAGTATTTCATCACTCTCATCGATGATTACTCTAGATACGGTTATATCTACCTGTTACGTCGCAAGTCTGAATGCTTTGAGAAATTCAAAGAATTTAAGACGGGAGTGGAGAAATGAACAGGTAGAAGTATCAAGTCACTACGTTCTGATCGTGGTGGTAAGTACCTCTTAAGTGAATTTAGGGATTACATGGCAAAGAATAGGATTACATCCCAGTTGACTGCACCTGGAATGCCACAGCAGAATGGCGTGGCGGAAAGAAGGAATCGTACACTGTTAGAGATGGTTAGATCGATGATGAGTTATTCTGAGTTGTCCATTTCATTCTAGGGATATGCCCTCGAAACAGCAGCCTATATTCTTAACTTGGTTCCATCGAAATCAGTTTCTGCTACACCCACAGAACTATGGGCTGGACGAAAACCCAGTTTGAACCATATTTGGATTTGGGGTAGCCTAGCACACATGTTGGACAAGGAAGCTGATAAGTTGGCGCCTCGTACTGATGTAAGGCTGTTCATTTGATATCCTAGGGGAACGAAAGGTGGTTTGTTTTATAGTCCTAAGGATTAGAAGATCATTGTTAGCACCAATGTTCGAGTCTTAGAAGAAGACTATGTCATAAACCAGAAACCAAGGAGTCAAATCATCCTTGAGGAGTTAAGGGGAGGATCGAATCCTATATCAGTTGTACAAGACGAGGAACCACAAAACACTGCACAACGTGTCATAAAAGTACAACAACTGCCTCATCGCAGTGGGAGGATTGTATGCCAACTTGATAGATTCATTGGTCTGGGAGAGGCTTCAGATTTTATAGAGGGACTAAATGAATCGGATCCCAGGATCTATGACGAGACAATTCAAGATAAAGATGCGGATTCTTGGAAAACTGCAATGGAATCTGAGATTGGATCTATACATTACAATCAAATCTGGGAGCTCATAGAACCACTAGATGGGATTAAACCCATTAGGTGTAAGTGGATCTACAAGCGCAAGAGAGGAGCTGACGGGAAGGTTGAAACCTTCAAAGCTAGATTGGTGGTGAAAGGGTATACTCAAAAAGAAGGGATCGATTATAAGGAATCTTTTTCACCGGTAGCCATGCTTAAGTCAATCTGAATTCTCTTGTCAATTTCCGCTCATTTGAATTATGAGATCTGGCAGATGGATCTCAAGACAACTTTCCTAAATAGAAGTCTTGAAGAAAACATTCACATGAAGCAACCAGAGGGATTCATTGCTAAAGGCCAAGAGCACTTGGTGTGTAAGCTTAAGAGATCTATTTATGGACTTAAGCAGGCATCGATATCTTGGAACATCCGATTTGACGAGGTTATCCAGTCATATAGATTCGTGCAAAGTCCGGATGAGAGCTGTGTGTACAAGAAATGTGACGGAGACGTGGTGGCATTCCTCGTACTTTATGTTGATGACATCTTGCTTATTGGAAACAGTAAGAAGGAGTTGTCAAACATTAGGGTGTGGTTGTCCAAGCAGTTCGATATGAAGCATTTGGGTAAAGCCAGACAGGTCTTTCGCATCAAGATCATTCGAGATCGCCAGAAAAGGATGTTATGTCTGTCCTAGGTGACTTATATCGATACAGTGCTAGATAAGTTTAGCATGCAAGATTCCAAGAAAGGTTTTATACCTTACAGGCATGGAATTCATCTATCCAAGGAAATGTGCCCCCAAACACAGTCTAAGATAGAGGAAATGAAGAAAGTACCATATGCTTTGGCTGTGGGAAGTTTGGTGTGTGCTATGCTATGCACTAGGCCTGATATATGCTATGTCGTAGGCATGGTAAGTAGATATGAGTCTAACCCTGGACAAGGTCACTGGACTGCGGTAAAAAACATTCTCAAGTACCTTAAAAGGACTCGAGACTACATGTTGGTTTTCTGCTCTGATAGTCTAGTGTCTTTGGGTTATACGGACTCAGATTTTCAAACCGACAAAGATCAGAGTAAGTCTACCTCGGGCTATGTGTTTACATTAGGAGGTGGAACCATCGCATGGAGGAGCATAAAGCAGAAATCCATTGCTGATTCCACCATGGAAGCCGAATATGTAGCTGTCTATGAGACTGCAAAAGAGATTGTCTGGCTCCGTAGTTTCCTAGTAGGCTTGGGCGTGGTTCCTGGTTTGCCTAAGACTATCACGATATACTGTGAAAATTCTGGTGCAGTGGCAAACTCGAGGGAACCTAGAACGCACAATGCAAGTAAACACATAGAGAGAAAGTACCATCTTATACGAGAAATCGTTAAGAGAGGAGTCATGGCGGTGGTCAAGATTGCATCGCAGGACAACCTGGCTGATCCATTCACGAAGAGCCTGCCGGTTAAGACCTTTGATGGTCACGTGGAGAAAATGGAAGTGAGATGCAGACCTGGTGGTGCAGTTTGAGTTGATAGTTTTGATTGGAGAGTTAGCTAGTTAGTTTTTATGCTTGAAAGACATGCTTCAAGTATAAGTGGGAGATTGTTGGTTTTGTATACTAGAAGACTTGTCTTTGTATATTTTTCTGATGATATGATGATATGAAATGAAAGTTATTGCAGTCACTATTTGCATTTAGATTATGTTCTATAATTGTTCTATGTAATGTTCCATATACTTACATTGTAGATGATATGGTGTGGGAAGTCACACGGTAAGATCATATCATTAGAACCTTGTATTGTATTAAAGATCCCACAGCTTAGATGGTCCTGAACACACCATCGGTACACCGTAGAATAATCTGATAAGTTAGTTTGTCTTGACTAACTGATTATTCTAAGACACTAACAAGTTACTGAGAGAATAAAGATAGGATACTATTCTCTGACTCTGACCCAGTTACTGAGAGAATAAAGATCCACAGAGTTCGGGTTCTGAACTCATGTCATATTAGTGAACATATGTGTGCGTTGTTTGTTACTTTGATTTATCAATGAGTGAGATATTTTCATAGATCAAACTCAATATCTTGGGTAATAACAGTGTATACATGATATCTCGAGCAGTATGCATGAGCACCGTGTCCTGGTGTGCCAGTTTGATGATGTTCTCTTGAGAAAACACAAGTTCATGTTGAAACCCTGCAGGTGGAATTTATTCCTTACATGATAAAGCTTGTGTGGTACTACTCAAGGTTTTAGATGTTAATTAATTATAGCTATCAGAGGCTAATATAATTAATTAATGAACATTATATCTTAAACACGGGAAATGGCTAGACTAAAGGAGAAAGTATATTCGTAAATATGTATTAAATTGGTAGGTTAGTTTTACTTATGTAATGGAATAAAAGTAAAACTTAATTTATTTAATTATATCCTAAGTTTATTGGATATTGGATATTAAATAAATTAATGGGCCGATTTAATATTCTTCTAGATCTCTGTTGTAGCCCAATTGACTGAAAGTGGACTGGATTTAGAACTTGAGATAGAGGCCCAAGCCTAGTAGGGTTGGGATGATGATTTTCGACCACTCTCTATATAAATATAGAGAGTGGGTTCAAAAATTGGAAGCATAATTAATTAGCCCCTCTTTGTCTCTCAAGATATCCACAGAATTCACAAACCTATCTAGTAGATTTCAGCCCACTCTGAATCTAGATACAGTCCGAGAATACAACAGAAGATCTTGGAGTAGAATCTGTGCTGGACGATTTTTCTGAGAAAAATGAGGCGCTTATTTTGCTTCATTCAACAGCAAGATTAGATCTTTAATCTTGTACATAGGTCGTCTATTGATTTGTAAGTAGATTCGTTTTCTGTGTCTTCCGCTTTATTAGATTCGAATCTGCTTTGCATGGTTTTTGATTAGACTGTTATAAACATGCATGTTACATAAAATTATGATTTGCATGAACATGAATTAATGAACAACCAAATAGATCATGCGGTGGTTTAATTCGAAAAAACCCCAACCAAGAGAACTGAAGGACATATCAGTTCTAGGCCACCACCAGCTGAAGAGAAGTTCTACCTGAAAAGAACTGAAGGACACCCCAGTTCTAGGCCGCCACCAGCTGAAGAGAACTGAAGGACATACAAGTTCTAGTCCAATACCGACTGAAAAAATGTTCCAGTGAAAGAAAGATCCCAACTGAAGGGGATACCAGCTCAAAGAGAAGAACAGAGAGACATACCAGTTCTAGATCTTTCCCGACTGAAGTAATACCAATTGAAGAGCACATCAGTTTGAACTGATGAACATGCCAATTCATGATGACATCAACTGAAGAAAACTGCCAGCCGAAAAGAGGACAATTTCGAGCTGAAGCAAATACCAGCTCAAGACATTCTAGCTGAAGAAAATACCAGCTAAAGAAATGTACCAAGTCTAAGATCCATACTGAAGGAAATACCAGCTCAGGATATTCCAGTTGAAGAAACATACCAACTGAAGAGAAGACCAAGGTACAAGTTGAAGGAAAATGCCAGCTCAAACGATACCAGCTGAAGAATGAAGTTCCAGCGGATGAAGCACCAATTCGAAGGACACCAGCTGAAGACGCATCAGTTTTGAAGTCCAACTGATAAAGCGCCAACAACCGAACTGAAGACCAGTTCATGAAAAGTTCAAGCTGAAGAGACACAAGTCCAGAATACCAGCTAGAGAACACTGGTTCAAACTGCCAGCTGAAGCAAAGCAAACTGGAGCTCAGAAGGTATCAAACCCTAGCCCAGAACTACCAGCTGAAGAAAACCAAACAGAAGCTCAGAAGGTATCAAACCTTAGCTCCGAACTGCCAGCTGAAGCAAAGCCAACTGGAGCTCTAAAGGCATCAAGCCCAAGCCTAGAAATGCCAGCTGGAGATGATCTCAACTGAAACTTTCTAAACTGTCAAGGGACACGTAGAACTGACAGACAAAGGAACTGAAGATTCCAGCTTCCAGACAAAGCTCAGAACTGAATATCAAGATAGGAGCCGTAACTGAAATTCAGATAAGCCAAAGAAGATCTTGAAGTTAATGCAACCGAGATCTTGGAGCAAAAGCTCATCAGAAGAGCAAAGGTAACTCAACAACCCCATTAAATGAAAGCCTTGCAACTGGCTTTATCATTTATGACCAAACAGTGATCACCAGCGGCCACCAACTCACCCATCTTTTAAAGATGAGCTACCCTAGAGAAGAACGTGGGACTTTTGAGAATTTTGAAGAGCACTTTAGTTAAGTGTTTCCGCGAAAACGTTCACCAAAGCATTAAAGCCTCACGCTCAAAAACCTCAGAAGAATCAAAAGTTCCAACTGATGAGAATGAGCCTTAATGCTCTTCGAGCTAGCTGTTGAAGAGTTCCAGTCAGAGCTATTCTCTCAGTCACCGTGCTTAAGTGATCAACTACCCCATCTTAGACACAGACGCGTAGAGGAGTAACTCAGTTGATACTAGTTTCAAGACTATACTCTTGAAGATCGAGGAAGATCTAAAATTGTGAAAAGATGGGTAATAGTACCTTATCTCTCCAGCGAGCAGTTGGAGATCGCAAGTATGAGCTGTCGACCTACCGACTGAGGAAGTTGAGTGCACAGCTTCCGACTGAGGAAGTTGACTTGCATAGTGAATTGCCCTTCTGTGGAAGGAAAAGAGGACGTAGAAGTTGAGCTTCAAAGCTCTATAAATTACTTGTGTGCTCTGCTTTAATTTTCAGTTCAATTGCATGTTTTTAACTGCACACTATAAGCACACACAGCACTCCGAGCTAGCTGATCTTCTCAACTGATCTCTGTATAGCACGGATATTATTACGAGTCAAAACGGGCCCTGAATATTCCGCATATAAGTTCAGTTTTGTAATCAGTTTATTCACTCCCCCCCCCTCTAAATTGATTCTAACTCGCCCCGGGACCAACAAAAACAAAATGGATAAAAATATATAAATTACATTACATGAACGAACACATCTAATTATTTTAATTAGGAAAAAAATATATATATTAAATTATCAACAATATCGAATGAATCTAAAACATATCGAAGAAAAAAATCTCAGGACAATATATAACAATCAGATTTTTACCTGATGTTTTCATCCAAGAACAACGAACAAAAAAAACTTCAAAAAAATTTATAACAATCGCGTGAGTAACGAATGCGGAGAAATGAAATTCGATTACATGAAAAAACACATAGATATCAGAAATCAAAGAAGCGAATTTGTCTCTTGCGCGTTGAAAACAAAGAAGCCGTTGAAGAAGCGATGAAGAGGCTGATAGAGAATGAGAGAGAGAGAGAGAGAGAGAGAGAGAGAGAGAGAGAGAGAGAGAGAGAGAGAAACCCTAGTATTTTAATCACATTTACCAAATTACAAAACTACCCTAACATCATTAAAATAATTCTTAAATTACAAAAATGCCACATTGAGTTGCTTTTGATCTAGACCACGCATTTTTTATGGATGAGTGGTGGAGATTAGTTCCTTGTTCTGACATGGAGCTTTGGTTCTCATTTGATCCATTCCCTGTCGATATATATATATATATATGTGTGTGTGTGTGTGTGTGTATTGTTAGAATTTGTTGCCTGAAAAGTTGTGAATTTCAGATGTAATTAAATAGCAAAGTTGTACTTAATATTGAAGCTAGTGGTAACGTGCAGCAGAAGAATAAATAACACTTTGCACAAACTATGTTTTATATCACACTCTTTACGGTGTGTGATTGCCTTAGGGTGAAATTCACTAACATAAGTGAAATACAAAAACAATACAAATGTTGTCTCGGTGCACTCCCTTGACAACACTGCATACAACATACTAGAGATGTATTCTAACTTTACTCACTTGAACAATCTCTCGAATAAACACTATATAAACATATAGATAGAAACAGCACGCCAATCTAAATCCTAAGACTCTCAGATTTAACTATTTAACCTACACACACAACTGAAACTAGTCTTGAATTGATTGGGACACTAGGCAAATGTCGGAGAGGATGTCTTGGATCTTCGAGACGACACTAGATGCAAGGTTCAGAACTTCTCATAAACCACGGTGATAATCTGCTTGCACAAATTATTTCAAGGTCTAAGGAGACTTTAAATACTTCCTACATCTTGCTCCAACAGTTGCTCCACGATCACAAGAGATGTGGCCATGAATCAACCGCTTTCAACTTCCCATTGCTATAGTGGTCTTGAGATAACTACTTTATGCATTACGCTTCACACGTACTTCAACATCATGTAATGGTGGCAGTTACTCCAGTCACCCATATTCTCCTGCAACGGTTAGTGTTCAAGACAGAATGGGAACATTACGTCCCTTATAAATCCGGAACAGACTTTGACTAATTCAAAATCACATAATATCCACGAATTTCCATAGATTTAATTTAGCACTTGTAATATCCTAAATTTTTCAGTATTAAAAGAATAGTTTATGCTAAACTTAAGGTAAGCTAGGGAAGGAAATAGACCCTTAAAATTTTTATTTTAGATAAAGTGTGTTGTTGGATGGGTTAGTGATGCCCGTGATAATCTTATATTTTTATAATGAGACTCCAGTGTAGTTTAAAACCTAAAAAAAATATTTGTTTTATTACTTCGACTGTTAAAAAAATATATATTTATATTTTTCTCAGATATATATTCATATTAAGACTTTAAAGATTATATATATATATATATTATATTCATATAATTCATGCCAAAAGATAATATATATATATAGTAAAAAAAAATGTTAATAACAATCAAGAATAATAATATTAAACTATAACTATATGGATAATTAAATCAAATATATACTGTAACGCCTCAGGTCCTACTAGGACCAAAACGTCACCGAAATCATATATACATGCTTACGTTATAAATACTTTTCAAAAGATAATATTTAACTTTATAAATAATTTGTAAATAGGCAGCACCTCAACTTAAAAATGTTTAAACCACGCACTCATGCATCCTCAAAGTCAACTTTCAACAAGGATTTTAAAATCATTAACACACACATAACCAAATTCTGACATGGCATTATACATAGCCAATCAGGTCACATGTTTAAAAGTTCAATGGTCAACCCTTCTATACATTCAAATATTTGTATATAAAATCAAAACATGACCACTGAGGTCAATAACTTTCAAACTTAAAAGTTTTGCAGAGTATTAGCAGAAGTATTTAATATTTAGATACTGACAAGATTTTAAAGATGATTTTAGCAAAAACCACACAAGGATCAACCATCAAATTAACCCACTCCAGCACCTCGTCATCAACCAGCTCGATCTCCAGGACCTGAAAACATTTAAAAATATTTGGGTTGAGTGCCAGAAAATACTCAGTGGGCATTAATATCCGTCCAAGTCATACTTTCATGCTTTAAAATTGTTATACTGCATAAATCATGGAAATCAACCATGAACATACTTATAACAAAGTTTACTCTTCTTCAATGGATGAGAGACCCGATGTGATTACATGGTACTTTACGATACTTATCTAGAAATTTAGCCACAAAGTAAACCGTCTATGCTTGTAAGTCGGAATTCCTCTGTGCATGAAGTCTCATAACATCAAATCATTGCGTAAACAATGCAATTAAAATATTTAACATACTTTGAATGGACGAATTTAAAAATATAGTTGTGAGTTATAGAAGAACCCACCAGGATGATCTCAATGTGCAGTGCAATTTATGCGTTAATTGCTACTATGCTTTATGTCTGTCTCAACCTACAAAAATGGAATTCTAACTTAGAATCCTAATATAAGCCAATAAAAATAATAACTTAGGTCATAAATAACTTAAGTGATCATTTCCTATGACTTGGGATCATTTGGAATTGAAATGGAGTCAAACGGGCGAGTAATGCGCGTTTGACGGAACGAATCTATTTAGATTGAGAATTTATTGGAATTTTTGGATCAAATTGAATGGATAAAAAAATGAATTGAACTAAATTCAATGACTAAGAAGTTTGGTTTAACATTTAAAAGTTAATTTTAATTTTTGTAATTTCTTTTATGGCGAAATATGAAATTTAAAAGTTATAGGGGCTTAATTGAATTTTATAGAAATCATAATTTAATCCTCAAGGACTCAATTACTATCTATATTTTATTTATTTATTTTGGAATTAGATTTATTTGAAACAAGTGGAGTAAATTATATAATTTAAATATCTTAATTAAAGTAACTACTTTATCTCATTTTCATCTTTCTCTCTAAAACTACAACTTCAATGCCACAAGAAGCTTACACCTCTTCTCTGATGCCTACACTTCACATCTGGCAGCTCCCTGCTGCAGGAACTACACCAAGACTACGTAGACACACCTACACTACTTACAATAGCCCTTCGAATATATTGCAACAAGGGTCAAAACGATGTCTGATCGACAATCCGAAACCATACAATGAAAGCATGATAAGAGAGGTAAGAAACGATATAAAGTACATCAAAATCCAATGGCCGGATCATCGAGAAAAGGGCGAACAAGCTGCTGCGCCGAACATCGATGAACAACAGCGAACAACAGCCTTTAATCATTTCTTCCCCAATTTCTACACCCCAAATCAAAGACTGGTTGATAGCTATGTGTTCCATACATCAAAAGGAGTATTATGGTGTAACTTTGTAGAATTTAACGAAGGATTAAATGATGAACGATGTGAATATAAAGAAGGATACACAAGCTTACCTTCCAACTTTTCTTCTTTTCCTGCTTACTTTCCCTTTCTTAAACACTTGATCGTTTCTTTCTTTTCTTCTATATGCTCTCTCTCTCTTCAAAATTTATCTATCTCCATTCATATATATATATATATATATATATATATATATATATAATTTATATAATATATGTGTGTGTAATATATATAGATAGAATATATATGCTACACGTGTACTCATGACACTAATCCTTATTAAACAATTTCCAATTGGTGAGGTGTGGTTGGAGGAAATTTCTAGTTTATCTAAATTGATAAGTTAACATTTGATATAAATTTACATCTTTTTAGATTCTCCAATGGATAAGCCCGCCAATATTACTATATACATGAATTATGAAATGGTTAGAAATAGGACAACCAGATGGGCCGGAAAAGGATAATTAATTGGGCTTGAATTAATAAAATTGGAATTTGTGGAATAAATTAATTTCAAAATGTATGATGAAATAAATTTCGTTGAGAGGTCAAATGCGGTCGGATTTGAATGATCTTGGTACCAAAATGATCTCATTAATTTCTACTTTTATAATATAAATTCTAATTTTAACTTTTAAGATGTACAACTAAGGTCAAAACTTTTCTTACTATATAATAAATTTAAATACTATTTTTTTTCCGGGATGTTACATCTTCACCTCCTTAAAAAAAATTTCATCCCCGAAATTGAATATACCTGCTATGACGAGGGTTGGATACTTTACAATGATCTGATCTTCAAGTTCCCAAGTAGCTTCCTCTTGCCCATGAATGCTCCATTAAATTTTCATTAGCATTAGCTCTTTATTTCACAGCCTTAATTTGAACTTTTTTATCGAGAATAGCTAAAGGAAACTCGTCAAACATCAGATCTAGATTTATTTCTATTTCTTCCTAATTTATGATGTGACTTAGATCGAAAATATATTTTCGAAGCATTGAAATATGGAACACATCATAAATTCCCCCTAACTTTGACGATAACGCCAACTTGTAGACAACTTCTCCGATTCGTTCAATAATTTCATACGGTCCAATATACCTAGGTCGCAACTTTTCTTTCTTTCTGAATCGTACAATGCCTATTGTAGGAGATATTTTTAGGAATACCTTATCTCCTGCTTGAAATTGTAAATCTTTTCTTCTTTTATCTGCATACATTTTCTATCGATCTTGGGTCTCTTTCATTCTATGTCTTACTTAATATATAACCACAACAGTTTTCTGTATAATTTTTAGGCCCAAAATTTTCCTTTCACCAACTCCATCCCAGTAAAGTGGTGATCTACATTTTCGACCATAGAGAGCCTCATAAGGCGCCATTCCAATGGTCGCTTGAAACTGTTGTTGTAAGAAAATTCAACTACAGGCAAGTATTCCTCCCGGCTTCCTCCTTGATCCATGACCACAACCTTGAGCATATCCTCTAAGATTTGAATTGTTCTTTCAGACTGTCCATCGGTCTAAGGGTGAAAAGCTATACTAAAATTAAATTTTGTGCCCATTGCATTTTGTAAGCTTTGCCAAAATTTAGATGTGAACCGTGTATCATGATCTGATGTCACTAACACAGATGCACCATCAAGTTTTACAATTTCTTTTGTTAATGTCATCCGTACTAAAGTGTTCGAGATTGTTATGATCTGTGTGGCAATATCAAAGAACACAAGGGTTTTGGTTGAGTTCAATCTATGAGTTCAATCAATTAAGGAGAATCTACGATCAGACCACCATGGCTTGAAGGCAACAACTATCCTTACTGGAAAGCAAGGATGATGGCGTTTCTGAGTTCAATAGATGAGCTTGCATGAAAAGGCGTCACTAAAGGATGGAAAAGCCAACTATTGCCAACGAATGAAAGTAGGTGGAGATTGAAGAAGGAGAGTGGATTGTGCCATAAAAGAACTGGTACAATATCAACTTTAAAACTCTCAATGCTATATTCTCTATAGTTGATCTTGAAATATTCAGTATGATCTCAACTTGTGAGACTGCTAACGCTATATGGGATATTCTGGAAACCACCTTTGAAGGGACTAGTTCAATAAGGTTGTCAAGGCTTCAAAACCTTACTTCTAAGTTTGAAACCCTCAGAATGGAGGATACTGAGTCCATAGGTGAGTTTAATGCCAGACTGAGAAGCATATCCAATGAGAGTTTTGCTCTTGGTGAGCCTATCAACAATGAGAAACTTGTAAGAAAGGTTTTCATGATCTCTTCCAAAGAAATTTGCATACAAAGTTGCTGTGATTGAAGAAGCCAATGATATTAAGAATATGAGGCTTGATGGGCCGATGTTGTCATTAAGAACATTCGAGATGAACTTAGAAGATAAAGATAGAAGCTCAAGAAAGAGAGGTATTGCTCTTAAAACTGAAGTCTCAGAAGATGTACCTGAACATGTACAAAAGCAAAAACTATACTTGATTCGGATACAATGAATAATATGGTCCTGATCACTAAGAACTTCAATCGTTTCTTAAAAAGAGTGAATAAGTAGTCTTCTAGAAAGGCCAACAATAGAAGACAACCACCTGGTAATTCTCAGCAAAATAGAAACTCGAGCAATGAGCAGAAAGAGTTTCAAACTTCAAATTTCAGAAGAAGAATTCAGTGCAGAGAATGTGATGGATTTAGGCACATTCAAGCTGAGTGTGCAAACATACTGAAGAGAAACAAAAAAAAATTACAATGCTTCTCTCAGTGACAATGACTCTGACGAAGGCAACAGTGATTCAGACAAAGAAACTATTGCCTTTACAGCAAAAATCTCAGAATTCAAGGATCTCTTCAACAAAGCAGAAGATGATGAGTTAAACAATGAAGACTTCAACCAAGAAAAAAACTTGTCAAGACATACAAGGACATGTATGAAAGATGGTTGGAAGTAGTGGAGATCAACAAGACTCTTCAATCTCGTAACAAGGATCTTCTCAATGAGAAAGAGAAGCTAATCAAATCTGATGCTGAACAAAAGAATAATATTTAGCAGCAAAAGAAGGAGATTGATGAATTGTCTGCGGATCTCAAATCCATCAAAAGAATGTCAACATGCTGAACAATAGTACAAAGAATCTTGATAAGATTTCCACAACTCAAGGACATTCATGAAAGAGTCATCCAAGTCTTGGATACAGTGGTGGACAGTCCAAGACAGTGTTTGTCAAAGAAAGTACAAGCAAACCAATGCATGTACAAGAGAATGTTTGGCATATCCGGAAGAACATTACTGATAGGAAGATGAATGTAGCCCTTATCTAAGAGTTCCTGTAGTTGAACCTTTAGCTCCTCGAACTCCTTTGGTGCCATACGATACGGCGTTCTTGATACTGGAGCAGCTCCTAAAAGCAAGTCTATCGTAAACTCAACCTGTCTGTTTGGAGGAAGACCTGATAAGTCATCTAGAAACACGTCTTTATAGTCCCGCACCATAGGTACATTGTGAATAGTCACCTTCTCTGACTTGATCATTATCACACTTACTAAGAACGATTCACATCCTTCATTTCTAAGCATCTTCATTGCTTTCATTGCAGAAATAACTCTTACTCTAGTTCCCAACTTTGATCCATGAAAAGTGAATTATGGTTCTTCTGGTCTTTGGAAGATTAGCTCCTTTTCAAGACACTTAATTATGGCATGGTTATCTTCTAGCCAATCCGTTCTAAGGATAATATCAAAGTCTCTTAAGTTTAAAACATGTAGATCTGCACCTAGTGATCTATACCGAAGGTTCAAATCTATATTTTTTCATATTTGATCAATAATTAAGATCCTCCCTGAAGGTATACTTACTTCTAAGGTCTCACTAAGTTTTTCCTTAGTCCATTTTAGCTTAGAGTATAGTGTGGCAGATATAAATGAATGTGAAGCTCCAGTGTCAAATAATGCAAGTACAGACATATTTCATATGTTAATCATACATGCCATATTTCCAGGCTCTCGTGCAGCATCTTATCGATTAAGAGCAAAGGCTCGAGCATTTCTTGCCGGAGATTGACCTGGCCTAGACACTTCTTTTCCCTTATTCATTGGACAATTATATGCCATATGTCTTGGTTGTCAGTACCTATAATACACATCTCTTCCCTTCATACATTCACCATTAGGCTTCTTTCCACATGTTTGACATAATGGTTTTTCTCGTTGTGCTTTAGGATTTGATCATCCTCTCATCCTAGCCTTTTTATCGAAACCACGACCCTTATTCTTGTTATCATCCCACTTTTTTCCCCTTCAGCTCATCAACCTTCTTCTCATTCTTGCGAAGTGAGGATTCCACATCTTGAGCTCATTTGAGAGTTTCAGCATACGTGGCCATGCCACGTCCCGCTATGATACTGCTAATCTCAGTTCGTAAACCTCTTTTGAATCTATGAGCTTTTTTCTCATCAGTGTCTATCAGGTGTGGAGCATATACCTAGATAGCTGATTGAACTTCCGTTCATAATCGTTCACGGTCATATTTCCCTGAGTTAAATGTAAGAACTGTGTCATCGACCTCCTATGCATTTCCCACCAATGATCAGCTTCACCAGTGAGCTGGAAGATTGTACATGTAATGCATTGAGAGTCAGTACACACCATGTACACGAATGTGCGTTCCATCATTCATAGCCATTCTTCAGTCTTAGATAGTTCACCCTGACCATTAAAGGTCGGAGGTTAGTGTGTTCGAAATTGAGCGATAACACGTGTTGTATCTTCTTTTGGAGGATTTTGAGCCTGATTATTTTGACATCTTTACGGCATCCTATACATGTATTTCATACATTGGATACTTTGATCGTCAAATTAACACTCTTATAAGATTCTAAGGTAACGGTACATCATACTTAGATTCGTGTAGATCATAAATTCTAATGAGCTAGAAGCTCTAAAGTCGTGCTGTGTACTTATGTTCAGTACATCTATGTTCAAATCCAGCTAAGTTCTTATCTAAAACTAGTTCAAATGTTGTTTATGCATCAAATGGATTTGACATGAAAACACTTGTAACCATGCTTTGTAAAACATAACTTTCACAATGCTTTAAATCATAATTTTCACCATACTTTAAATCAGACATTGAGATCAATTGCATTTGTATATCATGCATACAATTATATACATATACTTTTCATAAGAGCACTAAAGAAATTTAAAACATGAACTTTAGTACCTTCCCAAAGTAAGCTTGGCGTAGACAATAGTTGTTGAGTTATGGGTAAAAATTTCAATAACATAGTACGCAAAACATTTCAATTTTGAAAACCTCACATTTCAATCACGTAAACTTGGCTCTGATACCACCTGTAACGCCCCAGTCCCACTAGGACCAAAATGTCACCAAAAACATATGTACATGCTTACGTGATAAATACTTTTTCAAAAGATAAGATTTAACTTTATAAATAATTTATAAATGGGCAGTACCTCAGCTTAAAAATGTTCAAACCATGCACTCATGCGTCCTCAAAGTCAACTTTCAACAAGAATTTTAAAATCATTAACACACACATAACAAAATTATGACCTGGCATTATACATAGCTAATCAGGTCACACGTTTAAAAGTTCAATTGTCAACCCTTCTATACATTCAAATATTTGTATATACAATCAAAACCTGACCACTAAGGACAATAACTTTCAAACTTAAAAGTTTTGCAGAGTACTAGCAGAAGCATTTAATATTTAGATACTGACAACATTTTAAAGATGATTTTAGCAAAAACCACACAAGGATCAACCATCAAATTAACCCACTCCAGCACCTCGTCATCAACCAGCTCGATCTCCAGGACCTGAAAATATTTAAAAATATTTGGGTTGAGTGCCAGAAAACACTCAGTGGGCATTAATATTCGTCCAAGTCATACTTTCATGCTTTAAAATTGTTATACTGCATAAATCATGGAAATCAACCATGAACATACTTATAACAAAGTTTACCCTTCTTCATTGGATGAGAGACCCGATGTGTTCACATGGTACTTTACGGTTATTTATCTAGACATTTAGTCACAAAGTAAACCGTCTATGCTTGTAAGTCGGAATTCCTCTGTGCATGAAGTCTCATAACATCCAATCATTGCGTAACCAATGCTATTAAAACATTTAACATGCTTTTCATGGATGAATTTAAAAATATAGTTATGAGTTATAGAAGAATCGACCTGGAGGATCTCAATGTGCAGTGTAATTTATGTGTGAATTGCTACTATGCTTTATGTTCGTCTCGACCTACAAAAATGGAATTCTAACTTAAAATCCTAATATAAGGCAATAAAAATGATAACTTAGGTCATAAATAACTTAAGTAATCATTTTCTATGACTTGGGATCATTTGGAATTGAAATGGAGTCAAACGGGCGAATAATGCGCGTTTGACGGAATGAATCAATTTAGATAGAGAATTTATTGGACTTTTCGGATTAAATTGAATGGATAAAAAAAATGAATTGAACTACATTCAATGACTAAGAAGTTTGGTTTAACATTTAAAAGTTAATTTGAATTTTTGTAATTTTTTTATGGCGAAATATGAAATTTAGAAATTATAGGGACTTAATTGAATTTTATAGAAATCATAATTTAATCCTCAAGGACTCAATTACTATCTATATTTTATTTATTTATTTTGGAATTAGATTTATTTGAAAGAAGTGGAGTAAATTATATAATTTAAATATCTTAATTAAAGTAACTACTTTATCTCATTTTCATCTCTCTCTCTCTCTCTAAAACTACAACTTTAATGCCACAAGAAGCTTACACCTCTTCTCGGATGCCTACACTTCACATTCGGCAGCTCCCTGCTGCAGGAACTGCACCAAGACTACATATACACACCTACACTACTTACAGCAGCCCTTCGAATATATTGCAACAAGAAAAATGGAAGATATTAAGTGTAGAAACCAATTTCGAGATTTCCTAATATAATTTTCATGTGAACTTTCGACATAAAAACAAGGGTCGAAATAATGTCTGATCGACGATCCGAAACCATACAATGAAAGCCTGACAAGAGAGGTTCGAAACGGTATAAAGTACATCAAAATCCAATGACCGGATCATTGAGAAAAGGGCGAACAAGCTGCTGCACCGGACATCGACGAACAGCAGCGAACAACAGCCTTTTAATCGTTTCTTCCCCAATTTCCAGACCCCAAATCAAAGACTGGTTGATACCTATGTGTTCCACACATCAAAGGGAGTATTCTGGTGTAACTTTGTAGAATTTAACGAAGGATTAAATGATGAATGATGTGAATATAAAGAAGGATACATGAGCTTATTATCTTCCAACTTTTCTTCTTTCCTGCTTTCTTTCCCTTTCTTAAACACTTGATCGTTTCTTTCTTTTCTTTTATATGCTCTCTCTCTCTCTCCAAAATTTATCTATCTCCATTCATATATATATATATAATATAATATATAATATATGTGTGTGTAATATATGGATAGAATACATATGCTACACGTGTACTCATAACACTAATCCCTATTAAATAATTTCCAATTGGTGAGGTGTGGTTGGAGGAAATTGCTAGTTTATCTAAATTGATAAGTTAACATTTGATATAAATTTACATCTTTTTGGATTCTCCAATGGATAAGCCAACCAATATTAATATATACATGAATTATGAAATGGTTAGAAATAGGACAACCAGATGGGCCGGAAAAGGATAACTAATTGGGCTTGAATTAATAAAATTGGACTTTGTGGAATAAATTAATTTCAAAATGTATGATGAAATAAATTTCATTAATGTGGTCGGATTTGAATGTTCTTGGTACCAAAATGATCCCATTAATTTCTAATTTTATAATATAAATTCTAATTTTAACTTATAAGATGTACAACTAAGGTCAAGACTTTTCTTACTATACAATAAATTTAAATACTATTTTTTTCCGAGGTGTTACATATACAAATAGAGATGTGAATGTTGTCATGTAGGAACACTTGTCACATTTTGAAGCTTACCACTTTGCAAATAATATAAGATAATATTAGTATGTAAAATTTTAATTGTGAATAAAAATAAAATAAAATAATAGAAATACTAAATTATTATGGATGAGGCGGTGACTATTAAACTATCAATCTCTTCATCGCTATAAATTTATACAAAGCAACTACGTAGTGCGTAAGGCATGTTGATGAAATAAAGATAAAACAAATATAAGGTAAGCTTCTAAATTTGTTTTAATTGTATGATATAGATATTATTGTGAAAAATTTATATTTGATGTAGAGGTTTGATATTATTTCGGAACAAATATAGAGAATCAAATTTTAATATATTAGCTATTATTTGTGGCCTTTTTTTTAATACAAACTTAGTAGAATAGGAAATTCCCCATATTATTGTTGTTATTATAATGAAAATACATAAAAAAAATTGTCAATTTAGATGAAGAATATGAGATGTGAATTATAAATATACGTATGCGTATAAAATATGAAACTATCATGTGTTACCTTAAATTGGAAATAATGATCAAAGCATAATCCTACACTATTCAGCAAAAGATTATATATCATATTAAATTATTAATGACTACATAAAATATTAATTAAGAGATGTATAGAGTCAAATTATGTGTTTTACAAGATTAATTGACATAAAATCACAATATCAAATATATTCCTATATAAACATGTGTGCTGAACGTTAATTATGTAACACTAGACTAGAAATATAAAGTGTTAAGGGTAATCAAATCATAACTAATAAAATACAGAAATTTAATGGAAACTTAAATTATAAGGAAATTTAGGTGTTGAGTTTTAGACATAGAAGTCTTTTAGCTAAACTAAGCTAAGACTGTTTATTGTGGGCTCAGAAGAGATAGCAGAATCCGAGCAGAACCAACCCAGAGTTTAAAAGCGTTTTTCAGAGACAAATCTTTTATCAGATGGGTTTTTATTATATAAAAATGTATTTCGGGTTATTAAGCCCTGATATTTGTAAAATGAATGTGATTGAATATCCAACTCATGACTGTATTTAATGTGCTCTCCTGACTCATGTAAGTCTTATTACTATTTTGGTGACAAAACTACAATGGTTCACGATATCGAGCCCTAAGCAAATAGAGCAGTGTCCAACCTTAAGCAGTCGGGTTGTGTACACGAACCGACTCACCATAAGTGTTCTAGGGGAGAGTAGCGCGCAATGATGGAACTAAAATGATTTTGTATACATTGAATTCACAAATTTTCTGTTTTTAAAAAATTTCCATGATATGCTTGAAATATGATTGGATATTCTATTTTATAAAATGATTGTGAAGGTTTTTCTCAAAAGTACCCACTGAGTGCATTAGTACTCCCATCTCAAATATTTTAAAATATTTTCAGGATGAGCTGCGGGATGGTGGATGGTTGTGCTAAGGCTGAAAGGCTATCTTTTGATGTATATATTTCTTTTATGTATGGAGCCTAACTGAGAACATGCTTTCTTTTGAGTTTGAATAAATGCACTACGTTCTTTTTCACTTACTCTGACTATTGTTATGGAGTGTTCGATTCTCCAAATCCCATTTTCTTTACTGTTACGGAGTGTTCAATTTTTTCTGAATCCCGTTACTTTCAATTCGTGATAGGTCAAAGCCTCGCATTTATTTACTTCCTTATTCAGACAGGCACAAGCCTGGCTTTACGATGTTTTCCTTATCAAGGCAAAAGCCTGGTTCTTTATTGCTTTCACGATAGGCGAGAGCCTGTGTAACACCCCGTCCCAAAATAAATCTATTAATTACTTCAACCGTATAAGAATCATGTGTTGATTATATGATGTTTTGAAATAATTTTAGAAAATTCCAAATATAGAGAAAAGGACTCCCAAAGTTGGCTCAATTCTATTCTTAAAATCATGTTGTCCTCTAAATCTTTCTCGATCATATATCTTGTTCATTGTGACGAGACATTTCTATAAGCCTTTTTCATTCATCATTTGGATATTTATTAAATCTTGGATGTCCTAATTATTGAAAGACCATATTTTTATTCCTAAAATAAAATCCTACCACTTTATGTCTAACTCTGAAAATTTTGGTTTCGTCTTTGACTAGGAGTTACAAATCTTTTCATAATCGTGTGGTCGTTAATTTCATTAAAAATGGAGTTCGTTTAACCTTCTAACCCAATTTTATTCATTCTCTATTTCAACTCAATACCATATATTAAAATACATCACATATTGATTGCCACCACTCAACCCTACCATGCTCCAAGTGTCAACCTTACCTTGTTCCAAATGTCACCTTGCATTGCTCCAAATGTCACCATGCATGACAAGAGTGCCCCATGTGTCACCATCTATTCCAACTAGTTGGATGCATGTCCTACACATGTCTAACATAGTTATTGGTCGAATCAAGTAGAGGGGGGATGAGGAAGAGCCCAACTTTCTCCCACATTCTCTTCTTCACAAGTTTCTCTCTTTCCCTCACAGCATCAACCTTTCTTTCTCGTCTATTTTCGACCCTCACACCTTAACCAACAATTCTGAAATTTTACAGAGACCTTCCCACTTTGATATAGATGATATTAGCCAAAGGAATCATCCAATTTGGTTCTCATATGGTCAAGAACGAAGGGAAACATTGCAGTGGTCACTGTTTTCCGCCAACCTGCAGCAACGATGGTATTCTGTATATTTTGACCCTCAAATCTCCACCAACATAGCTGAAATTTTGATACGTTGTTCCTCTCTTCATGTAGTTGATGTTAGCCACTGGAATCACTGGATTTGGTGTCCGGAAAGTCAGAAACAAGGACATGCAAAATTGGAATTTCTAGCTGTAAGTTTTATCATTAGTGTAGCAGTCTTATTTTACCATTTTCGTCCCTTAAATCTCATCCATAAATTCTGAAATTTTAGTATGTTTTTCCTCTAATTATGTAGTTGATTTTAGACTCAAGAATTTCTCAATTTGGATCTATGAAACTCCTAAACGAAGCTCGACTATTTTTCTTGGTGGTTTAATTTTCGTAACTCACTAAACCCATTTATGACATCTTTTTCCTATAGATCCAGCCATTATATTTCTATGAGATCTATATCATTATAAACTTCACTCTTCAAAGTTTCCAGAATAGGTCTCGGTTCATCGATATGATATCATTTGGTCTATCAAAGATACATCATAAATCAACATGTCAAATCTATCGCAGAAATCGTTGTGTCGCGAGTGCAACTTCGGAGGATATTTCCCGTTGATTCCTCCATCCTCTTGACTTGATTTTTGGACTGCACAATCTTTTTATATCAATCTTTCTGGACATATTTTCCAATCCATGATATGATATCATTTGTTCTTCCGAAATCGAGTCGTAAGTTTCCCGAAAACCAACTTGTTTCCGGCAGATTATGTCTTATGTTAATAATACTGAATTTCATGCTCATTTACAGTCGTTATACATTATAAAATCTAAATCAGTTTGCTGTATTGAAATCTTTATTTCATCTAGTATCAAAAATTGTATTTTTGAGTGCAAATCCATTGAGTATCGAGCTCGTTTGAGCCTTAAACTTTTTGACGAAAAATCTGTTCCGGGAACAGTAAACAGTACCTTTCCGGCCAATCTAAGGCCAGGGTGATCGGAATTTGTCTCCGACTCCTTCTGACCGATTGTAGGTCTCGTCGTGACGGACGTGTGGTCGCTGACCATGCCTCGATCAGATTTAAAACGAATTTTCTATGATTTTTCAAAGTTGTTGCCCTGTTTTAAGTTGCTCCATTTTATGTCGAATTTGTTTCAAGTTAATTGAAGAGTATCGTAAGAACCTATTATCGATTCATGTTGGGTTTAAAACCCGAGTAACGCGCATTCCTAGTCGAAGTAAAATTAATAAATCTCCAATTAAATGAAAGCGAATATTAGATTAATTCCGGAAGTAGTTATTGATCCTAAAGCAAGATTGATCCTTCTAGGACTTGCTTGACTTACGAGGAAGGTGAATGATTGAATCTCGAGATGGTTAGAGCAACTTAGCCCTAGGGGAAACCCGGGAAGGAACTCCGGACCTTTACTCCGTCCCCAAGACCGTGATCAAGCTTGGATCCTTGTTAGGATATTTGTATCTATAAGGTGGGCAACTATACTATCTTTGCAAAATGTATCTTTCGAGTTATTAAGCTTTGCTTTATTAAAATTGCATATGTGACTATCTGTGTTAAATATTTTACGTGCTACAGTATGTTGTCGGAGTCTCATATACCAGCGCTGTGTCAATGTGAGTAGCTACAGTACGCATGCATTATTTGTCCTGCCCTACTCTTTGTCGGTGAGACTAAAATGAAACACTTATTGGTTACACTCTTTGGTTACACTCATTGGTTACACTTATTGGTTATACTCATTGGGTATTATATGGCCATACTCAACTTTACGCGCTAGTGATGTAGTTCGGGTTGCGGGCAGCGACGGGTTATACTCTTAAGCGCTTCACGATAAAATGTTTTGGTGAACTTAGGTTGCTTTCAACTTTTAAACCTCCTAAGCTTCACTACCTGCATGAACACAGATAGATTACTTTAACAAAATGATTTGCATAACTCAAATTGTCAAAACTTGCCCACTGAGCGCTTTAGTACTCAGCCCAAATTCTTTTAAAATATTTTCAGGTCAGTGGGCTGGAGCGTAGAGGTGACGAGGCTGAGATATGGGCTGTTATTATTTACTTATTTCCCATTATCAATTTTTGTTAATATTCTATTTGGAATTAAGCTTCCGCACTTATGCTACTCTTTTGTTAAACGTTAATAACCCTGATCTTGGTGTTTTGAATAAATATATGTATTAAAAAGCATGTTTGGTTATTGTAAGTCTTCTTTTGAGATTTGGTTAATCAAATTATTCCCCTTTCTTTCCTGCTTCTTAATTCCAACCCCCGTGGCGTCCATTTCCACGGTCTTTCGGGACCGGGGCGCTACAGCCTGACATCTCTTTACTTCATGTATTTGGACAGACACCAGTCTGGCTTTTTTTTCCATGTCTAACCTATTAATAGTTAACCTTTGACCTGTTATTATTTACATTGAAGTTTGCCTTCGTTATTCTTTCATGACTTCATCCTAAGAGTCATGGTATCTGGTTTAAGTCATTATAGACACTTTAAAAACGTGATTTGATACAGTTATAGAGGTTATGATGCCTAAATTTTTGGGGCACTAACCCAAGTTCTTTGATTGCTTCTATTTAATAACCCCTTTTTTCCTTCCCCCAAGTAGCGCACCGGTCCCCTGCCCTTCTCCCGGGATCGGAGGCGTTACAACACTAAGTCCCTAAATACGTGAAAAATAAAATGTGACAAAAATCACAAATTAATCATATTAATTTAAAATAAATTGATCCTAAATAATCGAAAAGGAAAAGATTAGCTTCCAGAGAGTTGTACTTGTCACGAGAATGACGGAACACATCCGATAGGTTATCATACAAAGTGATAACATCATCTGGAACACATCATTCTTGTGCAACAAGTCTGGCTTTGTTCCTGAGAACATTACTTGAATTATCAATTTTTTTTTAAAGATCTATTTAGTTCCTATCATATTTTTGTTTTTAGGTCTAGGAACCAATTCCCAAACATCATTTCTAACAAACTAAAAGAGTTCATCATGCATGACATCTATCCAAAATTCATCCTTTAAGGCTTATTTGACATTCTTAGGTTCAATGTCGGATAGGAAACATGCAACAGACACAAGGTTACATACTGATGACATGTACACAACTTTTACCATTTCAGTAACTTTGGCAGAGCTCTTTGTTCTAGTTTGGACCCCTTGAGACTCATCTCCAATGATTTAGGAGTTAGGATGATCTTTCTTGATTCTTCTCAGTGGATCACGCCTTGGTTTATTTTGGGAAAGAGTGTAGAGAACATCATCACTTTCTGATGTTGAACTAGAATTGGGAGTCTGCGGTGATGTTGTCTTCTTTCCTGATGTTGAAGAGACATCATTTTTGACATCAGGACTGCCGGCGTTACTTTTGTTAACTTCACTTGGGTCCTTTTCTGCAACTTCAAGTCTCTCCAGTAGGTATGAGACATCATCATGTTCAGTTCTAGAAGCTAGCCCTGCACAATCATCAAAAATAACATTAATTGACTCTTGGACAACTTTATGTGATACCCCGACCCTTTTGCTAAATTATAAATTATAATTTTGGTAAGTGCTTTTGAATTAATATTATTTGAATATTAATTATGATGGTATGTTTGTATATTATGATGTTGTTTTAATGCAGGTTGTCCCACTCGAGCCGATACGTCATAGCACACGGTAATATTATACTAAGTTGATTTTTATTTCTAAAATATCGAGTTATATGATAATGAATGTAATTAAAGTTTTTTTTGGTGTACCTTGAACACCCTAATGCTGAGCCGGTCGGGGGTCTCGCAAATAAGTATGTTTTGAAATTTAGGTTATGTTTAAATTAGAAAGTTAAATGGAGTTGGAAATGTCTGGGAGCCGGACCGTATTCGAAAATAACAATAAATCAAGTCTGAAATTTGACCATCAATGCGAGTATACCGAGTCACGTCTCGTAGTGAAGCTAAAACGTGACCGTGAAACGCGATCTCCTCCAAGTCGCGTGATGAGCGGGTCTGCAACGTGAGCAAGAAACACGACATTTAAGTTGCGTGCCATCCGCTTCAGGGAGCCATTTTTCTTTAGCTCGAACTCGACCTTCAAACGCGACCCCCTTGGCTTGCGCCTCGTTGTGTTAACCAAACATGGCCTTTGAACATGACCCCTTAGGTCGCGTTTCGCTTTAGGATTTCTATCTTTTTAAATACTTCTCTTCACTCATTCATCTTCACTTCTTCACTCATTTTGGCGATTTTCTTCCAAATCCTCTTAAGAAAATCTTCAAGTTCTTGGAGTGGATTCTCTCATCATCACCCATCAACCAAGGTAACTTCATACCATCTTCCTCTTGGTGATTAAACACCATTTCTTGTTGATTTGAATTAAGGGTCTGTATCCAAAAACTTAGGGTTTTCAATTTTATTGATCCGCTTGCTTTGATATCTCGAACATATGATTTATTTACTCCTTGAAGCTCTATGTGTAGTTATATTGAAATTGCTATGGTTCATTGTTGCTAGGGTTTGGATATTTTGCTCTAATCTTCCCTTGTTATGTTGGTAGTTGGTTGGAGGTGTTGTGATGCTTGCATGGATTTGATTTTCATGTATGTTATAGCCCTAGGATGTAGGTATATGTATTGGGAATTATGAGTTTAAATAATTTAAATTGAGACATGTTCATGTGGTTTAAATGGGTACACATAACGTGCTCGGTTAAATACCCTAAAGAGTGTAATATGTATTTTGAGTCTAAAAATCATAGTATGAGCTTGTATATCTATGGTTGTATATGTGGATATGTATGAAAACCTTAAAGTAGCATATAGAATATGTTTGGTTAAAATTATAGAATAATTGTATAACTCGACGTCTAAAATGAAAAAGGGATTTAAAGGTGATAGGTGACGTATTGTGGTTCGAGGTGGACAACTTGTGCACGGCAAGAAAGTATTTCAAAGGTAGAGAGGCTTTCGAAAGTGTCTCATAAGGTGGGGTTACTCTAAACTGTAAACACGTGTAAAATTATAGTTACTGTTGTGCTTTGATTATATAAGTATTCAGGGTCTTCGGATCGGTTATATGAATGAGACCCTTCGGGGCAATACAGAGATCCTTCGGGATTGATAAAGAGGTCATACGGGATTGATATAGACTTGTTAATGTCCCCCCTGGGGATAATAAGCCTGCGGGCATCCCTATAGGGCTAAGACGTTCATTAACAGGGGCATCATGATGTCTGGGCCTTACTGGGTTGAGGCTAGTCTCCACAAAGTAAAGAAATTTTCATATGTTATATTTTCATTTATGCAATTACCTATAACTATTTACAGTGTTTCCCCACTGAGTATGTTGTTAAATACTCACCCCATTCATTTAATGAATTTCAGGTTGAGGAGTTGGGGCTCGAGTAGGAGCATTGTGAACACAAGAGAACCTCCACAAGCTTGTGTTTACTTTTGCATGCTTTTGAAATACTCATATTATTATTATTTCATTGATCACTCTTCTTTTATTTTATGATCAATGATCATTGGGAATAGGACTAGCCCGATTGTGTAGTTATGTTGTATTCAACTTGATATATCATGCAAACGTTTTAAACATGGGTTGTTCGATCTTGGAGCCTTCTATGTACAAATATATGTCGTTGAACCCCTAAATTATGACGGTTGAACTAGGGTGCTAGACGGGCGGGTTGCGTAAAACCTAAGAGCTTATACGATAGGTTAGATGATTGTATGATTGAAGTGGTTGGCCGGATACGATGCTTCTATTTAATACTATATTGTGTGATAGAATAGATCCGATATTGACGTCATACCTTATCATGCTATTTGACGTTAGCTTCCACTCAATTTGATATAAGCACACAAATATAAGTAAGTAAATTGTATCCTAATATAATAAGCACACAAATATAAGTAAGTAAATTGTATGCTAAGTGACGTGGCCAAATGGAGTAGTTTGGGGCGTTACACTTTGGTTCTCAAGTTTAACACTTGATATGCTCAGCTATTTTGAGCATATCCCAGGAATAGTCCTTTGTCACTTTTGGAGTCAAACTTTCTCAGATGTTCTCTGTTGTTCAGAATGTAGCACACACATCCAAACCTAATGATTCAAAAAAAAAATCATATCATAATTTATCAATGAATATACCCTCTATCCATTTTTTTAGCGTTTGAAATCTGAATGGACGCGCCAAATTCCCAGAATAGATCTTCTATTCCAAATTTGGATTTTCAACCCGTGTTGCATGATCAAATTTATGAAGTTTTCATCCATTTTTTGATTAATTTTAATTTATTATGTTTTAGTTTAATTTTATAATTAATTTTAGGGTTCACTCCACCCAGTTAGGGTTTATAATTCTTTTTAGGGTTCACTAACAACAGATTTGAGATTTATTTACAGATGAACCTGGTAGCTTTAACCTTCAGACGGAATTACCGATGGATTATTGCACCAAAGTTTGGCGGCAATTTCAGGGACATTTTAATGACGAACTTGAGACATAAATGGGGTCGTTAAGTTAACGGTGAACTGAGTCCGTCATTAAGCAGTGGGTGATATTTAATTTTTATTTGCATTAATTTAATGATGTGATTTTGTCCGTCGTTAAGCTCATTAAAATATTTACTATATATTCATCTCCCAATTAGATATGCTTGTTTGTCTTTTTAAGATGTCTTGATATATAAATATATTTCTATATATATTTATCATATTTAATATGTTTACATTAAACATTAATTCATTATCAGTCCCGGTGGGGATTGGCTAGTGGTGGAGTGAGGTTACTTGGATAACAAAGATCACGTGTTCAAATCTTCTCAATACCACCAAATCGGGTGAGTAATAAAAAAACATTAATTCATTGTCAAAAAAAATAAATAAGGGCATATTACAATTTCTGTTTTGTTAATTCTCTTTCAATCCCAATCAAGAAATAAATAGGAGCATATTAGAAAATCGCTTTCAATCCCAATCAAGAAATAAATAGGAGCATATTAGAAAATCGCAATCAGTCTATCTTGTTGGGATGGATGGAGTATTTTTGTTAATCTAACGACAAAAATTGGTATGTTGTTAACTAATAAGTAATATTAGGATATTGTAATTTGAAACATTTCATTTTCCCTAAATTGAGAAAAAGACCTAGTTTGTCCCAAACTGAAAAGTCCGTCGTAAATTCTAATATGGTTGTTCTGCACAATTGGATTTAATGGTGAACTGATCCATACCAGGTTTGTAGTAAACTATTAGCGACATGGTCGAATCGTTAAATATTTAGCAACTAGAGTTTTATGTAACAATGAAAATGATTCGTCATTAGTTCGTCGGTGGCAAACATTGACGACGGAATAAATTCATATAACGGAGGGAATATTGGTCGCTAATCCGATATTTTCTTGTAATATCAGTTTATACTATCAATATATGCCTAATAATAGCTTATAATTTGTATTAATCATAATTTCATAATAATATCTATACATATATTAAGACAAAGTCGTGTAATAGACAACGGTTCTTGTGTAAAGCGTTGTCAATTACACATTTTGCCTTTGACAACAGTTTTTGAATAATAATAGACAACAATAGTGACATTTATTGTTGTAAATTTTCCTTCTTTTTTTTGCATTTGTTATTTTTTCTATTTCTATTTCATCATTTAAAATAATTAAATAATTATATTTTTTTATACATGTCATATATTCAAAGAAATCAAATGTTCTATAATCGTGGATAATTATATATTGTTATTTATAAAATCATGCTGTTGGAAATATTCCAATTCAATCTTTCTAACATGGATTTTCATTTAGGTCCTAAAATTTAATATTCTTTTTGTTTGTCGTAACTATACAAAATTGATTTTCTTGTCTAATTAATTAACGCATGTGCATATCATTTTATTAAATTTTAAAAATTGAACACCAGATATAATATTAAAAAATAATCATAATATTACTTATGCATCGCACGGGAAAATATTAGTTATCTATCAAAGCAATCTGACTCTCTTGCAACTGTAAGTGGCAAACAAAATCAGCCTCTTATGGACTTATGTATAATTTCTATTTTTATTTTGAGCAAATGGATTTATATATAATTAGTACAATGCACTAACGTGCAATTTGTGAAATTAATATCATCATTTGCTCAAATTAAGACACAAAGAATAATGTATATCAGATATGGACATGAAAAAAGACACAAAATTTCATCATGTTTAGGCAGAGACTACTATGCCACGATAAGTACTCCAGATTCATATTCTAAAAAATTTCACTATATATATAGTTTATATAATAATCAATTTGGAAGATTCGTCCAAAAAGATGCTTCACTATTATCATTTGAGTTAGGCCAATATATATATTTTAATAGTTGTAATAACTTCAACCTGTTTGATTGGATTGATAATTGCCAACCTGAACAGGATTCCATTACGAAGAGGGAAAAGACATTAAGCTAACTTCCAATATTTGAACTTTTCTCTCAATACCAACTTAGTAAAAGAAAATTTTTAAAATTTAAATAAATTCCAAAATTTGCAGCAAGTACACTTTTTTTGTCTTATTTCTTGGTCAAAACTCTGGCGGCTTTAGGCCATCTCCAACAGTTTTTACCAGAATACAGTTAACTCTACATTACGATACAGTTAAAGTTACAGATTTTCAATTTTCATCTCCAACAGCATTACTCTACATTTCACCCTACAACAGAATATTCATTTTTTATACTCTTTACTATTGAATTAATTTTCTTAACGAATTATTTAATTGAATATGATTATATATATATATATTAATATTCTTGCTCATTATTTTTTATTTTTTATTAATTTATAATTAAATTTTATTTTTATTTTACAAAAATTAAAAGATTCATGTAAAAACGATCAACTTATTCAAAATAAAATTCAACATTTCATAATAGAACATTCTATAAAACACATAAATTACATCTCATAACAATTACATCTCTGAATTTGAAAACTCATCCCACAAGTGGTTTAGGGGATTATTAGATAAAAATATTATGTTGTATTTTTAATATTTCACTCTTATTGTATTATGTTTGTATTTTTATTAATTATGTATTTGTATTGTTTATTGTAATATATTTGTGGTTTTGTATTGTTAAATATGTATGTAATTCTATTTTTATTAATTATGTATTTTATCTTTTAAAACATAAAATGAAAAATTTAATACAAAATATACAAAATCAACAAAATATATTACCACAATTATATAATGAAAGAAAGGGAAAAAAAAAAGAAAAAAAAAATCATCTGCCACACCATATTAACATTGAAAGAAAATGAAAAAAAAAGGTTGCCGAGATAAACAGTGTCTCGATTATTTAACCGTGAACCGAGACACTATTCACATTCCACCAAATTAGAGAGACGAAAGTCGTGCTGTTGGAGAAGCCAATTTGCATTTTGCCACCATCTTTTACCGTTTGCCGAGCCGTGCATACACTCTTGGAGAAGCTCTAACTCCTCTCTCTCTCTCTCTCTCTCTCTCTCTCTCTCTAAAGGAAGGATAATGTCTCATAAATTGAAAATTCAATACAGTTTCGTTTGTAATATTTAATTATTTATACCCAATTACTAAAACATAAAATAATGTATTTAATTTTCTAATCTGCTTATTAATTAACTCGAATTGGCCTTAAGAAGAACTAAAATATTGGTATTTTATATAAATGATTTATTTTACAAGTGTTGCACTATTTTTATTTTATTTTTATTTTTATTTTTATTTTTATTTTTATTTTTATTTTGGAGTTTTAGACTAAAGTCATTCAACCCAATACCTTGGCCAGTCTCTCATGAAACCACAATCCGTTTCCCAAAACTAAAAAACACTTAGTAAGAATAAGGTGCAAATAGACGTGGTTCCAATTCTTCTTCTTCTTCTTTGTCCCAAGTTCTGTTTTAGATAATTTTTTGTTCAAATTTTCAGAAATTGACTTTTATTGCCAACCAAAACAACTTTTTAGTCCCCGTGCTGGCACTTTTGGAACTAAAAATATATTTAAATATTCTGAAAATTGGGCAAAATAAGTATAAATAAATAAATAAAAAAGAACTTGAGATAAAAAATACAAGAATTGAGACCACATTTATTTGAATCATATATACCGGACCAAAACTAAAATTAACCGTATATCTATTTCACAATTTTTACATCACACCTAAGCCATTACCTATGATGTTTTTTACAATGTACACTTTCGCTTATACGTTGCCTATATATAATTGGTGGGTTTTATGTAATTAATAGTTGAAAAACAACAAATATTACCACCGATTCTTAATTAATAATTTGATCAAGGGTAGCTTGATTACAAATGGCTATCTATTACCCCCCACAGAGTTTATCTCTAGCACAGGTTTTCATGAATTAGCCGACCTATTAATTTGTTAGGGTCATTTTCAGGTACATATATATTTGTTGATATATATTTATGACAATATTTTTATTCGTAGATTTGTTCGAGAAATAAATGTTGATCTATTGTGCTGAAAGGGTAATACAGAGATGGATAGCTGGAAGAAATTAATGAAGTTATCCACATAATTTTTCCACCCTGCGAATTTTTGGCAGTTTCCATCTATAGGTATATTTGCTTCCATGGACGATTTTGATCAATAAGAAAATATCTTGCTGCCTACTCCTTGAAGAGATTGTGTTGAATATTCACCCTTAACTCAATATCGAAGATCTATATTCAAACAAGAAAATATCTATGCTGATTAGGACATGATGATTCACAAGGAAAGTTTCTCTCGCTACGGGGGTTCCCGTCGCTATTTCGGTCGCTAAGTTGTAGCGACGGGAACCCCCGTCGCTAGATTTATTAAAATAATGATATATTAAAATTTTAAAATCTAGCTACGGGATTCCCCGTCGCTAGAATTAACTACGGGGAACCCCGTCGCTAGCCCCATCGCAAGATTTCCCGTCGCTATTTCCATCGCTAGTGGTGACCCGTGTCGGCCCCGTCGCTAATTCTCGTCGCTAGAATGGACTTTTTTTGTAGATCTAGGGTTTTTGCTTTTTGGATTTTCGAAGCCTATAAAGAGGGCCTCCACGTGCAAGATGAAGGGGTGTGGCTCAAGATGTAGCTCATATGTTTTATTAATGTATTTTTCGTGAGCATTTGTGAAAGCATATATATTAGCTAGAGTTGTTCCTTATAATTAAATTGTTCAACGTGATAGTCTAACACAGTTAGTGTTTTGTCACCCAACACGGGAATTGAGTGCGAAATTATATGTGATCTTGGAAGAGATTATAAGTTAAGGTGTGGGGTAACTAGGTTATGCTATCTAACATGATTATGAGAGGATCTCACGATTTAGTTCATCAAATAGTTCATGAAGATTAAAAAAGGACATAAGGAGAAAGCCATACATATGTAAGTATTCTCAAAACACTTCATCAAGAAATACTGAAATTAATATTCTTCTAATTTGACCGAAGTCCCCAACCCCCACGTAGGTAACCTAGTTATTAGGTTACCAATTCTTGTATTGTTCTATTACTTTTATTTTAATTATTCCTGAATCTAAAAGAAGAAACTTAGGAATATAAATGATTAAAATTCGCATATTATGTTTTTTCATAATTTTCCACTAGCACTCATAATTTTCCACTAGCACTCTTTTCTGGAATTGCCAAGGATTTGACCTTTTGTGTTGTTTTCTTTTTATTTGGTTATTTATGCATGGCACATTTAGATTAGTAATGATTAATTACAATAATTAGTTATTGGCCGAAATATTGGTGAAAAAAATATTGGATATCTCTTTTAGAATGAAGACAAGAAATCACTTTTGGGGCTCCCTTAAAATAATGTGTGTACATCACACCAAAACAATAATGAGGGATAAGGGGATTAGTTTCTTAATCACATAATTGGTAGGATTATCACTTGCTCATATATACATAATTAGATGGTTGTTTGGTCAAATTTGGACGGTTGTTTGATTAGTACGTGCTAGTATAGATTCAAGTGTTTCTTTAAGAATAATAATCATTTTTAGGATATCATAAAGAATCAAAGATGATAAAATAAGGAACAATTAATTGCTAATAATTAATCTAATTATATCTCTTTTTCTTTACCTACGTTAATTTTATAAGTATATTTTAGTTTAAACAACTGAGTCCTAGATCCTCTAATAATAATATTAACCAGAATTTATATATCTCTAGTAGTGTACTAGCAAATAATACTTGATAAAATATAATTGAAGTAAATGATCTCGTGCGAGAATATTAACCAATTAAGACAATATTCCAAGGAATTGATTCAAAGAAATTGGTCGGGTTACATTCTTGGTAACAATCTAACGTCATCCAATGATACAAGGGCCGCTTAGGAATATTTATAACACAAATCTATATATTAAAGCAAAAACGTAAGAGTAAAATTGTCATAAAAATAAATCAGTCAAAATTGTGTTAAAAAAGTATTTTTGAATGACAACCATTTATATTTTTAATTTTTTTTAATTCTATTTGATATAATTTTGACGGTGTGGATGAAATTCTCTGCTACATTTTATGCAATACTCCACGCACACAATTGAAATTATGAATTTTTCACAAAATGTAGCTTATGATTCTATCCGCTTATCATGTAATCAAAGAGGATTATAATTAATGAGAGCTTTTAATGGCTGACAAAAAATTAAAATAAAATATAATAATAATAATAATAATAATAATAATAATAATAATAATAATAATAATAATAATAATAATAATAATAATAATAACAACAACAACAACATGTGTTTAGTTGTTGGCATCAATCTTTCCAATTCCAGAAAGATTTCAGCTAATTGAATTCTGTCATTACATTTTATTTATTAATGTGTATATATATATATACATATATATATATATATACTAACATCATTATTTTTGAATGGTTTGTAGAAAATATTGATTTATATTATAATTTGGAGTAATTGTATTAATTTTATACATTCTATTAATTAAAAAACTAATGCATATTTATTAATCATTGTTATCTATTTATTTTAACAATTAGAAAATTAACCATGTCAATAAGTTATACACATATGCCATATAACATAGATAATAATAATAATAATAATAATAATAATAATAATAATAATAATAATAATAATGATAATAATAATAATAATAATAATAATAATAATAATTGTTGGTCCCGGACGAGTCGATATCAGTTTAGAGGGGGGGTGAATAAACTGATTTAAACTTTTTGCTTCAAATGCGGAATAATAGGGCTCTTTGACTCGGTTAAAGAAACTTATCTATGCATAAACTGGTTGATCAGTTATGACTGCTTGGTGCAGATTGTGTGAACTTGTGTACAGTTTAAAGATATGCAATAATCAAAACAGTACAACACACAAGTGATTTATAGAGGTTCGAAGTCTTAAATTTCTACGTCCTCTCTTCCTTCCGCAGAAGGGCACCTTCACGATATAACTTGAGTTTCTTTACAAATTACACAATGAAGGACAGTTAACTGAACCTGGTAACTGCTCCCTACCTCAATGAGTCGACGACTCACACTTGAAGTCCCTAACTGCTCGCTAGGAAGGTAGGTGCTATTGTCGTCTTTACAAGGTTTTAGATCTCTTTTGATCTTCAAGAGGTTAGTCTTGAACAGGGGGTATCAACTAATGTGCTCCTTCAATTGAGTTGGGTAGTTGATCGTTGAAAACCTGAAACTAAGAAGGTTGCCCTGGCTGGATCGTCAACAGCTGGCTGAATATCTTGACTCTATGACTTCTTCTTCTCAGTTGGACTCTCACAGTTTTTATCAGATGCTGAACTTGAGCTTAAGTGGAAGGGAGAAAGAAAAGCTCTTGCTTGAATATTTCAAGAATGTATATTCAAAAGTTATGGAGGCGAAGAGTGTTTAAAACTCTGATTCACTCGTCTTTTATAGATGAGTGATTTGATGACCGTTGAGTTCCATTGATCGGTGACTCTGTTGGCTCATCAATGGCAGATGGTCTTTATTGATCGCTGGAGCTTTTGGTTGAAATAGCCGTTACGTAGCCAATCGATCTTCATTGAATATTTAATTCCAGGATCTTCGTTGAAGCATTAATTCCAAGATTCACCGGTTTGAGCAATAACTCCAGGGTTCTCTGGCTTCAGTTTTGAGTTCCAGTTAGCAGTACTGAACTTGTCTGTTCAGTTCGGCCATTGCTCCAGTTGGTAGTATTGAGTTTGTCAGCTCAGATTGGTCGTTGCTCCAGTTGGCAGTTTTGAACTTGTCAGCTCAGTTTGGCCATTGATCCAGTTGGCAGTTTTGAGCTTGTCAGCTCAGTTTGGCCATTGCTCCAGTTGGCAGTTTTGAGCTTGTCAGCTTAGTTTGGTCATTGCTCCAGTTGGCAGTTTTGAGCTTGTCAGCTCAGATTAACCGTTACTCCAGTTGGCAGTTTTGAGCTTGTCAACTCAGTTATGCCATTGCTTCAGTTGACAGTTTTGAGATTGTCAGTTTGACTAATCATAAGCTGGCTGACTTCAATTCTGGCCTTTAGCTGATCTGTCTTGTTTACTTCAGTTTGGCCATCAGTTGGATACTTCCTGTTTTTAGTTATAACTGATCTCTTATCAGTTCCTTCAGTTTTAGTCGAATCTTTTCTCTCTTAGCTCAGCTGACTTAGTTGTCAGTTTGTTTCAACTGATTCGATTTTTTGACTCCTCAGTTGAGTTAACTTCTGACTGGATGACGTATCCTTCAGCTTGCAGACCATACTCCAGATTGGTTGACTTTGGCTTTTCTTGAGTTCTTTTTTGATGCTCCGGATTGATCAGCTCAGATCTATAACTTGAATTTTAGTCAGTTTTTCATAAATAATTTTGACATCTCATCAAAACCTAAACTAGAGGTTCCTTGATAGTTTTTCCTAACAATTTCCCCCTTTTTGATGATGTCAAAACTTTTTCGATGATGATGGAAAAACTTCAAATGTACATTTGATATAAATACTGTAGTTTGCTTAAGCAGATTCTTGAAATCAGAGCAAATTTAATTCATGAAATTCATTCAAGTATCAAAGCATTCAAGGTATGCATGAAATTCAAGTATTAGAGCATTTAGACTTCAAGTTTCAGGGCATTCTTTCATTTTGGGCATGCTTTTCATTCAAGTATCAGAGCATTCAAACTCGGCATGCTTTCATTCAAGTATCAGAGCATTCAAACTTCAAGTATCAGACCATTATAATCATAATCAAGACTTGATTTGAGACATGATATTTGAAGAATTGTGAAGAATTGCAGTATGTATTATATATTCACTTAAAGCATATTGTATCCAGGCTTTCAATATTCATTAGTAGTTAAAACTACTAATTTACTTCCTGAAACTGCTCCTTTTCTTTCTGCTCGATTCTCCTCTTTCTTGGACTCCTTGTGTTCTCCATGCTTCCTCCTGAAGCTGATCTTCCCCCTCATGATGAATTTCTCTTTGAATCTGATCCCAAAGAGTTAAGCATCCATCATCATACTGTCCATCTTCCCCCTTTTTGGCATCATCCAAAAGCTGGGATGGATCGCATGATGGTATTGACAAGTTTGGCAAGAAGGTGAAGGCAGTTGCCAAATTGTCGTCATGGACTGGAGAAACTGAAAGAATTAGCATGGGCGAGTAGAGCCATACATAGGCGTCTTCAATTGTCATGAACTAACCTTGATCAAAGGTGAGAGAGACTTCTTGCTCTCTGAAGATCTCATCGGTTGAAGCGATAGATAGAATCGTCAAGAAATGGTGTGCATGAGGAGTTGGCCGGTTTGCTGTTCGGAAGAGGAGCATCGGCTGGTATGCTGAGCTGGATTCGTTTGATCATCGAATCCATTATCTCCGAGAGTGTTGGTGGTGAGGAGAGTGGATGATTCATCCAATTTCTACTCCATGTTCCTTCGTTGATCCAGAAGGTGGATCCACGGGTGCGGATGAGGTGGAACGTTGTTGTCTCATCCAGTTGGAATCGCCATATGTGGTATTGGAGGTACCGTTTCAGTTGCTCAAATAGAGAGAGGTTGGTGCCCTCAATGAGACCGAAGCAGTTGCTGAGCTGATGGTCTAAAACTGCTTCAAACTCAACCTCAATGGGGTCGCAATGGACTAAGGGTAGAGGTTGGGAGCTGGCTGATATTGTAGGCTGATCACTCAGTCTTGAGAGAGGCTCACTCTCAATCAGCAGCTGTCTTTCGTCAGATGAGCTGACGGGTGCTTCCAAAGGTACCTTTCCTTGACCTGAGTTGGAAGGTCCTTGTTGACGTGATCACTTTGGGATCTGATCACAGTAGATAGTCGGGAGCATGTTCCTTCTTCAGATTTGCTCGCCAGTTAAGATGACCTCATCAAGCTGGCTTAGAATGATGTGGCTTATGCGACCCATAAACTCGACCTTCTCTCGAAATGAGCCAGTTGATGGATCATATTCCGCTCGCTCTACATTTGCTCGCAGTTGAGCAAGAATGAAAGAGGCCCAGTCGGCTTTACATCCGAAATATAGAGCGGCCGTTAGATATCCTTCGAGCTCGGAGAACTGGACCATCTCAAAGTTTCCTTGTAGGATATGACCGGTGATATCCAAGAGTTGGATGATCTCACTGGGCATGCTCTCCTTTAGCCTGTGTGAACAGTCATGGTGGTTCACATGAGGATACTTCAAAATACCCCATAGTGCATATTTTCATGGCAATTTCAGTTCCATTACATCTGGGCCGTCGCCGAGGAGGTGAAGAATAGACATCATCGTATCTTTTGTCACCGTGATCACTTTATTCTGGACGGTAGAGAAGATGTTGTTGCCGCAGATGGCTGCGTTGTGGTAGAACTCTGCAACTTGAGTAGGTATGTTCATGGATGGCATTAATGTCAAGAATGGCAGCAACCCGGATGCCTCCAATGGCCGATAAATTCTTTGAAAGCTGTCTGCACCTAGACGTGCATTAAGAAGCTCTAGATTTAGAGTCTTATCCTTTTTCATCTTGCGCTCTAATGATTTGACATCTACCATCTGAAATGGGGGCTTCATATCTGCAAAGAGATGCTTCTTTTGTTTAGATATGCAAGTGTGTTGAGAGGAGAGAGAGAGAGAGGACAATAGTGAGAAAGAGTTTGCAGATGATCGGAGCCTTCATCTCCTTGCACATATTTATTCAGCTTTGTATGCAGGAATCGAGGACACTCGATTGCTTCTCTTAGCTGATCGGCCATCCGATTTGATGGATGATTAGCTGAATTAATGATGCATGCATTCCAGCCGTTCGATCGTAAGGTAACTTTATGCTCTTGTAGCTGAGAAGAAGCAATTTTGAAAATGGGGTAGTTGCCATAAATAGCAAAATATTTTCTGCAGATCTTACTATTTATATCTCATTAGAAAATTATATTTTCTTTTTCGTCTTTGAACAGTTGATTTAATATCAATGCAGAGATATTAATGGCAACTTGTGAGAAAGAGCCCTATTTTCAAATTGTAGCTGTTGAATATAATATAAGAAATTTCATAATCTCAACGGTAACAGTTTAATTATGATAAACTTTGAAAAATTAAAAAACTTATCCAGATTCAGTTGGGATACAGTCCAACTGATTGAATGCTCAGCGGTTGGATGATCAGTTAAGTCTTGATTTTCAGTTGTAGCTAATGAGCTGGCTGACGCTGAAGCTGCAACTGAACTGAATTGATCAGTTGGCTTGATCAGTTCGCTTAGCTTTCAGTAGACAGTTTCCGCTTCTTGAAGGGCCTAGCTGGACTGGCTGCACTGCTTCCTTTGGAGGTAGTTTTGTTCTTTGGCAATTCAGGCCTTGTTGTTCTCCTGGCTTGGCGAAGGTGAAGCTGGATGGCAACTAATGAGTTTTTCATCCTTTGACTAAGGGATTGTGAAGTTCCCTTTGGTGATGATCGAAACTGATCATTTTTCATAGGCAATTGCACGCCTTTAGAGCTAGATGTGAGCAGTGGAGTGACATAGCTCTTGGATAGGAGACTTGGTGATGTGGCAGTGTCTTCATCATCACTATCGCTCTCATCAGCATGCCTTGGATTCTTCTGAGAAGCGACGGCTTCAGTATGTGAAAGATGAGGTTCTATCCTTTTGGTGACAGGTGGAGTGTGTCGTGATGGCTCAGCTGACTGACTTGATAGATTATCAAAGTTCAGTTTTCGACAAAGCGAGCCAGTTGGATAGTTGACTTGTTGATTTGCAATCCCAACTCCTTGAGGCATGATGCTGGTCTTGAATTCTACTAATAAGGCGGTTGATGGAATCTTGTTGACAAGCCGGTGATTCATGATGTGCTGGACTTGCACAATAGTTGGAGGAAATAGATTTGACGATCCTATCCATTTAATGCTCCAAGTTTCTTTGCGTTGCCAGTAACTCATGCCATGAAAGGCAGTTAGCAAAAAGTGAGATTGGATGGACATAGAATGTCTCCAGTTGTACCAGTAGAAATACCGGTGGAGTTGTTTGAACAACTCTTGGTCACGTTGTGCGATAAAAGCAAAGTGAGTGAGAAGGAGATTGATCACTTTCTTTTGTGCACCTTTGACTGTATATTCACCACTGTAGAAAGTGCGAATATTTTCTTCAGTCAGCTGGAGAGGAGGGCAAGTGCTTCTGAAGTAGTCCGCTCCATAGTTTGGATGAGGGATTACAATGAATGGAATAAGCTCATCTGGATCAGAGCAAACCTGGAAATCAATTGGTGATCCGTTCTTTGATTTTGGAGAAGGAACGACGTTGGCAGTTGAGTTGCTCGAAGAGTGGTTGCTTGTCTTGGCCTTGGCTTTTCTCTTTTTCCTTAGTGACTGAAGATGGGCAGTTCCTTTCTTGGGAATCCAGTCAGAGATGAGAACTGGTAATGCTTCATCACTTGGAAGTTTCATCAGGTCTTCAAGCATTTTGCTCATTCTTAGAACAAGTCCTACCTTGGACTCAAATTTTCCAGATTTCTTTGAGTCAGAGGCCTTGATGACTTGATGCTTGAATTGTTGAAAGACAAATTCTACCCAGTTTGTTTGTCGCCCTTCAGCAAGTTAAATCATAACCTTGTATCTCTCTTGGGTGAGTTGACTCAGGCTTCCAATGGCCTCGAACAACATTTTGTTCATTATGTTAAGTAGAACTCCATACTCGGGCTTCAGGTCAGTTTTAGCGGTTGTAAAACTGAATTGCTTATTGCAGGTGGAAGCTTTCCATTCTCTCTAGTATGACTCTGCAGATTCCTTTAGTCCTTGAACGGATGAACCTTCTTGTGCAAGTTGGAACACTTCTGCAATTGTTCTTTCAGTGATTTGAAGTGGCCGTCCTTGAATCACTGATGACACTATCTTTCCATCTGCAGATAATTTTGCTTGAAGCAAAGATTCACTCACCAAATTTTATCTAAAGAACTTTGGTGGTGTTTCCAGGTAGTAAAGAATTTATGTCTTGTGAAGATTTGACAGAAGAATTGGGTTGTTTGATTCATCTAAAATCAATTGGAATTTCTTCCTATCAAGGAATTTATCTCTCATAAGTTGCTCTTTGAAGGAATTTGAAGATCTGGATAATTCGGCCATCTTTAGGGTTGGCTGAGATTTTGAGAATTTCAAGATTTTTGAGAGAGAGTATTTGATATTTGAGGTGAAGGAGGAAGCTTTTTGAGAGGCTTGAAAGAGGAGGCTTTTTTTGAGTGTTTGGACAGGCTCATAGATCTGATGGTTAGAATGGTACTAGCCTCTTTTGGTCGTTGGCATTTAATGACCTTGACACGTGTCATTATCTTGCAACAGTCAAAATTTTCAAAAATAAATGTGAAGCTCGACATTTATTTGAGATCAAAAATATAATCTTTTTTTTATATATCGATAAATAATTACAAACTGAATTACAAGAAGTATACTTAGGGCTTTCTAATCAGTTTTAACTTGATCAGCCTAAGTGTCCTTCTTGTGATCAATTTTTCTCCTTTTGGCAAGCGGTTCAATGATGTCCTTTTCCTCATCCTCATCGCTGCTTCATGACTCAGTTTCAGCTAACTTGAGTCTTGGATGGGCTTGCAACTGCTTGATCTGCTCAGTGTGCAGTTTAACCTGTTGCTGCAGGGTGTGGATCAGTTCTTTATAATAAGGAGGGAGTTGGAGTATTGAACTACTTGGTTGAGCATCGAACTGAACTGCTCTTGAGTCAGCTTCCTCTCCTGCTTCAGTTCCATTTAGTTCCTCGCAAGGAACTGTGTGGGATATTTCATCTGCTTCTATACTGATTTGGTAGGTAAGTTGATCATCTTTTTGACTTGACTGATCAGCTGACTTGTCAGTATAAGCTGGCTCTGGATCAGCTCGAGGAATAGATGAGGTGATTCCTTTCTCAGCAGTTGGATCTTGTGAGAGAGCTGTCTGAGGCTCGGCTGTCTTCTCAAACTGATGAGTCTTCTCATCTGATTCTTCTGACTCTTCAGGAATAATGTTGATTTCAACTTCAGCTTTGTGAGGAGATTTCTCAGAGTGAAGTTCTCTCATCACCTCATCAATGATATCATCCACTGGGTTGTATGTTTGATCTCTCGCTGCAGTTGATGGCTGTCCAGACTGATGGCTTTGTGATTTCTTCATTAACTCATTAAATAGTCATTTGTGTTGAACATGGGTGTGTGTCCATCTTTCTTGTTCCCTTTCTATAGTGATGACTAGCAGTTTTAAGTCTTGAAGTTTGCACAGTTCATCAAACACCTCTTTCATTGATCCTTCAGATGGATTTGAGCATTCTTTCCTCAGTTGTAGCTGCCTCATAAGTTGTTTGCCCTTAGTGATCTCGGCATTCTCACTGTCCGTCCACCATAGGCTCCATTCTTCTTCTCGCCTCCAGAAGCTCATTCCATGGAATGCGAGTAATGAGAGGAAGGGCTCTGACGGATATATGTGTCTCCACAAAAACAAGTAGATGTACCTGGTCAAGGTATGGAAGAGCTCCTCATGGCCAGTTAGTTCTTAGGCATAGTGTTGAGCCATGTGTTTTTGTGTGGTTTCATCAGCCCATTTCTTCACGGACTCTCCTTGTGAGTAGGCTCTTATATTTCCTTCAACTTGAGCTATTGGGGGGCACGTCATTTGGAAGTAATCTGCCCTAGCTCCATTGTGAGGAATCCCTCGTGCAGGGATGATGTCTTCTGGGTTCTCACACTGAGCCGTATCCTCAACAGTTAGATTTGGTGGAATTGTTAGATCTGGTATAGGACTCAATTCCTTTCTCTTCTTGGATTGAGGAAGTAAGATCCTTCTCCTTTGTGTTTGACTAGCTTGCCTTCTTTTTTACGCTGATCTGGCAGTTGCTTGTCTGGCTGATTGCCCAATTATGGCAGCTCTGGTGGAAATTGAGCTTTGTTGCCGGTATCTCTAGGCTATGGGGATGTCATCATCAAAGATATTCTTAGAAGTGCCTGTGATCTGTTCCATTCCCTTCCCTTCAGTTGTAGGCTTTTTCTTCTTAGACTGATCAGTTTGGTCAGGATCAATTTTCACAATCTTGAGTGGTTTTGAAATGAAGTAATTGCTGACTATAGTTTTGAACTTTGTTTCCTCAGTCATCCAAGAAAACTGCTTCTCCAGAATGATGTTGACCCGACTGACGTACCCAATTCTTTGTGGGAATTTCTTATTATCCCAGCCTCTCTCAATGATGTCAACATATCTCTTCAATTGATCAAAGAAATATTGTGCCCAGTTGATCTTCATTCGGTTGTAGATAGTGGCGCAAATTTTGTATTTTGTTTCTGACATTTCAGACTGACTGCTAGTTGTTCCTACCATTATCTTTGAGGCAATGGCAGCGAGCACCTGATATTCATCTTGAAGCTTTGAGATGAGATGATTGCTTTTATACGGTTGAGTTTCGCCTTCATTTTTCCAAAAATCATAAGCTTCCTGGAAATTGACTTGAACTTCTTCCAGCTTGAGTCCGTTGTTGGGTAGATCGAACATGTTGCTTAGAGATTCAACTATCACGATGATCTTTTATCCTCTTACTTCAGATCTGATCTCTTTGGGATTTGAAGAACCATTTGAATGTAAGAAAAATTCAACAACTGGTTCTGTGTAAATGCGTTCTGGAAATACTTCCAGGAACTTCTTCAGCTTGGCCTGAGAGAGCTTTTCGATGATTATTCTACTTAGAGGAAAAGCTTTGCAGGCTTGAAGGAATCCAGCTGGGTTGAAAAACTTATCTCTGTCTAGTTTTTCACAAAATGCTTTAGAGTCTTCTCCTGACTGACGGAAATTGAATCTTCTGCGAGTTGGGTTTTGAGCCATAATACTTTGATGAGAGATTAATTTGTGAGGCTAACGAATTGATCTTTCAGGGTTGAAGACTTTTGCTTTTGCTCAGAGACGAGAGATAGGTAGGAAAAGATAAGTCGACAGTAAAATTGGGAAACTTATCTCGAGTATTCAGTCGCCTTATTTATATAGTGAGATAGGGCTCATCTAACGGTTGAGACGTTTCATATGCCTTGATTTCAACGGTCAGATTCATTCAATCGACCCGTCGATTGCCCTTTCATTTCTATCCGTTGGGGATAAATGAGAAAAGAGACAGAGAAGGTTCAACAGTAACATTTGAGTGACACGTGTTTTTACCATTTCCACTATTGAAGTTTTTGAACTTATCTTTTCTCTTCTAGCAGTTTCTCCTTGACTTGAAACTGATTACGTCATCAGTTGGCTTCTGTTGGTTTTGTATACTGAAAAGCTTGTCCTTGTATACATTAAACAACAATATTTAAGATAATATGGATTGAATAATAATTGCAGTCGCCATGTGCTTTTAATTATTCTTATGTTTAATTCCACATTCCATATACTTGCATTGTAGATGATATGGTGTGGGTCAACACATGGTAAATATCATATCATCGGATTCCTTGCATTGTATTAAAAGACTCACGGCTTAGATGGTCCTGAACCCACCATCGGTACACCGTAGAATAATCTGATAGTTAGTTTATCTTGACTAACTGATTATTCTAGTACACGGGCAAGTGTATTGAGGAGGATCTACTTAGGATTCCATTCTCTGTTCTGACCTTAAATTAGATAATAAGAATCCACAGAGTTCGGGTTCTTAACCCCTATATATTGGCGGACATATATGCGTAGTGTTTGCAGCTTTGATTTATCAAAGGGTGAGATTCTTTCATAGAATCAATAATCTCGATATCTTAGGTTGTAACATTTACAGATATGATGGGTCGTGCAATATGTAGGGGCACCGTGTCCTGGTGCACCAGGTTGATGGTGTCCCCTTGAGGAAGCACAAGGATCATGGAAAACCCTGCAGACAGAATATTAATTTATTCTTATCATGATAAACGGAAGTCGTGCGGTACTACTCAAGGACAAGATATTAATTAATTATAGTTGTCAGAAGCTTATATAATTAATTAATGGACATTATATCTTAAACATGGGGAATGGCTGAACTAAAGAAGAAAGCATATTCGTAAATATGTATTAAATTGGTAGGTCAGTATTATTTTTTTAGTGGATTAAAAATAATACTTAATTTATTTAATTATATCCTAAGTCTATTGGATATTGAAAATTAAATAAATTAGTAGGCCAATTTAATATTCTTCTAGATCCCTGTTGTAGCCCAATATGACCTAAGTGGATTGGGAATGGAACAAGAGTTGGAGGCCCAAGCCCATTAGGGTTTGGAGACTTAATTTTCATCCCCTCCCCTATAATAAGGGGGGGCACGAAAATTATAAGAAAAATACACTCTAATACAGCCCCTCTAAGTGCTGTCTTGATTCCTAAAGTTTCCACAACCGTTTTGTAGTCTGCAGCCCACCCTGCATCTAAACAAGGTCCGGGAATACAACAGAAGATTAAGAAGTTGGGCTGCATCTAAACAAGGTCCAGGAATACAGCAGAAGATCAAGAAGTAGAATATGAACACCATGAAGATTCACCATGATCATGTGTTCTCCATCAACAATGGGATTAGATCTTTAATCCCGTGAGGAACCCGACAAAGTTTGTAAGTACCGATTTCGATAGATTCTATTTTATTCCGCTGCAATAGATTCAAAATTGAAACTTGCATGTTAATTCAACATAGGATAATTAATGTCACACATAAAATTATGATTTACATGAGTTAGAATTAATGGCATCCAAATAGATCATGTGGGGTACAATTCGAGAAAACCCCAACAATTGGTATCAGAGCAGGTTTTGGCTCTACTAGAGAATTAATTCTATTGTAAATTCGAATTGTATGTTTAAATCTGTAAATAAATTTTCAGTATTAAAATTTTCATATTTAATTGTTCATCATGTTCGAATTTTTTGGATTAAAATCGGTTTGGAATTTTTTGATGTAAATTCAAAAATTCCATATTTTAATTCATGTTAATCTCGAAATTCTTAGTGTTAAATTTGGGTAAGAATTTTGATGCATGTCAAAATATTCTAATTTAGTTCTAATGAAGGTTTTCGAAATTATGGATTAAGAGTTGGAAAGGATTTTATTTCTTTTGAAATCCTAACTTTTAATCACATATAGATTCGGTCAGAGGGTAATTGATTTGGAGTGATATTTTGTCTTAGATGAAATTTCCAAATTCTTATTACCACAATGATCGAAACTCAGTGCATCAATTCCCTAATTTATTGTTTAATAATATTCGATCCCTACAATTAATTTGGAATGGTTTTAGATGAAAATCAAAATTTCTAGATTTAATTGGGATATGGATCGAAAATTATAGGGATTAGAATTGGAGATGGTAATATTTTATGTATATCAAAAGTTATCAAATTCTAATCTAAGTAGGTTTCAAAATAGAATTTTAGATTTGGTAAGTGTTTGAAGATGATCAAACTACCATATTTTTATTCTAACAATTTTGATACCTAGTATATAATTTGGAAAGGATTTCGATTAATATCAAATTTCTAAATTATTATTTTAATTAGGGATAATCGAAATTTGGAGATAAAATTTTGAATATTTGATGTTAAATTAATTCCCTAAATTGATCCATATTTTTCTAAAATTTGGAATTAGACTTGGAATAGTTTTTTTTATGATATCAAAATTTCCATATCTAATCCTAGAGATATTTTCAAAATATGAGAGATTATAATTGGATAAGGTAATTTTGATAAATATCAAAAATTACCTAATTATAATCCAAATAGGTTTTAAAATAGAATTTTAAATTTGGAAAGTATTTGAAGTGATCAAAATTTCCAGATTTATTATTCTTAGAATTTTTGAAACCCAGATATTTAATTTGGAATAGATTTTTGATTAATATCAAAATTTCCAGATTTATTATTTAGGGATTTTCGAAAATTAAGGATTTTATTTGGGAATGATTTTTGATGAATATCAAAATTTCCAGATTTATTCCTTATGTAATTTTCGAAGTATTAAGATTTAATTTGGTGGAAGATTATAATTAATTTCCAAATTTTATCTTAAAGTGATTTTTGAAAATTTCAATTTTAAATTGAAGATAATTTTCGAAAATGATCATGTATAGATATCATATGCAATTTTATGTTTATCACTTAATTTTGATAGTTGTTGTATGTAGACAGTTTTTGTTTGCAGGTGATACCGACTATCATGGCATTTTAATTTTGTGATGTGATGATTTAATTATGTTGAATGTGTGGTTGTTGATGGTCGTATGCCGGTTTGGCTACGACGTTTTTTATCCATGAGAAAATTCATGGATTAGACTAGCATTTATTTTATTACGTTGGTTTAATGTAATAGGAAAAATAAATGTTAGAGTTTTTAGATGGAATTTTTGAAATTCCATGTGTCTTGAGTTGTATCTTTTTATTCCTTTATTATTCTAGATATATTAGGATTTTCCATAATTAAAATCTTTATCATATGGAAATTGAATATTTAAGATAATGATTACTTTATCCTAGTGGATTTGGATAAGGTAATTGATATCTTTGAATTTATTCAAATATGATAGGATAAGATTTAAATTAGGAATAGAAATCCTTATAGAATTAGATAAGGAAAGGGATTCTTCTCAAGAAAGGAAAGTGGAGCAGCCCAATCAAGGAAGGACGACATCCCAGACATGTCCCGAAACCCTAATCGGTGATACGGTTTTGACGAGATGCTTGGTGGTGGCACGGATGACGTCCAGATTTCTGAAGCTGATTTTCCAAGATTATCTCATGAATGCAACATGAGAAATATGCCATGATAGTTGGTTTAAATTATTATGCTTATTACGTTGTTGTTTGCATGTCATAGATGTTTATCATTTTATGTGATGATCTTGCATGCTAATGAGATAAAATGAAAACCTCAAATATAAATAACTAAGTGGGAGATATTCATACCAAAGTATGTAGAAATCTCAATCGGTCTCCATTAATCTAGTTTAATTGAGAAGTGATGGGCATGCGCATTGACAATAGGTCATCCTCCCTAATGGATGTGTCATATCATTGGACTCTCTAGAAATTAAACCTCTTAATAGATAACTGTAGGACACTGTTAGAATAAATTGACTCATCCTACTGGAGCAATGAGTTCGAACCAGTGCCCTTGGGGTAAAGATGATGGTGTTCACACTTAGATGTAATTTATTAATAAATGTTCACACTAACGTGGCTTATTAATTAGAAGATTACATGACCGGGAATGTTTTTCGACTATTAATTTACTTGTCATAAGGAAACTTGACTGGAAGTAAATTAAAGGTTAGTAATCTGTTTAAAAATGAATTTTATAAACGTCCACACTAACGTGGCTTATAAGAAATATTTTTAAAATGTCGATGGATATGCATATAATTCTTTTTGAGGATTTCAATTATATGATTATCCGAACGGTGTGACTATACTGCATGTTACTTTTCTGCTATTCTATATTATCATGGCATTCTCCAACTTGTCTTCTATTCTCAAAAGTTTTATATTGGTGAATTACTAAAGGCTGGATTTAGAACTTAAAACATTATCTTAAACGGCTGAAGGTTTAATTGTACTTGATGAGGAATGTCATAAGAAACCAGTTGCGAATTCTGATGAAGTAGTGAGAACCTCTTATGGTGTCATCTTAAGAAACTCTTTGGACATCAGAATTACACAACAAAATGTATTGCCATGAAAAATCTAATAAGCACCAAGATAGTCGATTCCATTCCTGTAAGGGTTCACATTCTCCGGATGATAAGCTACTTATCAGAGATCGAAATCCTGGATGGTGAACAAGATACTGAGTCTTAATCGACTTGGTGTTTAATAGTCTGTCCCTGAAGCTTAAATAGTTCTTTTTGAACTGTAGCATGATAAAGAATTATGTCACTTTATCAGAAATGCTTATTGATCTTCAGACAGCTGAGATGCTAGTGAAAAGTATCACGAAAGCGCAAATGGCTGAGAGAAATGCATCTTTGGGTAAGAAGAGGAATGCATCTCAACCAAAGGAAGCGTGTATGACAATGAAGAAAATGACATAGTTACCTCAAAAGGACTTTAAGTCCAAAGGATATGTGGTTCAAGTAGAATCAGCTGACACATTTTAAGTTTAAGTGTCCTCTCAAAAAGGAAAGGTATCTCTCACTCGTTTGAGTGAAGATGAGATCACTATGGTAAAGTGGCGGCTATTGTAGTGGGAGACATAGACATACCTTTTAGTAGTGATAGATTTTAGTCTTTAAAAGGAATGTCTGTATGTGCTAGAATTTAGAAACTTGGTTTCTGTTTCTAAGTTGGTTTTGGATTGATATTTTGTTACTTTTGATAACTAGATTGTTATCATGGTTGGGAAACATTTTATCTATCCTGGCACATTGGATGGACAACTTTAAATACACTAAAATCTATGCTTAGCACTACAAAACAACTATTGAATACATTGATCAACCTCAATAAAAGGAAAGAATCTTCGCAAAGGAATCAAACCTATCTTTGGCATCTAAGACTTGGATATATTATTTTTAAGAGGATTCAAATTTGATAAACGATGGTCCATTGGTCTCATTGGTCCTAGAATCGTTTCTTTGTGGAAATCCTGCTAAGAAGGTAAAATGACCAAGTGTCCTTTAAGGCTAAAGAAATAGATTCAAAGAAGTTATTAGGTTTAATTCACTCTGTTTATGTGGCCATGTGGCCCTAGTGACAAGTATCTCTTAGGTGACTTTAGGGATCACTTGGCGGAGAATGGGATTGCATCCCGGTTAACTACGTGTGCTATTCAAACAGTAGAATGACGTAGTGGTGCAAAGAAATTGAATGTTATTGGAAATGGTTAGATCGATGATGAGCTATTCAAAGTTGTTTATTTCATTTTGCGGATATGACCTAGAAACGACGATTGTCTGTTGGATATCCTAGATGAATGAAAAGTGGTTTATTTTATAGTCTTAAGAATCAGAAGGACATTGTAAGCACTAATGCCCGATTCTTAGAAGAGGACTATATAATAAGTCACAAGGTTAAGAACAAGATAGTTCTTAATGGTTTGAGGAAGAAACATTCGAATCCTACACCAAAGTGTACAAGAAGAGGTACCACCTAATACTGCACAACATGTCATGAATGTACATAAAATTCTTCATCCCAGTGGGAGGATTGTACGCCAACCTAATAGATTCCTTAGTCTAGAAGAATCTTCTGATTTTCTGGAAAGACTAAATGAATTGGATCCCAGAAACTATGATGGAATGGTTCAAGATAAGGATGCAGTTTCTTGGAAAATTGCAATGGAATCCAAAATGGGATCTATAGATCACCATGATAGTGGGAGCTTGTAGAACCACTAAATGGGGGTAAAACTCATTTGGTGAAAGTGGATCTACAAAAAGAAAGAGAGGATCAAACAAATTGTTAGATCTGGAATCTCTTTTCTGTTACTACTCATTTTAACTTATTTGTTTGGAAAATAGATGTCAAGATAGTTTTTTTTGAACGGAAGTCTTGAGGATAATATCTATATGCAACAAACAAAGGGATTCATTGCTAAAGGCCACTAGCACTTAGTGTGCTAGCTTAGAGGTCCATTCGTGGATTTAAGTAAGCATCAAGATCTTGGAATATCCGATCTAATGAAGTTATCCAGTCGTATGGATTCGTGGAGAAATCAGATAAAGGCTGTGTGTACAAGAGGCGTGACGGAAACGTGGTGGTTATCCTAGTACCATATGTTAAATAACAACTTGCTTACTGGGTAACAATGAGAAGGAGTTATTAAACATAGGGGTGTGGCTGTCCGGCATTTCGATATGAAGGATTTGGGTTGATGTAGTCCTTCCAGATTGTCTATATCGAAAATGTGCTAGCTAGATTCAACATACAAATTCCAAGAAAGGTTTTATACCTTTCGAGCATGGAATACATCTACTCAAGGAAATGTGCTACCCAAACACATAATAAGATAGATGTGAATAATGAGATTCATTATGCTTCTGCAAAAGGAAGACTCATGTATGTTATGATATGCACTAGGCCCGATATCTGCTATGCAGTAGCATAGCAGGAAGATGTCGTTTTAACCCTAGTTAAGGACAATGAACTGTGGCAAAAAGAATTCTCCAGAGAACTTGAGATAGTATGCTTGTTTACCACTCGGACAGTCTAATTGCCTTGGGTTATACGGGTTTAGTTTTTCCGGAACCGATAAAAAGGATCAGAGTAAATCTTCCTCGGCATATGTGTTTAAATTGGGAAGATGAGTCATGGCATGGAGGAGTAAGGTAGAAATACATGCTAACTCTACCATGAAAGTCGAGTGTGTGGCTAGCTCTGAGGCTACGAAAGATTGTGCGACTCCATAGCTTCTTGTTGGACTCGAGCGTGATTCTTAATTTACTTTAGGAGTATCACAACACACTGTGATAACTCTAGTGTAGTGGAAAATTTGAAAGGAATTCAGAGTCCATGAGGCAATTAAACACATGGGTTTGTAATACCACCATATAAAAGATATAAGAGAGGAAGATGTGGCAGTGGTCTAGATTGCATTGGAAGACAAAAATGGTTGTCCCATTCACGAGCCTTCCAAGCTCAGACCTTCAATGGTCAAGTGGAGATAATGGGAGTTGATGCAGACCCGGGTGCCATTTTGAGTTTATGTGATGTTGGAGAGTTAGTCCGTGTTGTTTATACTTGAAAGACATGCTTCAAGTATAAGTGGGAGATTGTTGGTTTTGTATACTGGAAAGCTTGTCTTTGTATACATTAAACAACAATATTTAAGATAATATGGATTGAATAATAATTACAGTCGCCATGTGCTTTTAATTATTCTTATGTTTAATTGCACGTTCCATATACTTGCATTGTAGATGATATGGTGTGGGTCAACACATGGTAAAGATCATATCATCGGATTCCTTGCATTTTATTAAAAGACTCACGGCTTAGATGGTCCTGAACCCACCATCGGTACACCATAGAATAATCTGATAATTAGTTTATCTTGACTAACTGATTATTCTAGTACACGGGAAAATGTATTGAGGAGGATCTACTTAGGATTCCATTCTCTGTTTTGACCTTAAATGAGAGAATAAGAATCCACAGAGTTCGGGTTCTTAACCCCTATATGTTGGCGAACATATATGCATAGTGTTTGCAGCTTTAATTTATCAAAGGGTGAGATTCTTTCATAGAATCAATAATCTCGATATCTTGGGTTGTAACATTTACACATATGATGGGTCGTGCAATATGTAGGGGCACCGTGTCCTGGTGCGCCAGGTTGATGGTGTCCCCTTGAGGAAGCACAAGGATCATGGAAAGCCCTGCAGACAGAATATTAATTTATTCTTATCATGATAAACGGAAGTCATGCGGTACTACTCAAGGACAAGATATTAATTAATTATAGTTGTCAGAAGCTTATATAATTAATTAATGGACATTATATCTTAAACATGGGGAATGGCTGAACTAAAGAAGAAAGCATATTCGTAAATATGTATTAAATTGGTAGGTCAGTATTATTTCTTTAGTGGAATAAAAAATACTTAATTTATTTAATTATATCCTAAGTCTATTGGATATTGAAAATTAAATAAATTAGTAGGCCAATTTAATATTCTTCTTGATCCCTGTTGTAGCCCAATATGACCTAAGTGGATTGGGAATGGAACAAGAGTTGGAGGCCCAAGCCCATTAGGGTTTGGAGACTTAATTTTCGTCCCCTCACCTATAATAAGGGGGGGGGGCACGAAAATTATAAGAAAAATACACTCTAATACAGCCCCTCTAAGTGCTCTCTTGATTCCTAAAGTTTCCACAACCGTTTTGTAGTCTGCAGCCCACCCTGCATCTAAACAAGGTACGGGAATACAGCAGAAGATCAAGAAGTAGAATATGAACACCATGAAGATTCACCATGATCATGTGTTCTCCATCAACAACGGGATTAGATCTTTAATCCCGTGAGCAACCCGACAAAGTTTGTAAGTACCGGTTTCGATAGATTCTATTTTATTCCGCTGCAATAGATTCAAAATTGAAACTTGCATGTTAATTCAACATAGGATAATTAATGTCACACATAAAATTATGATTTACATGAGTTAGAATTAATGGCATCCAAATAAATCATGTGGGGTACAATTCGAGAAAACCCCAACAGCTTCGACTGTAACTGATGATCTTTTCTGTTGATCAGCTCAAATTGAGATGCTTTCTCATCAGTTCCTGACTGGTCTTGACCGCTTGGACTTTCATTCAGTTGTTTCTTAGTTCAGCTGTTTTCCTTCAGCTGGTTCTTTAGCTGATATCTCATTTTGAGTTGATTCCAGCTCCTATGATTTCTTCATCAATTTGATCAATTTGCAGCTGGTATGTTTTGCATAACTAACTGGATCATCAGTTTGAGCAAATGAACTGATGATTTAATTGAGCTGATGGGGTAGACTGATCAGCTTCAGTTTACTTCCTCTCCACAGCTTCTTGCTTTATTTCAAACTGATGGCTTATGTGTTCAACTGATTAGTTCAACAACTTTTTCAGTTATGAACTACTCATGAGGAGTTTGAAGCCTTTTGGTTCAGTTCCTTTCTTCAGCTGGAATGGATTCTTGGCCTTTTTCTTCCAGTTGATCATCTTCATACTGTAATGCTAGCTCGAGTAGTCCCAATTGTATGCATAGCTCCATAAACCTTGCTTCTGGCAATGGTTTGCTGAAGATGTCAGCTATCTGCTTCTCAGTGTTGACATATTTGATGCATATGTCTTTCTTCTCGATGTGATCTCTGATGAAGTGATGTCTTATGTCAATGTGCTTAGTTCTTGAATGTAGAACTGGATTCTGAGATATTGCAATTGCACTATTGTTGTCACAGTAGATGGGTACTTTTTCAGTTTCGACTTTGTAGTCCTTCAACTGCTGCTTCATCCAGAGTATCTGAGCACAGCAACTTCCCGTAGCTACATATTCTGCTTCAGTTGTTGACGTGGCAACTGAGTGCTGCTTCTTGCTAAACCAGGATATCAGGTTGCTTCCCAGAAACTGACATGTTCCACTGGTGCTTTTTCTGTCGATCTTGCATCCACCGAAGTCTGAGTCTGAATAACCAATTAGACTCAAACTGTCATCTCTGGGATACCATAGTCCTAGATTTATGGTTCCTTTGAGATATTTGATAATCCTCTTTTCTGCTTCAAGATGACTTTTCTTTGGGTTAGCTTGAAACCGTGCGCATAGACCGACTGAATAGGAGATGTCTGGCCGACTAGCTGTTAAGTAAAGTCACGACCCAATGATTCCTCTGTAATATGTTTGGCTAACTGATTCTCCTTCTTCATCAAGAGTTAGCTGAACTGATGTATTCATAGGAATCTTGAGAGTTTTTTCTTTACTTACGCCAAACTTCTTGACTAGCTCTTTAGTGTACTTGGCCTGGCTGATAAAGATTCCATCTTTCAGCTTCTTCACTTGGAGGCCTAGGAAGAATGTCATTTCTCCCATCATGCTCATCTCAAATTTGCTTTGCATCAGTTGAGCGAAACCTGTGCATAGGTCTTTGCTTTTTGATCCAAAAATTATGTCATCCACATAAATTTGAACAATTAAGATCTCAGTTGATCGTTCTATTCGGAATAGAGTTCGATCAATGAATCCCTTTTGAAATCCATTTTTCAGCAAAAATGTTGTGAGAATTTCATACCACGCTCTAGGAGCTTGTTTCAGTCCGTAGAGGGCCTTCTTCAGTTTGAAGACTTGATCACCAATTTCAAAGCCTGGCGGTTGCTCGACATATACGTCCTCCTTGAGCATTCCTTGAAGAAAAGCACTCTTGACATCCATTTGGTAGACTGTGAAATTGAAGTGAGCTGCATAGGCTAGGAACAGTCTGATGGCTTCCAATCTTGCAACTGGTGTGAATGTCTCATCAAAGTCAATCCCTTCACTTTGTGAGTATCCTTTGGCTACCAATCTAGCCTTATTTCTTGTGATCACTCCTTGTTCATCCAGTTTGTTGCAAAAAACCCATTTTGTGCCAATGACCTTCTGGGTTTTTGGTCTATCAACAAGAAACCATACGTCATTTCTTGTGAATTGATTCAGTTCTTCTTGCATGGCCATGATCCAGTCTGAATCTTCTAAGGCTTCTTTGACATTTGCTGGTTCAGTTTGAGATATGAAGCATGTGAATAATGTATGCTCAGTTGAACTTCTGGTTTGGACTCGACTTCTTGGATCTCCAACTATCTTGTCAGTTGGGTGGCTTCGGAGCCATTTGGGCAAGATAGATTCAGTTGGGTCTTCAGCTGGTTCTTCTGTGGTGACATCATCAGTCGCCCTTTCATCAGTTGGTTCAGCATTTTCATCAGTTCTTCCCCCTGTTTCAGTTGTGGGGTTTATGGTCTCAGCACGATTTGTGTCTTCATTGACCAAGTTGTTCTCAACTGGTTTAGTACCAGTTTCATTGCCTTCTTCTAGTGAAACTTCAAGCCGCTCTAGAACAATGTGATCCACATAGTCCTGCGAGTTCTCAGTTTCACTAGGTAGCACTTGAACTGATGTGTCTATTCTTTCTTTGTTCCTGTACTCATTAGTAAATTCATCAAATACCACATGACATGTTATTTCCACAACAAGAGTTCGTTTATTGAACACTCTGTAAGCTTGTGCATGAGGAGAGTTATACCCAAGAAATATACCCTCATCAGCTTTAGCACTAAAGGCTTTTAATTGAGTCTTGCCATTGTTGTGAATATAACATTTACAGCCAAATATTTTAAAATATGAACTAGAAGGCTTACGACCCTTATACAGCTCATAGGGTGTTTTGTCATGTGCGGCTACAATGGCACTTCGATTTTGAGTATGACAAGCTGTGTTGGCTGCTTCAGCCCAGTAACCTTTAGCTATGTTGGCATCAACTATCATTGCTTGAGCTACTTCTTTAAGTGTCCGGTTACGCCGTTCGGCTACACAGTTTTTTTGTGGAGTTCTTGCAGCTGAGTGTTCATGAGTGATTCCAAGCTGATTGAGAAAGTTGATCATTTGCTGATTTACAAATTCAGTTCCATTGTCAGAGTGAATTCTTTGAACTGGTCTTTCTTTTTCAGTTTGTAGCCTTCTAATCAGCGTCGTTAGCTTGTCATAAGTTTCATTTTTGCTCCTCAAGAATTCCACCCATGTATATCTTGAAAAATCATCAACTACTACAAGAGTGAATCTTTTACCTTTTGGGATTTGTGGTCTAACTGGACCAAACAAATCTATATGCAGCAGTTGGAGGCAATCAGTTGTTCCTGGTGGATGACTCCTATTCTTGAAGGATGACTTCACTTGCTTCCCTTTTTGGCATGGTCCACATACACCTGTTTTCTTGTATATTTCCTTGGAAAGCCCCTCAACTAGCTCTTTCTTGACTAGGTAGTTGATTGTTTTGAAGTTGAGGTGGTTCAGTCGTCGATGCCATAGCCAGCTTGCTTCAGTTGATCCTTTTGAAAGAAAGCAAGCTTCTGAGTAGCCGGTTGACCAGTCAACAATGTAGATGTTGCCTCTTCTTATTCCAGTGAGAAGAATTACTCCAGTTGACTTGTCTCTTATGCTGCAGGAGTTTTTGGTGAAGTCAACTGAGTAGCCATTGTCGCACAGCTGGCTGATGCTGAGTAGTTTGTGTTTTAGTCCATCCACATGGGAGACTCCATTTACTACAACTTTTCCCTTGACCACGAACCCTTCTCCAATGGTTCGACTTTTAGAGTTGTCTCCAAATATGACAAGCGGACCTTTTACTTCTTCGTAACCGTTGAGATCTTCTCTATCTCGGGTCATTTGCTTGGAGCACCTGCTATCTAAATACCAAATATCTTTGGTTTTCTTCATAGATAGGATACTCTTATCCTGTAAAAACAAGGATTAGCATTTAGGGACTCGTTTTATATCGGGTCCTTGTTGATACATCAAGCTTTTTGGAATCCAAACTTGCCAAACTTTTGGCTTTTTATCACTCAGAGAATCAACTGATTTGGATCGCTTGATCAGTTTTGACTTTCTTTCAACCTTTCTATTTTGAGTTGAATTAGTTGAATGATACCTGCGTTGAAAGTTAGTAGGATAAAACAATTCAACTAAAATATTGTTATCCCGAGATCTTTGAGTTCTTTTATCAGGCTAATGCCTTGTGTGTTTCCAGTTTACTGGATTGAACCCTTTTGGGTCAGCTCTAGGTTCATTTCTGGAATCCAGGTACTCATTATAGTGATGATAGGATTGAAATGAGTTTCTTTGATCTCTCCTATAAATGTTTTGATTGAACTGCTTGACAGGGTAGGCGTGAGATCTAAACTGGTCTTTCTTTTTAAAATGGACTGATCTATCAGTTTGCCTGGGCGGCATTCTGTACTGAGCTGGTGGTCCTTGTTGAACTGAAGGCTTTGAACGAGTGGATTGATTTGATTGAACTGATGGTCTTGGCTGGAAGTTGGGCTTCAGTTGGCCTGGTGTTTTTGTTTGGTAGAACTGACCAAATTGTCTGGGCTGAGTTTGAGGATTTTTCAATATTCATTTGCCTTTAGTTGGCTCAGCTAGCTGATCATGAGATCTAGTGAATCCTTTTAGGATTCCTTTATCACTAGGTTGAGCAACTGTTTTTGCTTTCTCTAAGGCAGTGAACTTGCTATATCCTAGCCCTTAACTGCTAGTTCCTGTTCTTTGATGATTTAATATCTCATCTAAAGTTTGAGATCCCTTTTCGAACTTCAAAGTTACTTTTTCTCTCTCATGGATCTCTTGCTTGAGTTTTTGATTTTCAGCTTCTAGATCAGTAGTTCTCAATTTCAATTTCTCAAATTCTATAAACTGAGACTCAAGATAATTCAATCTTTCATGATCAATGCTCAGTTTTCTAACTTTATTTCTCAGTTCATCATTTTCATCTTTCAGTTCAACATGCAAGCAAGATATTGAAGCTAATTGATCCTCTAGCATCATAAGTTTCATGTCAAGTTCATTGCTAGAAATAGTTGCTTCATTAATATGATAGAAGGAGGTTTGAGAATCAGCTGTACTAACATCTTCATCATTGTCAGCCATGAGGCAGAATAGCGCTTCATCATCTGAGTTGTAGCCGTCTGAATCAATTCCAGATGGATAGTCTGAATCGTCTAGCACGACATTCTCATAATTTGCAACCATTGATTTCCTTTTGAAGAAGCTTTTCCTTACTTTGGCTTTCTTGTCCTCAGGGAGTTCTGGACATTCATATCTGTAATGTCCTTGTTTGTGGCAGTGAAAACACTCTTCTTGATTTGGATTGCCACCCCTGAATGGTTCAGCTGACCGTTCAGCTGGTTTGTGAGTTCTCTCATATTTTGAGATTTCATCCGTTTGAGGTGGAACTGATTATTTATCCCGAACTCTCTTCAACTTCTCTAGTAACCTGGTAACTGATTGAATTTGATCATTGATGTCTTCAGTCAGGTCCTCCTTCTTTTCAGTTGTTTCTCCTTTTCGTTCGGATGAAGATCCGCCTTGATTTTCTCTGGCTGGTGAGCTTCTGGGTCAGAAGTTGTTCCTTCCCCGAGTGTCTCTAAACCGGTTCCTTTCACCATAGAACGCTGCATCTTGAGCTGATGATGTTGATGCCTCCTTCTTTCAGTTTAAACTGTACTCATGACCTTTGAGAGAGCCAAACAGTTCCCTTAGAGTGATGCTGTTTAGATTTCTTGATTCTTTTGTAGCTATCACTTTCATATCCCATTCTTCAGTGAGATTATCCAATATTTTGGAATTCATCTCAGAATTGGGATAACTTCTCCTGAGGTTGGTCCTCTCACTGATGATGGCTAGAAATCTGGTTTCAAGGCATGAGATGGACTCTTCTGGCTGCATTTTGAAGGATTCATATCTGTCAACTGCCAGTTGGAGCTTGTTTCCTTTGATGGCTTCGGACTCTTTGCATAGATCTGCTAGTAGGTCCAATATCTCCTTGGCAGTTGTGTAGTCCTTTGTGTCCTTCATTCTGTCTTCATCTAGAGTTTAAAATAATGCAGCTTGAGCAACGAACTCTAGATTCTTTAACTTCTTCTCTTCACTGGTGAGAAGATTAGTTGGCTTTGGGATCCTTGCCGGTTGATTGATATCAACTATGTGAGCATCATTGTCCATCATGATGATGATTGGACCATCTTCAATGACTTTCCACATATTCTCATGAATTGAGCAGAGATGCGCCTTCATTCTCCTGCTCTAGTTATCATAATTCTCAACTGAAAACAAAGGTAGCTTATAGTTTCCCATAGCTGGAATGTTAGCACAGATAAGTAGATCTGATTCAGTTGATCTGCAGAAACGGCTGATCCTTAGAATCAACTGCTCTGATACCACTTGTTGGTCCCGGGCGAGTCGATATCAGTTTAGAGGGGGGTGAATAAACTGATTTAAACTTTTTGCTTCAAATGCGGAATAATAGGGCCCTTTGACTCGCTTAAATAAACTTATCTATGCACAAACTAGTTGATCAGTTATGACTGCTTGGTGCAAATTGTGTGAACTTGTGTACAGTTTAAAGATATACAATAATCAAAATAGTACAGCACACAAGTGATTTATAGAGGTTCGAAGTCTCAAACTTCTACGTCCTCTCTTCCTTCCGCAGAAGGGCAACTTCACTATATAACTTGAGTTTCTTTATAAATTACACAATGAAGGGCAGTTGGTTGAACCTGGTAACTGCTCGCTACCTCAGCGGGTCGACGGCTCACACTTGAAGTCCCTAACTGCTCGCTAAGAAGGTAGATGGTATTGTCGTCTTTACAAGGTTTTAGATCTCTTTCGATCTTCAAGAGGTTAGTCTTGAACAGGGGGTATCAACTGATGTGCTCCTTCAATTGAGCTGGGTAGTTGATTCTTGTAAAGCTGAAACTAAGAAGGCTGCCCTGGCTGGATCGTCAACAGCTGGCTGAATATCTTGACTCTGTGACTTCTTCTTCTCAGTTGAACTCTCGCAGTTTTTATCAGATGCTGAACTTGAGCTTAAGTGGGAGGGAAAAAGAAAAGCTATTGCTTGAATATTTCAAGAATGTATATTCCAAAGTTATGGAGGCGAAGAGTGTTTAAAACTCTGATTCACTCGTCTTTTATAGAGGAGTGATTTTAGGAACGTTGAGTTCCATTGATCGGTGGCTTTGTTGGCTCATCAATGGCAGATGGTCTTTATTGATCGCTGGAGCTTTTGCTTGAAATAGCCGTTACTTAGCCAATCGATCTTCATTGGATATTTAATTCCAAGATCTTCATTGAAGCATTGATTCCAAGATTCGCCGGTTTGAGCAATAATTCCAGGGTTCTCTGGCTTCAGTTTTGAGTTCCAGTTAGCAGTACTGAACTTGTATGTTTAGTTCGGCCATTGCTTCAGTTGGTAGTTTGAGCTTGTCAGCTCAGATTGGCCGTTGCTCTAGTTAGCAGTTTTGAGCTTGTCAGCTCAGTTTGGCCATTGATCCAGTTGGCAGTTTTGAGCTTGTCAGCTTAGTTTGGCCATTGCTCCAGTTGGCAGTTTTGAGCTTGTCAGCTCAGATTGGCCGTTACTCCAGTTGGCAGTTTTGAGCTTGTCAGCTCAGTTTGGCCATTGCTTCAGTTAGCAGTTTTGAGCTTCTCAGTTTGACTAATCATAAGCTGGCTGACTTCAGTTCTGGCATTTAGCTGATTTGTCTTGTTTACTTCAGTTTGGCTATCAGTTGGATACTTCTAGTCTTTAGTTTAAACTGATCTATTATCAGTTCTTTCAGTTTTAGTCGACTCTTTTCTCCCTCAGCCCTGCTGACTTAGTTGTCAGTTTGTTTCGACTGATTCGACTTTTTGACTCCTCAGTTGAGTTGACTTCTAACTGGATGACGTATCCTTCAGCTTGCAGAACATACTCCAGATTGGTTAACTTTGGCTTTTCTTGAGTTCTTTTTTGATGATCTGGATTGATCAGCTCAGATCTACAACTTAAATTTTAGTTAGTTTTTCATAAATAATTTTGACATCTCATCAAAACCTAATCTTGAGGTTCCTTGATAGTTTTTCCTAACAATAATAATAATAATAATAATATTATTATTATTATTATTATTATTATTATTATTATTATATCGTGGTATGAATCTACTTATTTAAATTTATATGTGGCTACATAAAATATATTTAATATGTTAAATATATAAAATAAAGAAATTATTCAATTTTGTCTATCGAAAAATATAATTATTATGTGGTATGTGTTCACATGCAATAAGTATATATAAATCTCCAATGGATTCAATTTAAAAATATAAAACAAATTCTAAATGTGTTTATGAATATATTTAAAAAAAATTACAAATATAATGTTGAAATATATTGTAAACTATAATTTTATATACTTATAATTATTTTATATGTTAGACTAATACTATTTTACAACAAATTTCCCTAAAAAAAATATATTATTACAACCAATATTTCAACTATTATCAAACTTTAAACTTCAAATGTGTAGATCGATTTCCGTACATCGTACGGGAGATATACTAGTATGAGTAAATTCAAGACCAAATATGATAATTCCAAACAAACGAAGAGTCATTACAATTTCTTCTCGGAGTAAACGGATGACGTTGTGTTCAGATCCTGAGTTGGCTGAGGGGCTGGCATGTCAAGAAGGTTTGTGGTTGGCAAATGAGCTTCAGGGAATAAAAATTATTCTTGAAACTCATTGCAAGTCGCTGAAGATTTCCCTCCAGGATGGAAATGAAGATTCATCTTATCGCGGTGCTATATATGAATCAATTAGTATGAAAGCGTCTCACTTTGAGCAAGTAATTTTCAGTTGGGCGAGACGAGATGCAAATCATTGTGCTCACTCTCTTGCTAAGTTATCTCTTAGTTCTTGTTCTTTTTATTTCTATACCGCTGCTTTCCCGGATGTTTTATGGTCGGACATACTGTTTTTTGAACAATTTCACCAGTCTTTTTAATATAGTCGTCTTTTCCTTCAAAAAAAAACGAAGAGTCATTAATGTAGTAAGATATAAAATGTCAATATTTTTCATTACGTATGGACCAAGGTGAAGTAACTAGACCAAAAATCCTTAATTCAGACTAATCAAAGCAGATGGAGGAAATCACAGACTACATTAAAATCAACAACAAATTATTAGTTAATTGAATCGAATTAACCATGATTAAGTTAATTTCATTTAATTTTTTAGGGAAGCAATGATCCACTTTAATTTGCTTCCTTCAAAGCAACAATGACCTGTTTCTTGGATTCTTGCTTATGTTTACAGGGAGTAGCTAGTTAGTTTAATAATTATTGCTAGTTGGTTTGGCTAATTAATCTTTCGACACTTACAAATTGTAGCAAGATATATAGTCGTTTACTTGCAAGTCTGAAATTGTTGCGTGAGTAAATGAGGTTAATTATATGTATTAGCATAGACAGACATATATGAGGTTCTCTAACAAGTCAAAATTTGTAAAACGGATTAAAATTCGAATGCAAACAATTATCTAGTGCTATATTTGTTTACTGGTGAGTGGTGACTGAAATATGTTAGATTAATAATTCGACTTTTAGAACGATATTTTCAATTATTATTTTGTTAGAAAAAATATTAAATATTTGATTTAGGTATAGTTTATCTTAACTTTGTGTCGGATCTTGTGATGGAACATCATATTATGCATCCATTTTCGACAATTATGATGCATTTTATATATTTTTTTTTTCTAAAATTAAAAAAAAAAATTGACAAATCCATTTTAAAGTATCTTTCTTATTTCTAGTAGTAATTATATGCGCATAGCTAGTTCGAATACGCATTAGATTAAATAAAGGGGTTAAAAGAACAAAGCATAACTTATAATGGAAGCAAATAATGTCGATACTACTTTATAGATAAATTCTTAATTATTAAAATAATAATAATGAAAGAATCTAGACAGTTCAAGAATATGCTTCGTGAAGTGACCCAATTTTGAGTATATATTTTTAGGATTATAGTCCGTGGTCGTCCGTACTACTACGATTCTCCAAATTAAGAAGCATTTTTTTTTTTTTTTTGTAATTGCAATTTGATGTTAGTTCATTAGAATAATTCTAGATGCGATTAACCCTCTAATTGTTACTGAATGTCGAATTTGAATATTTGAATTTAGTTGTTTTGACTTTGCCTCTTAAAGAAGATATTATCCAAGAGATAAAAGCAACCAGGAATATTTCAAATCGTGATTTATTATTATTATTATTATTATTATTATTATTATTATTATTATTATTATTATTATTATTATTATTATTTAGTGAGCTGTGGAGGGAAATTTGAGATTTTGAACCCTTATCATATACTTCTTACAAGATATGACATGAGTTTTCTAAATCTCGAGTCATTAACTTTAATCTTAATTTGATTAATATTTAATTAAAAAATAATCTATTTTTTTATTATGATACACGCAAACTGAAATAGACAAAAATAGATCATATACGATCTTATATATTGATTTTTAGTGGTGTTTTAATCCGTGCACGAGTGTGTCACTTATGAGCATTATATTTTTTATGTTAATGGTAAAACATTTATATAACAATATAAAGAAAACAATACAAAGAAAAAAAAACTTACATCTAGTAGAACGCCCCAGGCCCACGGGCAGTGGCTGAATCATGATTTTTTTATCTGGGAGGCGTGTATATATATATATTGTTGGAATTTGTTGCCACAAATGCTGAAATTAGACACAGATTCGTAATGTCAAACTCAATGTTAAAGACAGTTAACACAACTTATCTTAACACAAATATGCTGAAAATAAAATGCACAAGAATACACGATATAATTTTTAAATCATACACAACATGTGTATGATTGCCACAGGGCGAAATTATACTATAATGAGTACAAAATTTTCAAGCCGTTAATGTTAGACGCGAAGGCTCTTAACACTACAGCAACATTACAAGTTCTAATCCAGACTAACACTAAAAAGAACTAAAACATATAAATTGACATCCCATCAATTCATATACAACAACATACATATTGACATCCCGTCAGTTCATATCCAAACTACAACATACAGATTAACATCTCGTCAATTCATATGCAAACTACAACATACAGATTGACATCCCGTCAATTCATATGCAAACTAGATCATACAAGTTGACATCCCGTCGACTTGAATACAAACTAAAACATATAAATTGACATCCCGTCAACTTGTATACAAACTAGTAAAGGTTTCACAACCTTGCTATCTATCCTAATTTGTACAATCTATTCCGTGAAAGGATTGAACAACAATAAACATTAAGATAGAAGAAGGAACGAAGAACGAAACCTAAACTAAGTTTGTGACTCAAGCTTTCTTCAATCTTCACACAACGGAAAATAGATTGGGCTTGAATGAGTCTTCAAGTGTCGAACACATTCCTTATATGCTTCTTCACTTGAATTCAACACGGTCCAGGATTTTTCTTTCTTAAACATGGGTTGACGATAATCGCTTCACTCCATGACTTCACCGTAGATGGAAGAAACCGCCTCCAAGGAGTGGTTGATAGCTTCCCCATATTCATGCTCTTTTTCTAAATATCCAGCAAATATAATTTTCTGAAAAAAAAAAGAATTAAATAGAGAAACCGCTAAACCTAAAAAATAGGAGATAGAGTTTTGACTTTGTCAAATTCTATTTTAAATAATATATCTAATATGTTGAAATATTAATTTCGTGGATATACACATATTATTTAAGATATATAAAGTTATTTTATTTATTAAAATAATAAATAAAACTTGGAAAGGATAAGATTAGTTACGACTATGTCACAGACGATGTCGCAGGGAGTCTGTCTGACATCGAGTGCAACATTGAACCACAATGTCATACAGCACTCAACAATCTCCCCCTTAATCTTAGCCTTTCTGCACAAAACATACAACTCAATGTATTTTGTACAATTAGAGTCGCAGCGGAAAATGGAGATCTTAAAATCTCCCCCTTAATTAGATCATCATATAATAGGAACTTGTCCTATTATAAAATCAATGTTGAACAGAAAGTACAACACAACAATATCAATGTTGAACTGAACATTCAACACATAATATCAATTTTCAACTCAACGTTCAACACACAATAATCAAGACATATTGATCATTCAATATCTCAAAACAAATTCAATATGTCTAATCATAATGACATATCATAAATATCAAAAACTGAATAAGCATATAAAAACAAGAACACAATCATAAATTGCATTCAACAACAAAAACCAAGATATGCATGAAATGCATATAAAAAACCATGTGTCCAGCACATATGAAAACAGAAAACATAAAACATTGTTTTTAACAAAAAAGTTTTAAATTTCAGAAGCTTAAACATTAAGCTTCACATCATCTTCCTTTTTCCTTTGGCTGCACCATTTCTCCCCTTTGCTTTACCAGCAACATTCGGTCCAGCATCCATGTCTCTAGCATCTGCATCATCACCATCAGCATCATCATCCACTCTCCCTTTTTGTGTAGAAAGGAGAGTCAGAAAAGAATTTCGAGCCTTGGTGAGTTGACCAATCACATGATCAAGCAGAGCAATTTGATGTTGAAGAGACTCCAGTGGCATCATGACAATGGGAATGGAAGGCGTTGAGGCAACATCAGGATAGACATCAGATTGGGAAGGAGAAGGGGTACCTTCGGCAGAAGGAGGCACTGGATTTGCAGCATCATGAGGATAGGGAAGATCAATGATCCTGTCATCATTCCCCTTGGACTTCATTATGGAGAAGGTGGTTTGCTCAGACATCATACTCTTCTTGCATTCCTTTAACCCTTGGCTCTTAAGGATCCCATAGATCAAACATGGGAAAGGAAGCAAGTTCGAGAAACTGGACTTAGAGGCAGCCTTCAACGTTGCATCAAAGATATATACACCAAGGTTGAAAGGAAGATGAGTTCCTATCTTGTATAGGAGAATGGCCTGATCAACTGTGATGACAGAGGCATTCGATGTGGGCAGCCAATTACGCACTGCAAGCTTGTATAACACTGAGTAAAAGAATGTTAACTTGGAAGCAGGCACTTTGTTGAGCCATTTCGAAACTAACCTCCAGTAATAATATTCACCACATCATCAATCAGATCCAAAGACATGATTGTATCCTCATTTCCCAACTCAAGAAACGTGTTAATAACATTAGGGGAAAACTTATAGATTTTATCCCTAACAAACACAGTTCCAAAACACAGTTTAGAGGGATCTCCCATATCATAAATGATGTTAGCATAAAATTCATGAATAACATCAGGATCATATGACACTAGCGACGTAACAGATTTCCATAAACATCTCTCCTTAAGAAACACATCCATCCCATATTTTTTAAAGCTAAGAACATTTATCATTTTCTCAACCTTAAGAGTTCTCTTAACATAAAGAGCATGGGATTTCTTAGCCTCTTCAGAATAGAAAGTCTTACTGAAGGCTTGCGTGACATCAATCGGAGAGTCCTCATCTGTGCCGGAATCCTCGTCCACGGGCTCAGCAAAAGGACTGACATTCCGTGTAACATCAGCAGGAGAAGAAGTAGAAACTTGTTCACTAGTGGAATCGAACTCATCTTTCAGCGACTTGGAGGTAGCCTTAGACCCTTCCTTCTTCACCTTTTTGGAGGAGACGACCTCAGGTTTGTCAGTGTCATCACTGTGAAGTCACTTCGATTTCCTTATTGGAGGAGAAGTCTTCGCCATCTTTGACAAAGATTGCAGGTGTGAAGTGGCTTCCGGGTCGATTGGATTTGTGGAATCTCCAAGCACATTCATTCTAATCGGCTTAGGGTTTAGGATCTCGGTTCCAGGAGGAATAATGAGATCGGGATGAACTACAGATTCAGTCGGCATCACCTTTGATGTTGAAGGCTCAGTGACATTCGCTGTAGTTGGTTCAGCCTGAGCAGTTGGAGGTGCAATGTCAGGGGTCTGAGTTGATGTTGCAGAGAGTGGGGGTTGTACTACAGCAGCCGGAGTTGAGGCCGATGATGAGGATCCTTTTGTGAGCTCCATCATTTGCTGCAACATCATCATCATGGCTTGTAGATGATTATGGTTTTGGTCCGCCATGGATGAAAAAGAAGAGAAAATCATTTTGAGGAGATGGAGAAGATGAATCGTATGGAGAGAGAAAATCGAATCAGATATGGAGAGAGAGAGAGAGAGTTTTGAATTGAAAACGAGATAAAGACAAACCACTTTATTATATTAAAATAATGAAAGTGATATCTCTCATTCTCTCTCTCTCTTATCATATCAAAAGATATGCAGATAAGTATATCTGCTTATCAACAAAAATGCAATTATTTATTATTTAAATACTAAATAATAAAAAAATAAATAAAAAAAAAACAAATTCTGAAAATAAATAAAACTAATGAAGACGAGTCATGATTGAATAAATTCGCATGAATTAATTCATAATAAAAATCATATCATCGTACCATAGTTTTTATTAATTTCAGAATTACAGAATCTGATGTCAAAGATCATAACATTGATTTTAACATCAGAATGTCAACATTGACTAACAGACATACATTCCAAGAGATTTCCTTAGAGAAGAAAATCTCTCAAAATCCAATGGTTTAGTGAAAATATCAGCAATTTGATTCTCTGTAGGAATGTATTCCAATTTAATGATATCTTGTTCCACAAGATCACGGATAAAGTGATGTCGGATGTCAATATGTTTGGTGTGAGAATGTTGGACTGGGTTCTTCGAAATTTCAATTGCACTGACATTGTCACATAACAATGTCAAAGAAGGACTATCCAAACCATAATCTAACACCATTTGATTTAACCACAACATTTGAGAACAACAACTAGCGGCAACAACATACTCTGATTCGGCCGTGGATAGTGAGATACAATTTTGTTTCTTACTTGACCAAGAAATCAGATTGTTGCCAAAATAAAAACACCCTCCGCTAGTGCTTTTTCTGTCATCGACATCACCTGCCCAATCGAAATCACTATAACATACAAGATGAATGTTAGAACTCTTGCAATATTTAACACCAAACCCAATTGTGCCTGAAACATAGCGAATGATACGTTTAACAGCTTTAAGATGAGATTGTTTAGGCTGAGATTGATATCTCGCACAAACACCAACACTAAACATAATGTCAGGACGACTAGCTATTAAATACAATAAGCTGCCTATCATTCCTCTATACATCGTATAATCAACATTTCTACCAACATCATCTCTGCTCAACTTTTCAGAAGATCTCGTGGGTGTCTTCATAGGTTTAGCATTCTCTAATCCGAAACGCTTGACCAAACTTCTAGCATATTTGCTTTGAGAGATGAATATTCCATCTTTATCTTGCTTGATTTGTAGACCAAGGAAATAGTTGAGCTCTCCAACCATGCTCATTTCAAATGTGTTGCACATTGAGTCTACAAAATTTTTGAGCAGATTAGTACACGTTGAACCAAAAACAATGTCATCAACATAGATTTGAGCAACAGTAATATGTTTTTTATTCTTCTTAATAAACAATGTTTTATCGACTTGACCTCTTTCAAAACCAAATTGGAGTAGGAATTCGGTCAGTCTAGCATACCATGCTCTAGGGGTTTGTTTAAGACCATACAAAGCCTTTTTGAGCTTAAATATGTGCAATGGTTTCTCATGACATTCGAACCCCTTAGGTTGTTCGACATATGCTTCTTCATTGAGAAAACCATTCAAGAAAGCACTTTTAACATCCATTTGATGTAAAGTAAAACCCACATAACATGCGATTGCACATAAAACACGAATGGATTCAATTTTTGCAACAGGAGCAAATGTTTCATCAAAGTCTATCCCTTCAACTTGGGTGTAGCCTTGAGCGACTAGACGAGCTTTATTTCTGACAACATTGCCAGACTCATTTGTTTTATTTTTGAAAATCCATTTTGTCCCAATCACATTTTTATCTTTGGGGCGTGGAACTAATTCCCATACATTGTTCCTTACGAACTGGTTTAGTTCCTCATGCATAGCATTGATCTAAAAATCATCATTAAGTGTATCCTTAATGTTTTTCGGTTCAATGTTAGACAGAAAGCACGTGTTTGACATACAAACATTTAAAGAAGACATGCATACCAGTTTCAGCATTTCTTTGTATTCTTCTGAGTACTTGCTTCTAGTTTGAACTCCTTCGGATTGCTCACCAATGATTTGTGAATCTGGATGATTCTTCTGAATTCGACTTGGAGGATCCCTTCTTGGTTCATCTTCGGCAGTCACCACCTGATCATCTTCACTGTCTGAAGTGAATGTTGGTGTTGATGTTTTGACTGAAGCTTCATCACTTTGTGGAACATTGACTTTGACATTCTCAGTCGATGTCTTGTTCTCACAATCACTTTCAGCCTGATCACTTCACATTTCACCTGTGTCAATAAGATCAATTACATCATCCCCTTCAGATTTTGAAGCAATACCTGTGTGGTCATAAAAAACAATGTTAATTGATTCTTGGACTGTTTTTGTCCGAAGATTAAGCACACGGTAAGCACGAATGTCAGATGTGTAACCCAAGAAAATCCCTTTGTCGCTTTTGGAATCAAATTTTCCCAGATGATCCCTGTCATTCAGGATCTAACATACACATCCAAACACATGAAAGTACTTCAAACTGGGCTTCTTTCCCTTCAGGAGTTCATACGGTGTCACAGTTCTGCCTGGGCGAAGAATCACTCTATTCCCAATGTGACAAGCAGTGTTAACTGCTTCAGTCTACAGCTTCTTGGACAAACGTTGAGCTTGTAACATTTCTCTTGACATCTCCTGAAGAGTTCGATTTTTTCTCTCAACCACCCCATTTTGTTGAGGTGTCTTCGGAGCAGAAAACTCATGAATGATGCCTCGTTTTTCACAAAACTCTTCAAACATTGAGTTTTTAAATTCGAGCCCATGATCTGTTCGAATGCATTTGATGTTGGACTCATGTTGTCTTGACACCAACCTGTAAAATTTCTTGAACATCCTTAAAGCTTCAGATTTTTCTTGAAGAAATTCAACCTATGTGAATCTCGAAAAATCATCAACTATCACCAGAATGAATCTTTTTCCACTCATGCTTTTGGTGTCAACCGGACCCATGATGTCCATGTGAATCAGATCAAAGCACTTCGTGGTTTGACAAGTTGAGAAACTTTTGTGTGAAGCTCTTGTTTGCCTTTTTGACATGCACTGCAAACAACATCGAGATTGATCTTCACAGGTGGAATACCTCGAACAGCATCAGCTTCAATTAGTTTCTTCAAACTTTGAAAGCTGAGATGACCCAGTTTTTGATGTACGAGTTGAGTGTCAACATTGACTGAAACATTGCATTTTTCATTCTTGTCAGCATGATAGCAATTATCCAATGCCCGACTTCCGAATATAATGCATTTATTCTCGCTGTCAAAAACCTCACAGGTGTTCTTATTGAATCTGACATGCATGCCGTCATCACATAGCTGACTTATGCTAATCAGATTTGCTGTTAAACCTTCGACATGAAGCACATTGCGTAACTTGGGAAAGTTCTTGACATTCAAGGTTCCTTTTCCTACTATGTTACCTTGTGCTCCTCCACCATAACTAACTTTCCCTTTGCTTGTCGTGGTATAGTCATCGAGAAACTTAGAATTTCCTGTCATGTGCCGAGAGCACCCACTGTGAAAGTACCACGTACCAGTAATGTTGGCTTTCAACGATGTGTAGACAACATTACACGAGATATTTGCCTTCTTTGAACATTTCTTCTTTTTGGTAGTTTTAGAAGAATATTCCATGACAATCTTACATGTTCCTATATCATCATGATATTTAAAGCAATAAGGTTTGATGTGTCCAGGCTCTTGGCAATAATGACAAAGAAATTTCTTCTCCTTGGACTTGTCATTGACATTCAGTTTGATATTTCCGTCAACATTGACTGGAGCATCCTTGGAGCTTTCTCCTTTGACAAATTTGATAGGATTTGAGATAGACATTGTTGAACTCGATGTATATTCCAAACTTGCTTTTGTCTTCTGTCCCAGTGTCAGAACCTCATTCAGAGTAGATGTTCCTTGATTGAGTTGTCGAAAGGTTTTCGAAGCAGCTTCTACTTCCTTTCTCAACTTGTTCAGCTCAAGATCACTTCTAGTGAATCGAATCTCAAGGTCCAGTACTTGTTGCTTTAGAGTTTGGTTTTCTTCCATAAGAATCCCAAATTCTTTTGATTGTTCGGTCCATTGGACACAAACTTCATATACAACCTTGTGCAATTGTTGTAGAGCTACTTGGTGGCCGACTTCGAACTTGTCTTCTTCCACCTGAGACACTTTAGTAGTGTTACAAAATTCATCCAGCAATGTCATTTCATACCAGTTAGTGGTATTTAGAGGAATGTTATAGACTTCTTGTGTAACATTCTCCGTAACATTGCTTGGAACATCTGGAGTCACATCATCAAGACTAGCATCATAGTCATAATCAACACTCTCCATGTCAGTTAAAGTGCCAATCATTTCATCTAAGTCATCATTGACTTTTACAAACAATACAGTTTGTTTTTCATCTTCTTCATCACCGGATTCGTCGCTTAACATGGCAGCATTATAATTTTTTCTTTGCTTCCTTTGAATAGTAGGACATTCATTGGCATAGTGTCCAAAACCAAAACATCCCCTACATTGAACTGAGTCAATGTCCTTTATTGCAACATCTGGAGTCTTTGAAGATTTTGTCGATCCAGATGATGTCGACGAGGGAGAATCAAACAATCTCCGTGGTTTGAAGTTTGGGGAACCTTTTTTCATTGACCGAACAAGGGTATTGAACTTCTTGGTAAGCAGCGCAACACTCAGGGGTTCATCTTCAGTAATCTCCTGAATGTTCTCGACATCAAGTTCAATATTTGAACTTGATGTTATTGATTGAAGTGCAATTCCTTTGGAGGAGGTGCTTGATTTCTGATTTTCAAGATTCATCTCAAACGTGAGTAGAATGCTCACTGCTTCACTCAAACTCATGTTTGATACATTGTGAGCTTCTTCAATTGTTGAGATTTTCATGTTGAATCTCTCCGGAAGTGTGCGAAGAAGTTTGCTAACCATGTTTTCATTCAAGATCGGACATCCGAGAGTTGTAGATTCATTTGACACTTCACACAATCATTCAGTGTACATTGAAATAGTCTCATCTTCTAACATTCGCAGATTTTCGAATTTAGAAGTGAGTAGCCTGAGCTTTGTTTGTCGTACACTGATCGATCCTTCACAATGTTCCTGCAGTATGCTCCATGCTTGATATGCCGTGGTGCAATTGCACACCATTTTAAAGCACGGAACATCAACCGAAACAAAAATAGCATTGAGTGCCCTGGAATTGAAGTTGGAAATGATTCGATCATCATTAGTCCATTGAGTCTCCGGAGTAAGAATGTACACTCCATTTGGTCCTTCCATCCTCGGTAAAGACCATTCTTCAATTACAGCCAACCAAGCCCCCTCATCCATGGACTTGATATACATCTTCATGCGCGATTTCCATATAGTATAGTTCTTTCCATTACTATCCAATGCCGGAGGACGGCACTGATTGATCTGAATATCCATCTTTCAGTGAGTCAACAAACCAAGGATCGAATACTTAGTGTGTTAAGTACCAGCTCTTGATGCCACTTGTTGGAATTTGTTGCCACAAACACTGAAATTAGACACAGATTCGTAATGTCAAACTCAATGTAAAAGACAGTTAACACAACTTATCTTAACACAAATATGCTGGAAATAAAATGCACAAGAATACACGATATAATTTTTAAATCATACACAACATGTGTATGATTGCCACAGGGTGAAATTATACTATAATGAGTACAAAATGTTCAAGCCATTAATGTTAGACGCGAAGGCTCTTAACACTACATCAACATTACAAGTTCTAATCTAGACTAACACTAAAAAGAACTAAAATATATAAATTGACATCCCGTCAATTCATATACAACAACATACAAATTGACATCCCGTCAGTTCATATGCAAACTACAACATACAGATTGACATCCCGTCAATTCATATGCAAACTAGATCATACAAGTTGACATCCCATCGACTTGTATACAAACTAAAACATACAAATTGACATCCTGTCAACTTGTATACAAACTAGTAAAGGTTTCACAACCTTGCTATCTATCCTAATTTGTACAATCTATTCCGTGAAAGGATTGAACAACAATAAACATTAAGATAGAAGAAGGAATGAAGAACGAAACCTAAACTAAGTTTGTGACTCAAGCTTTCTTCAATCTTCACACAGCGGAAAATAGATTGGGATTGAATGAGTCTTCAAGTGTCTAACACATCCCTTATATGCTTCTTCACTTGAATCCAACACAGTCCACGATTTCTCTTTCTTGAACATGGGTTGATGATAACCGCTTCACTCCATGACTTCACCGTAGATGGAAGAAACTGCCTCCAAGGCATGGTTGATAGCTTTCCCACGTTCATGTTCTTTTTCTAAATATCCAACAAATATAATTTTCTGAAAAAAAAAAGAATTAAATAGAGAAACCGCTAGACCTAAGAAATAGGCGATAGAGTTTTGACTTTGTCAAACTCTATTTTAAATAATATATCTAATATGTTGAAATATTAATTTCGTGGATATACACATATATTTTAAGATATATAAAGTTATTTTATTTATTAAAATAATAAATAAAACTAGGAAAGGATAAGATTAGTTACGACTATGTCACAGACGATGTCGCAGGAAGTCTGTCTGACATCGAGTGCAACATTGAACCGTAATGTCATACAGCATTCAACATATATATTCATGCAATCAAATAAATATATTTAAATACAAAATATTATGGCATAAAAACATAATTTTAATAGAAATAAAAATGTATAAATATTTCTATTCGAGACTTATTTTCAACAAAAACATTAATATTAGCTTCATTGGAAAAGGACGAAGATAGACCACTGAGATACACCATATTCTAAGTAAATGAAAATTAGCAAATTAATTCAAATTATGAAATTAAATAATAATTCACAATTTAAATTTCATGATTTAAATTATGAATAACGAACTTCCCAATTTCAACTACTCCAGTTTTCAAGATTCAAACCCAAAGCTCAAACCCTTCATTTCAAATTAAGAAAATAAACATAAATTGAATTTAAACACCCACACTTAACAACAAATATAACTATATAAACATGACGATTAACAATTTAACATAACTAACATCAAATAATACCAAAGAAAATGACCAAAAATCTTGAGTGATACTGCCTTGATATGCTCTTTTTTTTTCTTAATTAATGAGTGACTTCGTCAAATGGTAATAAATTAATTCTCTATTTTTACTCCTAAAAGTGTGTTTTTTGAAACACACTTTTATTAAATTTTAGTTAAGTGTTAATGTGCTACAATTTAAATTAAAATAATATTATTATAGGCTCTAGACCATATCTACCTACAGTTCCTATCCTTCTCCTTCCTTCCCCCCTTTTCTAATAATTCTCTGCAAATTCTCAAGTCATTTGTCAATGGAGTACCAGCAAGACAAGCAAGCACCCCATACAGGCCACAACTTAAGATTCTTCTTCCTCCACCAGCCCCCTCTTCTTCTCCTCCGAGATCTACTACGGGGGCTATTCTCGGAAAAATTGGATTTCCTAGTTAAAAAAAATGTTTTCAGGTTGAGGGGGGCTAGAGCCCCCCCTAGCCTCCTCCTAGTTCTGCCTATGCCTAAATGGGTGGGGCCCAGCAATGAAACGACGGCATAACGGGCTCTGCTAGTAACTACTTGGCATCCGTCCTCGCATTGCCAAAATGGTTAACCCAAGTTGCTAGAGAGTCCATTGAGCCCACTTACATACTCATCATATTTTCATTCTCCCACTGATGTGGGACGTCACATTCTTCCCCGTTGGAGACACAACATCCTCGTCATGCTCCTTTCTCTATAGAACCGTCCTCCAGGGTCCGTTTTGAGCACACCTGGACTAGCTCCAGGGCCCGATCGAGCGCGTCCGGGGTTGTCTCTGATACGATTTGTAATGTCCCAAGCCCATGGAGATGGGGCCTATTAATGAAATGACGGCATAAAGGGCTCTGCTAGCAAATATTTACCATCTGTCCTCGCATTGCCAAAATGGTTAACCCAAGTTGCTAGACAGTCCATTGAACCCACTTATATACTCATCATATTTTCATTCTCTCACCTATGTGGGACGTCACATCTAGAGATGGATATAAATTCTATATGCACTTTATAGATGATTTCACTAGATTTACATGGATATATATTTTCATTGCATGCTAAATTTGAAGCTTACTCTACATTTGTGAAATACAATACACCATGTCCCCGTTGAGTTGAAGTTGTGTCTATGGTGGTGAATCCAAGTCTCTAAAACATCTACTAAATCAATTAGACATTTAGTTCAAACATTCATGCATTCATACTGTTAGTGCAATGTTTGGCACTGAATAGAGATACACAATCAAGAAGGCTTGATAGTGCTCTACTTTGCACTTGTTACAGTAATTGATTGTCATTAATCTGTATAGCATTGAATAATCACTAAGTATTTGGTTTTTCCAAGTACATGTTTATTGTTCTGGACAACATTCATAAAGATGAACATGAACATGATTTGAACTTCCTGAAGACAGCTCAAGTAAGGAGTTTGGATTAAACTGAAGATGAAGACGGTTGTGCATCGTGTCACAAATGACATTGTTCAACATGTTGAGTATTGCCGGCTAGCTTGAGTGATAGCCAGGAGTCAGTTTGTGAACATACGAGACATTCCACTGTGCTACCTGATGTGAAGGTTCAGAGACCAATAATGTTCATTGCAAAGTTCATAAACATTTGCATGAACATCCTTTGTCCAGATTGTTCTTCCATAGATCGTTAAAGTTGTTCAAAGTTACCAACCAATATGAGATTCAAGATCATTCTAGAAGATGCCTTATCCAGCTTGAAGAGCACACGATTTAAGACAAGGCAGAATTCTAAAGATGGAAGAAGTTCTAACAAGGAAAGTCCTAGGTTTTATTTTCTATAAGGAAAGTTTCCTTATCAGTTTCAGATTAGGATTAGGACTTATGTTCCCTTGTTAAGGCTATGTTGTTCATCTAGAAATAGCTTGGGATACAGACATGTTAGAAACACACACCAAATGATTGAATACACTGAAGTTATCTATCTGTACAAGAGCTCTAAAGTGTTTAAGAGCAGCATAGGTTTTGGTTATCATTGTTAGACTAGAAATTAGTATTCTAGTGTTCGTGTATTGAAATATTTTTCATACACTGTCAAAGGTTTCTTGGGAGAGAATATCTGTAGAAACTAGATAGGTTGAAATCTAGATTGTGAGGGGAGCTCACAGTTCACTCCATCGAAATAGGGTGTTCGGGTAGAAAAGGTTTTGAGTGACGTAAGGTCAGATGCATGTAAGATCCTAAGTAAATGATACATCGGAGTAGTGGATTGTTTCTCACGGACTTGACAAGTCCCCCTTACATAGATCAGTGGATCGAACGGGGTTACCAATCTGTTGTGTGCTTTACATTCTGCAATTTATATTAAGTTCATTATAACGTTCCAGAACTTTATTGTGAAAATTATTCCACAATATTCGTGAATATTGTTGTGAATGTTTACAAACAAATACCACCACAGAGGGTTTGTAATTTTAATTGGCACTAGAACATGTCATTTTGTGTTCAAAATGAAAAGATTACTGGAATTACATCTCTGTGTGAAGTATTTACTTTTAAAGTCATGATAACAATAAAAGAAAGAGGTTCCACAACCAAGCCACCGCTTTTAGAAGGCAACAACTATCCATATTGTAAGATAATGATGCGTGCTTTTCTAAGATCTATCAATGATCAAGCATGGAAAAGTGTTACAGAAGGATGAACACAACCTACAGCTGCCAAGGACGACAAGTATACTCCTATTCCAAAGAAAGACTGAACTGAACCGCAGAAGAGGTAGTTCATTGCAAAGTCCAATGTTCTTAATGCCCTATTCTCCATTGTCGAAATAGAGTCTTTCAGCCTAATCTCAACGTGTAAAACTTCCAAAGCCGCATGGGATATACTGGAGACAACCTTTGAAAGAATCAACACTATCAGACTATCAAGGCTTCAGAATATTGCTCCCAAATTTGAAAATTTGAAAATGGCAAATTCTAAAACCATGGAAGAGTTCAACGTCTACTTAAGGAGTATATCTAATGAGAGTTTTTCATTAGGAGAAGTTATGACAGATGAGAAATTGGTAAGAAAATTTTTGAGGTCTCTTCCAAAGAGATTTGCCTATAAGGAAGCTGTTATAGAAGAAGCTAAGGACGTCAGAAGCATGAGGCTGGAAGAATTGATGGGATCTCTTAGGACCTTTGAGATAAATCTTTAAGAAGATAAATACATGGAGAAAGGTAAAGGAATTGTCTTAAAAACTAAAACCTTAGAAAAGGTTCCTGAAAAAGTTCATAACGATGTTTTTAATGGAGAGCTGGTAAATTCTATGGTTCTAATCACCAAGAATTTCCTAAAGATGTTGAAGAGGGCTGACAGTCAATCTTTTTCCAAGAACAACAATAAGCAATTCTCTCGAAACTCTTCAAACAAGAACAACTCTGATCAAGATGAAGTTCAAAGCAAACAAATAAGATACAGAGAATGTGAAGGATATGGTCATATTCAAAGAGAATGTGCCAACAGTCTGAAGAAAAAGAAGATCTACAATACTTCAATGAGTGAAGAAGAAACAAGCTCTAGTGGATCAGACTCAGAAGATGAAGCTATTGCCTTCACAGCCAGAGAGAAACAAGAATCATATACTGATCATTTTGCTATCAATCAGGAATCAGATGATGATGAAGTCAGTGATATAGAGCTTGAAAGTACTTATCAAGAGATGGTCAATAAGTGGTTGGAGGTTGTTAAAATCAACAAATAACTTGTTGCACATAATCAGAACATCAGCTAAGAGAATAGTCAACTGATTAACAAAGAAGCATCTCTGCGAGAGACCATCTGTGATCAGAAGAAAGAACTTAAGCAAGCCAAAGAAGATCTGAAGATGTTTATGAGAAATATAAGGATGCTCAACAATGGTACCAAGAATCTGGATGAGATTCTAAATTCAAGATAGACAATAAAGGTACGTCATGGTCTTAAATACTCAGGACAAAGCTCAGGAGAGATTAAGTTTGTCACAACAAATGAGGAACCTGAGCAGAAGGAAGATGTCCAAATGAATGCTCAGAACGTTATCAAGAATATTCATCCCTAGAATGTCCCTCACAAGAAGATCTTCTACCAAAACAATTCCAACGTTTCTCTCCATAGCATATCTAATAAAAGGCAGATCATCTGCCATTATTGTGAGGTTGTTGGACACATAAGACCTCATTGTAAAGACTATCTTAGAGATCTTAAGAGAATGAAAAGAAGGTTTGTGCCTACTGAAGCCAAAGCTACAACACCACGTCAAAATTGGAAAAAGAAGCAAAACTCACCCAAGAAGCAGTGGATAGTAAAGAAGCAACATGTTAGCATGATTTCACACACATCGCTTAGAGATGAAAGTTCAAACAATTAGTACATTAACAGTGGATGCTCAAGGCATATAATAGGAGATAGTGCAGTGGTAAAGAATTGGAAGACCTGTTCATCTGACTTTGTGACTTTCGGAGATGGAAAGAAGGGCAAGGTTATGGGTAAATGAGTACTGAATGTTAAAGGGATGCCCAATTTTAAGAAAGCCATGCTAGTGGATGGACTGAAATCCAATATTATTAGTATCAATCAATTATGTGATGATGATGAAGTTACATAAACTGTGCGATCATGTTCATTATCATGTACTTGTACATTGTTGTTAACATGCAAGGTCAGAAAATAATAATGAAAGAAGATAAATGGCACGAAGTTGATAACCCTGATCGATCAACTAATCTACATCAAGGGGACTTCACAAGTCCGTGAGAAACAATCCACTACTCCGTTGTATGGTTACAAAGGCTTTTACACGATGACCTCCCATCACTCGACTCCTTTCCTACCCACTACAACTTCTTTCGATGAACTGAATTGTGAGCTCCCCTCACAACCTAGACTCCATCTAGTTCCCACAGAAAATCTCTCCCAAGACTCCTCTAAGTGTGTATGAAACAGATTCAAACATAGACTAGAAAAAATAACAATCAAAAGATCAACTCTAGTCTACCAATACCGAATACCTAATGCTTCAGATGTGAAGTCTTTTGGACTCTCTAAATCAGTTTTGTGTATTCGTGTATGTGCCACCTAAACTAGTCTGATTCACAAGCTATTTATAGATGAAAGATATAGCCTTAACAAGGTAATCAGAAGTCCTAATCAGAATCAAATTATAAAAAAAACTTTCCTTATTTGATTCAGACAACCCTAGTTTAGATATTTTCTTTGAATAGAACTCCTGCTTTCCTTCTTTGATCTTCATCACGAACAAGGCACTTTCTATTCTAAAACGTCCATCTTGAATCTGCAGCTTCAATTCCTTGAATCTAGCATGGCACGTCTCATGTAAACTCTCTGGACAACCATGTACATGATCATGTTCATGAACATGATCAAGTACATTCGTTGATCTTCAATCAGATTGGCAGTGGAATGTTCATAGCATAATGTCCAGAACATGGTTTTCAATCTTGAACAACCAAAACCTTTGTGTTTTTTTGATATTGCCATACAGATCATGACAATCTCAAACACCTTAGTACAGATGGCACTAACAGATAATATGACTGTTATCTTCACCAAAGATGACTGTAAGGTCTACAAAAAAGATAATGAAGTCTTCATGGAAGGAAAGAGATCTTCTAACAACTGCTACCGGTTCAACATTCCTTTAGAATGTTCAATAACTTGTCAGAGAACATCCTTGGATGAAACTGAGTTATGCCATCAAAAGCTTAGCCATACTCACTTTTGGAATCTTTAAAAGCTGATCAACAAAGACATGATTAAAGGAATTCCTAAGATCAAAGTTGATTGTGATAGAGTTTGTGATCCCTGAAACTAGGAGAGCAAGTCAGATCTCAGCATAAGGATGTTTATCACATCATCTCGAGTCCTATATCTTCTTCACATGGATCTAACAAGACTAATAGCCACTGAAAGCTATGGATGAAAGAGCTATGTGTTTGTTTGCATTGATAACTTCTCTAGGTTCACTTGGTAGAATTCTTAAGATACAAAACATAAACGTTTATAGTCTTCAAGAAATTGGCTTGTAAACTACTATTTGTGGAAAAAGGTGTCGCTATTATGAGAATCAGAAGTAATCATGGGAAAGAAGTTTGAGAACAAGCAATTTGATGACTTCTGTAAAGAGATTAGAATATGTTCGGTATTTTATTTCACTAAAAATACTGCTCGCAAGTGCACGATGTAATTTATAGCAAAACAATAGTGAGCAAGGTCATATCCACAGAGACTGACTATATAATGCGGCTAAGTACTCAATCCTATTATCCTACTTTATCTAGAGAACCGAATAAAAGGTTGATTTTACTTAACTAAATGTTGTAAAATAAATAAATAAAATTAAGTAGAGAAAACTGGATAAAAAGATGAGGAAACGGATCCTAGGGTGTTGACGCTAAATGGATTTCCCGACTTTCAGAGAATTTATTAAACCAATTTAATTTTAAATCTTGTAGGAGAATCACCAAATTATCTAGACCCTCTCTCTCGAGTAAGTTCTAGATGTAGATTAGATTCTAATTCTTATCTCTCGATCTCGAATTATTATCTAACTCCAATTAGTACCTCAGATTTATTGTCCTCACGACACCTACCAATCTCTCGATCTAGCATGCTCGTGTTATGCAATCCTAATCCGTTAATCTATTAACCTCTCTCGAGTGAATAGTAAATTAACTACACAAATGTAAATGCTGATCAATTCATTCACAAAAGACAACAATAATCAAGGATGCATAAACAAGAAATAGAACGGAATATTAAATTACTTCAAATCATAAATCCCTAAACATCCAACAATCCTAGGATCTCTAGAAATTTAGCTACTCATGTCGTATTCAAAATCCAAAGAGAATAAATACACAAAAGTAGTCAACATGATAGTTCTAATCGAATAAAGCATAAAATAAACTTAGTCTATGATGGGCTTCTTCTATGTCTCTGTAGCCTCTTCTCCGTCTTCTCCACGATATCTATGCTCTCTCTATAGGGTAAAAATTGTGTAATTTTCGTGCTCAAAGTGTTGGGATTTTTTCGAATTGAACCACCGCAGGATCTAATTGGATGTTCATTAATCCTAATGTCATGTAGATCATAATTTTATGTAGCACATATGTTTTAATTAACCGAGTTTAATTAACATGCAAATCCGGTTTTCGATTCTACTAAAGCGGAAATATAGAATACCGAAAAATGACTTACAAATTAAACAACGGGTTGAGCACAAGATTAAAGGTCTAATCTTGCTGTTGTATGAATGATAATAGGCGCCCCTTGATGCTATTCCACTCCTTGATCTTCTGTTGTATTCTCGGACTGAATCTAGTTTCAGGGTGGGCTGAAATTTACTAGATCGGTATGGAATCTGTGGAGGTCAAGAGAACACGAGAGGGCTGATATATAATGACCTTAATTTCGTGCCCTCCACCCTCTTATTTATAAGGGGGTGGATGAAATTAGTGTCCCAGTTGAACTAGAATTCTATCTCTATCTCTTGTTTTATCTCCAATCCAATTCAGTCTCTTTTTGGGTTACAACAGGGATCTAGAAGAATATTAAATTGGCATATTAATTTATTTAATATCCAATATCTAATAAACTTAGGATATAATTAAATAAATTAAGTATTATTTTTATTCCACTAAAGAAATAATACTGACCTACCAATTTAATACATATTTCTGAATATGCTTTCTCCTTTAGTTTAGCCATTCCCCATGTTTAAGATATAATGTCCATTAATTAATTATGTAAGCTTCTGACAACTATAATTAATTAATATCTTTTCCTTGAGTAGTGCCACACAAGCTTTACTCATGCACGGAATAAATTCCACCTGCAGGGTTTCAGCATGAACTTGCATTTCCTCAGGGGACACCATCAACCTGGCGCACCTGGACACGGTGCCCCTACATATTGCACGACCCATCATAAGTGTAAATGTCACAACCCAAGATATCGAGATTATTGATCCTATGAAAGAATCTCACCCTTTGATAAATCAAAGCTGCAAACACTACACGTATATGTCCGCCAACATATAGGGGTTAAGAACCCGAACTCTATAGATTCTTATTCTCTCATTTAAGGTCAGAATAGAGAACAGAATCCTAAGTAGATCCTCCTCAATACACTCGTCTGTGTATTAGAATAATCAGTTAGTCAAGACAAACTAGCTATCAGATTATTCTACGACATACTGATAGTAGGTTCAGTGCCATCTAGACCGTGAGCCTTTTTATACATTATAAGGAACCGATGATATGATCTAACCATGTGTTTACCCACACCATATCATCTACAATGTAAGTATAGTGAACATGCATGTAAATATAACAATTTAAATGCAAACAGTGACTGCAATTGTATTCATTCTATATCATCATAAAACCATCATCAATAATGTATACAAAAGACAGGTCTTCTAGTATACAAAACCAACACAAAGAAGCCTTAAATAGTTGGGCTGAGTTTGGATGGCTGTTGGAATCGAACAAGGAAAAAAAGGAAAGTCCGCCTCACGACGCACGGACAGTGCGCTAAGGTGTTTCTAGTGCACGGGACATGCGTAACTCGCTGATCTAGTTTGTTAAGGACCTGCACGGTCCGTGCGCTAAGGATTCTTGGCGCACGGGCCGTGCGCCATCTTCGCCACCCGACACTCTTCACCGTTTTGCTCTGTTCTCACTCGTTTCTCATCCGATTGACCCGATTCAAGTGGCAGCGCGCTGTTCACTCAATCCTCTATCTTTGTAGGCACTTTTCAAGCTCAAATTCATCTCATAAAATATTTGTCACTGAATCCCTTTAAAAAGAGCAAAAATGTGACACTGCACAAAATATGGACAACTATGCACAACTTGTTAATTCATACATGCAATGATCATCAAATACCATCCAACTAGACTTCAAAATACATGAAAACCATTGAAAAATAAGGGTTTATCAGAATCAATCATGAGTGTTTAGCTCCAAAAACTCCTCAGCAGAAAGGAAGAACATGACATTTCAAGAAATAGCAAGAGCAATGATCGCTGAAAATAACATTAATACACATTTCTGGGTTGAAACTATCAACACTATGGAAAGAAAAGAAGCCTACAGTCAAGTACTTTCACATATTCAAGTGCACATGATAGAGAATATTTGACCAAGATGGAGAATAGAGGATTTGAAGGCATATTCCTTGGATATTCAAGAAACAACAAATCCTGCAGAGTCTACAACACTAAAACAAGAGCTGTTATTGAATCAGCTAATGTCAAGTTTGATGATGATCAGGAATTCAAGAGTGATGATAAAGATGTTCATCAAGATGTCTTTGAATATTCTGAAGAACATTCAGTAACTCAAACAGAAATGAAGAAGACCTAATTGTGACTCCCAAAAGGACATACAAGCAGATCGTCAAGAGCCATCCAACATCTGCAATCATTGGATATGTGCATGACTCTTTGAAAACTAGAAGTAGAGCAAAAGTCCAGGAGCTTATTTCCAATGTCCGCTTCACATCAGAGATTGAGCCAAAGAAATGTTGTCGTCCCAACACATTATATTAGCTTAAATAGGACATCTATGTTTTGGAAAGAGGATTAGGTATTTTATGAAATTTTCTCCCTTCTCGTTCATCTTTGTCTCTATTCTCTCACAATCTCTCTGCCTATCTTTCTCTCCAATTCTTCTCCCATTTCTTTTTAACTTAGGTTCTTTTATCAAATTTTCAGACTAAAACATCACCAAAAATTTGAGAATTTCATGTGTTCACTACAACATCCAAGATAAATCATATCCAAAATATCCAACAAATTCATCAGCTTAGAGACTCGCTCTGCTGTTGATATTGGAGACACCGATATGTCTCTTTCATTACCAGCCTAGCAACATGTGTTCGGAAACTAGATAGTACATAATGATCATTCAACGCCCCCCGTAAATGGTCCTCTCCGTACCTCATCATCATCAATAATATGATCAACACCTTCATTTTCTTAATTAATGTTGTCCTCTATATCTATATTCTCCTACAATCTTTCCTCATTAGCCATATTTTCCAATCATTCTTGTTCAGCTCTTTGAATGTGTGATGCATCATAACATTCTTCTGCACATCGTCTCCTTACAGATGTAGTGGGATTCCTTTAATAAGTTGATGCTGAAATATTTTAAAAGAGATGTAAGTACAATTTTATTAGGTCTGAATGAGTTCGAAAAACTGTTTGCCAAATTTACAAAGTTGCTTCAAAAAATATGTTTCCAAATAGTCTGTTCAGGGATTTTAAATTGATTTTTCGATCCACTCTGAGTCATTAAGAAAAATAGATTGTTGAAATTAGTACAATACATTTGACAAATTGGTTTTCCAAACTACACGTATATTGTTCACCAATATATTTTTTGATTGTCTAGGCAATCAATCAACAATATACAGTTTGAACAAATTCACAGTGATTTTTTTCCCAAATTTCATCATTCAAATACAACAGATGATTATAGCGAAACAAATTCAACAAATTCATCAATTCTGGGTTTAAATTCAAAGCAAGTTAAACCAATTCCCTAAATTCCCCGAACATCGAAACCTACAAAACATAAATCAAAATTAAGAAGTTAGATTGGTAACATTAAAATCTAAAAAAACTTACCAAAATGTGGGTTGAATTTTCGATAGAATCTATTAGTGCCATATGCACTGTGGTATTCGGCATTATCATTATCTGTTTAGATATTATGGCAATTTCAAAAGAACACAAAAGGTTTTGGTTATTCATGTTCGAATAACATGTTCTGGACATTTCTGTGAACATTCCGCTGCCAATCTGATTGAAGATCAAGATATATACTCAATCATGTTCAGCAATATGATCATGTAAATGGTTGTCCGGAGAGTTTACAAGAGACGTGTCATGCTAGATTCAAGGAGTTGAAGCTACAGAATCAAGATGGACGTTTCAGAATAGAAGCTACCTTGTTCGTGATGAAGATCAAGAAGGAAAGAAGGAGTTCTATTCAAGAAATATATCTAAACTAGGAAAAGTCCAAATTAAATAAGGAAATTGTTTCCTTGTTAAGTCCTAGTCAAAATAGGACTTCTGATTACCTTGTTTAGGCTACATCTATTTCTTATAAACAGCCTGAGATTCAGACTAGTTTAGGTGACACAAATTTTTACGAATACACTAAAGGGCTGAGAGTTAAAAAACTTCACATATGAAGCATATAGTATTCAAGTAGAGTAGGTTTGATCGGTTAGATCATTGTGTTTCTAGTCTATGTTTGAAACTCACTTTCATTCATACTTAGAGGAGTCTTGGGAGAGATTTCTTGTGGGAACTAGAGGGATTCTAGGTTGTAAGAGGAGCTCACAATTCAGTTTAGTGAAAGAGGTTGAATAGGGTAGAAAAGGGGTCGAGTGATGGGAGTCTTTGTGTAATAACCTTTGTAACCATTCAACAGAGTAGTAAACTATTTCTCACGGACTTGATGAGTTCCTCTGACGTAGATAAATTGATCGAACAGGGTTACCAACCTCGTGTTCTTTATTTAGTCAAGTTTTTACATTCTGACCTTACATGTTCACAACAATGTTCAAGTACATAATGATAAACATGCCGCACGGTTTATGTAACTTCAATTGGTACCAGAGCGGGTCGCCTTTGGTGTTAGTGTGAAAAGAATCCTGAAAGCTACATATCTGCGTGAAGGTTTGGATTGCATTCAAGCTATGAGTGCAATCAAAGGAGGATCCACGGTCAGACCACCACTACTAGAAGGCAACAACTATCCCTACTGGAAAGAAAGGATGAGGCCTTTCTGAGATCACTTGATGAACTCGCATGGAAGAGTGTCGTTGAAGGATGGGAAAAGCCAACTATTGCCAAAGAAGAAAGGCATGTGGAGATTGAAGAAGGAGAATGGACTGTGCCACAGAAGTACTGGTACAATGTCAACTCTAAAACTCTCAATGCAATATTCTCTGCAGTAGATCTTGAAACATACAGTCTAATCTCAACCTGTGAGACTGCTAAAGCTGCATGGGATATTCTGGAAACTACCTTTGAAAGGACTAGTTCTGTGAGGCTGTCAAGACTTCAAAATCTGACTTCAAAGTTTGAAAGTCTCAGAATGGAAGAATCGAAATCCATTGGTAAGTTTAATGCTAGATTAAGGAGCATATCAAATGAAAGTTTTGCTCTAGGAGAACCTATCAGCAATGAAAAGCTTGTAAGGAAGGTTCTCAGGTCTTTTCCAAAGAAGTTTTCCTACAAAGTTGTTGCCATAGAGGAAGCCAAGGACATCAAGAGTATGAGACTTGATGAACTGATGGGATCATTGAGAACATTCGAGATGAATCTAGAAGATGATGACAGCAGCTCAAGGAAGAAGGCTGAAGTTTCTAAAGATGTTCCTGAACATGTATAAAAACAAAAGCCTGTACTTTGATTCAGAAACAATGAATAATATGGTTCTTATCACCAATAACTTCAGTCGAATGCTTAAAAGAGTAAACAGACAGTCTTCAAGAAGGTTAAACAACATAAGACAACAACCTGTAACTTCTCAGCAAGATAGAAACTCCAACAGTGAGTAGAAAGAGTTCCAACCATCAAACTCAAAGAGAGAAATTCAGTGCAGAGAGTGTGATGGTTTTGGACATATTCAAGCTGAATGTGCCAACACTCTGAAGAAGAATAAAAAGAACTTCAATGCCTCTATGAGTGATAGTGATTCTGAAAGTAGCAGTGAATCAGAAGAAGAGACATATGCCTTTACAGCAAAAGACTCAGAGTTCCAGGATCCTTTCAAACTTGCATACAAAGATGAAGACTCAGACAATGCTGATGTCAGTAATGAGGAGTTTATTCAGACATACAAGGAGGTGTATAAAAAATGGCTTGAAGGTGCTGAGATCGACAAAACTCTATAATCTTACAACAGAGATCTTTTCAAAGAAAAGGAGAATTCGATCAAGTCTGATGGAGAACAGGAGGCCATTATCCAACAGTAGAAGAAGAAGACTGAAGAACTGACTACAGAGCTAAAGTCCATCAAAAAAAATGTCAACATGCTGAACAATGGAGCTGAGAATCTTGATAAGATTCTTACTAATCCAGGACATTCTAGGAAAAGTGATCTAGGTCTTGGATACAATGGTGGAGAATCCAAGACAATGTTTGTCAAAGCCAGTACAAACCAGACAGCACATGTACAAAATAATGTTCAGGCTATCCAGAAGAACATTAAAAAAAAGATAACTACCAATAATGGCTACAGGAAAAGAATTATTTGCCACTATTGTGAAGAAAAAGGCCACATTCGACTACACTGTGAAAAGTATCTCTTTGATCTGAAAAGAATGAGGAGAAGATTTGTGGCTCAGCATTCTAGCAATACTCAAAAGAAAACAACTACTCAACAAAGGAAGAAGTCTGCACAAAAAAAGCAATGGGTTGTCAAGCAGACCAGTCTAATTGCTCATGCTTCGTTGAGAGTTAAAGATAAAGGAAGCTGGTACTTTGACAGTGGCTGTTCAAGACACATGATAGGAGACTGCTCTGTGATGCAGAATCTAAAAGCTTGCTCATCAGATTTTGTTACCTTTGGAGATGGAAAGAAAGGTAAAGTTATGGGAAAATGAGAGCTGACTGTTGAAAGAATGCCCAAACTCAAGAAAGCTATGCTAGTTGATGGACTCAAAGCTAATCTGATAAGTATTAGTCAACTAGGGGCAATTCATGCATGTCGGGTCGTTAACGGGTCGACATGATAACGACACGACACGATAAGGCCAAACACGAAAATGATCCGTTAAGAATCTGCTCGACACGAACACGAACACAATCCGTTATGTATAACCACAGACACAACACGAACACGACACGAACACAACAAACACAATTTCTTATCGTGCCAACACGACACGATAGAGACACGAGAAGAACACGAACACAACAATGGCACGATATAAAATAACTAATAGTACATATTAAATTAAAATTATAATTTAAATAAATAAATTTTAATTCAAATAAATAAATTTTAAATTAAATAATTGAGTTTTAACTTAAATTTTAGATTAAATAAATATTTTAAATTATTATATATAATTAATATATTTATTTATGTATTATAAAATATTAATGGGTTACACAAATCCGACATGAACACGACATGAACACAACATGAAATTTTCATGTCCTTATCAGGTCGACATGATAAGGACACAAACACGATAAGACTAAACACTAACTCATTAATTTCGTGCGTGTTCGTGTCGTGCTATCGTGTCTTATCAAAAATTGCCAGCCCTACAGTCAACTATGTGATGATGACATGACTGTAGTCTTCACCAAGGAAAGCTGCAAACTTATGAATAAGAATAATGACTTATTCATGGAAGGGAAGAGATCAACTGACAACTGTTATCAGCAACATGTTCCTGCACAATGTTCTTTAACCTGTCAAAGAACATCTATTGAAGAGTCAGAGATCTGGCATCAGAAACTTGGACACATCAACTTCAGAAATCTTCAGAAGATCATCAGTAAGGAGATTGTCAGAGGGCTACCTCGGATCATAATTGACAGAGATAAAATCTGTGGCCCGTGTCAAATTGGGAAATAATCCAGATCTGAGCATAAAGAAGTGCAAGACAGAACTTCCAAGAGAATTCTAGATCTCATTCATATGGATCTAATGGGGCATATGGCTGTAGAAAGCTACGGAGGAAAGAAGTATGTCCTTGTCTGCATTGATGATTACTCAAGGTTTAATTGGGTTGATTTTCTCAGAGACAAGAGTGAAGCTTTCACAGCATTCAAGAGATTACCCTGCAAAATCACAGTTGAGAAGGATGATCAGATTATCAGAATCAGAAGTGATCATGGCAAAGAATTTGAGAACCAGTACTTTGATACATTCTACAGTGAGAATGGTATCAGTCATGAGTACTCAGCCCCCAAATCTCCTTAGTAGAATGGAGTTGTGGAAAGAAAAAATAGAACTCTTCAGGAGATGTTCAGGACCATGATTGCTGCTAAAAGAGTTGCTGCAATGTTCTGGACAGAAGCTATCAACACAGCATGCCACATCAGGAATAGAGTTCATCTCAGACCAGGTGCTCTCACTACTCCATATGAGATTTGGAATGAAAAGAAGCTAACAGTGAAGTACTTTCATGTGTTTGGAACCACATGTTATATTCTCAATCATAGAGAATATCTCAACAAGAAAACGAGGAGTTGAAGGGATGTTTGTTGGATACTCCAAAAATAGTAAATCATACAAGATTTACAACAAAGATACAAAGGCTGTAATTGAGACAGTCAATGTCAGATTTGATGATCAGGACAATACTATCAATACTCCTGAAGATGATGTTCACACGGATGTGTTCGAACATCCTAAGGTTTATGATGATACAGACAGAGAAGCTGAATAACAAATAGTAAGGCATAGAAAGCCTTCGAAGCAAATCATCAAGAATCATCCTACTTCAGAAGTAATAGGAGACATTCATGAAGGAAGGATGACCAGGAGCACTCTGAGAAAAAGGATGTATGATGAAATATCCTATGTTTGTTCCACTTCCAAGATTGAACCCAAGAACATCCAAGAAGCTCTTAAAGATGACTACTAGATAGAAGCCATGCAGGAAGAACTTCTTCAGTTTAAAAAGAATGATGTCTGGGATCTAGTGCAGAAATGTGAAGAAGTCAACATTGTTGGAACCAAGTGGATTTTCAAGAACAAGACTGATGAAGCTGGAAATATTACAAGAAACAAAGCTAAACTGGTTGCACAAGGTTATTCTTAGATTGAAGGCATTGATTCTGATGAAACCTTTGCTCCACTCACAAGGATTGAATCAGTTAGACTTCTTCTAGCCATGGCATGCGTCATGAAGTTCAAACTATATCAGATGGATGTCAAGAGTGCTTTTCTGAATGGATTCTTGAAGAAGGATGTGTTTGTTGCACAGCCTAAAGGATTTGAAGATCCACATCATCCAGAGTTTGTGTTCAAACTAAAAAAAGGCATTATATGGTTTAAAGCAAGCTCCTCGAGCATGGTATGAAAGACTGGCTACATACCTAGTAAGCAAGGGCTAGAACAGAGGAGGAGAAGACAGAACACTGTTCATCAGGAAGGAAAAATCACAAGTAATTGTGGTTCAAGTATATTTGGATGATATAGTGTTTGGATCAGTGTCTGATAAGATGGTCAAGGACTTCATCAGATACATGGAAACTGAATTTGAGATGAGCTTGGTTGGAGATCTAAAATACTTTTTAGGTCTCTAGATAAAGTAGTCAGAAGAAGGGATATTCATCTCTCAATCTAAGTATGCCAGAAATTTGGTGAAAAAGTTTGAGCTTGACAATTCGAAACATAAACGAACTCCTATCAGCACTACAGTCAAGATTGGAAAAGATGATGCAGGGACTGAAGTTGATCAAACTCTCTACAGAAGCATGATTGGTAGTCTTCTATATCTCACTGCAAGTAGACCATATATAGCATACAGTGTGGGAGTGTGTGCCAGATATCAGGCCTGTCCTAAGGAGAGTCACATGAAGGCTGTTAAGAACATCATCAAGTACATTAATGGAGCTGCTGATTATGGTTTGTGGTATACTTCAGATACAAACTCAAGTATTACTGCATATTGTGATGCTGATTGGGCTGGATCTCCAGATGACAGAAAAAGCACTTTAGGTGTTTGTTTCTTTTTAGGAGACAATGTTATTTCTTGGTTCAGTAAGAAGCAGAACGGCATATCCTTATCTACAGCAGAAGCAGAATACATTGCAGCAGGAAGCAGCTCTACTCAGATCATCTGGATGATGCAGATGATGAAAGACTATGAAGTTAGTCATGATACTCCTATTCTGTACTGTGATAATATAAGTGCTATCAACATCTCAAAGAATCCAGTGCAGCATTCGAGGACCAAACATATAGACATCAGACATCACTTCATTAGAGAGCTAGTTGAAGAAAAAGTGCTAAAGATTGAACACATGAAGACTGAAGATCAACTTGCTGATTTGTTCACCAAAAGATTGGCTTCAGCTCAATTTAAGAAACTCAGAGCAGCCATTGGGGTGTGCTTGGTTCAGTAAAACCAAGAAGAGGGGTATGAGTGTGATTTTTTCACACGCAGCAGAAAAGAACCATTCCTGCACAAAAGGACTGAACATTCCCATAAATGTTCCTACGGATGTACATGATCATGATTCAAACCTTGAGTACATCTTTGTCAATGGTTAGTTCTGATGTGCTATCATCATCTCTAATTTTTTGGGATTTTTCTCTGATTTCTTAACCTAACGGAAACCTGAGAACGGAATACTCTCTTATATATATGTTTAGCCGTTTCGAGAGAACGTTCACTTTTCAAATTTCTGAAATCAAAAACTCTTTTCTCTCAATAAAATCCTCTAAATCTTTCTGAGTTTTCTTCCATTATTTGACGTTAATTTACTTGCTGATTCCTTATTAAATACCTATATAATTTCAATGGCTCCGAAAAGAAAGCTCATCCATCCCAAGAAAGTTGTAAAGCCTAGAATGAGGTATGGAAAAGTTATATATTCCAAACCTTAAGATTAGTTCTACGAGGAAGACGAGTTTGACAGACAGGTTCAAGGAGAATCAACCTACAAGAAGCCTGTCCAGAGGGCACTAAGCGATGAATCTTCAAGCAAAGATACAGAGGAATTGATTGAAACGTTCCATGGGGAAGAAGAGGAAGAAGATATGGAAACAGAAGAGCAAGAAATTGCTTCTTCTGCAAAGAAAACAAAAACCCAAAGTCTTTCGATTGATGATCTTTTAAAGAAAGCCGCGAAGTCATACGATGTCAACAGAAAGAAGGCAAGAACAAAGGGAACTGCAGTCAAGAAATCCAAGAAGACTACAGCCTCTTCATCAAAGAAGATCATCACAGCACCTGCTGCCCAAGCCCTTCAGAAAGAGAAGGCATCTGCTGCTGATGATCACATTAAGTTTTCAGATGTACCTGAACATGTTGAGGCATATGCTACAGAGAAAAGCCCTGCTGAGACATCTACTCCAGCTGGTGTTGTGCTGAAAACGCCTATGCAACCTTCTTCTATAGAAGGTGATGATGAAGATAGGGAAGATGATATTCCCTTAAGCCTGAAGATGAAAGCCATTGTTGTTGTTCTTGCCAAAGGAAAGAAGAATGTTATCCACAGACCTTTAGTTGTTGATCCGGCAGAGAAAGAAGTATTCAGAGTTCATCCTCTGAATCTGCTGAGAAGACTCATGTTCCAAAATAAGAAAAATTACTTGCATCTGCTCAATATGATCCTTTTGCAAGGTCTCCCATCAAGAAGAAGACACCAAAGAAGAAGGCTTCTACTGCTGTGGTGCAGCTGGTTCCAAGAACCCCTGTGACCAGAAGTCGATTGTCTGCCACTCCACCGTCTGCTACTGCATCAACAAAGAAGAGGAAAGCCATTGCATCAACTAGTCCTTTCAAGAAGGTCAACAAAGCTAACCAGCTGACAGATGTACCTGAAGATGTTCACTCTCATTCAAGTGAACATGAGTCTAAAGTTTACAAACAAATTGTCCGTGTTCCAGGTACTCCAAGTCAATCCATCTTTTGTTCTTCAAAACATGCTGATTTATGGGAGAAAGTGAAGCAGAGGTCCATGATCTCTGAGAAAAAGGTAGATAAGGATACACTGTTGGCTACTAGGGTATATACCTTATTGGAACAAATTGTCTACTTAGCACTGTACAGAGGGTACAAGAGTTCATTCCAAAGGTGGTAATTGAATTCTACTGTAACTTGACTAAAGAGATTGATGATCCTGAGTCTGCAGACTTCCAGAAAGTCTATGTGAGATGAGAGATGTTGCAGTTTTCCCCTGACCTCATTAATGAATTTTTAGGTTATTCATCTGAGGGGGAGTTCCATGAGATAGATGACTGGGGATGGTTGCTGCGGAGCTGACCAGAGCATCTACACCAAATGGCCATCTCATCCACAGACTATTCCAACCTCCAAGCTGACTCACAAATATGGTGCCCTATTCAGAATCCTGATCCACAATTGGCTACCAACTAAGCACAGGGTAGCAGTGACTCAAGCTCAGGGAAGGTTTCTATATCACCTCGGAACTGAAAAGCAGTTCAATTATGGTGAGTATGTATTCAGCAAGATCATCGGCAGTGCAGAATCTACAGTGGTCAAAGGTCCACCATGCTATCCATCATTGATCTACAACATCATCAAGCAACAGAAGAAGTATGTGTCTTCAAAGAAAGACAAGTTTATATCTCTCCACAAACCTCTAGTAATCAAGGTTGCTCATGAAATAGAAGATCCTCATCTTCACCTCTAGTTGAAGCAGTTCATGTCATCCAAGAAAGGAGTGGATGATACTGTTGAAGAAACCTCTCCAAAGGGTTCTATGCTAAGATTTTTAGAGAAAAGTCTAGAGTTCCATACTCGTTTGATTTCTGAGCATACTTCTGAGAAGATGAAGATCCAGACAATGATTTCTGATATTTCATCATGAGAAGTGTTGAGTGCTGTATGACATTGAGGTTCAATGTTGTAATCGATGTCAGACAGACTTCCTGCGACATTGTCTATGACATAGTCGTAACTAATCTTATCCTTTCCTAGTTTTAATTATTATTTTAATGAATAAAATAATTTTATATATCTTAAAATATATGTGTATATCCACGAAATTTATATTTCAAATAAATGGATATATACATATTAGATATATTATTTAAATAGAGTTTGACGAAGTCAAAACTCTATCTCCTATTTTTAGGGCTTCTTGTTTTCTTTTATTTAACCTCTTTTCTTTTTCAGATTTTTATTGCTGGAATATTTGGAAAATAGGTGAGAACGTAGGATATCGCTTCAACCATGCCATGGAGATGATTTTCTTCTCGCACACGATGGAGTAGTGATGAAGAGCGGTTATCTCCAACCCACGATCAAGAGAGAGAAGACTTGAGCCTTGTCTATTCAAGTGAAGAAGCATATAAGGGATTTGATCGACACTTGAAGACTTATTCAAGCTCAATCCATTTTCCGCTGCGTGAAGATTGAAGAAAGCTTGAGTCACAAACTTAGTATAGGTTTTGTTCTTCGTTCCTTCTTCTATCTTAACGTTTGTTGTTGTTTAATCCTTTCATGGAATAGATTGTACAAATTAGGATAGATAGCAAGGTTGTGAAACCTTTACTAGTTTGTATACAAGTTGACGGGATGTCAATTTGTATGTTTTAGTTTTGTATACAAGTTGACGGGATGTCAATTTGTATGTTTTAGTTTTGTATACAAGTTGACGGGATGTCAATTTGTATGTTGTAGTTTGTATATGAATTGACGGGATGTCAATTTGTATGTTGTAGTTTGTATATGAATTGACGGGATGTCAATTTATATGTTTTAGTTCTTTTTAGTGATAGTCTAGATTATAACTTGTAAATGTTGTTGAAGTGTTGAGAGCTTTCGCGTCCAACATCGACAGCTTGAAAATTTTGTAATCATAGTAGTATAATTTCACCCTGTGGCAATCATACACATGTATATCAAGTCCATCGATGAGAGGGCTTGGTTGGCTGTAATTGAAGAATGGTCTCCACCGAGGATGGAAGGACCGAATGGAGTGTACATTCTTACTCCGGAGACTCAATGGACTAATGATGATCGAATCATTTCCAACTTCAATTCGAGGGCATTCAATGCTATTTTTGTTTCGATTGATGTTCCGTGCTTCAAAATGGTGTATAATTGTACCACGGCATATCAAGCATGGAGCATACTGCAGGAACATTGTGAAGGATCGACAAGTGTATGTCAAACAAAGCTTAGGCTACACACTTCCAAGTTTGAAACTCTGCGAATGTTGGAAGATGAGACTATCTCAATGTACACTGAATGATTGTGTGAAGTGTCAAATGAATCTACAGCTCTCGGATGTCCGATCTCGAATGAAAACATGGTTAGCAAACTTCTTTGCACACTTCCGGAGAGATTCAGCATGAAAATCTCAGCAATTGAAGAAGCTCACAATATATCAAACATGAGTTTGAGTGAAGCAGTGAGCATTCTACTCACGTTTGAGATGAATCTTGAAAACCAGAAATCAAACAACTCTTCCAAAGGAATTGCAGTTCAATCAGTAACATCAAGTTCGAATGTTCAACTTGATGTCGAGAACATTCAGAAGATTACTAAAGATGAACCCCTGAGTGTTGCACTGCTTACCAAGAATTTCAATACACTTGTTCGGTCAATGAAGAAAGGTTCGCTAACCTTCAAACCACGGAGATTGTTTGATTCCCCCTCGTCGACATCATCTGGATCGACAAAGTCTTCAATGTCTCTAGATGTTGCAGTGAAGGACATTGACTCGGTTCAATGTAGGAGATGTTCTGGATTTGGACACTATGCCAATGAATGTCCTACTGTCCAAAGGAAGCAGAGAAGAAATTACCGTGCTGCCATGTTAAGTGACGAATCCGGTGATGAAGAAACTGAAAAATAAACTGTTTTGTTTGTAAAAGTCGATGATGACTTAGATGGAATGATTGACCTTTAACTGACATGGATAGTGTTGATTATGACTATGATGCTAGTCTTGACTATGTGACTCCAGATGTTCCAAGCAATGTTATAGAGAATGTTACACAAGAAATTTCTGACATTTCTCCAAATACCACTAACTGATATGAAATGACATTACTGGATGAGTTTTGCAACACTGCTGAAGTGTCTCATGTGGAAGAAGACAAATCCGAGGTCAGCCACCAGGAAGCTCTACAATAATTGCACAAGGTTGTAGATGAAGTTTGTGTCCAATGGACTGAACAATCAAAAGAATTTGGGATTCTCGTGGAAGAAAACCAAAATCTAAAACAACGAGTACTGGACCTTGAGATTCGACTCACTGGAAGTGATCTTGAGCTGAACAAGTTGAGAAAGGAAGTAGAAGCTGCCTCAAAAACCTTTCGACAACTCAATCAAAGAACATCTACTCTGAACGAGATTCTGACATTGGGACAGACCACAAAAGCAGGCTCGGGATATACATCGAGTTCATCAATGTCTATCTCAAATCCTATCAAGTTTGTCAAAGGAGAAAGCTCTAAGGATGTTCCAGTCAATGTTGATGGAAATGTCAAACCAAATGTCAATGACAAATCCAAAGAGAAGAATTTGACATTATTGCCAAGAGCCTGGACATATCAAACCTTATTGCTTCAAATATCATGATGATATAGCAACATGAAAGATTGTCGTGGAAAATTCTTCTAAACCTTTCAAGAAGAAGAAACACTCAAAAAAGGCAAAGATCTCGTGCAATGTTGTCTACACATCTCTGAAAGCCAACATTGCTTGTATGTGGTACTTTGACAGGAAATTCTAAATTTCTCGATGACTATACCACGACAAGCAAAGGAAAAGTTAGTTATGGTGGAGGAGCACAAGGCAACATTGTAGGAAAAGGAACCTTGAATGTTAAGAACTTTCCCAAGTTATGCAATTTACTTCATGTCGAAGGTTTAACAGCAAATCTGATCAGCATAAGTCAGCTATGTGATGACGGTATGCATGTCCGATTCAACAAGAACACCTGTGAGGTTTTTGATAGCGAGAATAAATGCATTATGTTCGGAAGTCGGGCATTGGATAATTGCTATCATGCTGACAAGAACAAAAAATGCAATGTTTCAGTCAATGTTGACACTTAACTCGTACATCAAAAACTGGGTCATCTCAACTTTCGAAGTTTGAAGAAACTAATTAAAGCTGATGCTGTTCGGGGTATTCCACCTGTGAAGATCAATCTCGATGTTGTTTGCAATGCATGTCAAAAAGGCAAACAGGTGAAAACTTCACACAAAAGTTCCTCAGCTTGTCAAACCATGAAGTGCTTTGATCTGATTCACATGGACATCATGGGTCCCGTTGACATCAAAAGCATGAATGGAAAAAGATTCATCCTGGTGATAGTTGATTTTTCGAGATTCACATGGGTTGAATTTCTTCAAGAAAAATCTAAAGCTTTCAGGATGTTCAAAAAGTTCTACAGGTTGGTGTCAAGACAACATGAGTCCAGCATCAAATGCATTAGAACATATCATGGGCTCGAATTTGAAAACTCAATGTTTGAGGAGTTTTATGAAAAACGAGGCATCATTCATGAGTTTTCTGCTCCGAAGACACCTCAACAAAATGGGGTGGTTGAGAGAAAAAATTGAACTCTTCAGGAGATGTCAAGAGCAATGTTACAAGCTCAACGTTTGTCCAAGAAGCTATGGGCTGAAGCAGTTAACACTACTTGTCACATTGGGAATAGAGTGATTCTTCGTCCAAGCAAAACTGTGACACCGTATGAACTTCTGAAAGGAAAGAAGCCCAATTTGAAGTACTTTCATGTATTTAGATGTGTATATTACATCCTGAATGACAGGGATCATCTGAGAAAATTTGATTCCAAAAGCGATAAAGGGATTTTCTTGGGTTACACATCTGATAGTCGTGCTTACCGTGTGCTTAATCTTAGGACAAAAACTATCCTAGAATCAATTGACATTGTTTTTGATGACTACACAGGTATTGCTTCAAACTCTGAAGACGATGATGTGATTGATCTCATTGACACAGGTGAAATGTCAAGTGATCAGACTGGAAGTGATTGTGAGAACAAGACATCCACTGAGAATGTCAAAGTGAATGTTCCACAGAATGATGAAGCTTCAGTTAAAACATCAACTTCAACATTCACTTTAGACAGTGAAGACGATCAGATGGTAACTGCCGAAGACAAACCAAGAAGAGATCCTCCAAGTCGAATTCAGAAGAATCATCTAGATTCACAAATCATTGGTGAGCAATCCGAAGGAGTTCAAACTAGAAGCAAGAACTCAGAGAAATACAAAGAAATGCTGAAACTGGTATGCATGTCTTCTTTAAGTGTTTGTATGTCAAACACTTGCTTTTTGTCTAACATTGAACCAAAAAACATCAAGGAAGCCCTTAATGATAATTTTTGGATCAATGTTATGCATGAGAAACTAAACCAGTTCGTAAGAAACAATGTATGGGAATTAGTTCCACGCCCCAAAGATAAAAATGTGATTGGGACAAAATGGATTTTCAAGAATAAAACGGATGAGGCTGGGAATGTTGTTAGAAATAAAGCTCGTCTAGTGGCTCAAGGTTATACCCAAGTTGAAAGGGTAGACTTTGACGAAACATTTGCTCCTGTTGCAAGGATTGAATCCATTCGTATTTTATGTGCAATTGCATGTTTTGTGGGTTTTACTTTACATCAAATGGATGTTACAAGTGCTTTCTTGAATGGTTTTCTCAATGAAGAGGCATATGTCGAACAACCTAAGGGGTTCGAATGTCATGAAAAACCATTGCACGTGTTTAAGCTCAAAAAGGCTTTGTATGGTCTCAAACAAGCCCCTAGAGCATGGTATGCTAGACTGACCGAATTCTTGCTCCAAATTGATTTTGTAAGAGGTCAAGTCGATAAAACATTGTTTATTAAAAAGAATCAAAAACATATTACTGTTGCTTAAATCTATGCTGATGACATTGTTTTTGGTTCGACTTGTACTAATCTGCTAAAAGATTTTCTAGACTCAATGTGCAACACGTTTGAAATGAGCATGGTTGGAGAGCTCAACTATTTCTTTGGTCTACAAATCAAGCAAGATAAAGATGGGATCTTCATCTCTCAAAGCAAATATACTAGAGGATTGGTCAAGCGTTTCGGATTAGAGAATTCTAAACCTATGAAGACGCCCATGGGATATTCTAAAAAATTAAGCAGAGATGATGTTGGTAGCAATGTTGATTGTACCTTCTATAGAGGAATGATAGAGAGTTTATTGTACTTAACAGCTAGTCGTCCCAATATTATGTTTAGTGTTGGTGTTTATGCAAGATATCAATCTCAGCCTAAAGAAACTCATCTTAAAGTTGTTAAGCGAATCATTCGCTATGTTTCTGGCACAATTGGGTTTGGTATTAAATACTGCAAGAGTTCTAACATTCATCTTGTAGGTTATAGTGATTTCGATTGGGCAGGTGATGTCGATGACAGAAAGAGCACCAACGAAGGTTGTTTTTATTTTGGTAACAATCTAGTTTCTTAGTCGAGTAGGGAACAAAATTGTATCTCACTCTACACGGCCGAATCAGAGTATGTTGTTGCTAGTTGTTGCTCTCAACTGTTGTGGTTAAATCATATGGTGCTAGATTATGGTCTGGCTAGTCCTTCTTTGACATTGTTATGTGATAATGTCAGTGCAATTAAAATTTCGAAGAACCCAGTCCAACATTCTCGCACCAAACACATCGACATTAGACATTACTTTATTCGTGATCTTGTTGAACAAGATATCATCAAATTGGAATACATTCCTACTGAGAATCAAATTACAGACATTTTTACTAAACCTTTGGATTTTGAGAGATTTTTTTCTCTGAGGAAATCTCTTGGAATGTGTGTCTATTAGTCAATGTTGGCATACTGATGTTAAAGTCAATGTTATGATCTTTGACATCAGGTCTTGTAATTCTGAAGTTAATAAAAACTATGGTACGATGATATGATTTTCTATTATGAATCAATTCATGAGAATTTATTCAATCATGTCTCGTCTCCATTTGTTTTATTTATTTTCAGAATTTGTTTTTATTATTATTATTATTATTATTATTATTATTATTATTATTATTTATTTAAATAATAGATAATTGAAAGAATGTTGATAAGCAGAGATACTTATTTGCATATCTCATGATATGATAAGAGAGAGAGAGAGAGTGAGAGATATCGCTTTCATTATTTTAAAAACAAAGCGGTTTTGTCTTTATCTCTCTTTCTATTCAAAACCCTCTCTCACTCCATATCCGATTAACTTTTCTCTCTCTAGCGGTTCATCTTCTCCGCCTCTCCAATTTTTTTTCTTTTTCATCCATGGCGGACCAAAATCCTAACCACTTACAAGCCATAATGATGATGTTGCAGTAGATGATGGAGCTCTCAAAAGGATCCCCATCATCAGCCTCAACACCGGCTGCTGCAGTACAACCCCCACTCTCTGCAACATCGACCCAGACTCCTGACATTGCTCCACCAACTACTCACGCTGAAACAGCAACAGTAAATGTCACAGAGACTTCAACACTAAAGGTGATGCCAACTGAAGTCGAGGTTCATTCGGATCTTATAATTCCTCCTGAAACTGAAATCCTAAACCCTAAGCCGATTAGGATAAAGGTGCTTGGTGATTCCACAAATCCAATCGACCCTGAAGCCACTTCTCACCAGCAGTCTTTGTCAAAGATGGTGAAGAATTCTCCACCAATGAGGAAATCAAAGCGTCTTCACAGTGATGCAACTGACAAACCTGAAGTCGCCTCCTCCAAGAAGGTGAAGAATGAAGGGTCTAAGGCTACCTCCCGGTCGCTGCGAGATGAATCTGACTCCACCAGTGAAAAAGTTCCTACTTTTCCTCCTGCTGATGTCACATAGAGTGTCAATCCTACTGTTGAGCCCTTGGATGAGGATTCTGGCACAGATGAGGACTCTCCTCTTGACGTCACGCAAGCCTTCAGTAAGATTTTCTATTCTGAAGAGGATAAGAAATCCCATGCTCTTTATGTTAAGAGAACTCTTAAAGTTGAGAAAATGATAGATGTTCTTAGCTTTAAGAAATATGGGATGGATGTGTTTCTTAAGGAGAGAAGTTTGTGGAAATCTGTTACGTCACTAGTGTCATATGATCCTGATGTTATTCATGAATTCTATGCTAATATCATTTCTGATATGGGAGATCCCTCTAAACTGTGTTTTGGAACTGTGTATGTTAGGGATAAAATCTATAAGTTTTCCCCTAATGTTATTAACACGTTTCTTGAGTTGGGCAATGAGGACACAATCATGTCTTTGGATTTGATTGATGATGTGGTGAATGTTATTACTGGAGGTTTGGTTCCAAAATGGCTCAACAAAGTGCCTGCTTCCAAGTTAACATTCTTTTACTCAGTGTTATACAAGCTTGCAGTGTGCAACTAGCTGCCCACATCAAATGTCTCTGTCATCACTGTTGATCAGGCCATTCTCCTATACAAGATAGAAAATCAGCTTCTTTTCAACCTTGGGGCATACATTTTTTATGCTACTTTGAAGGCTGCATCTAAATCAAGTTCCTCCAATTTGCTTCATTTCCCATGTTTGATCTATGGGATCCTTAAGAGCCAAGGGTTAAAGAAACCCAAAAAGAGTGTGATGTCTGATCAGTCCACCTTCTCTATTGTAACAGTCCGATCCCGAGATAGGGATTAACGAATGGGGACGGGGTGTTATTAAGGGGTTAATGAAGTAAAATGAAAGATTAATAAGGAGGTTTTACAATCGAGATATGCTTTTGAGGATTAGACGAGGATACTCGGGTTCACTTTTATCGTAACTAAAGATAATTCTAAACATCTCATGCTAAGCATAAACAATACTTTAATATTTCTAGCATTTCTGAACATGCTTGAGAGCTGAAGTAAAACATGATATCTTCCTTTTCTTCCTTCCTTGCACAGAGATCAATCAGGCAGAGCAAAAATACTTTATTGGATATCTCATTTACCCTAACATGCTTCTAGAGCTCATTAGCTCAAACTTTAGATAAGTATAGATTTACCCACCTTGATTACAAAACGGAAGATGAGGCAACGAGCTGGTGGTCTCCCTTAGTATTCCCCCGAGGCTCAATTCCTCCTACAAAAGTCGAATTATCGACTTAGCGGCCTCCTTCATTTTCTAATAACATGAGATTAAATAATACCCAACTAAAATCTCCCTTAGTTAGGACTTAACATAGATAGCACAACTTTTTGACTTTATAAGAGTCCGAGAATGATTTATTTTATTTAAGGAACTTTTCGACTTGATCTCTAAATTTTTAGAGGGAAAATAACTTGAATGCTTCACTATGATTTAAACTTAAAAATAGCTTGAGAATGACATGATTTGAAAAGCTCGAAAAGCTAGGGAAGAGGGTACGAAAATAGCCGAAAAAGAAATGGCGGAAAACAACACGGAGAAGGGAGGGAGAGCCGCGGCGCACATGGGCGCCGGCGGGCACCCCTTGCCCCGGCGGGCTGTTGAGGCAAAGGGAGGTATAGCGCGGCGGCGCAACCCCCCTCCCCCCCCCACGGGGCTCTCTCCCTTTCTCTCTCTTAGCCCAGTTCTTGGCTATCTTCAACTGGGTTCTTCGTGTTCGTTGATTCTTTCGATAAACACGAAGAACACTTAACCCGAAATTTCTTGAAAACAACGTACTTGAATTTAAATTGCAATAACATGCTTTAACTTAAAAAGAATTCTGGCATTATAACAGTATAAACACGATAATCCTCCTTAATAATTAGAATAACGACGAACTCTCTTAAATGTAGTTTGAATGGAATTTATCTCAATAAACGAGGCTAATCTCTAGAATAATAATAACGGGAGTAAAATGAGAAATATAACGTAAACGTTATTAACTTGGAACTTCAATAAAAATCGAAATATAACTTTAGATGAGCAATAATGAAGAACGCGAAGAACGTAAAGAACGGAAAGTTAATGCGGAATTTAAAAGATGGAAAAGAAATGGAGTCGAGACCGACAAACAAGAATGGACGGGGTTAGGTGTGTCGAAGGAATGTGGCTAGCTCGGCGTCTCATCGAGTCGCAACGGTGGCAGAGCCGCCTGCTACAACCCAATGGCGCCCCTAGCACACTCCCTCACCGCATCCCTTCCCGCCACTCTGCTCGTCATCTTGAAGAACACTCACGAAGAACGCTTTTCACTTCGATAGAACTTTCTCGGCTTTCAAAGCTTCTCACCCTCTCGATTTAGGAGTGAAATGGATGACAAATGAGCAAAGGAATGCAAAAGGTTGGTCCCTTAATTATAGGAGAAGCCTTGGCTTCCCTTGGAAGCCATTGCTGTGCGGGAATACTGCAAAAGATACTCCGGGTTCGGTTAAAAGCTGCTTTATTTGATGTCGAGGTCCAGATAACTTCAGGCACGAAATCTAAAAATATCGGGAGACTCGTTGGCTCGAACAATAGTGAACCAACTTGATTCGTGAAGAAGACGGGGTCGTCAGAAGAAAGACGAGCAAAGATTCCCTTTTTGGAATTACTTTTTACTATTCACTCAGTCTGACAGATTTTGCTTTCGGGCGTTTGATTGACCTCAGAATGAAAATCCGTGAACGCTAACGGAATCCTTCAGTCATTTCCCATAAGAGGGGCCTGACAGAACTGGAGTCGGATAAACGATGAGGATTTCGTAAATTTCTCAAAACACGAACGCACGTAAAAGTTACTATTCATTCACCTTTTAAATACGTTTTCCATCACCGGGAACTCAAATGACTTCAGATTTAAAATCTGAAAACACCGGCGTACTTCTTAAGTTAAAACCTTTCTAACGAGATCAGGAATGGCCATAAAAGAATTAAAATCATCTTTTCCGAAAAGATGATCTTCACGAAAACTGACTCTTAAAGTCGTGACTGACATCCAACCTTAATTAACTTATTTAAATTTTCTTCCATAATTAATTAATTACCATTAACAATTCTCTAAACCTTATCCAAAAATCTGGGGTGTTACATCCTACCCCCCTTAAATAAAATTTCGTCCTGAAATTTACTAACCATGTTAATTGATATCAGGGTACTTCTTAAGCAGCTCGGATTCAAGCTCCCAAGTTGCCTCTTCTGAACCATGATGGTTCCAGATTACTTTCACCAGATCGATCTCCTTATTTCTCAACTTCTAGATCTTTCGATCCATGATGGCTTGGGGTTTTTCTTCATAGGCTAAGTCCTCATTCAGGATTATCTCTTCCTTGCTAATCACATATTTTGGATCGAACACGTACTTTTGTAACATCGAAACATGAAAGACGTCATGAACGTCACTCAGGTTGGGTGGTAAGGCCAACCTGTAGGCTACTTCATTCACCTTTTCTAAGATCTCAAAAGGTTCGATAAATCTGGGCCTTAATTTGCTTCGTTTGCCAAAACGAACTACTCCTCTTGATGGAGACACCTTCAGAAACACTTTATCTCCAACGTCGAAACTGAGCTCCGTCCTTCTCTCATCCATATAAACCTTTTGTCTATCATGAGCCTCTTTGATTCGTTGACGAATAAGCTCGATCTTCTGGACAGCTTCCTGGACCATCTCGGGTCCAAGTATCATTCTCTCTCTAACTTCATCCCAATACAGGGGCGATCTACACTTCTTTCCGTAAAGGGCTTCATAAGGGGCCATGCCGATCGATGACTGGTAGCTGTTGTTATATGCAAACTCTACCAAAGGAAGTAATTCCTCCCAACTGCTTCCTTGATCGATGATTACTCCTCTAAGTATGTCTTTCAGAATCTGGATAGTCCTTTCGGACTGGCCATCCGTTTGAGGATGGAATACCGTGCTGAAATTGAGCTTTTATCCCATTGCATCTTGTAGGCTCCTCCAGAATCTTGTTGTAAATCTTGAATCACGGTCCGATGTAATCGAGACCGGCACTCCGTGCAAATGCACAACTTCCTTAACATACAGCTGGGCTAGTTGATCTAGCCCATCCGTCATCTTAACAGCAACAAAATGTGCTGATTTAGATAACCGATCAACGATTACCTAAATAGCGGTATTCCCCCGCTTAGACTTTTGCAAACTTACGATAAAGTCCATATTGATATGATCCCACTTCCATTCAGGAATTTCTAAGGGTTGAAGCAAACCAGAAGGTTTTTGATGCAAAGCTTTCACTTGTTGACAGTTTAAACACCTTTCCACAAAGGCGGCTATCTCTCTTTTTATATTATTCCACAAGAAATTCCTCTTCAGGTCTTGGTACATGTTGGTGCTTCCGGGATGTGTTGTATATGGCGTGTCATGTACTTCGCACATGATTTCCTCCTTTAATTCTTCCTTGCTCGGTACGCAAAGCCTCCCTTTGAATAAGAGCGCGTTATCGGCGGCTTCCGCGAAATCTTGTGAGCTATCAAATCGTGCTTCTAGTCTTTTCTTTTTGAGAAACTCATCTCCTCTCTGGGCTTCAATTATCCTTTGCCTTAGGTTGGGCTGAGCAACTATCATGGTAACTTGAGCTTGAATAGTCTCGGGTGGTGTTAGCACTTCGATCCTTAACTTCTCGAACTCCCTGTGAAGATCCTCCTGGACTAGAATTAGTTCTAACTCTACCTTCTCCTTCCTACTTAGGGCATCTGCTACCATATTCGCCTTGCCTGGGTGGTAGTGAATCGTGCAATCATAATCTTTTACGAGTTCTAGCCATCTTCTTTGCCTCATGTTAAGATCCTTTTGCTCGAAGAAATACTTCAAGCTCTTGTGATCTGAGAAGATCTCACACTTAGCTCTGTAGAGATAGTGCCACCAGATCTTCAGCGCATGAACGACTGCTGCTAACTCTAAGTCATGCGTAGGATAGTTCTGCTTGTGATTCTTAAGCTGTCTTGAAGCATAAGCAATCACCTTTCCCCTCTGCATTAGTAGCATCCTAATCCTTTCTTCGATGCGTCTGCGTAAACCATGAAATCTTCATTCCCTTCCGGAATGGCCAACACAGGAGGCTGTGGTTAGCATCTTCTTCAAAGTTTGGAAACTTTCCTCGCACTCAGGCCTCCATTTGAACTTTGAGTCCTTCTTTAGCAATCGCGTCATGGGCTTGGATATAGTCGAGAATCCTTCGATGAATCTACGATAATATCTAGCGAGTCCTAGAAAACTTCATATCTCGTTCACGTTTCTTGGAGACTTCCAGTTGCTTACAGCTTCAATCTTGATTGGATCTACCTTGATTCCTTCTACCGAAACTATATGACCTAAAAACATAACTTCCTTGAGCCAAAACTCACACTTGCTAAACTTAGCATAAAGCCTTTCTCTTCTTAACGTCTCCAGCAGTACTCTTAGGTGCACTTGATGCTCCTCTACATCCTTGGAGCAGATGAGGATATCATCTATGAAAATTAGAACAAACTTATCTAGATACGGGTGAAAAACCCGGTTCATTAAATCCATGAGCACCGCTGGAGCGTTGGTCAATCTGAATGGTATTACCACAAACTCGTAATGCCTATAGCGAGTTCTAAAAGCAGTCTTAGGGATATCCTCCTTTCGGATCTTCAACTGATGATACCCAGATCTTAAATCTATCTTGGAGAAGACACTTGCTTCCTTGAGCTGATCAAAGAGATCATCTATTCTTGGGAGAGGGTATCAATTCTTGATGGTTAGCTTATTGAGCTCTCTATAGTCGATGCACATTCTCAATGTACCATCCTTCTTCTTTACGAACAAGATTGGAGCTCTCCAATGCGACACACTAGGTTGGATAAAACCTAGGTCTAATAACTCTTGCAGTTGAACTTTGAGTTATTGCAACTCCTTAGGCGCCATTCTATAGGGGTCTTTCGAAACTGGGGCGGCTCCTGGTTCCAACTTGATAGCGAACTCTACCTGCCTATCTGGAGGCAGTCCTGGCAGCTCCTTTGGGAATACGTCGAGGTATTCTCTTACGACTGGAATATCTTCAATTGAAAGCTCTCATTCCTCCTTCCTTATTAAATTAACTAAAAAGGCTTGTTAGCTATTCTTACTTATCATCTTAGTGGCCTTCAGGGCGGATATCACTGGGATTTTGGTTCCCAGCATTGATCCGTAAATTTTCACTTTGGGTTTCCCGGGTGGTCGAAACACTACCTCCCTCTCAGGGCAGCTTATGGAAGCATAAGCTCCTCAGCATATCTCAAGATTTGACTTAAAGATTTCACATAAAGATTTGACTTAAAGTTTTCCCCTTCTATGTTCAATTCTAGGTTAGAGCAGACCTTCCTAGACATCATTCTCTTTCCAAAGGAAATACTTATCTCAAGAGCATTCTCAGCATTCTCGGGTTTTATCTTCAGTTTCTTACAAACAGACTCAGCTATAAACGAATGCGATGCTCCAGTGTCGAAGAGAGCTAAAAATGGCATCTCGAAGAGGGTAATCATACCTGCTAGATTACCTGGGGCCTTAGCAGCATGCTGCTGATTGAGAGCATAAGTACGAGCTGGCTGAGGCGGCCTTTGTCCTTAGTTAGACCTTTGATCTCGTCTTTAGTTCGGTCTTGGGTTCATCCCCGGCCTTTGACCCTGAGGTCCTCCTTGTTGCAGCCTTGGCTGATTTCCAGGAAGTTGCTAAAGCGGTTGCAGGTACATGGGTTGTTGTGGTGTTTGAGATCGTCTGTTGTTTCCTTTAGGACACTCTCTCTTGAAGTGCCCCTCTTCACCACAGTTGTAGCACCCAGTTTGACTTGCTCGGCAAACTCCAGGATGCATCCTTCCATAACTTTGACACGGCCTAAAGTTAAGGATGTTGCCAGGCTGACTACGAGGCACTCCTGATTCTCGGCTTTGCCAGTGGGGTTTCTTTCCTCTGTCATCTCTTCTTTCTCCTTCCCACTTTCTTTTTCCTTTTGGGTCGCTAGATGGCTGAGGGGGCTGAATTTTCTCTCGAGGGAGAATGGCTTCTATGCTTAAGGCTTTGGCTAAGGTTCGAGTATAAGACATGTCTTCTTGCCCAGCGAGGGCTATGCCAATCTCGGATCTAAGTACTTTCTTGAACTTGCGTGCTTTGCTCCCGTCTGTGTCCACTAGATGTGGAGCATGCCTTGATAATTGATTTAATTCTCTGTCGTATTCTGACACTATCTTATTTCCTTACTTTAGGTTCCAAAACTCTATTTCTTTTGCGTCTCGATAACAATCCGGGATGTACTTCTGATATAAGTCATGCTTGAAATCTTCCCAACTATAGTCCTCTCATTGCTCTGGGGTTATGGTCCTTCGAACGGACTCCCACCAGTAGTCCGCATCATCCGTCAGCATGAAAAGAGCACAAATTAACTTGTTTTCTTCTGAACAAGCTATGAAATCGAAAATTCGCTCTAAGGAGTGAACCCATTTTTCGGCATCCATTAGATCTCCTAAGCCATTAAACGATGGAGGATCGTGTTTGAGAAACACACTTTCGGCTTTTGGACCGGGGTTTGGGACATGCTCGGGTTCGTTCTCATCTTCGTTCTCAGCTTGACGTCTTCACGGCGGCATCCTAAAGAACTAGATATTAGCGACATTTCATTGAATTCTCACAATTGCAAAGATGCCTTTTGATAAGGTCTTTAATTTAAGATAGATCAAATAAGGCGGAAATTTAAACGTCATTCACACATAATGGGAAAATTGCCTCATTAAGAGGACTTTTGGCATCGATATCATAGAATAAGTTATGGGTTACATCGGGATAGGGCAGTCTATTGGAAAATTCATTGCCACTATTAGAGTCTAGAAAGTTTAAAGCATATATTACATATTAGGATCTTGGTTAAAGCGGATATCAGATAACAGACAAACAGATAGATGGATTAGATAACTAGGTGTTCTAACAGCAACACCTCCTACACCTCTTACTACAGCTTAATTGTAGGCTGGAGCCTTTCCTTTCCTCTTGCATGGCGACCCTATTTCCTCTTCGCCTCCCTCTTCCGGGTCTTCCTCTTCTTCCTCATCTTCAACTGTCTCCAGCACGCTGAACTTGAACGTCCTCATGTGGATATTCCCTTCGGGGTACTGATGGGACATACACTACCCCAGACTCTGAGAAGCCTATGCAAGGGTCCACTGGTTCATTTAAGAAGTACAAGAAAATAGGGACTCGATGTGGTTCACGACCCGGACATTTGAGGGTCCCGCTCTTGAGGCTCCTTCATCGTGAGGACGTGGCGCTTGAAATCCAGGGGGACTGTTGAGAATCGCCCTTTGTAGTTCTAACTCTACCACGAGAGAGGGGTTTTGTTCGGCCGCTTGCTGCTCGGCTAAGGCTTGCACGTGGCCATACTCTGTCACCCAACGAGCTATCAAGGCTGAGGAGAACTCCGTCAGGTTCTCGATTTCAGCATACGTTACGGGATCACGGGTGATGGTGCTTTACAAGATGCGATACATTGTAGGCCTCCAAGCGGGCGATGCGTGCTCGCACATGCGAATGCATGTTTCCAAGTCAGATACACTCCCGAGCTCTCCTCCGTAACCATTAGCCCAGGCCCACCTCTCTAGATACCTTGCCATGAAGGATAGCAATTGCCCATTACCATCCCAAGTTTCTCGTCTGAATCTTTCAACCCTTTCTTGAATCGGGAGAAAAAGAGGTACGCTTTTCCTAGCAGTCATACGGCGCTTAACCATCTGGAAGAGAATATCTTAATCAGTCTACATTATAAAAGAGAGACCTAAGGTTCTCCTGAGATCATACTAACGTCTAGATTTTATCTTGCATGCATAGTTCCTTTTTAAAGCAGTTGACGTTTTTATAGAAAAAAATTTTGGTGCCCAAGGTCTTTTAACATATATGTTTTACCTTTTCATTGAGTCAAAAATTTTGAGTATGAATGTAAACCTTTTTAGGATCGAGAAATCTTTTTCACAAACTTTTCATTCTCAGAAATCGTCTTACCCGAACACCTTTTACTTGGAATTTCATTCTCACAGTTTTTCTATTATCCATACAACAGGTATGCTTGCTCAAATCTTTTCCCTTCCTGTATTCTAAAAATCAAAATCCAAAATCCAGAATCTCTATACTATCATACCTTGATTTTTGGTTGAGGATACAAGGGTGATGGCGAGTTGTGGGTTGCTGTTTTCACTTATCAGAACAACTTATGTGCACATATATACTTAGCTTAATTCAAACAAAGAGACAGACAGGCCTGCAGTATTGCAAACCTGGCTCTGATACCAACTGTAACAGCCCGGTCCCAGAGATAGGGATTAACGAATGAGGACGGGGTGTTATTAAGGGATTAATAAAGTAAAATAAAAGATTAATAAGGAGGTTTTACAATCGAGATATGCTTTTGAGGATTAGATGAGGATACTCGGGTTCACTTTTATTAAAAAGAGAGCATGCTCAAGCGGAATGAAACGGTTAATTAGACGGATAACATTCAGTATAGATGATGATAGATAATAATGCGTGCAAGCCCCTCTATATGCGAAAGGAAATCATACTCGAGAAGTAGAAATAAAACTTAGTATGCATCTTATACTCAAATAATCATGTCTGGGGAATATTCATAAAGTCTTGATATTCATAATAGAACTTTAAACGGAATTCGAAAGAGTGTATCAAAGTAGCAGATCACATAGTGGGATTTCAAGGAAATATTAAATAATAGCAAAACAATCTTGGCAGCCAACCCACATCCACAGCCACCAACATCCTCAGCATCTCAACCTGTAAAACATTTGAAAAAGAGGGGGCATGAGCACTAATGTACTCAGTGGGTTTTAGTGAAACATTATAATAAACTTCAAGATATCCAATAATCAACTGACGGTATATGGAGAGCAAAATTCAAAAGCCCTCTCCATATCTGCAAAATATTTTCTTTTCTTTTTTGGGCCCAACCAGGCTCAAACCTGATGTCAACTGTACCCTTAGGCATGCCATAGGATAGAAGAGGGATTACCTCAATTATCTAAACGAGTTTGCGAGGGAATCGACCCAGCAGTGACTCCCTTAAAAGTTCTGAGCTCAAATCCTGCTTAAGTGAAAAGCTAAGTTCCTTCCTTTCTTAACCTTGCTAGCAACACCAAACTTAGAACAACGTCTAAGGGCTAATCCTTTAATACTGCATGATCTCAGCCTACAAAGGATTTAATGCTACCTTAACAAGGCAAACCTTAATTATTAATTCTGCGAGCTTAACAAGCATAAACATTCAATTCCAGGAGAAGAACGTAAATAAATACGAATCGTAACTAAAGATAATTCTAAACATCTCATGCTAAGCATAAACAATACTTTAATATTTCTAGCATTTCTAAACATGCTTGAGAGCTGAAGTAAAACATGATATCTTCCTTTTCTTCCTTCCTTGCATAGAGATCAATCAGGCAGAGCAAAAATACTTTATTGGATATCTCATTTGCCCTAACATGCTTCTAGAGCTCATTAGCTCAAACTTTAGATGAGTATAGATTTACCCACCTTGATTATGGAACGGAAGATGAGGCAATGAGCTGGTGGTCTCCCTTAGTATTCCCCCGAGACTCAATTCCTCCTACAAAAGTCGAATCATCGACTTAGCGGCCTTCTTCAAAAATTTCTAATAACATGAGATTAAATAATACCCAACTAAAATTTCCCTTAGTTAGGACTTAACATGGATAGCACAACTTTTTGACTTTATAAGAGTCCGAGAAGGATTTATTTTATTTAAGGAACTTTTCAACTTGATCTCTAAACTTTTAGACGGAAAATAACTTGAATGCTTCACTATAATTTAAACTTGAAAATAACTTGAGAATGACATGATTGGAAAAGCTCAAAAAGCTCGAGAAGAGGGTACGAAAATAGCCGGAAAAGAAACGATGAAAAACAACACGGAGAATGGGGGAGCGCCGCGGCGCACATGGGCAATGGCGGGAACCCCTTGCCCCGGCGGGCTGTGGAGGCCGAGGGGGGTGTGGCGCGATGGCGAACCCCCCCAACCCCCCTCCCCCCCCCCCCCCCCCCCCCGCGGGGCTCTCTCCCTTTCTCTCTCTTAGCCCAGTTCTGGGCGATCTTCAACTGGGTTCTTCGTGTTCGTTGATTCTTTCGATGAACACGAAGAACACTTAACCCGAAATTTCTTAAAAACAACGTACTTGAATTTAACATGCAACAACATGCTTTAACTTAAAAAGAATTTTGGCATTATAACGGCATAAACATGATAATCCTTCTTAATAATTAGAATAACGACGAACTCTCTTAAATGTAGTTTGGACGGAATTTATCGGAATAAGCGAGGCTAATCTCTAGAATAATAATAACGGGAGTAAAATAAGAAATATAACGTAAACATTATTAACTTGGAACTTCAATAAAAATTGAAATACAACTTTAGACGAGCAATAATGAAGAACGCGAAGAACGTAAAGAACGGAAAGTAAATGCGGAATTTAAAAGATGGAAAAGAAATGGAGTCGAGACCGACAAACAAGAATGGACGGGGTTTGGTGTGTCGAAGGAATGTGGCTAGCTCGGCGTCTCATCGAGTCGCAACAGCGGCAGAGCCGCCTGCTACGACCCAACGGCGCCCCTAGCACATTTTCTCACCGCATCCCTTCTACACCACTCCGCTCGTCGTCTTGAACAACACTCACGAAGAACGCTTTTTACTTCGACAGAACTTTCTCGGCTTTCAAAGCTTCTCACCCTCTCGATTTAGGAGTGAAATGGATGACAAATGAGCAAAGAAATACAAAGGAGTGGTCCCTTATTTATAGGAGAAGCCTTGGCTTCCCTTGGAAGCCATTGCTGTGCAGGAATACTGCAAAAGCTACCCCGGGTTCGGTTAAAAGCTGTTTTATTCGATGTCGAGGTCCAAATGACTTCAGATACGAAATCTAAAAATACCGGGAGACTCGTTGGCTCGAACACTAGTGAACCAACTTGATTCGTGAAGAAGACGGGGTCGTCAGAAGAAAGACGAGCAAAGATTCCCTTTTTGGAAATACTTTTTACTATTCACTCAGACTGACAGATTTTGCTCCCGGGCGTTCGATTGACATCAGAATGAAAATCCGTGAACGCCAATGGAATCATTGAGTCATTTCCCATAAGAGGGGCCTGACAGAACTGGACTCAGATAAATAAGGAGGATTTCGTAAATTTCTCAAAACACGAACGCACGTAAAAGTTACTATTCATTCACCTTTTAAATATGTTTTCCATCACCGGGAACTCAAATGACTTCAGATTTAAAATCTGAAAACACTGGCGTACTCCTTAAGTTAAAACCTTTCTAACGAGACCATGAATGGCCATAAAAGAATTAAAATCATATTTTCTAAAAAGACGATCTTCACGAAAACTGACTCTTAAAGTCGTGACTGACATTCAACCTTAATTAACTTATTTAAATTTTCTTCCATAATTAATTAATTACCATTAATAATTCTCTAAACCTTATCCAAAAATCTGGGGTGTTACATTTATAATGAAGCCCAAGGGGAATGATGACAGGATCATTGATCTTCTCTATCCTCATGATGCTGCTAATCCAGTGTCTCCTTCTACCGAAGGTACCCCTGCTCCTTCCCAATATGATGTCTATCCTGATGTTGCCTCCACGCCTTCTATTCCAATTATCATGATGCCGCTGAAGTCTCTTCAACATCAAATTTCCCTACTTGATCATGTTATTGGTCAACTCACCAAGGCTCGAGATTCTTTTTTGACTCTCCTTTCTACACAAAAAGGGGGAGTGGATGATGATGCTGATGGTGATGATGTGGATGCTGGAGACACAGATGTTGTACTGAGTGTTGCTGGTAAAGCAAAGGGGAGAAAAGGTGCAGCCAAAGGAAAGAGGAAGATGATGTGAAGATTAGTGTTTAAGCTTCTGAAATTTAAAACTCTTTTGTTAAAAACATATTTTAATGTTTTCTGTTTATGTATGTGTTGGACACACGGTTTTGGTATGCATTTTATGCATATCTTGTTTATGGTTGTTAAATGCAATTTATGATTGTGTTCTTGATTCTAAATGCTTATTCAGTTTTTAATATTCGTGACATATCATTATGATTAAGCATATTAAGTTGGTTTTGATATATTGTATGATCAACATGTCTTGATTATTGTGTGTTGAACATTGAGTTCAACATTGATATTATGTGTTGAATGTTCAGTTCAACATTGATATTGTTGTGTGGAACTTTCTGTTCAACATTGATTTTATAATAGGATATGTTCCTATTATATGATGATCTAATTAAGGGGGAGTAATCCTTAAGGGGGAGATTTTAAGATCTCCATTTTCCGTTGCGACTCTAATTGTACAAAATACATTGAGTTGTATGTTTTGTGCAGAAAAGCTAAGATTAAGGGGGAGATTGTTGAGTGCTATATGACATTGAGGTTCAATGTTGTACTCGATGTCAGACAGACTTCCTGCGACATTGTCTATGATATAGTCGTAACTAATCTTATCCTTTCCTAGTTTTAATTATTATTTTAATGAATGAAATAATTTTATATATCTTAAAATATATGTGTGTATCTACGAAATTGATATTTCAAATAAATGGATATATACATATTAGATATATTATTTAAATAGAGTTTGATGAAGTCAAAACTCTATCTCCTATTTTTAGGGCTTCTTGTTTTCTTTTATTTAACCTCTTTTCTTTTTCAGGTTTTTATTGCTGGAATATTTGGAAAATAGGTGAGAACGTGGGATATGGCTTCAACCATGCCATGGAGACGGTTTTCTTCTCGCACACGATGGAGTAGTGATAAAGAGCGGTTATCTCCAACCCACGATCAAGAGAGAGAAGATTTGAGCCTTGTCTATTCAAGTGAAGAAGCATATAAGGGATATGATCGACACTTGAAGACTTATTCAAGCTCAATCCATTTTCCGCTGCGTGAAGATTGAAGAAAGCTTGAGTCACAAACTTAGTATAGGTTTTGTTCTTCGTTCCTTCTTCTATCTTAACTTTTGTTGTTGTTCAATCCTTTTACGGAATAGATTGTACAAATTAGGATAGATAGCAAGGTTGTGAAACCTTTACTAGTTTGTATACAAGTTGACGGGATGTCAATTTGTATGTTTTAGTTTTGTATACAAGTTGACGGGATGTCAATTTGTATGTTGTAGTTTGTATATGAATTGACGGGATGTCAATTTGTATGTTGTAGTTTGTATATGAATTGACGGGATGTCAATTTATATGTTTTAGTTCTTTTTAATGATAGTCTAGATTATAACTTGTAAATGTTGTTGAAGTGTTGAGAGCTTTCGCGTCCAACATCGACAGCTTGAAAATTTTGTACTCATAGTAGTATAATTTCACCCTGTGGCAATCATACACATGTTGTGTGTGATTTAAAAATTATATCGTGTATCATTGTGCATTTTATTTCCTATATATTTGTGTTAAGATAGTTGTGTTAACTGTCTTTAACATTGAGTTTGACATTACGAATCTGTGTCTAATTTCAATGTTTGTGGCAACAAATTCAAACAAGAAGAGTTTGCCTCCCAAGCAGCAGATTTTCCTAAAAATGTTCATAACTTGCACAAGCTTGCAAGTACTGCCAAAGCTGCTGCTCAGAAGAAGCCTACTCCAGTACAAACGCAAGGTGAAGTACAGACTGCAGCATAACCTAAGGAAGCAGAAGTTGTCCAAGAGGAGACTGCAGAGGAGGCTCATAAAGAAGAGACTACTGAAGATGAGGATGATGAAGAGGAGGCTGAGGAGGATGCTGATGATGGAGAAGAGACTGAGTATGATGATGCTGAAGTAAGTTCTGAAGAAGCAGGATCTGAAGGAGATGATGATGCACAAGACCCTCACAAATCCGAGTAGTTTCTGAATATTATTACTCCTTTGCCTTTCTCGGTGGCAAATAGGAGGAGTAATCTAATATAAGTTTTTTTTTAATTTTTTTTATTTCTGTTCTACTTATCTTGCATCATGTTTTGCAAGATATTTTTTTCTTTGATAGCTTGTATTAGCTATTTTTTTATGGAACAAATTTTTCTTCCCTATATGATTCGTATCTGCTAAAAAATTGAAACTGCTATCCAAAGATAAAAATATAAAAAAAATCAATATAGCAGAGCGGGTATAAGCTGATAAAAAAGTGAAATACAACTGAATCATATGATATTCTTCAAAACATTCTCGAATGTTTTTAAGTACATGATCCTACAGTTCAATGGTTGTGTTTTTTTAAAACATGAAGCTTATTTACAACCAGATAAAGACCTAGGGGGAGATTGTTAGTGCCATCTGCACTGAGGTGTTCGGGATTGTCATTATCTGTTTAGATATTATGGCAATTTCAAAAGAACACAAAAGGTTTTGGTTATTCATGTTCGAATAACATTTCTGGACATTTCTGTGAACATTTTGCTGCCAATCTGATTGAAGATCAAGACATGTACTTAATTATATTCAGTAACATGATCATGTACATAGTTATCCAAAGAGTTTACAAGATACGTGTCATGCTAGATTCAATGAGTTGAAGCTGCAGAATCAATATGGACGTTTCAGAATAGAAGTTGCCTTGTTCGTGATGAAGAATAAGAAGGAAAGAAGGAGTTCTATTCAAAGAAGATATCTAAACTAGGAAAAGTCCGAATCAAATAAGGAAATTATTTCCTTGTTAAATCCTAGTCAAAATAGAACTTCTGATTACCTTGTTTAGGCTACATCTGTTTTTTATAAATAGCCTGGGATTCAGACTAGTTTAGGTGACACGAATTTTTACGAATACACTAAAGGGCTGAGAGTTAAAAGACTTCACATTCGAAGCATATAGTATTCGGGTAGACTAGGTTTGATCAGTTAGATCATTTTGTTTCTAGTCTGTGTTTGAAATTTACTTTTATTCACACTTAGAGGAGTCTCAGAAGAGATTTCTTGTGGGAATTAGAGGGATTCTAGGTTGTGAGGGGAGCTCACAATTCAGTTTAGTGAAAGATGTTGAATAGGGTAGGAAAGGGGTCGAGTGACTGGAGTCTTCGTGTAATAACATTTGTAACTATTCAACGGAGTACTAAAGTGTTTCTCACGGACTTGATAAGTCCCATTGACGTAGATCAATTGATCGAACAGGGTTACCAACCTCGTGTTCTTTATTTGCTCAAATTTTTTTACATTCTAACCTTATATGTTCACAACAATGTTCAAGTACATGATGATGAACATGACCGCACAGTTTATATAACTTCAGAATCCATGAGGTTTGAAAAATCACCTTTTGACAGATTCGGTGTCTTCACCATTTTTCTTCTTTGGCTTCTTTGTGCTCCGCTTCACCAATTCGAACGACTGTTTTGAAAATGGGTCATGATATTATTTCTTTTCATTTAATTTAAGTTAATATTTTAAATATTTTAATAAAATAATATAATATTTTCAAGAGAAAAGGTAAAAATGACGTTTCGTGTGGTGTGTTGAGAAAAAGTGAGAAAAGAAAAAAAAAAGAAAAAAGAAAAAAAGAAAAAAATAGTAGTATTTAGAGCAATATAATTTTGGTGCATTGAGAAAAAATGATGGTGTTAATAGAAACACCCAATTATTTATACTGCCAGAAGAAATGAAGCCATCAAATTTCTACAACAAATTAGATGATAAATAAATTACAAATATCCAGATCCTATGGGCGCCTCGAGATCAAATAAAAAGATTTGAAGTTTGAAAACAATGTCTCCTTATTAATATAAAATCTCGAAATCAACAGTATGAAAAGATGAACCCAAAATGCCAGAATTCTCATTGACTCCTGTAGCTCATGATCACGATTTTTCAATTCTTTTTTTTTTTTTTAAAAGATAAAGATATAAGCACTGTATAAGATGTATATTAACATTGTAAATGTGTATATTAACATTATAAATGTTGTCTTTTAGCATGTGTAAGATGAATTTATCATTGTCTTTTCTAAAGTAATAAAACTATATTACAATAATGCATCGTAATTTTTTAATTTTAGATTAAATAGCATCTTCTGCATGTTTTTAGCATTATAAATGTTGATAAATTTTGGTGTTGTATTTTCTAAAATAATTTACGAAATTAACACATTTTTGTCAATCTATATAGGTCATGATATTGGATGGTTGAATTGTATTCATACTTTATATACTAGAGCAGTATTTACTTATTAACCTTTAATTCCCTATATATATATATATATATTAGCTAAGACACGACGGAGACAGCTCAGCCACCCGCCACCTCGACCGCCGTGAATACCGCCACCCCACGTTGTTGCGGTGCGGTTACCAACCCCATGCATGAGGTCTCTGCCCCATGCATTCACTTAACCCTACTTTTTTAATTCTTGTAATTTTCTCTCTTTATTTTATTTGTAGCTTCTGACTTCTCAACTTGTGATGCATGCATGTTTATGCTTTGTCTTTGACTATATCTAATTTGATTCCCCAAATTTAAGTCAAACTCGTTTAACTAATTTATTTTTTTAGTATAATTTTGAGTGACCAAGATTGTGTTTTAATTGAAGGTTTTGTAGTTTAATTAGTGTTAATCTTGCGATTTGGCCGCATTCATCACCTCATTTATAATAGTGAGTGATTAGCGTGCGTTTCACGATCAACTCTTCATATAATGCGATAATGAAGCTATGTTCAAAGTTCATTTCTTAATAAATTAATCTGAAAGTTGTAGCTCTCATTTAAGTTTGGAATATTTGGAATCCATTTCGAATATTGTTAATTACTACAAATATTCTTCTCAAATTCATCAGTTTAAATGCAATCTTAGATCTTCGAAGTCTTGAAAAACTCAACAATTTTCAACATCGACACAAAATTAAACAAGTTTCTTTCTTTAGGCAAACAGATCTTTTTTTTTTAAAGGAAAGTGAAGATGACTTTTTTTAATACACACACACCCCCACCCACACACACATATGGATTTCAACTAGCTAGGCTCTAGAAAAATCAAACCCACAAGTCACAAACTTAGATAAATATAATGTTATGTACGAATGAAATATACCAAATAATATATGAGATTTGAAAATAATAAGTAAAATAAAGTTCTTGTGTGATATGTGTGGTAGTGGTTAATGGATGAATGAAACAAACGTAATGACGTATTCTTGCAGGCGTACTCGCGTGTGACGATAAATTTCTATTCAGTTGCCCAAAATTTGATTAGTACATTAATCCATAATTGATAGATATATTTCATTTCTACATTTTGTTAAGTATAGTTTTAAATATTTTAACTCATGCTATGAAATAAATTAAAGTAAATAATAAAATATGAAAAAATATTCTCGGAATATACTGTGAGAAAAATCAAGGATATCATGGGATAAAAAATAAAGGCCAGTGAATCAATTTCAAATAGTAATTAGCTGTGTGTGTGTGTGTGTGTGTGTGTGTGTGTGTGAGAGAGAGAGAGAGAGAGAGAGAGAGAGAGAGAGAGAGAGAGAGGTAAGTGTGTTACGTTAAATCCAAGGAGCTAAGCTGAAGCCAGAATTAGTTAAAGAAAGCATTTGCCTTAATTTAGATAGATTGAGCAGCTTTTGATGTCTCAAGTGATGGTGTTTCCTCGATAGTTGCACACCAAAAACAAGGTAGCCGTCTAATCTCACATTGACCTATTTTTTTTATAACGACCTCTCTATTTAATTAAAATGAAAATATTAATTTAACGTTAGGACTAAAACTAACAAAATGTAATAGAAAAGGCGTTTATATGGGTATATGAAACAATACTACAAAACCTAGTTGGCCGAAGAATATATATATATATATATATATATATATATATATATATACCACAATTTAACTGATTCCCCAAGTGCGCTTTCTTCTCTTCTTTTAGTAATTCTCTCTCTCTCTCTCTCCCTCTCTCCGGCGATATTTTAGTTCAATATGCGACAAACAATCTTAAAAGTTCACGTAATAAAATTAGATATACATTCCCGAAGTTGTCTTCAAGTTTAACTAGAAAAATAAAAATTATCTTCAAGTTTTAACTTTCTTTGGTTCATTTATTAACGAGTATGTGAGGAAAAAAAAAATTACACATATTTATGTTTATTCAAACATCATCATGTTGTAAAACTTTATAATAAAAAATTCGAAATTTTCGTATTAAGATATTAAGGCTTTTCTGAAAATTTTCACTCTTAACTCGTGGGGTACTTTTAGCAACTATAACTGTGGTTTTACATTTTTATTTTTTTTCAAATTACTCATGTGGGGGATAGTGTTTTTCAATTTTCTTATGTCAATATCAGTTAAAGACCTTTTTGGAAAAGTCAAAATAAGACAGCTAGTTCCTACACATTGTCACTTTCGATCTAGTCAATGAACCCCAACAAGCAACATTAAAAATTCAACAAAATTGTATAATGTTTATGTCACAGCTCACACCTATGGTTAAGAGGTCCATTCCAAGAGCAAAATTGATTGGTTCAAGAAAACAGGACATAACAACAAAACGAGACAATTAGTAAATTCCACTAAATATTAGAAAGAGAAAAGTGAAATATTTACAAAAGATATATATCATAACTAGTTAACTACTACCAACCTAATCTTCTCCCCCTTTCAACTTTCTATCCTATAAAAATTCATCCACCCATAAATAAATTCACTAAAACAAATATCTAAAAAAATAAAGAAAAAATAAATAAAGGGGGAGTGGGGAGGTGGGCCCCATGTAATCCACCTGTGTCGTAGGTAGGCCAATCCAGACAGCCAAACCTTAAAGCATTGAAGCAAAGAATATGCCACCAAACAAAAACCTTATAATCAAGAACAAGATTTGATCAATCCCAAGTTGTATAGATTCCTCTTCACCATGCTCCCAATCGACCAAATCATGGCCCCACCGGCTCCCACATCCTCCCTTTCCCCCTTGCCGTGATAGATCAACGGCAGTTCCTTAACTTTCAAGTTACTCAGCCCAATCTTTTGTCGAACCGACTCGATGATCTTCGAGTCGGCCGGATTCCCGACTGCGTCTGTCACGTAGAACACATTCCGGGCCGTCCCCATCGAGGTAGATATCTCCGCCCTCATCACATTCAGCCCGTTTTCTCGGAAGGTTCGTGTAACGTCGGACAGGAGACTCTTTCTATCGGCTGTGCACAGCTCAAGCCTCACACCCTGTGATCAGACAAAACAAAATTCCTCATCACATTTTGCTCAAAAGCACCATGCATGTGTGAAAAATGTAGGTTTAGAACTTAAAAAGGATTCTTTAACATGTGTAAAGGAAACTAAGACAACACCTGAGATGCCCTCCTTTCTATTGCAGCTGCTAGGCAAAGAATCACGCGCTGCTTTTCGGCTTCTGAACTTATCGGTGTCCCGTCCATGTGCCTGATGAAGAATTCCTGAACAAAAACATCCCGTCAAACAATCTGACACAATCTTATTTTTATAAACAACTAAAGGAATCATAACAAACACATTGCATGAATAGGGAATATATACCAAGGATGCTCGGTAGCCTGATGTGTCGACCGTGGCATGGAAAACGACGTACTCCATGTCCGTTAACGTGCAAACCACATCGAAGAGAAGCTTGTTTCGATCTTTGCAGTGAACATTTACCACGGAATAATCCTTCTCCAAGTAGTTTTGAACCGAAACAACGGGTGCATCATCACGAGTTCTGATCATAGGCATCCTATCATAGTCCCTATCTGCAAACATCATCTGGTGAAGGCGCCTCTCCGTATGAGTAACGGCCAAAGAAACCGAGGTTTTAGCACTCCGAATGTCATTGTCCCCTTTCAACACATTCCTCAACATCCCCTCCAACATCTCTAGTTTCTCCAAATCCTCAATCGGGAAGCCCGAATCATCGTCATTCAAGTAAATCAAGGACGCAATTCGGCCATTGTGAGTCCACACCTTGGCATCGACTACATTACATTGAGAATTCGATAACACTGCAAAAACCTCGGATAGAAGCCCGACCCGATCCGTACCCGTCAGCTCCAAAGCCGTTAGGCCATCACTACTTTTCGATCTCCCATAATGAACTGTCTCGAGTGACTGCACAACCATAACTAATAACATTCAATACTGCAAGAATTTCAAAAAATCCTCAAACATTATTCGAAATTAACTTTTCAAGGATAGATAACATTTAATGCAGTAACAATTACCTGCACAACCATAACTAGTAAGATTCAATATTGCAAGAATTTTACAAAAATCCTTAAAACATTATCGGAAATCAACTTTTTAAGATATACAGTACATAACATTTACGGCGGTAATAATTAATTACCTGCTCAATGCAGCCCAAAACGCTCTCGTCGGTTAATTTGTTTCCATTTAAATCGGTCACATGAAAAACTGCAAAGCATTTATAGAAAAAAGAAAAACGAAACGCCAGAATTAAAATCCACCTCTTGATTAAAAAAAAACCAAACAAACGGCAGCAAAAGCAATTTACTATTACCCACCATCCATGAACCACCGGCCGTCGGAGCAAATGTAAGCCTTCTTGATTGAAAGATTCAAATCCGTCAAAACCTGAATAGCTTCTAGAAGAATCCCGTGTTTTCTAGCACTATCGATCTGCAAGAAAAAAAAAACTCTTACATTAAAAAATACTCAAAAGCAGAAAATTAGTCTCCCCTAGAATTTGACAATTCGGGACGGAAAAATCGGAGAAAGGGTCCATTACCGTGAGGCGGGTCGCGTTGGAACAGCCCGCATTGTCGATCATGACCCTGCAAGAAGTCGACGGAGAAGGGGTCAGAGAAGGGGTCAGAGAAGGGGCATTTTAGGGAATTCACAAGTTTTATTCAAGAGTTATTAGGGGGTCAATTTTGTGGAAAAGTAACTTGAAAGGAAAGAAATCGGCGATTGATTAGTTAATTAAAATTCATTTTTAAGGTTAAAAATCGAGTTAAAATCGTCTACTGATCCTCTAACTGATACTCAGATTCATGAAAACTCACACAAAATCAGCAGGCAAAAAAATTAGTTTTGAAGGAAAGCAGAAATTTTGAAATAAAATATCCCAAAATCAAGAGAGAAATAATTCAACAGATTTCTCGAGATTTTGCTTTGTTTTCCCTCCAAAGTGACATACAGAACACAGAATCAAAAACTTTATGAAGAAATTTCTCCGAAATTTTCTTTTTCCAAAGTCCAGGGGAGAGTGACAAAAACGAATTAAAAAAGCTTCTTTCAAAATGATTAAAATTTTAAACATATACGAACAAAAAAGGAGAGAAATGAAAAAAATTTACATAACAGAGGAACTAACCTCGGCGTAGACATTCGAATAAGGAGCTTTTCGTATTCATCCAAATAAGTCGGCCACTCCATATTTCCGAAGCCTGGCTAAACTCTGAAAAATACAACAAAACCACGACGGCAACACAACAGTTGGGAAAATCTGGTTCGCAGTTTCTCTCTCTAGAATCTGTGGAGAGCGCGTTTGGGGTCGGTGGTTTCTCTCTCTAAAACATTGACACAGCACACTGCATGCCTTTTACTTTGGTCTTCTTCCCTCTCTCTCCCTAGATTAGAGGAGAGGGGTGTGTGTGTTTATATATTGGTTTCTTTGAAATTAATTAATGCTTTTCCTTTTCCTGCTTTATTTGATTAAAATACATAAAGCAGTATAAAAATATCGAAGAACCGGATTTTGGGACAATATCCGGATTTCCTTATGTTTAATACGTTTATGTAATTTGGTAAAATCCTAACCCCACTAATTAATTTTTACTTTAATTTTGAAAATATTGAATCCTTAACCATAAGTCAACAACCAGTTCATCAAACGTGGCAGTGGGTCCCCTAATATTGCCAGCATTGACGCCACGTGTCATTTTTGTTGAATTATGCTTTGCGTGCATTCGACTCCACAGAGAGTGCTCACCGCCTCCAGTTCACGTCCTCGTGGGCTCGGGACCTCATCACTAATAAAGTAATAATAATAATAATAATTTAAAATTATTATTATTATTATTATTACAAAAAATTGTAATTTGTATCAAAATTAGACACTATCTAAATTCTACAACGCACGTAAAACTGATATATACTAGTAGGAAATATGCAAATTTATAAACATATATAGGTTAATATTGATTTGATTTTCATTAATATTGTAAACGTCGGTATTAATTATTGTGTTCGATTTTCATTTTATTGTAAACTAGTATTTCTCATGTGTGATGTATAAATAATTAATATTTTTTTAGATCTATAATATTATGATTATTTTTTAATTGTATATGTTGTGTTCAATTTTTAAAAATTAATAACATGATATGCACGTGTGTTAATTAATTAGACAAGAAAATCAATTTTGTATAGTTACGGCAAACAAAAAGAAAATTAAATTTTAGGAATTAAATGAAAATTCATATTAGAAAGATCAAATTGGAATATTTACAACATTACGATTTTATAAATAACAATGTATAATTGTCCATGATTATATATTATTTGATTTCTTTGAATATATGACATGTATAAAAAATATAATTATTTAATTATTTTAAATGATGAAATTGAAATAGAAAAAATAACAAATTATTATTATTATTATTATTATTATTATTATTATTATAGTGCAATACAAATGAAAGTTGTTTTTTAGGTGACAAATGCAGAGTACTACAAATCATCCATCTATGCATAAAAAAATAAAATAAAAAATATTACAAATCTCAAATTTCCATGTAAAAAAATAATAAATAAGATTGCAAAAATTTTCTTAAAATACAATGGTTGTAATCTAAACCGTTATAGAAAATGCAAAAAAGAAAGAAAATTTACAACAATAAAAATTATTGTCTAAGGCAAAAATATGTAACAAACAACGATTTACATCAGAATCGTTATCTATTACACGATTTTACCTTAGCATATATATAGATAGATATAGATTTGTGTCTTTCTCCCAAAACATTATAAAATTGCGATATGATTACAAAGTTTTAAAGTTCATTTCTAATTTGTAAATATTGTTAAAATTGATATATTTTTTTTGTAATTAATCCTATTTATATTTTTTTTTTAACTTTAGGAGAGTTAGGGTAATTATCTATACTTGAAATAGGGTACATGTTTTATATCATGGATTGTCGACTGCGTTAATTATGTTATCTATTCTAATTTCATACGATAGAATTCCTCTATCTAAAGTTAAATCTTCGATGCTATCTTCTTCTGCTCAAAAAGAAAAGGATGTTCAAATTAGTGAAAGGTTTGTCGATTATGGATTTTTACTTATTTACCCATAGTTTTGTTTTGGGTTAATTATAAAAAAAATGACAATTTTTGAATGAATTTGTAATTAAAACACTATTTTTAAAACGTTGTAATAATAATTCATTTTTTTGTGACAAATTTGACATTCCTAATTTTTGTTATGATAATCAGAATTATAACATGACAATATTTTTTCCACATGTTCATATTAATTCAGTTTTGAGTTTGTCAAATATATATTTTTTTATTGTACAACATTAACCTAATTGCCATATTTTGAAGGGGTGTCTATTTTATTACAAATTAAAAATTTGAGTTATTATTATAATATTTTAAAAGTCATATTTAAATGACAAATCCGTTGAAAGGTTGGGTTTTTTTTTTTTTTGTCAATGGTTAATTTATTTTGTATTAAAGCATATATTTTTCAATTAATTAGATTTTTGTAAGTGAACTGGTGCGTTTTCCGTTCGTGTATGGTCAAATAATTTGTTTAGTGGTTATGATGAATTTGTTCTTGGACGCATTTTGTTCTTTTTGGAAAACATATATTCATGATTATACATAATCATGACATATATATATATAACCACAAAAGTAGATATAACACATCAGCACTGCCGAAATTGACTTTTTTCAAAAAGTTATAAAAATATCAAATTTTGATATCATACTGTCCAATTTCATTGAGAATTTAAATTTAAATTTGTTCTTTAAATGAAATAAGTTTAATTTGATTAATGACTTGTTTTCCTTTTGAATTATTTAAACAATTAAACTAAGATTGTGCAAATGATCGGTCCGGTACAGGATCGGATCGAATTATGAGGATCAATCGAATTATGAGGATCGAATGGAACAAAATTTATTTAGTTTTGGACCTGATCGAACCAAACCAATTATATCAGTACGACCAACTCGAAAACCGATTGATTTGGTCCATCAATCTGATTAAATCTCTTTTTCATATTTTTTTTTATTTTATTCTTGAATCCTAATAAATCGAGTTTGACTAGTTTAAAATTCAATTTATTTTATCCAATTATCCGCTTATTAATTTACACTACAAAAAAGGTTCATTCTAGCGACGGAAATAGCGACGAGAAATTTTGCGACGGGGTTCCCCGTAGCTAATTCTAGCGACGGGGAATCTCGTAGCTAGATTTTAAAATCTTAATATATCATTATTTTTATAAATCTAGTGACGGGGGTTCCCGTCTCTGCAACTTAGCGACAGGAACCCCCGTAAATATTTTTTTTTAATTTTTATTTTTTTTTTAATTTTTTATTAATTTTTTTTATTTTATTTAATTATTTTTAAAATAATTAAATATGATTTCAATATATTTTAATACAAATAGTATCCCTATTAAAATCATTTTTATATTTTTATTCATTTATTTTAATTTTTGAAAAAATAATATCACAATTATACACATTTATTAATATCACATCTTTAAATTTGTATTATTTCCTTATTAAATACAAATTTATACAAATTAGCTTTATTAATATTCTTATAAATCAACTAATTAGTATATTATTATATATTTAAAAAATGTATTAAGTTTAACATAATATTTATTATAGTTACTACTACAAGATCAATCAATTATACATTAACAAACTAAAATATACTATGAAAATATATACATAATATAGTATATAATGGATTTTAATTTTTAATTATAAACTAAAGTTATTTATTATGTAAGTAAAAATAATTTAATTCATTATGATATTTAGTATGAAATACAAAGTAAAACTATTTAACCACATTTTCACCATGATATATATATATATATAATTTTTAAAATAATTTAATTAAAAACTTTTATAATCTTTCTCCATATTAAATTTATATTAGAGATATAATTTTTGTATGCATGGATACTTAATAAGTATCACTTTAAATTATAGTTCTTATATACAAATATATAATACAATATAATATCAATATTATATATATATATATATATATATATATTTGTGCACAAATAGATATAAATATATTAATAAGAATATAACACTTTTTATTTATAGAGATCAAGAAAAATAAATTATGAAAAAATCTTATAAGTATATATATTATTTAAACTATCAATATAACATAAATTGAACTTACCCCAATGGATTAGTGTTTGGCCCTTCTTCTAGGAGGTCACACGTTCGAATCCTCTTAGGTGCATACTATACACAATTATTCTTGACGGGCTTGGGCGCGGGCCTTTCATCGGGTCGGGTCAAGGGCTCATTCATGGGCCGGGCCCCCGGGTCAGGGCTCATTCGCGTAGCCTGGGCGATGAGTTTGGCGGATAGCGACGGTAGCGACGGGGTATATCCGTCGCTAAAATTATAATTTAAAATTTTGAAATTATCGCTAGGTATAGTGACGGAAAACCCCGTCGCTAAATCGGAATTTTTTTGTAGTGTTATTTTAGGCATTTATGATCTAACAATTTATGAACATTATATATATTTTTAATTATTACTAGTTCTAATATACTACCTCCGTTTCGAAATGTTTGTTGTTTTGTGTTTTTTATCTAAAACTAAGAATTAATTCTTTGGACGAATATACTCATCCCTCATATATGCCATAAAATCTAATTCATCTATATTTTTCTAAAAAATAATAATATTTTCTATCTCCATATATTTTTCTCTCTTCATATATTATAGGTAAGTTAGAATCAAGGAATTTTGTAAGATTTGAGAGGGTTAAAATTGGGAGAGAGGATGTCAAATTATATAAAACAACAAACATTTCGAAACGCAGGTAGTATTATATTCATTAAAATTTTAAAAATATATAATTAGTTCAGTCGGTCCGGCCCGACTGAATAAATACTATTCAAGACCGGACTGACCGATTAAATATTCCGACCTCCAAAATTAAGACTGGATAGACCGAAATCAACAAAAATGAGTTGGTCCGGTCTGATTTTTGCACAACTCTAATCAAACCGATCGATAATGTTCAATTTCCAAAAATATGGAAGCATTTGTAATGGTACGTTTTAAAGTTACATGGTTTTTTTTACTTATACACTCGACCTGTGGTATTGAAGATATTCGAACTCGTGACCTTTGGTATCCAAACAATCTCATCACTCCACCATTCGGTCATCCCCACCGGGACGATAGCAAATGTTAATAGAGGTTGTGCTTAATATCAAGTTTGAATTATTATGACCGTCTTGTCCTCTAGGTCAAGTATATAGAACATAACTTGTTTACTACTCCCTCCATTTCTTAATAAGTGTTATTATACCATTTTAATTTTGTTTTAAAAAAAGTGTCATTCCATAAATTCGAGACAGAAAATTCACATTTATCCTTAGTTAATGCATTCAAACATCTATATTTAACTCATTTAATATATTCACACAAAGAGTATATTAGGTAATTTAATTAATTTATTGATTTGTGTATATTCATCCAAAATGACATTTATATAGAGACGGAAAGGGTATGATTTATTTTTTTGTATGACAAGACCCATAACTGTTATACAAGTGTGCACTTCGGATAAATCTTGCCTTTAAAATTCAAGTGTAATAAATTACACCTAAAAAATGTCAATGATGTTTGAACTTGCAAGCACACTTGTGAATAGTGGATATGAATTCCTCCACATAAAAAAATTAAATAAATATGATAATGAAGTATATATCTGATGAGATCGAGCAAAGCAATAAAGAAGATGATCCGAAGTTGCAATTTAGAGGTCCTATGACGCGTTTACGAGCAAAGAAGTTGCAAGCTTATCTACAAGCTTCAATTAGGCGCAAGTTCGAATTGCAAGAAGAAGACATGAAGAGCAGCTCTAGATTGATCATCATGCTGTCCATTGATGATGAAGAAGGAAGCATGAAGACGTGAGAAGAAGAATCACGCCATTTGGACGTGTGCATGAAGAGTTCTACGCGTTTGCATGGGAATCTGAGAAGTTGTTGTTTTTCATGCAGAGGTGGTGAATAATTTCGATATACAACATGGCCGAATCCAACAGCCCATGTCATGTATTTTGGAGTCCAATATGGCGTATTTGATGGCCCACAAGTGTTGGATATTATCTAGCTTAGTTTAGATTTTATTTCCTTATTTTATGTTATCTTTATCTTGCCTTAATTAAGACTTCTAGTTAAGGTAGGATTTATTTTGATTTTCTTTATGTTATTTTCGAATTCCTTTAGATATTAGGTTTAGAATTTCGTCCCTTATGATAGTATAATTAAGGGGTCAATTTGTTACATTAAAGTTAGACAATTGTAAGAAATAAAGAGTTATTCTCAATCTGTCTCACTATCCTTCGGTTGATCAAATATACAAACAATTCTATTGTTCTAGCAAATCAATAGTCTTATTCAAATTCTTCAGGGTATTTCGAGTACTTAGGAGAATTGCTATCCGGAGAAGTTAGACGTGCGCGTTCGAGTTGTTACAACACGGGTTCGCTGATCCTGATTTATCCTTCTACCATCGCCGCCGCCAATACCATCCAATCTGACGACCTCCGCCATCAACACCGCCGTACGCCGCCTTGTTTCAGCCATCCAAGAGTGTCCTTCGTGTTTGCCATCGAGTCTTCGTTCATTGTCCGTATTCCTAGTAAGTTCTAGCCTTAATCGAGTCTTCTTGTTTTCCATTGAGTTCGCCCCTTTTCCCTTCATATTGGATTTGTGTTTTATTTGGTATTGTCATAGTCTAAGAGTCCTAGGTTTCATGTTATTTCAACATATTATCAAGTCTAATGTTCATTTAGTTGAGTTGTAATTTAATCCCTTGTTTGAGTCGTATTGTTCCCTTATGCATCCGACGTAGTTTCGTTCCTCGCTTCCGGATCTTTAGTTGTTGTCGTGTCCCATAGATCCCGAATCACATCAATATCCAAAAAAATCATTACCCAAAATATCATAGGTTCGTTTCGGTACATTATTCGAAAAATAAACTGGATAAGCAAATTCTGCTAAAAAAAGGAATACGCACATGAATGGCATCTTTATTCTTCCTATATTTGCGTCATATTATGAGAGATTTCAACCTAAAAAAGATGGGAGAATAATTTAATCATTTTAATCGAATTTTAAAATCTAGTGCATTCATAGTTTTGACACGTGTGACGATAAGGAAAAGCAATTTGCCTGTAACTATTTATATGCATTTCTATCTCTAAACAAATGGAAGAATACTAACCAAGTCACATGTTTGAGTCCTTTTTTTTTTTTTTTTTTTTTATTTACACGCTCTGTCTGTGGTGCTCTACCTGTGGTATTGAGGAGAATCAAATCCATGACTTTTGGTCTTCAAATAACCTCACTCCACCACTAGACCATTTTCACTGGAGTATGTTTGAGTCCGTTTTACGTGTTAAATTTAGTAATACAAATTAAGATTTAGATCGAGTACAATCAAACATCAACTAAATTATAAATATGTTAATGTGAATTTGAATTAATTTTGATCGATTTCACAAAATTTTAACCATTTTATAAAATGATATCACATAAATTTTTATCACAGATGTATTGTGACCGTAAGTGTAAATGTTGTAGAAAAGGAAAATAAACAAATAAATAAATAAATAATATGTGGGGTAGTAGAACTTTAGTGATTGAGGCCCGAGGGTGGTGAATTGGTTAATTAAGGGCGTTAATTAAGGCGTATCTTCAAGTTTAAGTCAGGATCTGCCGACCGATATATAGCCACGTCACCACACCCCTCCTAACATTCTCATATTGTAATTCCGCCCCCATTTACCATTTACTCTCCGGGTCTGCGCTCTGCCTAACATTCTAATTCCATCATTCCTTCCACATTATTCATGACACATCTACTTATAATACCCAACATACCCCATTGGATATTACCAGGACCGTCTTAATTATTTTGTAAATTATTTTGTAGGCACTGTGCAGATAATAAAAATTAAATTTTAAAATTAAAAAAAATGTTATAATTTTTGTAATTATAGTAATATTGTTAGAAAGACTAAAAATTCAAAGTATTTATAGTGTTGATAATATTCTCAATACAACATTAAACAAATATGAATCTTATACGATTTTAGATAAAAAAAATGATACCTTTCTAGCACTCTTTGATGTTTTTTAAAGATTTAGATTGTTTTTCTAATACAATTGTCGCATATAGAATTTTATTAACTATTCCTATGACTGAAATAAGCTTTTAAAAATTGAAATTGTTGAAGTCATATATATGTTCGATGGGGGTCCTATATTCGTTCAAGGAATCAGAATCAAGGAATGAAAGAATTCGTTCATGTAGATAATAGAATTCTCCATCAATTCGCTCAAACAGATAATTAAATTTAGATTTCTGAAACGTTCAAATAAAAAAAATTGAAAAATAAAGAAGAATAGGGTTTAAGAAAAATGCTCACTGGGGATATGGCCCTTGAGGGAATCGTGTAATGAAAGAAAAACTTTGTAATTGTAGAAATGTAGTGACAACAGACTCAAAAGCGTGATTTGTGAAGGAATATTGGAGTTTGATATGAGTATTTCATGAAAAAGATAAGAATCTATTTTCATAAAAAAAAAATCTAACGGTAATTAGAAAAATAATCATGAAAGAAGATGGGAAGTTGCAAAAATAAAGAGGAAATAATGTTTGTGTTAGAAGTTGGAGCTACTTGGAAATCGAGATGTTTCTATTAGGTATTATTGTAAAGGGAAGAGAATGGAGAGAATTTAATTTATTAAAAAATATATAAGGTATATTAAATAGAAGTAAAAATAATTGAGGCCCTAGAAATTGTAAGGCTCTGTGCGAAAGCTCACCTACTGTTCTCGCGGCCCTCACCGAAATAGTACTTTACGTTCAGACTCTAAATGCCTTAATTATCATCTGATGCACTTCAATGTATTTTGGGGAGAATCAACTGCAAGCTCGGGTTCGAGTGGTATTCCATCTTTAACCACAACTCATCCACTGATTTTTCAATTTCAATCGGTTCAGACCTCCATTTAGTTTCATCCAAACTTCATCCTGATGGATATTGTGTAGAATTTTATTTTTGAAATAAGTGAATACATGACTAATATAATATACACAATTGTCATGTGTTGAAATACATGTTGTTGTGGGTAATACCTCATGAGATAGCATAGTAAGAGCCGTCACTCACCTAAATTATATTAGAAATTTTATTTATTGAGGATTCGAAAAGATAAATTAGCTATCAATTCAAGATTTAGATGATAGAAATGATCAATTTAGGACATTGATTATTGACGGTATCAACCTAAGATTTTGAAATTGTGCGTTTCGATTATTTTTATTGATGGATAATTAATGAAGGGAGTTTCGTTTAAAATTTACAAAAAAAAATTAAAAAAATTCAAAGTACTTAATTTTTTAGAATTTTAGATTGATAATTATTTACTCAAATCATAAATGGATAGTTATTAATTTGTAAGCTATAAATTAATAGATAACACATGGCCTTCTGGGTCCGATAAAAATCGAATATATGACATAAATATGTATCAGTAAAGAGGTGATTCATGATATTAATAAAAGGAATTGGATAGAGATCAAATAAATATAGGAATTGAAGGATGTGCGATACAAAATACAAATTGTGCCAGTATTCTATGATTGCTATACCAACGTAAATGTAAGAAGAAGAAAAAGAATGATAATTTATTTTTTATTTAATGTTTAAATTTCCTTTTATTTCACTATATGAATGAGGTTCTTTGTATGCTTAAAATTCCTTTTAGTACAATATTTCAAATGAAAATAGTAATATCAACAAATTGTAAATCATGGCAAATTAAACATTTGGATATTTATAAACATATAATTTTTTTAGAAATATATATAAACTGAAACTTAATATTGTTAAAAGTGCGAAGATTTCATGACATTAAATGTTGCTAGGATATATTAGGATGCATATCGGCGGAACAAAAAAAAAACCCAACAACCCTACTAAGTTAAAGTACGTCTATGTGATTGTCTTAGGGTTAAATTCATAAGACGGGTCAATATCCGAATCTACATGTATATTTAATGATATATTTGAAATTTTATTAGCGTACATTTGATTTTGTTTGGATCGAAATATTAACCCGTTTTATAAATTTTGACTCGTAAAACCATCTCAAATACAACTTTCTCAAACTAATTTCACAAATAGAACAAACTAATTAAACTGCTACAATAAAAGAAATTTATAGTATGAACTCAGGGAGCATTTATTTTAGATGATAAATTAAATATAGTGATGCTATTTAGCCACACTACAGTCGGCCATAATTTTTAATTACTATACATTTCAATTATATAGTAAGTTCTCATTAATTATTGAATAATATTGTTTTACAATTATATCCTTCTAGTTAATTTTAGAAAGATTTGACTTGTATATTTTAAAAATCTCTAAAAAAATAGTTATGGATCATGAAATGAATCAATCATGCAACCGAGAATTGTATTTGACTTGCATTTAGTTCATTTGTATATCTTATTGCCATAAGCTTGGTGGTCAAATTAATAAAATATTCTATTATTATTGTGTCAAAATTATTTTGTAATTCATTTATATATTTTTTAGAGATCGATTTTATGTAATATTTTATTAATTTGACCACTAGGTATATGGGAATAAGAAATATAAATGAACTGAATGCAAGTCAAATACAATTCTCGGATGCATGATTAATTCATTTCATGATCCATTCATATTTTTTATGCCTCATTTGGTTGGCACAGAATCTGATTTGAAAAAGTAATCCAATTCTTTATTTTAACATTATTGTGTTTGGTTCATTTTTTTTTATGTAATATGGAAATGAATCAAATTCATCAAAATAAGGAAAATTGTGCAACTTTTTTTGGAATGTGAATACCTACTTTAAGTAGTTATTTTTATTCATTTTTTTGGAAATCTGGTGTTAAATTATTTCATTATTAGATTTCTTCATTTGTTATTATTTATTTTTTTAATATATTGTTTAGATTCATATTTTTTTAACTCAAAAATAAAAAATAGATTTTTTTTAAATTGAAAAAATAAGATTTATTATTATCTTTTTTTATTAATACTAAGTTTGGATTAAAAAATTTCAATAAAAAATGATTAATATATTTAAAATAGACAAAATAGAAAATTTTATAAATGAAAAAAGAAATTCAAAAAATGTGATACTTTTTTATTAACGAAATTCTGACCAAAATTCAACTATTCTATCAATTATTTTTTGTCATTCATATCAAAATTTCAATAATATCATTTTTGATTCAATGTTGTGGATTAAATGACGACCATACAATTGACAATATAGATAATTTTGACTTCCAATTCAATAGAAAAAATATTTATATAGATAATAACCATTTTCCACATAATCACATTCTCAGAAATCATATTTCCCAAAAATTTTATTTTCCTACCAACCAAACGAGCCCTTAGAGATTTTATGTATGTTTTGAATTTTAAAAATATACAAGTTAAATTTTCCTAAAATTATCGGATATAACCATAAAATACCATTAATCACTACTTAAAAATTTAATTGAGAATTTACCATATAATTGAAATATACCATAATTAAAAAATTATGAGTGACCATAAATTGGCCGAATAACATTTTTGAATTAAATACTTTGATTCACAATAGATAAAATTCAGTACTTGAAAAGATCACATAACCTAATAAGCTCAACGAGTATATATGAGCACTTCGTATTTAAGGAAGACTCAAATGTAGGGTCCGCTTAAGTGGGGTCATGGGAGAAGTTAATTTAAACGGAATTTAAAAGGGATGACTATTATAAATATGGGTAGTGCTATTATAAATAGAGTGATGCTATTCGGCCATACCGTGGCCGGCCATAATTTCATAATTATGGTATGTTATCATTATATGGTAAGTTTTGAATTAAATCCTTAATTAATGATAATTAGTGTTGTACTATTATATCCTTCATATTTATTTTAAAAATGTTTGACTTGTATAATTTAAACATTCAAATGATCCACAAAATCTCATTAAAATATGTGTGGATCCTAGATAATATTTTATCATTTGAAATATTTTTTTCCAAAATTTTTTCTTTGATTTGTCATCCAAATATATATTAATTATATATATTTATATATATATATATATCAATGTTCATATATATTATATAATTATATGTTGTGTTAATTTCAAATCGATCAGTACTGATGCATATATATATATATATATATTATTCTAGTCTATAGTTTATGTGTATTTGAATTTATTTTAAATTTTTATTTATTTGTTAAATGAAAATATTTTTTAACATGAATTTAAATTAAAAAATCAAGAACTTGCCATAAATTATGAAGTACTTATAAATTATATTTAAATTGTGTTGACTATTAATAATAATAATAATAATAATAATAATAATAATAATATTAATAAGTAAATTAGTAAAAATGAATAGGCTATTGTTCTTAAATTAAAATTAAGAGATTATCAGATCAATTAGTACATTAATACATACTAGTGAATATTTAAATGTAAATCTAAATTTAGAAATTTCGTTTAGGTCGATTAATCTTGAATAAAATTGCGAGCCTCGAAGTATTCAATAAATAACGATCGAAGCTCACTCGATAATAAACGAGTCAAGCTTCAGCCTTAGCACTACTCAACTAGTTAGCGAGCTTGTTGAGTAAATTAACTTGAAAATCTAAAATTATTGACATGATAAATTTTATATTTTTATACTATAATTATTAATAATTATATGGAATTTTAATTAGAATTAATTTCATTTGTGGTCCCACCGGGCACACCCGAATCCGCAAATGGTCCCAAAATTTTCTAAAATGGTCCTTATAAGAATTTTGACATCAAATGTAGTCTCGTTCGATTAAAATTCTCAAATTTAGTCCCATTTTTTTAACGGGGCCGTCAAATATAGACGGGAGCCCTCCACGTGAGTTGTACGTGAGAGTACATTTCATTTTTGGTCCCACTGGATACACCCGAATTCTCAAATGGTTCCAAAATCCGCAAATGGCCCCAAAATCGATGAAATAATTAATTAATAAGAAAAATATTAATTATTAATGGCATAATTAATGTTTTGTTGATCTTGTCTAAAAATGTCATATAAATTTAATTACTTAATTCTGATCAAAATAATAATTTATCCTTAGTTTTACTCGATTGACTAATACATGATTAAATTGACAATATTAAAATGAATAGGTAAAATTCAAAAAATAAAATAAAAACACACAAAGCTTTGTTTTGTTTTGTTTTGTTTTATACTATTAGGCCTATTATTTATTTTCACATATAGATAATTACAAAATTAAAAAGATAATTTTTACTAGATATTTTTCTTGATTCATTTTTTTAATAAATAGATAAAATAAATTATAATTAATAAATATTAATTATTAATTACAAACAATAGCTATTGGTGTTGTTAGTCAAAATAGTTTATAATTATTATTAATTAGATTACAATAAAAATAAAAAATTTAAATGTTAACAACGTAATTAATGTTTTGTTGATCTTGCATTCTTGCCTAAATATTGTTACAAAAATTTACTTAATTTTGATCAAAACAATAAATTGGTCATAATTTTACTCAATTAACTAATACATGGTTAAATTTTTACTTAAAACTAAAAATAAAATTTTTACTAGACAAAATATTTAAGAAAAGGAAAATAATAAAATTTGAATATCTTTGATAAAAATATTTTTTTTAATTTGATCATCGAATAGGATAAATATGAAGATAATTAGCATTAAAAAACCATTAGAGGCAAAACAAACATATGGATCAAAAGATTTTAACCGCATATATTAAATGCTAAAAGGTAAAGAAAAGTGTCAAGTATGTTCATCCACACATTTTGTAGTTGATAAATCCAAAAAATTGTTAGTTTTAACGCGTGGGACCAAAAATGAGAGTAAAATTAACCGTAAACGTTATGGAAGGACCAATTTCGATAACCCAGGACCATTTTTGAAATTATTGGGACCATTTGCTGATTCGGTTGTCTCCTGTGGGACCACAAATGAAATTAATTCATTAGAAGAAAAGACTTAATTTTAATAAATATAGTGTTGCTTGTGAATAAAGTAATATATTGTTAAAACCATACATAATAGTGAATATTTAAATGTAAATCTAAATTTAGAAATTTCGTTTAGGGTTGATTAATCTTGTATAAAATTGCGAGCCTCGAAGTATTCGATAAATAACGATCGAAGCTCACTCGATAATAAACGAGTCAAGTTTCAGCCTTAACACTACTCAACTTGTCAACGTGCTTGTTAAGTAAAAGCAAAATACATTTTTAGGTCCTTATACTTTTACTTTTTATTTCATTTGGTCCCTATACTATTTTTTCGTTTAAATGGGCCCGTATACTTTTATGTTTGATTTCATTAGGTCCTTATATGTTTACGTTTTGTTTTATTAGGTCCCTGTACAATTTTTTCATATATATATAGTCCTTGTACATTTACGATTGATTTCATGAGGTCCTTGTTCATTAGATGGCAGGTTAACTTTTCCATTAAAAAATAACATGTAATCAATGATTATTTAATTGAATTACACATTATATATAATTGGAATTTTATATTATTGTTATTCCCCCAAAAAAAGGCAAACTTATAATCTCTCAATTCAATCTTTATGAACTAAATTACGTGAAAGCAAAAAAATTAACCAAATAGCAAAGTTAGAGATCTTTAAAAAAAAAAAATCATGCAACTACTCATTATTCATTAAAATTGCTTAAATTAACCACATATAATCCGTTCAATATAGAACACTTTAAAATTCATAATTGAAAATTTATACAAATCAACATTTAACAACAAACCAAGATTTTTTTTTTAAAAAATGGAATAATGAGGAGCGAGTAGTAGCATGAAATTTTCAATCAATTCTGGCAGTCAAGGTTGTAGAACTCGCTAGGCGCTAGTCGGGCGGCCGAGGGACGCCTAGCGCCTAGATTGCCTAGCCGGGCTCTAGACGTTTTAATTTTTATAATATATAATTAAATAATGTTATTTCTTTATAAAAACCGAATTAAAACATTAATTGAATCTTAGTACAATGGTTAAGTTTGTTGTTGAAATTGTTGTAGTTCGATGTTTGACCTCTTAAGCGCTCAAATCATAATATTTTTTTTCCTAAATTTGAGAAAAAAAGGAAAAAAAATAGCATAGCCTGCTAGAATTGAACCGATGACCTACACTAGCTACTACAAACAGCTCTACCAATTGAGCTATCGACAATTACTATACAAAAGTCACACAGAATCATATATAACTGCCTAATGAGCCGATTATACCATTTTCGTCTCAGCTAGGGGCCGCCTAGATTTATTTTTACAATAGTGCTGGCAGCACACTCATTGATTGATTTTTCTTGCTTTCACATAATTTAGTTAAGAGATTCTAAGATTTTCTTTTGTTTCTAAAAAAATATTAAAAAAAAAATTGATTTGTTTCAAAAAATATTTGTCTAAACTAGCTAATTTTTCTCATCTACACGTTTAAAACTAGGTAATTTAGATCTTAAAAAAATCATTTGATTTGTTTCCAAAATAATTTCAAAATAATAATTATAAAATGATTAAAGTTATGGAACTAAACTAGCCAATTTTCTTTTCTTTTTTGTTTTTTTTTTAACTAGCCAATTTTCATCCTATATATATTTCATATTTTGACAATCACAAATCACAAATTATATTCAATTCTACTCTTTTACAGTAATTGTGCAACGTGTTCTACTCGATTAATAATAAAATGGTTGGCAGTTCCAGCAAAAAGTATACACCCAAAAAATTATTCTCGCCATCACCACCACAGATGAAGCGCACCCAATCGTCTGAATGGACGGTGGCCCCTTCACCTCCGAGCCTTGAAATTCTCTATAAGAATATTCGAGAGGAAAATACGAAACTCAAAGGAGAGATAAATGAGTTTTTTAATCGTTTGATTAAGTTTTCGGATGATGTAATCATCAAGGACATCCTTCTGAAAAATAGTCCCCTCACCAAGTTGTACGAAATATTTTTGGAGATTAATAGATTCATTGGAAATGATGAAATTCCGTTGATCGTGATCTCTGACTCAAGCTTAAGTAAAGCGTAGCTCATTTATCACTAATGTTTATTTTCTATGTTGGTACTTTTAATTTCCATCTTTTTTGTACCAACTTTCAATTTCTATCTTTAATTTTCATGTAAAAATAGTTCAAAATTTTATATTTCGATCTATTTATCTATCATACAATATAATAAAAAATTATGTTGGTTTCCATTTTGTTTTCATATTATTTATTGATTTCTTTAATGATTTATAAATCAATATCCTCGTTTAACAAATAAATAAAAATTTAAAACAAATTCGAATATACATAAGCTACATATTAGAAATATATATATATATATATCATAAAATATTCTATAATAATATTAATACACATTATTATAAATTGCTAAATGTTAAAGTAAATTACAACAAAATTAATTTAAGGATTACATTCATGTTAAAAAAATATTCCCGTTTAACAAATAAATAAAAAATTTAAAATAAATTCGACTACACGTAAACTATAAATTAGAATTATATATATATATATATATATATATATGCATCAGTACCGATCGATTTGAATTAACACAACATATAATTATATAATATATATAAATATTGATAATTAATAGTGGAATATATATATATATATATATATATATATATATATATATAGAGAGAGAGAGAGAGAGAGAGAGAGAACTAGAATATTCATGCATATACTTATTCAATTCCAGAAACGATAATTCTATTATATTAATTAAAACTTAAAAGTCGAACTAGATTAAACTTGTGCATGTGTCAAGTGTGTGTATATTATATATCTATATATCTATATATATATATATATATATATATATATTTGGATGACAAATCAAAGAAAAAATTTTGGAAAAAAATATTTTAATTGATAAAATATTATCTAGGATCCACACATATTTTAATGAGATTTTGTGGATCATTTGAATGTTTAAATTACACAAGTTAAACATTTCTAAAATAAATATGAATGATATAATAGTAAAACACTATTAATCATTAATTAAGGATTTAATTCAAAACTTACCATATAATGATAACATACCATAATTATGAAATTATGGCCGGCCTCAGTGTGGCCAAGGAGCATTATCCTTATAGATATGAATAGTGCTAGTTTGTCTAGTCCATCATAATTAATAATTATGGTATATTTAATTATATAGTAAGATATCAATGAAATTTTTAATTAATGATTAATAACATTTTATAATTATATCCATGCAATTTTTTTTAGGAAGAAGTTGATTTGTATCTATTTAAAATCCAAAAATTACATAAAAGTTCTACAAAATATAAAAATAAAAACTTATAAGAGACTGTCTATGAGGAATTCACGATAAGCATCAAAGAATGAAACTTAAAGCTGCGATTAAAGGATTCCAAGATTGTTACTTTGTTAACAATTAAAGAGGGAGATCAAAGCTTGAAGAACAATACATGTCGATCACGTATGCCTGAAGATCGAGGTAAAAGAAAGATCAACGTGCATGGTGAGTTTGGGAAGCTCAAGATCGGACCTTGTACTATTTCCAAATCGTGGTTCGAAGTTAGAAGCTTAATGCCAGTCCAGGAGCTGAGTGTGGATAAGGCATGACCATGTCTTAGTCGTCAGAGGCATAGATTGATTTTGAAGAGCATAGCTTGAAGAATTCTAACCCTTATGTTATACTTGGGTTTCGAATTATCTTAGTTATTTATTTAATTATTTAGATCAGACTTTATTAGTTTTTTTATTATTTAATTTTTGGTCTTTTTGGATTTACCTTAATTAGATTTCTAGTTTAGGTAGAATTCTTTTCCTAGTTAGTATTCTTTTTCCTAGTTTGATTACACTTAGGTTTCGAATTTCTTGTTCTATAAATAGGACACCCATATAACATTATTACTTAGACATTGATTAATATTTGAAGTTTACTTTCAATTGTCTCACGATCCAAAATGCCGGAAAATGTGAAAAATAAAGGGGCGCTGATCAGTTTCGGTTTTTGCCCATTTTCACATATTTCGGGTTGTCAAATCGAAAAAGTTTCTTCTGTAAAGTTGCTCGAAAAATTATTTCCTATAGGACTGGCAAGTTTTGTAATTTTCCGATAAGTTTTGAAAAGTCGATTATTTTAATCACGTGGTTATTTTTATAACTAAAGCATGTGATTTCAGAAAATTACAAAAATTGCATAGTTTGATAAAGATATATGTGGGGTCATGCCTGATTATTATCATAATTTTTGGATAAGTGAAAAGTGCAATCGAGGTTAGCTGTGTAAAATTTGATTAAAATGGCAAGTTACGGAAAGTGACCTCTGTCAAATCTTTTGGTCCCATTAAATTTGAAATTATATTTTGGAATTTATTTCCTCCTGTGTGAAAGTTGTACGAGGTCTCTAGAGTCGCGCATTCTTAGTGGAAATATAATTAAAGTAAGGGAAAAGAGTCTCGCAGGCCCCTGAACTTTTTGGCGGGGACCTCGCAGACCCTTGTACTTTTTTTGGCTCAATTGAGCCCCTGAACTTTTTTTTTTGGGGTCTATTGGGCCCCTCCATCAAGCCCCTCTTGACGGGGCCGTTAGTTCGCTCCATCTACTAAAGACTCTCTGTTTAAGTCTTATTTTTGTGAAGCTCTCTATATTGAGCTTTAAAAGTAATGTAATCTTTTGTAATCACTTCATCATCATTACATCATTCTGTACTTGAGAAAAATCCGATATTGGTCCCACAGGACATGTCCTAGTCCGATTTAAGTCTCACCCCTATCACATTTGGTCCTATTTCAAAAATTGATATCAAATCTGGTCCCATAGGATATGGACTATCAATTTTGGTTCCATGATATAGATGGATGTTTGACGGGTTAACGGAGAAGCAGCTGTACGTGACTCACATATTCAATTTATCCCTAAATTGAATCAGAATTCCCAAATCAAAAGAAAAAACCCTAATTTCCCCCGGATTTCAAAAAGCCCCAAACCATTCTCTCCTAAATTTCCCCCATTTCAGAAAGCCTCCAAACCATTCTCTATATTCATACGCAATTTGAAATTTAATCGATCTAGGGTTTCTTCTCCCGCGATTATGACATCACCAGCTGCAGCAAGATCAGGTGTCTTTAAGTTTTTCTGCCCCGGTGGCCGTTGCCGTCGGCTCCACCACCGTCTACCTTTCCAGCAATAATCTCACAGGGACTATACCTAAAGAGGTGGTGAGCCTCTCTTCTCTTTCAGTTGCTTTGGGAAAAATGTGGAAGAAATTCCAGACGATAAAAAAATTTAATCTTGCATGCAATGTGTTGTTGCATTCATATTTTTCTTTGATTTTTTACAAGAGTTTTGTATTTATAATAATTGGAGATGATGAATTGATGATTATGAGTTCCATCTGTTTCATCTTTATTTTTTCCTTTTTCCCTTTTTTGTTTCTTGAAAAGATTAGCTATGTATAGATGATAGAACCGATCAATGTTGGTAAAAAAATATTACGAGATGTTGGATACTAATAGAATTTGTATTTGTTGAAACCACAGGTTGATTATTTTTGATGCCAAGGCAGGAATTGCTTTGAGTAAGAACTTTGTGAAGCTTGTTTCGTGGTATGATAATGAATGAGGTTACACGTAATGCCAATGCTTTTATGTACTCAGGTCTAACATTCCATCTTGCTAATAGAATTGCATGTTTGATTTGATATAGCATCTATGGAGCAGTATTTGTCTCTTAGTCTATCAAGGTTCTTTTTAGCTGATTATGTATCCTCTTATCTTGCAGCACCCGTGTGGTTGATTTGATCAAGCACATTGCCTCCACTCAGTAACTTGATATATGCATTTAGGGTTCCACATCTGCTACTTTTGTCTTTACCATTGAACTACTAATGATCTTCCAAATGCTCTGATAAAAATAAAAAATAAAAGAAAAGAAAAGAAATAAAAACAGAGCTGAAGTTCATTGTAAAGTTTGTGAAGATCTAGGTGAACGTCCCTGCTGCTGCTGAAGACATATAAGGAAATATGAATGAGTTGCACCTGGAAAAATAAAGGAGCTGATTTGCCAACAGATAAAGACAATGGGAGAGAATGTTAGTGTCATACATGACACCAATCATAGAAGCTTGGTTCAGAATGATCAGAGGTGTCACACTGCACTATGGTTGTTTATCAAGTGCTCTACATTGTACTTGTTACAAGTGATTGATTGTCCTCCATCTTTATGGCAATTGATAATCACTTTAGTATTTTATTTTTCCAAGTACATTACCACTATTCTAGACAGTTCATTACAATGTACATGAACGTAATTTGAACTTCCTGAAGACAGCTCAAAGTAAGGAGTTTGGATTGAGCAGAGAAGAAGACTCTTGTGCATCGTGCCACAACAGAGATAGTTCAGCATGCTGAGTACTACCAGCTAGCTTGAGTGATAGCCTGAAGTGAGTCTGTGAACATACAAAGATTCCGATGTGCTACTTGATGTGAAGATTCAAGATCAACAATGTACATTGCAAAGTACATGAACGTCTGCAACGAAGAGAAGTCTAAAAAAAGATCAACAATGTTCATTGTAACGTTCGTAAACGTTTACATGAACATTCTTTGTCCAGATTATTCTTTTAAAGATCGATGAAGCTGTTCAAGGTTCACAACCAAAGAGAGAGTCAGAGATCTATCCAGAAGCTGCCATATTCAAACGGAAGAGATCGTGACTGAAGTCAAAGGCATATTCCTAAAGATGGAAGAAATCCTAATATGGATCAACCTTGGACTCGGTTCCAAATAAGAAAAGTTTCCTTGTTAGTTTTAGAGTCAGATTAGGACATCTGTTTCCATGTTTAGGCTATCATTATTCTTCTATAAATAGCCTGGGATACAAACTTGTTAGGATGACCAACACATACTGAACATAAGCACTGCACAATAATAGTTTCTAGAGCTCTAATTGAACCACTTTGTTACGAGTGTGACTTAGACTAGAGATTAGTGTTCTAGTCATCGTGTATTGAAACACACTTATTTATACACTATCAAAATGAGTCTCAGGAGAGATTTTCTATGGTAACTAGATAGGATAGACATCTAGGTTGTGAAGGAATCTCACGATTCAATTCAGTGAAAGAGGGTGTACGGGTAGAACATGTTTCGAGTGACGGGAGATCAGCATCGTGTAAAATCCTAAGTAAACGTGACACTGGAGTAGTGAATTGTTTCCCACGGACTTGACAAGTCCCCCTAACGTAAATCATTTGATCAAACATGGTTACCAAATCTTTGTGTACTTTACTTTCTGTATATAATTTAAACGTTCACAATAACATTCTTGAACTTTATTGTGAACATCTTTAAATGTTCTCTATCTTTTCTGTGAACGTTGTGTAGATAGATACTAATCAGTGGGGTGTGAAATTTTATCATGGATTTTAAAAAATTAAAATTCAGTAACGTATCATAGTACGGTATTATCGGTAGTTAGGTGTATACCGTTATTTCAGTATATATTGACATACCGATATATACCGATTTTTAATATATATTTTTTATTAAATTTTTTGCACGTCCATAATTCTAAATGATATAATATTTAGTAAGTTTAGCAAAATTTTGATATGTAATCTAATTTAATACCTAAATTATAACTAAAAAACAAACAATTTGAAATTAAATTTGATAAATGATAATCTTCTATTCTTCTGCAATCAATAAATTAATTTAAAGTTAAGATGAATTATCAAGAAAAACTATAAGAATATGAAATGTACGCAAATACTGAGATATAAGAATATTACAATGCAATTATAACTTACTAAGTTTATTATAAAAGGTTAGCAAAAATATGATATTTAATATTATTTATTACCTAAACTACAACTAAAAAAATAAATGTAATGAATAATAATATTTTATTCTTCTTCAAATTTTAAAACTAAAAGTTAAGATAAATATTCGAGAAAATTAAGAGAAAATGAGATATGCATACATTTTGAGATATAAGAATAAAGCATTAATACAATAATATAATATTTAGTGAGTTTATCATAAAGTTTAGCAAAAATATGATATGTAATTTAAGCTATTGGAATTAAAATTTTATGTTTTTAATATTTGTTGGGATTTTAGATTGTGTTTTTAAAATTTGTTGGGATTTTAACATAATTGTTTTTTATTTTTATATTTTTTTTGTGTTGGAGTTTGGTTGTTGACTTGTTAAGACGTAATTTTTTTTAGTTGTGTTGGTGTTTGATTGGTGGGACATGAATTAATGATTTGTTGTGTTGATGTTTGATTATTATTAGGAATATTTGATGTCGTTAAAATTATTATTCATGCACAAGTTTTTCAATTAATATTTTTTCGGTATACTGTGAAATTTCAGAACAATATGGTATATCATAAGTATATATCATGAGGGTATGCATTATGTGTTATATTAATTTAAGATATATCGAAAATAAAATACAACAACGATATGTTTTTTGTCATACTGTAGATTAGAGTAAGATATATGGCATGAAAAAAAAATGTAAGATATACCACCTTCCCACCCACATGCCCGCTCTTTGAATGAGACAAGTGAGTCGGTCGCCCCAAACCCCGAAAATATGAAAAAAAATAAGGGATCCCAAATTTGTTAAAGTATTATGTATAAATATATAATTGTAAAATTATGTAAAATTTTATTTTTGCCTAGTGGTAGAAGCTATGAAAAAGGCAAAGAGGCTAGGGTTCGAATCTCCTCCCCCCTTCCAATTTTTTTTTCCGTAAAATTGAAAAGAGCCGCAAGTTCCACATTATTATTTTTTAATTTATTCCTATTAAAACTTGACAGATTCGCAGTCGTTATGTCCACCTTGGCTTGTTTTTTTTTATAATCCTAAATCTAAATATATATTATACTATTAAGATATAATATCCCCAAAATAAAATAGATAGAAAAGTAATTGTAATTATAAATCTAAATATATATTACAATCTTACAACATAACATCCCAAAATAAAATAGAGAAGTTGATTGAGAAAAATAAATAGCTACCTATGTTATCAATTGAAAAATGAAATAATATTGAATAAGTTGATTGTAAATATGTAATTCACAATTTTACCGCTAAAATTATCAGGAAAATTGTATTTAAACCACAATATAAATATTTTGCATATGATTTGTTGTTTAATTTATTTATTAGATTATCAAATGAATTAAATATTATTACCCACAAAAAAAAAGAAAATTAAAATATAGTCAAAATTAAGAACCCATCAAATAGGTGATGGAAAAAGAAAATTCAAAAAAAAAAAAAAAAACACAATCTTTATCACAAAGCCTAAAATTTCCTATTCCAAAGAAATCCGACTCCAACAAATCATTGACTTCTAGAAGCGAATGAAGCCACCAACCCGAAGTGGAAGAAGTACTAGTTAGCTTGTCAACAATCTGGTTTCCTTCACGATAAATATGAGAAACTTGGAACTGTATTCCCATAAGTAAACGCTACACTCTTAGCAATCTTGGTTTAATTTCTCCATGGAATTAAATTTGTATCCTTAGCCAACATACTCACCACAAACATTGAATCAACCTCCAACTGGATAAATCTTATCCCCCTACTGATCGCAAATCCTAAGGCCAAAATCGCGCCACATAGCTCTGCTTCAAAAGAAAACCCCACACCTAAATTCTCATGAAGCACACAATAATTGAACCCATATGATTTATGAGAAAACCTCTACAAACCAAAATACCCGGGCACTCTCACCATTGAGCCATCTGTATTAATTTTCTCCTAACCACGAGGTGGAGAAATCCAGACAACCGATTTCACCACTTTTGGGCTTCGAATTCAACCTTTGACACCAACAACCGGAAGAATGACCAGATCTTCCATGGTATTCTTCATGACACCCATATTAGCCAAAATATGATCTGACTCCCGAAGAACAATTCTTAACGACGGCACCAAGCTGAACAATGAAGGCTCGAACTCCTCATATGTTGCCCTATTTCTCACGTGCCAAATACTCTACACCAGAGTGATCACCCCTATCCTCCAAAGCATAGAAATTTGAGAGGTGAACTCACATTTAATACAACAAAATCATCTCAGAAAAGGAATAAAACGGACGGTCCCCAATCTGGAATAATTTGAACATCCACTGCCAAGCTTTCCTCACAACTGAAAAACCATAAAACAAATGATCAAATGTCTCCTCCCCTCACAACATAAGATACAAAGTAATGGAATAGTTGATCCCAGCCGTCATACCTTTTCCATCGTGGGTAATCTACCTAAAATGTCTCTTCATCATGTAATGGAATAATGGAAAGGGATGGCACAGTGCCATAACCAATTCCCCCATGCCACTATAGCAAAATGTGGTATGTTACATAACTTAGCCACCCTCGTGGTCACCATCCCATGAACCGATTTTTTCCAAACCCTCTCATCCTCCAGGAACGAGAGAATAAATTTTTTCATGAAGAAACCAGGTTCTACCACGAAGGAAATTCATGACCTTATTCTACAAAGAAGCATGAGCAGCAGCTGGAATCTATAATTTATTAACAAGCCTATACCCCAACCAGTTATCCAACCAAAAAAGAATTGCTTTTCCATTTCCTAAAATCAGATGCGAACCCTCTACCAAATCAACCATCTCACCTCTAATATGTTGCCATATCGACGACCTGAATTTTTCTTGATAACATGACAAGAATGATTTAAATATCGACGTCTGAACAAAGCATAATCATCAGCCGAATTAGTTAAAAAACCTTCCAAGCCATTCTCATAACAAGACTCTTGATCAGCTGTATTAAAGATGTTACCCAAAGACTATCCTCATCTCTTAGAGCACAAACAAGTTCCCATGCAATGACGGAATTAGATGAAACTTAAATATCATCGGTCCTAATAAAATTCAGTGAGCATTTAATGTAGTGTAGAGCCAGCAATAACTGAGTTAACAAGACACGTTTTGCTTGCAATCGACAAAAAGAGACTCTCCTATTTTGAGAACTTTGCTAACACTGAATCCGCTGAATCTTGAAATATAGCAACTTTTGGAGAATCTTCAAACATCTTTACCTTAGGTATTTAAAGGAATGGTTCTAGGAATGAAACCTAACTCCCTTGAAACTTTAGTTTTCACCGCACTAGGTATCCTGTTCCCCAAAAAAAGCGAGACTTCGTAGGATTCCAAAACTGATCAGAGTAGCTAGTATATTTCTCAAATAGACGAGAAATAAATTTGATATTATCCCCTGTAGATTTACAAAAAATGACAACATCATTCATGTAAAGTATATGAGTAGGAAACATCATATCATGACTAATAAGTCCATTTATTTCGTATTTTTCTAGGCATTTTAGTCGCTCTAAATGTCCTTTTAGTGTCTTTTGTATCGGAAAAGAACCAGGAAAGTGGTTTGGGAATAACGGGAGTGAAATCTGGTGAAAGAGACATTTTGGCCTTAAATTGACTGAAATCGATGAAATGGGCATATTAGACCTGAGCAGAAGATGTCGTGCCCACAGTACTCGCACATATTCAGAAGAGGCAGTGAAGAGGGCATTCCTAGAAAAGACGGGATTCTGTTGAAAGAAGATAAAGTTGGCGTGGAAACTTGATTGATTTCGAAATCTGAATAGAAGTTGGGAAGATTGTTCATAGGTGGAATCTTGGGAAGTAATTTGGAAGATAAGGATGACATCCCTAAAATATCGGGATTCATTCCACCATCTAAGGAAGTTTCCTTATACAGGCAGATTCCAGCGGGCACAAGAGATCTAGTAGATAAGGAAGTTTCCTTATCCAGGCAGATTCTAGCGGGGCATAGCAAATCCGGCAGATATTGAAGACTCCCCATTTTTTGGGGATTTGAATTGATATTTGTACTCTTTTAAAATACTAGTTTTGATTGTTAGAAAGACACACTTCGTACGATATTTTTTCTGCACTTTTATTTTCGTAATTAGTTTAGGTTAAACGCTGCTCCGGCTGCAAGATAATCTGGGGCCTTATACCCACAGGGATTAGGATTTATATTTAATGTTGTTGCTGTTCATCGTTGGTGTTGGACGAGTTTTTATTCAATTCCAGTAAGTATTTCCTATTTATTATGTCTTTACTTTATGTATTTACAATTCTTTCTAGTATGAGTAGCTAGATCTATATTCCGGAATTTGAACTAAAGATGAAGGTTTAACAAAACACTTAAATACTCATGAGGCCGTGTGGGTACATTACTGCACGATTAGGTTTCTGTCGATTTTTGTTCTTATTCCTAGTGAGCGTGAGTTTAATATAACTAATGTGGCTGATCACTCTTTAGTTGTAGAGGGCACACCAGGGTTAATTAGATTAGCGAATCGTGACTGTGTGTTAATTCAAACGGTAACTGAGAAATCGGTGGGTTGCTATGGGTACACGAGGAATCAATAAACACAGCAAACTTGGGTTCGTCTAGGGCACACTGCTTTTTGTTCATTTACATCTCTTTGGGGAACCGGGGGGTGCGTGATAGGTTAGGGGTTTAATGGACGAGGAATCACCTTTAAACCTAATCTGAACGGATGAATAAGGAGACACAGCGAGGAATCAAGTCTCCATAACTGGGTGATTTAATCGTGTAGGAAAATCACTGTGCCCATGATCGAGTGAGTATAAGTTAAACTGGATTCTAGTTCAAGTTCCAGAACCTTTTATTATTTGATATCTCTCTAATTTATTTTTGCAGATTTAATTTCCATTATTGTGACCACGGTACCAAACCCCCTTTTTTTGATTGGTGACTCGAAAGTAAGATCGAATCAGCTCTCTGTGGGATCGACCCTTACTCATAGCTAGCTACGCTCACTGTGGGCACAGGAGTATACAAATTCATTTTGAGCGCGAAATGACCGCGCGTCAAAATTGGCGCTGTTGCCGGAGAGCTGATTTCTAGTGATTTTACTTTCCAAGCTAGTGTGCCCGGAAGTTGATGCCCGGGAGCTCTTCAGAAGAAACTCTATTGTACGATCCGGAGATAGAGAAGACTTTGAGGAAAAATAGGGCAGCAGTGAAGAGGGCACGACGAGCTGCAAATACACCTCGTGAGCCTACACTACCAGAAGATCAAGAAGATCAAGGAGACGAAGGGCACGAGGAGGAAGGACAGTTTGAGAACGGCCACAACATCAACATGGCCGCAAATGAGAATGCCACAAATGACAATGCGGATGATAACAGGACTTTAAGGCAGTTGGTCTTCCCGACCAACATTAATCTGCGCCTGATGGGCATTATACTCCCAGCTGTGACTCAGCACTGGGATATTTATGCAAACTTTATCCAAATCTTGCCGAAGTTCCACGAAATGCCTAAAGAGGATCCACAAAGACACTTGCAAGATTTTGAGATGGTTTGCCAGACTCAACCATCCAACCATGGGCGAGAAGAGTACGTGCGGTTGGTCTCATTCTATTTCACTCTTCAGGATGGGGAACGGGACTGGGTGTACACATTGCCGACTGACGCTGTGACCACATGGAGACAACTTCAGCAGAAGTTTTTGGAAAAATATTTCCCAGCATCCAGAGTGCAAGAAATGAGAAGAAGGATAGGGAGCCTGAAGATGGGAACTAACGGAAGTTTCTATGACTACTGGGGAAGATTCCAGGCGATGCTGGCGAAATGCCCACAGCACCAGATTACTGAACATGATTTAATTTAGTATTTTGTTGGAGGATTGAGACCACATGAGAGGACGATCGTGAATGCCTCATGTGGAGGATCTATTTTGAACAAACAACCTGTTGAAATATTTAGAATTCTCACGGAGATGGCTGAAGATAACCGAAATTTTGGCGGAGAGGGCACCAGACCAAGACAGCAAAATTGATAGATTGTGTGACAAAATTGAAAAGATCTTGTCTGGTGTGAGCATGGCGAAAAAGCCCAAACCTTGTGGAGTATGCAAAAGTGTGCTTCATTTTACTGATGAATGCCCAACTCTACAAGACGCAGTGGAAAAAGTAAATGATGTAGGTGGCTAGAGTGGGCATTCCAGAAGATATGATCCCAATTCCCAGACTTATAACCCTGGCTAGAGAGACCATGAAAACTTCAGATGGAGAAGGCCAGAGGATGGGCATCCTGCACGCCCACTACCGTCACCAGAGGAGAAAAGAAAGTAAAGGCTGGAAGATCTTGTGTTTGCCATGGCTGAGGAGAATGAAAAATTCAAACAAGAGACTCGAGTTGGTCTCTCACACATGAGCAAGCAAATCAATCAACTGGCTTAAGCCATGCACAAGATAGAGGAGAAAAATGGGAAGTTGCCTTCCCAGGTTGAAAACCCGAGAGAACAAGTGATGCAGTAGTATTGAGGAGTGGAAAAGAGCTTCCGAAAATGGTCAGGCCAAGAGAAGAGAAGGACGATGTGTCCTTGGAAGAAGAAGTTGAAAATATTCCCACAGAGGACGAGGCACAAAAAGCTGAACAGACTGATCCTGTGCCCATCCCGAAAGTGAAGCAGCCTGCCAAAGTGCCCATTCTAGAGAGACGGAAACCTCCTTTTCCAGGGAGATTGTCACATAATAGAAGAGAAGAGGAAACCAAAGAGATGCTAAAGGTATTTAGTAAAGTGGATATCAATATCCCACTGATCGAGGTAATCAAACAAGTGCCGCGGTATGCCCGGTTTCTAAAAGAACTTTGCACCAGAAAGGTGCGATTCAATGATGATGTGAGGTTCTTAGTTGGGAAGAATGTATCAGCTATGATACAAAGGAAGTTACCCAAGAAGTATGATGATCCAGGGATGTTCATGATTCCTTGCATTATCAGAGACAAAAAAGTTGAAAAGGCCATGCTGGATTTGGGGCATTAATCAATGTAATGCCCCTGTCGGTGTTCAAAGAATTGAAGATTGAACCTTTGAAGGAGACCCGTGTGGTCATTCAGTTAGCTGACCGATCTAATGTTTATCCAGAAGGCCTAATCGAAGATGTATTGGTCAAAGTAGACGAGCTTATATTCCCAGCAGATTTTTATGTGCTTGACATGGGCACAACGACTTCAAAATCTTCAGTTTTATTGCTGGGAAGGTCTTTCATGAAAATAGCTCATACCAAGATTGATGTGGATAAGGGCACACTGACGTGTGAATTTGATGGGAAGAAGGTGGCATTTAACATTTTTGAAGCCATGAAGCATCCCCCAGATACAGAGAATTGCAGTTTTGTGAATACCTTCCGTCATCCGAGTAGATCTACCCTATCCATGGTGAGCAACAGAGAGCCATTGGAATGAGCATTATGGGATGGACTGACTGACCAGGATGCCTTGGAAGAAGACGATGACATCGAGGAAGGAATTATGATGCTGTATTCATTAGAAGAAATGCCATACGGCTGTGTGGACTATGGTGTGCCCAGTCGGAGAAGTGATGACAGAATGATGCCTTCTATTGTTAGAACGCCCATGCTGGAGTTAAAGGCATTGCCAAGGCATTTGAAATATGCCTACTTGAGAGATAATGAGACACTCCCAGTGATCATTAGTGCGGGGTTGAATCAAGCTGATGAAGACCGCCTTTTGAGATTGTTGAGACTGTACAAGGAGACACTCGGATAGACTTTGGCAGATATAAAGGGCATTAGCCTAGCAGTTTGCATGCACAAGATATTGTTGGAAGATGATGCAAAGCCCGTTCGTGATCCACAAAGAAAGCTAAATCTGGTGATGAAGGATGTGGTGCTAAAAGAGATAATTAAGCTACTGGACCAGGGCATTATATACCCAATTTCAGACAGCAAGTGGGTCAGTCCAATCCATGTTGTGCCCAAGAAGTCGAGAATTCAAGTTGTGAAAAATGAGAAAGGAGAGCTTGTGCCCACACGACTGCAAACTGGCTTGAGAGTTTGCATTAACTACCGGAAGCTGAACACGGTCACGCGGAAGGATCATTTCCCACTTCCGTTCATTGACCAGATGTTGGAGAGACTCGCAGGAAACAAGGTTTTTTATTTCTTGGATGGATACTCAGGATACATGCAAATTGCAGTGAGTCAAGAGGACCAGGAGAAAACAACATTCACGTGCCCATTTGACACATATGCTTATCGCAGAATTCCCTTTGGCCTCTGCAATGCTCCGGGCACATTTCGGTTTTGTATGATGAGCATATTCTCTGATTTTCTAGAGAACTGCATTGAGGTGTTCATGGATGACTTCACGATGTATGAGAGCTGCTTTGATCGATGCTTGGATAATCTGGAGAAGGTGTTGCAGCGTTGTGTGGACAAATGCCTAGTGCTGAACTACGAAAAATGCCATTTCATGGTCAGATAGGGTATTGTACTGGGCCACGTGATTTCCGAGAGGGGCATTGAGGTCGATAAAGCCAAAGTGGACATAATTGAGAAATTGCCATACCCCACTTCGGTGAAGCAAGTGAGAGGCTTTCTGGGGCACGCTGGATTCTACAGGAGGTTTATAAAAGATTTTGCAAAAATTGCCCAGCCTATTACTCACTTATTGCAGCAAGATGTCCCCTTTGAATTTGATGAAGAGTGTAAGAAGGAATTCAAGTTTCTGAAGAAGCAACTGGTTACAGCACCGGTTATCCAACCACCAAATTGGGGAATGCCCTTTGAGATTATGTGTGATGCCAGTGGCTACGCTGTGGGCGCTGTACTGGGTCAAAACAGAGGAAAAGAAAGCCATGTAATTTACTATGCTTTCAAAACTTTGAATGGGGCACAGTGTAATTACACCACTACTGAGAAGGAGCTGCTAGCAGTAGTTTTTACATTCGAGAAGTTTCGGTCCTATCTCTTGGGCACAAAGAACATTGTTTACACAGATCACAGTGCCTTACGACACTTGATGGCCAAGAATGAGACAAAGCCAAGACTAATTAGATGGATACTGCTTCTATAGGAGTTTCATGTCGAGATAAAAGATAAGAGTGGGGCACAAAATTTGGTAGCTGATCATTTGAGCCGGGTGCTGAATGAGAAAGGCGATGAAATGCCCATTACGGATCATTTCCCTGATGAGCATCTATACTCAACATAGGGCACACGAGAACCCTGGTATGCAGATATAGTGAATTATTTGGAGTCAGGGGAGATGCCAATCGGGTACTCGAGGTACCAAAAGAATAAATTGAGGCATGAGAGCAAGTTCTATGCATGGGATAGTCCTATTCTATGGAGGAAGTGTGCTGATCAGATTATAAGAAGATGTGTCCCTGACAATGAAATTGAGGAGATTTTGAAGCATTGCCACAACTTTGCTTGCGGAGGGCATTTCAGACCAAACCGAACAACAAGAAGAATTCTGGATTGTGGGTTCTTTTGGCCCACAATTTTCAAAGATGCCCACAACGTTTGCAAAAGGTATGATCAGTGACAGAGGGTCGGGAACATCACAAGAAGGAATGTAATGCCCATGACACCCATCATGCCAGTGGAAATTTTGGATGTTTGGGGAATGGATTTCATGGGACCCCTCGCAAACTCTAGGGGGAACCACTACATCATCTTGGCAGTAGATTATGTGTCCAAATGGGTGGAGGCAAAGGCTACTCCTACCAATGATGTAAGGGTAGTAGCCACATTTCTGAAATCCCACATTTTTAGCCGGTTTGGTGTACCCAGGTCCATCATTAGTGATCAAGGGATCCATTTTTGCAACCAAATGATGGAAAAGCTATTGAAAAAGTATGGGGTGAACCATAGAGTCACAACAGCCTATCTTCTGCAAGCGAATGGCCAAGCTAAAGTCTCAAATCGAGAAATTAAAGCCATTATTGGGAATGTAGTTAATCCAAGTCGGAAGGATTGGAGTCAACATCTGGATGATGCCTTGTGGGCATACCAAACTACTTTCAAAACTCCAATCGGGATGTCCCCATATAGAATATTATTTGGGCAGTGCTGCCATTTGCCAGTCGAGCTGGAATACAAGGCACGATGGGCACTATAGAAGCTGAACATGGACAAGGATGCATCGGGCATTTCAGGAAATTTCAGATTCAAGAGTTAGAAGAAATGAGAATGGAAGCCTATGACAATGGTGTTCTTTACAAGGAAAAAATGAAGAAGCTCCATGATAAAGTGATTAAAAAGAAGAGCTTCACTCCGGGGCAACAAGTGCTTTTGTACCATTCAAGGTTTAAATTGATGGGAGGAAGTCTGAGGACCAAGTGGGTTAGTCCATTTGAAGTGTAAGCGGAATGCCCCAATGGAGCAGTTGAGCTGAAGAATCTAGATACTAGAGGGCGTTTCAAGGTTAATGGCCACAAACTGAAAACTTACTTGGGGCATGCAGACCAAGATGTCAGAGTGGTCTAGCTCGTGGAGCCCATCTATATCTGAATTGGAAAGTGTCATGCCCACGATAGTAACTAGGGCGCTACTGGGAGGCAACCCAGGTTTTTAATTTATTTATTTTTCAGTAATTTTAATAAGTGTTTTTCTGATGTATCAAACTAGACTAGGAGAGTTTTCTATTATCTGCCTGAAAAAAAAATGCAAGACGTTGAGGATGAGAGGAGAGCAACCCTATTTATTTTGTGCCGAAGGCATACCCTTCGAGCATTCTATTCTCATTTTCTATATGGACAAGAAAGAAGACACCAGGCGGAAGGCACAACAAGAAGAAAATGGTGCCAGAATGACCATGAACAGGCTGGATAGTATTGAAAATGCCCTATATCAGACTGTTGATACCCTCTTGAGGAATATTGAGCAAACTCTCATTGCATATTTCAAACATGTTGGGTTCACTTACCCGACATCCACCAACCTGTTTCAATTCCTTTTCTTTTATGTTCTTTTGATTTTCAATCTTTTTGGTGTCGGCTTTATTCTACCCACTTTGCCTCAAGCAAAGTGTGTGGGTGGGGGTATTTGGGTTGTTGTCTTTTGTTGGCGAGTCTGTTTGAACACTTTGCTTCGTGCAAAGTGTGTTGGTGGGTTGTTTATGTCAGCATGCTATCTGTTAAGATTTGAGGAGCACTATTTTCTGGTTTGTGAATGTTAATAAAATTGCTAATCGAGTCAGTATGCCTACACTAGAAGTAGGGATGATGAATGAGTTGAGCATTAACCTGGTGAGATTTGAGCCTGCACTGTTACGCCCATTTTACAGCATTCTTTCTTTTCATGTGTGTACATTCTATGCTTAGGATTTATAGAACTTGCTTTTGCTGTACTTTAAAATCATAAAGTTTGAAATGCATGTGTAGATGATTTAGGCATTTTCTTGCTTGAGCCCACTAAGCCAAATAAAAACCAGCCTTTGACATAGCTTTGCAGCCCTTTTTTGAGCCAATAAAATGCCCTGACAGTTTTGTTGATATACCTCACTATATAAAGCCAGGGCATTACAAAAACTAGAAGTAGAAGGAGTCTCTGGACGGTTTTGAAGAATTGAAAATGCAAGAAGAAAGATAGGGGGAACAAACAAAAAAAATGAAAAATATATTTAAAAAAAAAGTTTTCCCCTAGTCTGAATGTTCAGAATGCCCATGATGGAAAATTTCGTAATCTGAATGATAAATGAGGGCATGAGGAAGTAAGTTGAAAAATAAATGGTGGTATGTCCAGTGAACGCTCCTGAGAGTTTTAGCTCAGTACCAAAAGAACCCCAGCTTACCTAAAGAGCCCCATTACAACCCATAAAAGTCCTTTTGATACTTATGCATTTTTCCACTTATTGAAATTGAAGAAAAAGCACTAGCAAGCTTATGGAATGAATAAGTATGGAATGACTGAATTTGAGTGTAAACACTAAGCCTAAACACTGTGTGAAGGGAGTGTGGGAGGACCTCTACACTCAATTCAATTTTGACTTGCTAGGGCATGCTGATTACGCAATTAATTGGAAAAGTTGGTTGTTGAAACGCTATGCCCACACGGATTAACAGGTTGCATGTTTTTTTTTCGTGTCTGTTTCTTTTCCTTTCCCTTTTGTTTGTTTTTCTTTTTCTAGGTTCTTCGTACCCCATGCTTGAGGACAATCATGACTAAAGTGTGTGGGTGTGATAAGTCCATTTATTTCATATTTTTCTGGGCATTTTAGTCACTCTAAATGTCCTTTTTAGTGTCTTTTGTATCGGAAAAGAACCAGGAAAGTGGTTTGGGAATAACATGAGTGAAATCTGGCGAAAGAGGCATTTTGGCCTCAAATTGACTGAAATCGATGAAATGGGCATATTAGACCTGAGCAGAAGATGTCATGCCTATAGTACTCGTACAGATTCAGAAGAGGCTGTGAAGAGAGCATTCCCAGAAAAGACGGGATTTTGTTGAAAGAAGATAAAGTTGGCGTGGAAACTTGATTGATTTCGAAATCTGAATAGAAGTTGGGAAGATTGTTCATAGGTGGACTCTTGGGAAGCAATTTGGAAGATAAGGATGACATCCCTAAAATATCGGGATTCATTCCACCATCTAAGGAAGTTTCCTTATCCAGGCAGATTCCAGCGGGCATAAGAGATCCAGCAGATAAAAAAATTTTCTTATCCAGGCAGATTCCAGCGGGACATAGCAAATCCGGCAGATATTGAAGACTCCCCATTTTTTGGGGATTTGAATTGATCTTTGTGCTCTTTTAAAATACTAGTTTTGATTGTTAGAAAGACACACTTCGTACGATATTTTTTTCCAAAAATAATTGTCCAACAGTCCTCAACTCTACTCGCATTACTCTCATTTGGAATTAGAACCACAAAGTTCGAATTTAATCTCGCAGAAAAATAACCAAATTAAAAAAAATTCATCCACTGCATTATAAATATCAACCCCAATAATCTCCTAAGAAGCTTGGAAATTTTTTGCATTAAAATTGTCAGGATCGACAACATTATTGACATCCATGGAAAAAATCGCACTCTTCACTTCCTCTAGCTTTGGCATCATGATCAATTCCATCGATTGCTCATGAGTAACCAACCTTGGAATCACCTTACCTAACCAACCTTAGAGTAAATAACCATTTGAAATAATCCACCACATGATTAGAAATAACCCCCATGTTCACCACAAGCTGTCTTTCAATGAAAAGAGATGACATTCTGGACTGAGCCTGAGAGCTCTGCAAAGCCTTGTGAAAATACCCCATAATTCTGTCTCCATCATTAAGCCAACCCACTCGACTCTTCTACTAAAGAAGGCTCGCTTGTTCAGAAAGCTTTTCATTAGCTTGCACCTGAAGACTCATTTCTTTATGCAGTAACATCTCAGAATATCCCGCATTTGAGATTTTCTCTTGAATCATAAGCAAATCCCTTTGCAAAGCCGAAAGATCTCTTTTCACATGACCAAAAGAGTTAAAATTCCAATGTTTAATAGCTGATTTTAGGTGCTTCAATTTATTCATAACCCTATAAATCTTGCTTCGCGACTCCTCCTACTCAAGCCAAGATTTCTGAACAACACCAAGGAATGACTCATTCTCAGTCCACATCGATAAAAATCTAAAATGTCTAGGTCCTCTTCATGATTTTAACATATAAGACACAACTAACGGGGAATGATCCGAGAAAATTCAAAGTAAGAAAGATGTTGTAATCGAATCCTGACTGTCTCGAAAAGATGGCAAAACCTACGCCCTATCTAATCTACTTTTAACATGCTCAGGGAGATAATGCCTGCTCGACCATGAATAAAAGAGACCCGAAGATGGCACTTCCTGCAAACCTTGATCATCAATAAAAGTTTGAAATTCCAAGCATGCATTTCTTTTTTGCAACTTCAAACTTGATGTCTCATAATCATCTTTGAGAGCATTAAAATGCCCCAGTCAAATAAAATTTCCTTGAAGCTTAGATAATGAAAGTGTACACCTCGTACAAAGTATTTATTCTACAAATGTTCACAATAATGTTCTTGAACATTGTAAGATAAATTTCACAATAATGTACATGAACATTATAGTGAACTTAATTGAGATAGCAGAAAGTAAAGCATACAATAGATTCGTAACCCTATTCGATCAACTGATCTATGTCTGGGGGACCTGTCAAGTCCGTGAGAAACCCGTTCTACCTAAACACCCCTTTTCAATGTATCATTTACTAGGGATCTTATATGCAGCTGACCTCACATCACTCAAAATCCTTTTCAATGGATTGAACTATGAGCTCCCCTCACAGCTTAGATTTCGACCTATCTAGTTCCCACAGGTATTCTCTCCCGAGAACCCTTTGTCGGTGTATGAAAAAATGTGTTCACTATACTCTGGCTAGAACACTAATCTCTAGCCCAACAATGACAACCGAAATCTATTTAGTTCTTAAACAATTTAGAGCTCTTGTATATAATATATCTCTTCTGTTGTGATGTGAGCTCAAGAGATTCAAGATCATAACAAAACGAAGTACACAAGGAATGTAACATACGACGACTATATAAAGGAACAATACCAAAGATTATACTAGACTCAATTATATCAAAGTGCGGAAAATAATAACTATATTAACGTACCAAATGACCCAATAACAAGTTATATAATACTCGATTAATATGCTGAATTAGACTCAATTAATAGACTCCCAGGATATTTAGATAATGACTCAACTAAGAAAAACACAAATACCAAATAAATATAAGTAGGACACGGCTAGGGCAGATTATATGGCGGACGAATATGGATGAATTATGGCTAGGGTTAAGGGCTGAATTATGGAGATGATTCTTACATATATAAGATGGAGATGAACACGATGATTTGATGAAGATGAACGTTGATGGATGGTTAGTGATGAAGATGGTCATAGGGTAGCTTGTTGATAAAGGCGATGACGTGTATTGTTGATGTAGAATAGTCAAAATGGAACCCCGTTGTTTCACAAACGAAAATTGATAGATCAATACTCCAATTTTAGCAATCTACCCTAGTTCTTAGATAAATTAGAACAAACCTTTGATAAGACTGTAAGGGTGCAAAACCTCAAGAACATAAATGGAGAAAATCGGCGTTGGTTTTGTGAGACGATGAGAATTATATCTATTATTCATGCAAAGTCTGAATTACAAAGGAAATACTGATCCTCTATTTATACTAATAGGGATGGACGAAAATTAAAGATAAAAAAGATAAAAATAAAGCTTTCCTAACTCTAATAGGACTCTAAAAAGGTAAGTTTAGAAAAAACCAAAAATTAAATAATAAAAATCATAACTATGGATAAATTAAACCGAACACTTTGGGCCTTCAACTTGGGCTCTAAATAATTCAAACATGGCTTTCAAATTAATTAACATGGGCTGTCCAACATGATTCAATAAATCCATGCATGCAACGTCGTCCCTCTTCTCTTCAACAAAGTGATAACTTTGGGGCTGCATTTAACTCCTTCTTCAAGGCTTGTCGATTCTTCATCAAGTTGTTTTGGTGTTTCAGTGTATACTAACAGGTTTGTATCCTAGGCTATTTATAGATTACAATATAGCCTTAACAAGGAAACATAAGTCTAATCCTAATATGAATCCGATAAGGAAACTTTCCTTATTGAAATTAAATCCTAGGACTTTCATGTTAAACCTTTATCCATCTTTAGAATTTTAACTTGCCTTCACTCACGTGCTCTCCAACCTGAATGAGGCATTTTGTAGAATGATCTTGAATCTCCTCTTGGTTGACAACTTTGAACAGCTTCAACAATTTTGGAAGAAAAATCTGGACAAAAGGATGTTCATGCAAATGTTCATGAACATTGTAATGAACATCGTTGATCTTTGAACCTTCACATTAGGTAGCACAACATGTAACACCCCAAATTTTCAGATAAGGATTAAGAGAATTATTAAGAGTAATTAAATAGCTAAGGAAGAAATTTAATTAAGGTTAATTAAGGTCAGATGTCAGTCACGACTTTAGGAGTCAATTTCTGGTGAAATCGTATTTTCGAAAATTTTGATCTTAACTCTGTCTTGGTCAAACTTGGTCTCGCCAGAAAGGTTTTAGCTCAAGGAGTGTCCCGGTGTTTTTGGATTTTAATTCTGAAGTCATTTGAATCCCTGGTGATGAAAAACGTATTTAAAGGATGAATGAATAGTAACTTTTGCGTGCGTTCGTATTTTGAGAAATTTACGAAATCCTCCTCATTGATCCAAGTCTAGTTCTGTCAAGCCCCTCTTGGGGAAAATGACTCAAGGATTCCGTTGGCGTTCACGGATTTTCATTCTGAGGTCAATCGAACGCTCAGGAGCAAAATCTGTCAGTCTGAGTGAATAGTAAAAAGTAATTCCAAAAAGGGAATCTTCGCTCGTTCTTTTTGTGACGATCCTGTCTTCATCTTGAGTCAAGTTAGTTCACTAGTATTCGAGCCAACGAACCTCCCGATATTTTTAGATTTCATGTCTGAGGTCATTTGGACCTCGACATCGAATAAAACAGCTTTTAACCGAACCCGGGGTAACTTTTACAGTGTATCCGCACTGGAGTGGTTTCTCAAGGAAGCCAAACTCTCTCCTATAAATAGGGGACCACCTCTTTTACTTCCACTTGCTCTTTTACCATCCATTCACTTCCAAATCGAGAGAGTGAGAAAGCTTTGAAAGCCGAGAAAGTTCTGTCGAAGTAAAAAGCATTCTTCGTGAGTATTCTGAAAGACGACGAGCAGAGTGGCGTAGAAGGGATGTGGTGAGATAATGTGCTAGAGGCGCCGTTGGGTCGTAGCAGGCGGCTCTGCTGCCGTTGCGACTCGACGAGGCGCCGAGCTAGCCACCTTCCTTCGACGCACCTAACCCCGTCCATTCTTGTTCGTCGGACTCGATTCCATTTCTTTTTCCATCTTTTAATTCTGCATTTACTTTACGTTCTTCATGTTCTTCGTGTTCTTCATTATTGCTTGTCTAAGTTGTATTTCGATTCTTATTAAAGATCCAAGTTAATAACGTTTACGTTATATTCCTCGCTTTATTCCTACCGTTATAATCTTCGTCGTTATTTCATGTAATTAGTCTCGCTATTTCCGTTTAAATTCCGTTCAAGCTATATTTAAAGATTTCGTCATTATTCTAAATATTTAAGGAGGATTATTGTGCTTATGCCGTTATAATGCCGATTTCTTTTTAAGTTAAAGCATGTCGTTTCACGTTAATTAAAATTATCGAAGCATGATGTTTTTAAAGAAAATTTTATGAGTGTTCTTCGTGTTCTTGGTGTTCGTCGAATGAATCGACGAACACCGAAGAACCCAGTTGAAGATTGCCCAGGAAAGAGCGGAAGAGAGAGAAAGTGTGAGCTGCCGCCGCGCCACACCCCCCCTCAGCCCATCAGGCCCCCGCCGGTGCAAGAGTGCGCCGCGGCGGGGGGGGGGGAGGGTGGGGGGTGCCCGCCGACGCAAGGTTGCGCCGCGGTGCCATCTCCCCTACGTCGATTCTTCGGTTATTTCTCGTACCCTCTTTTTGAACCTTTCGAGTTGTGTTTTTCCAAACTAATCCCGAGTTATTTCCAAGTTTAACTTAAGAAGATCCTCAAGCTATCTTCGAGTTATTTTGAGTAACCTTTTCAAGTTGTTTTCTAGAACTTGATAAATCAAAGTATGTTGTTCAAATGAATTATTCCTGAAATTTATAGAGTCATAAAGTCGTGCAATCTGTAATTATGTCTTAGATTTTAGCCTTTGTGTTAGATAGCGTTATTTCCCGCTTTAGAAGGTTATTTTCTTCAAAGGAGGCCGCTAAGTCGATGTTTAGTGTTTAATTGTGTTATTTTTATTTATTTATTTTATCGTGTTTAATATTTATTTTGTTTAATTTTATATTGTTATGTGTTGATTTTATGTGTTTATTTGTGTTTATTGCTGTAATGGTGGATTGTGCCAAGTGTTGCAAAACTTGAGCTTTTAATCATAAAAGCAGGTATTTTATGGCAATTAGGTGGCAAGTGCAAATCTCTAGTAATTGAGCTGGTTGTTTAAATGAGAAGAACAAGATGTTAAAAAAGAATGGAGGAAAAATCACCCGCACGGGCGGGCATTACAGCACGGGCGGGGCGCGAAAAGGCCGGAGCCTCACGCCCCCGCGGCGCCTCACACCCCCGCGGCGCCCTCCGTCCCCGCGGGGCTGGCCCCTGCCGCACCAGCCGCCCCCGCCGCGCCTGTTCCCGCGGCGCCATGCAGCCCGCCGGCGCGCGGCCTGCGCCCTTACCCTCTCGGTCCAGTTTTTCCCATGTTGTGCAGCTCCGTTTCTTTCCACTCAGTTGCAACTGATTCTATGTGCATCAGTTCAAGGATTTCTTTTGAACCATTTTTAATTTCCGAACTTTGTAGCTAATTATTATTACCTAAACTTCTAGAGTAGACTTTTGGACACAAAAATCTTCCACAAAATCCCTGCATTAATTGATCCCTTACCATCAACTCCCATCACCTTTTCTCTCTCTCTTTTTCTCTCTCCCTTCATCTCACGGATCTCTCTCTCCCTCTCATATCTAATATTAGATTTTGGGGGACAATTATGATCAATCATCATCATTCACTTCACTTCACTCTCACCACTCTACCCTCTCTCTCAACCATACCATTCTCTCAATTCTCTCTCCTTCTACACACACTACACACACTAATTCTCTACACACTTTTCTCACCATTTTCCCACAATCATCACTTTCACCAAAGAGAAGAGGAGGAAATGAAGAAGAAGGGAGCCAAGCCAAGGGAGACGGAGAAGACACGAGACGGACGACGACGAGCCATCCACGGAAGCTAAGCTCGGAGGAGGTTACCTTGTGTTTTCTTTTCATTTCTGGGATGTTTGTGGGGATTTGTCCCAAAACTCTTGAAGGATATACAATATTGTAGAAGTTAACTTCATTTATATTAGATTTATGAGATGATGTTCTTCTATGGTGTTTGCATATTTTTGAGCATGTTTAGTGGCTAATCTCTCTATTAGGGGGTAAAGGATCGATATGGTTTTGATCTACGCTTATTCTTGTTGATTGTTGTTGTTGGAATCGTGCCTTTTCATGTTTAGGTACTTGATCACAATTGAAGTTAAACTAATTGGAAGGGTCTATCATATTTGTGAGAATAGCATTGTCAACTTGAATAAAGCATAGTGATAAAACCATTGAGAGAATCTACTCCCTAATACCTTAATCAAACTTGTTTCCTCTAATCTCGATTTAATTTGTGTTTTTGCATTTAATTACCTTGTCTTATTGTCTATTTCGAATTTGTAGCAAAACCTTCATCAAACCCCTTGTTAGAATGTTTAGATTTTATTTTAGTTGTTTTGTTGAAAGCATGTGTAGTCTTTAGATAATTCTTTCATATAAAGTCTTCCTTGAGAGATCGACTCGGGGTAAGCTTATTACTTCTACAATTAACCCCGTCCAATTGCGGGTGTGGTCCTAAGTAGTTGTCTAGCAAGCATAAACCGGAATTATAAGTATAAATTTGGACCCTAAACAGTCGACAATTCGACTTTTGTAGGAGGAAGTGGGCCTCGTAAGAATCCGGAAGAGGATCAACAACTCGTTGCCTCATCTTCTACTCAGTGATCGAGGTGGGTAAAGCTATACTTATCTAAAAGTTTGAGCTAATAAGCTCTAGAAGCATGTTAGGGAAAATGAGATATCCAATAAAATATTTTACTCTGCCTGATTGATCTCTGTACAAGGAAGGAAGGAAAGGAAATTATTTCTATTATTCAAGTTCTCGAGCATGTTAAGAAATGCTAGAATTATTAAGCACTGATTTCGCTAGAATGGAGATATTATAATTATCGTTAGTTGCAATTTGTGTTTATATGCATTCTATTTCATCGTATCTGAATGTTGTTATTTTGCTAAGCTCCAACTAGTTAAGGACTGCCTTCTAAGTTAAGGACAATTCCCTCATAGGACGAGATCATGTTAAAGTAAAGAATTAGCTCCCTAGACATTGCTCTAGGATTGGTTTTGCTAGCAAGGATTAAGGAGGGAAGAAACTTAATGTTTTGTTTAAGCAGGAATTTAAGCACAGAAGAACTTATCTCTTAATCGTTAAGTGAGTCACTGCTGGGTTTATTCCCTCGCAAACTCGAAAGGATGTTCGAGTTAAACCCTCTTATGTCCTAAGGCATGCCTAAGGGTGCAGTTGACATTAGGTTTGAACCAGAATGGGCCCAAAAGAAAAGAAAAGGTTTTGCGGATATGGAGAGGGCTTTCGCGTTTTGCTCTCCATATACCGTCAGTTGACCCACTGAGTACATTAGTGCTCACGCCCCCTCTTTTTCAAATGTTTTCAGGTTGAGATGCTGAGGATGTTGGCGGCTGTGGATGTGGGTTGGCTACCATGATTGTTTTGCTATTATATAAGTTCTTTTGAGATCCCACTATGTGTTCTGCTACTCTGATTCACTCTTTTTAATTCCGTTCGAGTTCGATTATGATTATCAAGATTCTATGAATATTTCCCCAAGACATGGTTATCTCTATATATAAAGATGTATTATAAGTTTTATTCCTGCTTCTCGAAGTATATTTTCCTTTCGCTTATGAATGCGGTCTGTGCTTGTTGGTATCTGAACTAGTTAGTCATTTTATTCCGCTGAAGCATGTTCCCTTCTTAATTAAGTAAACTCGAGTTTCACCGCCTATCTTTCAAAAATAAAAATAAATATATCTTTACTCCCAAAACCTCCTTTGTTAATCTTCCATTTTATTTGTTAATCCTTTAATAACACCCCGTCCTCATTCATTAATCCCTATCTCAGAACCGGGCTATTACAGTTGGTATCAGAGCCAGGTTTGCAACTCTGCAGGCCTGTCTCTTTGTTAGATAAAGTTATGAGCTTTTGTGTGTATAAGTTTATTCTGTTCTAAGTCAAAGCAACAACCCACAGCTCGCCATCACCCTCGTATCCTCAACCAAAAATCAAGGTATGATAGTATAGAGATTCTGGATTTTGGATTTTGATTTTTGGAATACAGGGAAAGGAAAAGATTTGAGCAAGCATACATGTTTTATGGATAAGAGAAAAACCATGAGAATGAAATTCCAAGTAAAAGTTGTTCGGGTAAGACGATTTCTAAGAATGAAAAGTTTGTGAAAAGATTTCTCGATCCCAAAAAGGTTTACATTCATACTCAAAAATTTTGACTCAACAAAAAGGTAAACATGTATGTAAAAAGACCTTAGGCACCAAAATTTTTATAAAAATGTCAACTGCTTTTGAAAGGAGCTATACATGTAAGATAAAATCTAGACATTATAAAGACCTCAGGAGAACCTTAGGTCTTCCTTTTATAATCTAGACTGATTAAGTTATTCTCTTCTAGATGGTTAAACGTCATATGGCTGCTAGGAAAAGTGTGCCTCTTTTTCGCCCGGTTCAAGAAAGAGTTTAAAGGTTCAGAAGGGAAACTTGGGACGGTAATGAGCAGTTGCTGTCCATCATGGAAAGGTATCTGGAAAGGTGGGCTTAGGCTAATGGTTATGGAGAAGAGCCCGGGAGTGTATCTAACTTGGAAACGTGCATCCGCATGTGTGAGCACGCGCCGCCTGCTTGGAGGCCCATAATGTATCGCATTCTGCAAATGCACCATCACTTTTGATCCCATTACATATGCTGAAATCGGGAATCTGACGGAGTTCTCCTCAGCCTTGATGGCTCATTGGGTATCGGAGTATGGCCATGTACAAGCTTTAGCCGAACAGCAAGCAGCTGAGCAAAACCCCTCTCTAGTGGTGGAACTGGAACTGCAACCGGCAACTCTCAACAGTCCCTCTAGATTCCAAGTACCACGCCCCGATGATGAAGGAGCCTCAGGAGTGGGACCCTCAAATGTCCGGATCGTGAATCACACCGAGTCTCTATTTTCATGCACTCCTTAAATGAACCAGTGGACCCCTGCATACGCTTCTCAAAGTCTAGGGCAATGTACGTCCCATCAGTACCCCGAAGGGAATGTCAACATGAGGACGTTCAAGTGCAGTGTGCCAGAGAGAGTTGAAGATGAGGAAGAAGAAGAAGACCCGGAAGAGGGAGGCGAGGAGGAAGTGGGGTCACCATGCAAGGGGAAAGGGAAAGCTCCGGTTTATAATTAAGCTATAGTAGGAGGTGTAGGAGGTGTTGCTGTTAGAACACCCAGTTATCTGATCCATCTGTCAGTCTGCCTGTTATCTGATGTCCGTTTAATCCGCTTTAACCTAGATTCTAATATGTAAATCTTGCATTAACTTTTCTAAACTCTAAATAGTGGCAGTAAATCTTCCATAAGACTGCCCTATCTCGGTTGTAACCCAGAAAATTCCTTTATATATTATCGATGCCAAAGTCCTCATAGTGAGGCAATTTTCCTCCTATGCTTAGTGTCATTTAAATTTCCGCCTTACTTGATCTACCTGGCATAAATTAAAAGACCTTATTAAAAGGCATTTTTATGCTTTGTGCGAATTCAATCGAGTGTCACTAATAATTGGTTCTTTAGAATACCGCCAAGAAGAAGACAAGCCGATAACGAAGATGAAAATGAGCCTGAGCAAGTCCCCAATCCCGGTCTAAGAGCCAAAAATGTGTTTTTGAAACACAACCCTCCATCCTTCAATGGTTTAGGAGATCCAATGGATGCCGAAAAATGGATTCATTCCTTAGAGCAAATTTTCGATTTCATAGCCTGTTCGGAAGAAGAGAAGTTAAGTTATGCTCTTTTTATGCTGACTGATGATGCAGACTATTGGTGGGAATCTGTTCGAAGGACAATAACCCCTGAGCAATGGGCGGAGTATAGTTGGGAGGATTTTAAGCACGACTTATACCAGAAGTACATCCCGGATTGTTATCGAGAGGCAAAAGAAATGGAGTTTTGGAACCTGAAGTAGGGAAGGAAGACGGTGTCAGAGTACGATAGAGAGTTCAACCAGTTATCAAGGCATGCTCCACATCTAGTGGATTCTGACGGGAATAAAGCACGCAAGTTCAAGAAGGGACTTCGGTCGGAGATTGGCATAGCCCTCACCGGGCACGATGATATGTCCTATGCTTGAAAATCCCGCATATATTCCAAGCTAAAAAAGTTATTGATTAAATACATGGAGATGATGAATCATTATCCCCCCGATTTAGAAACAAAGGAACCATCCACTTCTTGATCCACTAACCCCCATTTCGTGGTGATTTTTGACATATTTCTAAGTGCCTCCGTATTCACTAACGTAACTTCAAAGTTCGCTATAGATTTACTCGATTCTCTTGCCACTTTTGATCAGGAATGAATTTCAGCAATTTTACAATCTATTGTTAATTTAAGAGATCCCTCACCTACCTAGATAGAAGAACTTCCCCAATTGTTCATAGCCAAATTCTCATTATCTTTGCCCACCGAAGGGGAATATTTCCTCACCAGAGGCACCGGGTACTTTTTAATAGTCTTTTTCTACCTTTTATTCAAAAATGATACCACAACATCATTATCATGATGCTCTAGCTGCTCTTGATCCTATACAACTGGCTCTGGAGTGGATGGCAACTCCTTTGCCGAACCCAAATATCCCTATTCCACTAACCCAGAGCAAAATCACCATATATCGAGGCTCCCTCCTACTCACTTTCCGAAGCAGACTCTACAATCACCTGATTCTCTTTCTTAGCTATATTTTCCCTCTCCCTTTCACCAGATTGCAAAAGAGTAAATTTATGAGAAACCTACACAACATCAATTTTCCTCCCCACTACCTTATCCTCAAAATCTTGCTCCCATCCATCCGGCTTACTCCCCTGCACCCACAACTCCTTGGGCACATCCTCCTTTTCCATGGTAACAAGCTTCAAAAAATAACCCCGTTTTTTTTCCCCTCCTCCTTCTTTAGCCTTAACCTTTCTGTATTTCAAAACCAAATGACCCACCACCAGACATGCACTACAATTAGATGGCAATTCTTAAAATCTAAATCCACGAAAAAAGAAGCCCCCCCCACGATCAATCATAACAGAATTCTGAGGCTGCTATGATAAATCAATTTCAATAAGAATTCGTGCAAAGTGACTAACTCCCCCATGCACCAAATTTCCATCAATCTTTAGCGGCGTGCCCACAGCCCTTGCGATCATAACCAAAACCTCATTATGCCAGTATTCAAAAGGTAAATTATAAACTTTAACCCAAACCTAAGCAAAGAAAGACTGAATTTTATACGAAGTGAAGTTTGAAACCCACTCCCTAATCCTTATCATACCAGGGTTAATATTCCAGACCTGCGACACCCTTACCTTGCGCTGATCCCCATCCGTTGAAAATTGTAGTGTGAAAAATATCTTACCAAGAAATATTAGACACCGACTCCTTTGTCTCCCAAATCTGAAAAAATTTCGCATGCAAATCCCGTATCGACCAAGGTTTATCCTCCTTTGATAGCATCAATTGTCCTATCAATGAGAATTTGAATTTCTCCAATTGATTCTGATAAAGATCTCCAGGGATAAAAATAGAAAAGAACTCCCCTCACTTGACTGGCTAAATTTGATTCAGCGAAGTAGTAAAAACATCTAGAAATCTAGGAGACAGATTTCAATTTACAATCGACGCAAAATATGGTTCATGCATCGATGATTTCTCGAAAACATTCATCGCAACGCTAGCCGCCAAATTAGGGTCTATAATATGTTTTTCTGAGGCTCGTGAGAAATCCCTAGAATTATTATCTAATGCTCATGATGAAGCATTAGATGATGTTGCAACATGCTCATTAGATGATGTTGCAACATGCAGACATGAGGCGTGGACATTGGTAAACAGCGGTGAATTCTCCATGTTCACGATGAAGAAAATCGGGAGAGAGCAGAGAGCATATTTTATTTTCAAAAAATTTATATAAAAATTAGAAAAATGAATATGTATTTGTCCTTAACATTCAAAAGGGAAAACTTCATTAATAGATTTCGAACCCTTGATCTTTATGCAACATCCCCTGTTTTTTAAGAAAATGTGCGCGTATGCAGGGTTCGATCCGTTGATCAGCATGATATTGAATGTTAAAAAATTAAAAGATTCCTATCGCTGAACTATCGATAACTGAAAAATTAAATTTGAAAATAGAATAATAAGGACTAATATAAAAATAAAGAGCAAACATATATTATAAAAACGAACTAATAACAAAGTTGCATCATCTAAAAGATGGAGGGAAAATTAAATAGTTAAGAAAATTAGGAAAAAAAGTTCTTGAACCAGCCGGGAAGCGACCAAATACATATTTTGTTATAAAAAAATAAAGAGCAAAAAATAAATGATCTGGAAATATAATATAATATTAAAATAAACCACTCGACCAATACTGAGCTTTTTAAAAATTATTACAACTAGGCCAACTTCATATTTACCTTTTTAAAAATTTATTCATTAAATTATAAGATAAAACAAACTTCATTTTTCATCGACTGAAACTGCCAAAATATTAAGATTCTGCCTATCGACCATTCAACCCACTACGATCGCATCAAATACAATTTTCCAACATATTATATCTTCTCATCTTGAGTCACGCCAGTGATATGGTCATTTAAATGCGACAGCTGTAATTAAATCATATTACAGTAAATAAAAAAACACGAACATTTTGTAACTTTCGCCCAAATTTGTTACTTATTCTATTTTCTCGAGCATTCTGATATAAATATTAATTATAATAAACAAATCTAGATTATATATTTTTTTTATCTTTTCTTTTTCTTAACAAAATTTTTTGTATAATTCCTAGGACTAATGCGAGCTCTATTAATGATATTTTAACAAGAATTTGATAATAATAATTTATTTTTGTCCTCAAATTTCAGTCAAAAATAATATATATATATATATATATATATATATATATATATATAGATTTGGGTTCAAATAGGAACCCAAACCCTATGTAGGAAATATGAATGATTTTAGATCATAGGATGCTAATATTTCAATGGATAAGATTAGTTTATATTTCAAGGATCAGATTGCAATTAATTCACAATGAAATTTATTGAGGGATATTTTTGTATTTTACATTGAAATACGCAGATTATAATCCCACGTTTGTTGGGATTTCCATAATAGATGGAATTTTGGATTAGATGCCATTTAATATTGCAAAATCATTAGCCGACGTTTTTTTTATCTCTAAAGCAGACACCGTTTTTTCATATAACATATGGGGATTATTATTAAAAAGTTTATTGGAAGTTAGCAAAAGCTGAACAAATCTTGCAAAATTTGCCAAATTTGGAGTCGGTATATTGGACGGGTTATATGGTGGTTTGGGTGAGAGTTGTTCGATAGAAAATCAAGAAATCTACATCGATGGAAAATTCAGGTATTTAATTTACAATCATCGTGGTTCGATTTGCACATGTTTTATATAAAAATTGTATATTATTTTCAGTTATTGCAAAAAATATGTGTTCATGTGCATATGTGCATAGTTTAAGTGTGGATCAGTTAGCTGTCAGATTATGGCTATAAACGAAATACACGTTTCTATCTATAGTGAAAAAGTTTGCTAATTCAGACCTGTATGGATGCATTTGTCGGTGTGGTGCTGATATACCGATAAATGCTTATTTTGGTGTACACTTCAATTGATAAATTCGCATGATTACTTCATTTGAGAAATGCATGTTTTGGTGTATTTTGTTCGATGGATTGATGAGGGTGAAGTCATCCAGAAATTTTTTGATGTGGTTTTCTTAAATTTGAAGAATGCATCGGATATTTCAGGTTGAGTTTTGGATTCTTAAATGGCTCAATGTTGTAATTTTGTATTTTAGAGGTTTAGATATCAGATATTTCCTTATTGTAGGTTTTCTCTACGTGTAAATTTACATTTATGATCGATGAAGATGGTTTGTGGACATTGAATTCAAGTTTGTCAAGGAAGTGGTGTTTTTTGGACATTCAATTTTGGAAATTTGATCGTTCCATATTTGTCTATGGTTGAGTATTGAATTATAAGTTATTGCAGCTTGCTTTTTTAGTCAGTTTTTTGTTGTTATTTCTAAATGTAGAGGGGTCATGCCTTTCTAATCATGCATTTCTAAGGCATTGAAGGCCTTGAACCCGAGCTGCAATTCAAAGGTCCAATGACGTGACTTCGAGCGAAGAAATTACAAGGTTATTTCCAAGTGATGATTCGCAAGAAGTTTGAGGAATTAGAAGATACAAAGTGCAGCCATACTTTAGTTAATTTATTAACTAATGAAGATCAAGATCATACCATGGAGAATATAACTTGAAGAGTTGAAGAAGAGAGCAAGAAGAAGTGCATTTGTGCATGGAGTTGTTTTCGCCCTTGATTTAATTTAATTAAAGGGTTGATTTTTATCTAGACTATAGTATTTATTTAATTACTTTAGACTATAGTTTAGATCAGTTTTTAATTAATTAATAAGTGTAATTTTCGTTCATAATATCATAGGTTTGACTAGAATTGTATTTAAGGCAATTTCCTACCTTGAATAGAATTCTAGTTTAGGTATTTCTATAGTATAGTTAGAGATCCATTTGGATCAGATTTTTAGGCCTTTTTATTAGTTATTTTCATGCATAATAGGCCCTATAAATAGGGGAACCATGTTACTTTGATATTTTAGACATTATTGATTAAATTTGCTTTTGCATTCAAATTGTGTCTCAACCGTTTAAAGCTTTTGATTGTTTTCTTCGAAAATTATCATTCTTGAAGCCTAGCAAACTTTGAGTCTTAATTCCAAGGGAATGTTCTAAGTCATATGAAGAATTAGGGTGAACTCACTGCGAAGAACAACTTAGAGATTCGTTTTCGTCGTACAAGATACGCCGGGGATTAATCGGGTTGTAATTCACAACACCTTCATCGTCCAGCCTTCATCATCGATGTCCTACACCTCCATCCACGTTCGTGACATCCTCCTTCACCCCAAGACCGATCGTGAGCTGTCCGACAAGAGTTCGAGATCGATTTCATAGACGTATTCGCGTTCTACACCCTAAACCGTAAGCTATCCTTTTCCTTTTCATATCCTATCTTCCCTAACCATTCTTAACCCTTAATTATCATCCTAAATACACATAAATTCCAGCCACAATATTCGTCCCATATCAGTCCCTTTTGATTGAATTTTGTGTATCGTTTTTGTGTCGTAGTCTAGATATCGTAATTAGGTCCAGATTCGTTTGTCCTTCGAGTTCGAGTTCTTTTAATTTCAGTTTATTCTCGTTTAGTTGAGTCTTGAGTCTTAGATTAGGGTTGAATCCTTCATTAGTTGGCGTGTTCGATTCTAGAAGTCTTCCGCGCGTCTCGTATCCTGTACAAATTATCCGGGTTACATCATAAATTTTGGCATCAGAGCCACGTCAGCTCTGCTGGTCGTGGTTCAATCCTACGTGTCCATCTATTGAGTCTATTGAGTTGTAATAGTTAGTGTTCATTGAAAAAAAAAGATGGGTTAAAAAAAACCGAAAGTTAAAAAAGGGTTACGGTAAAAAAAGAAAGAGAGGCCGAATCAAAAAAAAAAACAAAAAAAAGAGGAAAATCCAATTTGATTTTTGAATTACCTTTTGAGTTCGATTTTATTTCTAGTTCTTTCCTTTTAGTTCTAGTCATAGTTGGTAACTCCCTTGTGAGCTTTATTATAGTATTGGAAACTTTCCTTATAGTATAGTTCTTTAGTTGGTAATTTCCATTTGAGTTGCATTTTAATTTGGTAGCTTCCATTTAGAGCCTAGTCTAATTAAGGTATTTAGATTGTGTCACACTAGTGGTACACATATCCAAATCCTTTTCTTTCCTTCTTTCTTCATTTCTCTCCTACCTTTTACCCTAACACACCCGGTTTTCCGGTTTTCCATCTTCTCCCTACTATTTCTGCTCCCGAACTCTGATTTTTCTCCACCATACCATTTCGGAAACGTCTCGACGAGACGAACCAAACACAATTTTGCTGTGATATAAGGGCTTTTTAGGCCAAATTCCATCAGCTTCAAGGTGAAATCGCCCCCAGAAGTTCGAGAGAAGCCGATTTCAAGCAACGGAAGAGACGATTAACACCACCATATACACACCTCTCTCACACGAGCACCACTACATACTTGAGAGCATACACGAGGGGTAAAATATAGAGAGAAAACACGAGTGATTGTGAGGAATTGTGAGGTCCTATACCCTGTTTTCCTTTCACGTTTGTTCATTGTTTGCAGGTACGCATGGAATCCAGAGACGGGTATAACAAAACACATGATAAGGCACCCACTTCACCTAGTTCTCATACAGACGCGGCTTCATCGATGCCACAACCATGGGATGCCCAGTTCCACCATCAAGAACTGGAGCATAAGCTAGATAGTTCGTTGGCCAAGATGATGGCACAACTCGAGCTTATTGCTGCTCGAATTCCTGTACCACCACTAGTTCAAGGACAACCTGTCCAACAGCCAGAAGTAGTTCATCAGCCTGAAGCAGCTCGTCATCCAGAAGTTCATGTAGCCGAGCCAGCCAGGGCGAATGCTGGAGCACCACAAGCTCAGCGGCGCCAACCTCAAGTGCAGTTTAATGATCATTATAATCGTGATGCTGAAGAAGACTATGGTTACTATGCAGAGGAGTTAGAGGCTGAGTATGATCCATATCAAAGATGTGACCGACCACGTCTGCCTTACAGACAAGCACCCCGACGTGCAGATCCTGACAGCTTGTTGAACAACATCAAAACAAGCATCCTAGAGTTTGAAGGCCTTCACGATCCTGATCTGTACTTAGATTGGGAACGTAAGGTTGAGAAGATCTTCGACTGCTATGACTTCCCTGAGCAGAAGAAGGTCAAGTTAGCATCATTAGAGTTTCGAGGCTACGCAGCCTCATGGTGGGAGATGCAGCAGGACCGACACCGACGTGAGAGATATCTACCCATCGATACTTGGGAATAGATGAAAGGATTGCTGCGTGGCAGGTTCTTTCCTGTACATTATGAGAGAGAGATCGAGAAGAAGCTCACTCGGATCAAGCAAGGGACCCGATCAGTTGAAGAATACCACAAGGAGCTTGAGTTTGCCCTGAATAGAGTTGGGAAACAAGAGACCTTAAATGCTACCATCATTCGGTACATTGAAGGCATGAATCCTGACATCGCATGTGAAGTTGAACTCAAGAACTTCACAAGTATAGAAGAGATGGTGCACTACGCATCAATTGTGGAGAGACAGCTCAGAGAGGGAAGACAGAGATCGCACCATAGTTCAGCCCCTGTTCGACCCCCATGGAACAAAGGTATGAATCCCACATCATCTTCTACCCCTTCTACTGAGCCTACTCGACCCCGAGGTCAGTCCGGACCGCCCGAACGGCGTTTCAACCGTTCTACACCGCAGTCCAGTCGTAGACCCGAGTCTACACCAGCACCACCATCCAGACCAGCCTATACATGACCTAATCCATCCAGCCCAGCACCTAGTGCTAATTAGAATCGAGCTAGAGACATCCAGTGCCATAAGTGCCAAGGTTGGGGCCACATTCAAAACCAGTGTCCGAACCGGCGTGTTCTGTTCATTACCGAACAGAATGAGATCGAGTCAGCCAGTGAGGATGAGGACCAGCCCGTAGTTGACACCAAGAAGGAGCCAGAGATGCCTCCAGTCGACTCGGATGAAGAGGAACCCGAGCTTCCTCATGTTAGTCTTGTGTCTATATGCAGTCTGAGCATTAATCGTGAAGAAGAGCAGCCGGATCAACGTGAGAACATTTTTTTCACACGTGTTACTATCAAAGACCAGACCTGCTCAATGATAATAGACGGTGGGAGTGTGATCAACGCCATGAGCCAGTATGCAGTTGACAAATTGGCGCTGACCACCATCAAGCATCCGAAGCCATACAAGTTGCAGTGGCTTACGGATCGAGGAGAGATCAAAGTAACGGCTCAGGTAAGTGTCTCATTCTCTATTGGTCGATTTTCTGACTCTGTTGTTTGTGATGTTATTCATATGGATGCAGCACACATATTGTTAGGTAGACCATGGCAGTTTGACAGACAGACGATTCATGATGGCTTCGCAAACACGTACGTCGTGAAGAGAGATGGACAACCTACTACACTCAAGCCACTGGCCCCTAAAGCCGTTGCAGAAGATCAGAGAATTATGCAAGAGAGGTTTAGAGCTGAGAGAGCGAAAGAGGTCGCCGCCGCAGCCCAGATTGCCGCCAACGGTACCCAATCGACGGAGACCCCCAAGAAGGCCGCCACTACTACTTCTTCAGCCCCTAAACCGTCCTCCAAAGATTCTCTTGTGCATGGGAATTCTTCTGGATCAGCTGCAAAGAAAGATCAAAACCGCAGCCTGTTTATTTCAGTGAAAGGCGTAGAGAAAGCATTAAAAACAGGTTTACCTTTTGTTCTTCTATCTTATAAGAGCAGTGCTATTAATGATGTTGCTTTGCCTAGTGTTGTGCAGCCACTTATGGAAGAGTTCGCGGATGTGTTCCCGGAAGAGATTCCAAGTGGATTACCTCCAGTTCGTGGGATCGAGCACCAGATCGATTTCTAGCCCGGCGCCGTCTTGCCAAATCGACCAGCATACCGGACATCCTCTGAAGAGACCAAGGAAATCGATAGAAAAGTGAAAGAGTTTCTTGAGAAGAAGCAGATTCGAGAGTCGATGAGCCCCTGCGCAGTTCCAGTCATTCTAGTGCCGAAAAAGAACAACGAGTGGAGAATATGCATGGACTGCCGCGCCATCAACAAAATAACAGTGAAGTATCGATTCCCTATCCCTAGATTAGATGATATGCTTGATGAATTATCCGGTTCTAAAGTCTTTTCCAAAATTGATTTGCGTTCTGGTTATTTTCAAGTTAGAATGCATGAAGGGGATGAGTGGAAAACAGCTTTTAAGACTAAGCATGGTTTATATGAGTGGTTAGTTATGCCTTTTGGTCTCACTAATGCACCGAGCACTTTTATGAGATTAATGAACCATGTTTTGCGTGATGTGATTGGGAAATTTGTAGTTGTGTACTTTGATGATATCCTGATTTACAGTCACAATACACAGGCGCACCTAGCACATCTTAGGTGTGTTTTTGATATTCTGAGATCAGCCAAGTTGTATGGAAATCTGTCTAAATGCTCTTTTTGTTTAGATGAGGTTGTATTTCTTAGTTTTATTGTGAGTGTACGTAGTATTGAGGTTGACCGTTCTAAAATCAAAGCGATTGAAGAATGGCCAACACCCAAGTCAGCTACGGAGGTTCGATCCTTTCACGGCCTTGCCCGATTTTATCATCATTTTGTGCGCGATTTCTCTAGCATTGCCGCGCCTCTTACTGAGCTAAGTAAGAAGGATCGTAAGTTTGAGTGGGGTAAAACACAGCATGAAGTATTTACACGTTTAAAGCATCTTTTATGTCATGCACCTGTTTTGTGTTTACCTGATTTTGATAAGGTTTTTGAGATTGAATGTGATGCCTCCGGGATAGGTATTGGTGCTGTTTTGATGCAAGAACGACGCCCAGTTGCCTACTTCAGTGAGAAATTGAATGGTGCAGCTCTGCGTTATTCTACCTATGACAAAGAGTTGTATGCCTTGAAGAGATCATTGGAGACGTGGTAGCATTATCTGTGGCCAAAGGAGTTCGTGATTCACACGGACCATGAGAGCTTAAAGCATTTAAAAAGGCAGCAAAATCTGAACAAGTGCATGCGAGATGGGTCGAGTTCATCGAGTCCTTCCCGTACGTCATCAAATACAAGAAAGGAGAAGACAATGTTGTAGCCGATGCACTATCTAGACGGTACACGTTGCTGAATTTGATGCATGCTAGAATGCTTGGTTTTGAGTCGATTAAGAGTCTGTATGCATGTGATCCATTCTTTGCTTCGATTTTTGATGAGTGTTCAAAAAAATCTAAGTCTTTTGATGGGTTTTTCGTGCATGATGGATTTTTATTTCGCGGTTCTCAGTTATGCATTCCTAGTTGTTCTATGCGTGAGCTACTTGTGTTAGAATCGCATGCGAGATGATTAATGGGTCACTTTGGTATGAATAAAACATTAAGCATGCTGCATGAGCATTTTTATTGGCCGCATATGAGAAGAGATGTTGAGCATGTGTATAGTAGATGTGTTACTTGCCATAGGTCTAAGTCTACTTCACATCCGTTTGGATTATACACGCCCCTGTCTGCCCCTAGTTCAACTTGGATTGATTTGTCTATGGATTTTATCTTAGGATTACCTAGGTCTAGATCGAGTAAGGATTCTGTTTTTGTGGTTGTTGATCATTTTTCTAAAATGGCGCATTTCATTGCATGTAGAAAAACTGATGATGCTGTGCATATTGCCAATCTGTTCTTTGTGCATGTAGTTAGATTACATGGTATTCCTAAAACTATTGTTAGTGATAGGGATTCCAAGTTTTTAGCACACTTTTGGCGAGTTTTGTGGGGAAAATTAGGGACTAAATTGTTGTTTTCTACTGCATGTCATCCACAAACCGATGGTCAAACTGAGGTTGTGAATCGCACTTTAGGCACACTACTTAGGTCCTTAATTAAAAATAATCTGAAGTCTTGGGAAGAGTGTTTACCTTACGCTGAATTTGCATATAATCGTGTGGTACATTCTTCTACGAATATGTCTCCTTTTGAGGTTGTTTATGGATTTAATCCGTTAACGCCTACTGATTTATTACCTTTACCTGTTGAGCATCTAACAAGTGTTAAAGGTTTGAGAAGAGCTGAGCAAGTTAAGGAGATGCATGAGAGAGTGCGTGCTCGCATTGAGCACAAAGGGAAGCAAACGGCCGCCTCTAGAAACGTGCGACGCAAGCAAGTGATATTTCAGCCCAGCGATCGCGTTTGGATTCATCTGAATCCCGGACGGTTTCCAAATCTGAGAAAGTCCAAGTTGTCACCACGTAGAGATGGTCCTTTCACAGTTCTAAGTCGTGTAAACGACAATGCTTACCGCATTGATCTTTCCGGTGAGTATAAATGTTCTTCAACTTTCAATGATGCTGATTTATCTCCGTTTGTTGCAGATGAGTTCGATCTCGACGATGATCCAAATTCGAGGACGAATTCTCTTCAGCAGGGGGGGAATGATGAAGCCATGTAAGGCATTGAAGGCCTTGAACCCGAGCTGCAATTCAAAGGTCCAATGACGCGACTTCGAGCGAAGAAATTACAAGGTTATTTCCAAGTGATGATTCGCAAGAAGTTTGAGGAATTAGAAGATACAAAGTGCAGCCATACTTTAGTTAATTTATTAACTAATGAAGATAAAGATCATACCATGGAGAATATAACTTGAAGAGTTGAAAAAGAGAGCAAGAAGAAGTGCATTTGTGCATGGAGCTGTTTTCGCCCTTGATTTAATTTAATTAAAGGGTTGATTTTTATCTAGACTATAGTATTTATTTAATTACTTTAGACTATAGTTTACATCAGTTTTTAATTAATTAATAAGTGTAATTTTCGTTCATAATATCATAGGTTTGACTAGAATTGTATTTAAGGCAATTTCCTACCTTGAATAGAATTCTAGTTTAGGTATTTCTATAGTATAGTTAGAGATCCATTTGGATCAGATTTTTAGGTCTTTTTATTAGTTATTTTCGTGCATAATAGGCCCTATAAATAGGGAAACCATGTTACTTTGATATTTTAGACATTATTGATTAAATTTGCTTTTGCATTCAAATTGTGTCTCAACCGTTTAAAGCTTTTGATTGTTTTCTTCGAAAATTATCATTCTTGAAGCCTAGCAAACTTTGAGTCTTAATTCCAAGGGAATTTTCTAATTCATACAAAGAATTAGGGTGAACTCGCTGCGAAGAATAACTTAGAGATTCATTTTCGTCGTACAAGATACACCAGGGATTAATCGGGTTGTAATTCACAACACCTTCATCGTCCAGCCTTCATCATCGACGTCCTACACCTCCATCCACATTCGTGACATCCTCTTTCACCCCAAGACCGATCGTGAGCTGTCCGACAAGAGTTCGAGATCGATTTCATAGACGTATTCGCGTTCTACACCCTAAACCGTAAGTTATCCTTTTCCTTTTCATATCCTATCTTCCCTAACCATTCTTAACCCTTAATTCTCATCCTAAATACACATAAATTCCAGCCACAATATTCGTCCCATATCAGCCCCTTTTGATTGGATTTTGTGTATCGTTTTTGTGTCGTAGTCTCGATATCGTAATTAGGTCCAGATTCATTTGTCCTTCGAGTTCGAGTTCTTTTAATTTCAGTTTATTCTCATTTAGTTGAGTCTTGAGTCTTAGAGTAGGATTGAATCATTCCTTAGTTAGCGTGTTCGATTATAGAAGTCTTCCGCGCATCTCGTATCCTGTACAAATTGTTCGGGTTACATCAGAAGGTCTAAGGACGGTGTTCTTTTATGGAGGTATCTATTATGCAGCCGTGAAGGTGAAATGAATTCAGTTGCGGATGAAGTTGGGGATGGTATAAAGCAGATACGAGGTAGAGTATCAAAGAGAGTGAATTGTATGGCTCAAATCACTTTGAAACGGTGCGGTATAGATGGATACGTTGTTTCTCACTTTAGGGAGGGTCATACACATCAGTTAGTCACTGAGGAGTTCAAAAAATATATAAAGGTTAATAGAAAGTTGGGGGCTGTGCACCAGAATTTTATTCTCGCTTGTGCAAGAGAAAATGTGGGGCTGATGCGTTGTTTCTGAATATCTAAAGAAGTTGTTGGCGGTTACTCAAATGTTGGTGCAACCGGTGATGATTTCAAAAACTTTTCACGTGATATGCGGGCTTATATTTCTGGATGCGATGCTCAAATAGTATTGAATAAGATGTTCTTGAAGAAGGAGTCTTGCTCGTCATTTTTTTAACTATTTGGTTGATAAGAATGATAATTTATCATGTATTTTTTAGGCTGATCTTACTACAAGACGAAATTACTCAATATTTGGCGATGTGGTGTCATTCAACTGTGCCTACAAAACAAATAGGTATGCAAACTGTTTTGTATTTAATAATATTTATGTACAACCTCTTGGTATCATTTATATGATTACCTTTATT